>WOFM01000496.1:0-686478 GCA_011428145.1 Ericerus pela
TAAATCTGAAAACAATGGAGGTAGGGCGTAATTCCTTACAGATTGGGACGAAATTTGGCATGAGCACACTCTGGATGTATATTTCTGTCAAGTTAAGAGATGAGCCAAATCAGCTCACTAGTTTCCGAATTACGGCTTTTTGAGGTTTTCATTATGATACAACATTCTTAAAACATATAATGAACGCAACCCGCGATACACATTGTGGGGACTCAACGGTATGAGACAAAGGGGCTCAGACCCCTCGACGACAGTTGCCGCCCCAAAGGGCAGGTAAATAATTGTCCTTGTGACGTTAAACACACAAAACTCGTTCGATTGTAATTACCTGTATGTACTTGCAGGTAATGTACGAGTACCAAATCGTGACACAATAAGATGATGTCACGATTCGTACACAAACCGGCCAACCATCTCTTATCTCGATAGGGGATGATGCAACCTGGCTGTTCTCACCAACGTACGTATTCTCTTGCGTACGTGTGTTTGTGTGCGTGTAAATAAGCCGTATATAAACCACCCGAATCAGCTCTAAAATCGCCAGTGTTTGGTCTGGTTCTGGCTTACCCGTACTTACGTACAAAGTGGCTGAACACGCTTAAATTCTGTTGAATTTCCTTCTGGTGAGAATATCTCTCACGACAAGGTATTCCACACACATTATTTGAAATTCTGTGGATTCTAGCCTTTAACTGTATATAATAGTGGACCAGTAAAGAATGATTTTTGGTTAGACACGCCGGCACTAAACAAGCAACCACTATGTACCACAGGTACTTTCAACTATCTTTATATAAGCAATCCTTGTGAATTTAAGGAATGACCTTTATCTAATATATATACTAAACTGGTGAAGTCAAGCAAAACATCGAAAGTATGCACCAAGTACATGCTGATTTCCAACTTTTATGCCTACATGTTTTTACATTACAAATTACAGTAGACTTATGGAGGTTTACTTGTCCAGTACCATACAGGCAAAAATTCTAGGCGAAATTTTTCTTTTCAACTGGAGTTCCATTGGCATTTTAAATATTCAGATTTTTCCTACAGCATACTTCAAAAAAATCCCCACTTTTCTCAATCTTGGAGTGTAACTCTACCATTTTAAACACGTTGCTTTTTACTGATGGTACTTACTGCCATTAAAAGAAACCAAACTATACGAGGACAATTTATTGGTACTCTTCAAGATTCTTCAGTCGATAACGGGAACCTACAACATAATGATTTTAGGAATATTGGCTATATACTATCGTGAATGTAGATATTTGGGATTCGAGAACATGCTCGTAAAGACTCCTAAAATAATATCCACATACCTAAGCAAGTATTCCAACAGAGTATTCCACACAGAAACCAACGGTTACTCATCTGACTGTTTGCTGTGCGCATACATTCATCGAAAATGCCGGCGTGAAGAACAGACAAAACATTTGAACCAATGTCTCTCAAGCGATTATTATGAGCTGAATTACTGATATTTGTACATCAAATCTCACTTAGCTTCTCTCATTCAACAAGATCTCGACCAGTACAACACTCGTAATTGTTCTACCCACTTACCCAGCACGGAGTATGTAGCTTCGAGAAAGAGTACCACGTAAATAAAGCGTTAGGATGTCAGGAAAGAGAACGAAAGTATAGGTTTGGTAAACGAGCCACTCCAAATCTGAAGTGTAAATTATTACGCAAGTAATTGCGTGACATTGTACTAACAGATCATCATTTATTGGGATTAAGCTTACGCAAAAACCTTGACTTTAAATGACGAAAATGCTAAAATTGCTGCCATGTACTCAATTCACCATAGTGAATACCATCGAAGCACCTACATTATAACGCGACGACACCGACAGTATGCGCTATATTGCTATCAGCTCGAATAAATGTTCCATGGAGATTTAAAAAGTACCATCATGATTTTTGTGAAGGATGATTAGGAAAAAAAACAAACAAAAAAAAACAATGAGGTGTCATTAACGTTGCTAACAGCATGTATACAAGAGGTTTTGAGTGCCCTTTAATGTCACCGTTGCGAAAATTACGAAAACTCGTGTGACACAGAAAACCTGTTTGTCGTGTCTGAACCTCAGTTAGGTGGATCCGTAGAATCGTTATCTGGTGTTCTTCGAACAATGCACCAAACAAGAAATTACTGCATTATGCACGGACTCGTCCAATGTTTGCTTCGAGCACGAAGTGTCTCCTTTACAAGTTTACTTTCAGTCTGCGGGCAGACAGTGCCACGCCGCATGTAAATATGGTGTCATTGAACGACTTCGGCTTCAGCCATTCGGTGGCACATATCGCTAGCTTACGGATGAGGGTGTTACAACATGAAGACATGCGGACTACAAAAGCACAAAATAACTACAGACGTCAGAATTTCCATCTATTTTTCTAGGTAAACCTTCTGAATTTCTCCAAATCTACTCCATGGAAAATGTTGGACGGACATAAAAAGTATATTTACTAAACGGACAGATGACCTGCTGATTTTAAAGGAACTAACGCACTGAGAAAAAAAGAAATCTTATATTTAATAAACATTTTACCGTACTTTCTGAAATTCAGCTCCGTTTAATAAATTTCTCTCGAAATGTATTGGTTTTATGAATATCAAAAAATTCTATATTCTCTGGGAAAAGAAAAAAAAAAAATTCAACATTTTTTATAAAATTTTATGTAAATTTATCAAATGTGGCTGAATGCCAGAGAATTACATCAATTCATGTAAAATATAGATTCTTTCGTTTAAGTATACCTTTTCCGGTTCAACTCAATTTATTCCAGTGAAATTCATTGGAATTTCTGCTAAGAAATAATGAAAATACGAGAGGTATGCCCAATATTAGCAAAAAATAATGATTGAGAGATGAGATTTTTCTCAGGATTTCAAACCTGCCATTTAAGATCGTGCATGTTGGTGAAGTTGAAATTGGGACTATGATAATTTTTAGTTTCGTATAAAATCATGAATATATGTACTTACGTATGCGTGTATGTATATCAGGCATTCATTGTTAGCCCGATAAAGATCGTAATTTTTTGTTCTATAGGGCTGAAATTTGGTGTGTGGATAGGTTCGGACATAATCTCTGATGGTATTGGATTTGGTGAAAATTACTAGAGGGGCTGGGGGAAAAATAGATTCCATCAATCAACGTTACGAAGAAATTATCATTCGATAGAGCTGAAATTTGATAGGTAGCTGGTTCTGAACCTAATGAAAACTGGTATGAAGTTTGATGAGTATCGGTCAAGTAGTTCAGCAATAGTGGCTGACGAAATTTCTACCAATGAGATTCAAGACGGTATAATTATCACTCGATAGATCTGAAATTTGGCAGGCAATTAGTTCTAAACCTAGTCAAAAATTTTGTGGTGTTTTATGAGAATCGGTAAAGCGATTTGGCAACGGGGACCGATGTCTACCAATAAAGGTTAACACATAATTATCATTCGATAGAGCTGAAATTTGAAAGGTAATTGGTTCTAAACCTAATGAAAATTTGCATAGAGTTTGATGAGTATCGTTCAAGTGGTTTGACCATAAGGGCTGACAAATTTTGGGAACAATGAGGCTAAAGAGTAATTATCATTGGACAGAAAAAAAAATTAGGTAGGTATTAAAATTTCTTTAGACTTTTCTGAAAATTAATTACACAGTTTAGAACTGAACTGTCGTAGGTAATGGTTCTAAACCTAATTAAAATTTGTATGACGTTTGATGAGAACCGGTCAAGCAGTATAGCCATAGGGGTTTATGAAATTTCCACCCATGGAGGCTAAAGCGTTATTATCATTCGATAAGGGTAAAATTAGGTAAGTAGTTGGTTCCGAACCTAATACGAACAGGTATTGTGAATAATGAAAATTGGTCAAGCGGTTTAGCCAAGAGGGTGCCAAAAGTTCCATCAACGAGTCTTAAGACGCATCATTCTAAAGGGCTGAAATTTAGTAAATGGACAGCACTGAACATAATGAATGTCGACACAGATGTTTATGAATATTAATATTTTAAAAATAAATAAATAAGATAGAATTTTTAATTAAAAATCAAAAACTATCCAAGATGTGAAAAAAATGTATAAATACATTGTAAGAAGAGATTTAAAAAATATGTGAAAAAAAAAAAGAAAGATAACATGTAAAATTATATACATAAAAAAACGAATGATTTTTAATGATTATTGAAACCTGCTTTTCTGGCGGAATTTGCTGCGCCAGATTTCTTTTCTTCTTAATGTGCTTACACAACATAAATTATTCAACTCAAACGGTTTTATTACTCCCGTTATTTTATTGGAGTAGGTACAATTTTCTTCATTTGCTAACAGAACCGTCTGTCTAATTTCATGATTCAAATTAATGTGAATCAAATAGGTATGTTTTTAAGTACGTTTTCTACGAATATACATATTTTCCCCTCCAAATGATGTCATGTGGTCAAACCGAATGTGCGAACATCCGACAGGATGACAGTGCAGCCTCGGTTTTGATCCTGGATTTTTGATCTTGGTATTGTTACAGGAGGCACGGTGGTTCATGGTACTCGTTTTAGGTCGTGCACAAAAAAAAAAAAAAAACAACAACTTTCCCTTTATCGCCTGTCTAACAGTAAAATTGGTGCTTCTCATGCAACGTAAGAGGGTAACAAGCGCATCTCTCTTCCCAACGGACGAACGTAGGTTGCACCTCTGTCAACTGCACCGCCGATGCGATGACCAAACATTACATCGAAACGATCCGTCACTGACGAAAATTTCGAAGCTTATGAAAAGCATCTTCGAAAAGTGGTCAAAAACGATTGCCTATATACATAGTATAGCCTCGAATGAATGACCATTCGCATTGGACGCACAGCTGGATACGTAGGCCTGACGGGCACAGAATACCGGTACCGCATAAAAATTGTTAATATTTATTATCGTTTGTCATCATCATCAATACTACTATTATATAAGCGTATAATCTGACGTTTGTTACAGTTTCCCAACGTAATAATAACGCCCAGTTACAGCTAATAATCGCATACGCGGCGGCGCGGTTCGCTGGTGAATTGTGATTAAATATTTTCGCGTCTCTCAACTCCACGTCTTTCCCACACCACCTCCTCACACAGCGCGTCCAATTCGACACCGAAAATACCGTAATAACCTAAACCGCAAAATCAATTTACCAGTTGATTCGCGAAACGACCGTTTATATTTCTCTAAAACCGAGTAAAATTTAAAGAAGTAGAAAAACAACAAAAACAAAAACCCGTTAAGCAGAGCTTTACATTATACGTTTTGCACGAAAAATTGAATGTGGTGGTGGCGACTCGGGCGCATCAGCAGGAGGAGAAGGAGTAGTAGGAGATGTGGTAACTCTCCTCGACGGTTGGCCACCGTCGCCGATTTTGACTTTCATAGTTTTATTGGCCGTGTGGTAGGCCTCTACGTGCCAGGCAACATAGGAAGCCAAATAACATAATTTTTACTTGGGTTTACGGGTCGAAGGTCGCGCATGGAGGGTGAACGCTACACGCTGCTGTTTCTGACACGTCAAACCGCCATGTAGGATATGTCATTTTCAGGAAAACTGTTAACGGCGACGAGTCCCACTAAATTGGTGTTAACGATTTGAATTTGAAATCACCAATCTCAGAGATGACATAGTACCTCTTTGTCCACTAAAATGTAGCGTGAGTTAGAATGACGAATAAGCTCCCCTTGATCATCGAAAGGTGGAGAAACGGTTGCAGCGGCGTAACCAAGGTTAAATTAGGGGGCGGAGGATGTAGTTCGAAAATAAATTTGGTATTTTTATCTTCTCTAATTTTTTAGAAATATAGCAAGAAAGTCAAAGGTGAAATTAGAGGGGAGCCCAAGGGGTTAAGAACCCTAAAATCTAGTAAAGCCCAGAATGGTATCTTTTGTTTATTAGTAGATCAATTCGAAATAATTTAAAATTAAAGGATTTTAAATTATTAAATAAATTTTTGACAAGAAAATAATAAATTGAAAAGAATTAAATTTTATGATTCGAGCTACTCCAAATTAAAAGTTAAACAATTGAGCCAACAGTTGGCGAGAGAGAACTTAACTCGAGCAATTTCAAATCAAAAGTGTTTTCGAGGTGAAAATAGATTCACCAAGTCAGCCTCAAAATGGGGATTTTAACAAACGAGGTGAGAGAGTTTTCCGAGGGAATAAGCGAGACTGTAAAATTCAGACTGATTTAAGGGCAAGAATTTCAAGAAACTAGGCGTAAGAGCATTTCTAGGTGTTCTCTAGAATTCGTTTTTTTGAAAATAAAGGAATAAACAAAAAGGGTGGTCATTCGAATTTGCGAGTGTTCGCCATTTTAGAGGTTTGGCTGAATTTATTATGTGACTGTTTTTCAGTGTTTTTCTTTATTAAACATTTTGTAAGGAGCAAAAGATAACATGAAATATGGTGCGAGTTCAAAATAGTGACCAGTAGTTTTGGTATCTTTTCATATGTTTTTGTCGCAATTACAAACGTAATTAAATGACATTGTTTTAGTACCAACATCTAAAGGCTCTAAATTGGTTTTCATAAGTTATCACTTATCAACTCGGTTGCTTCTTCCAACACAAGTTTTATTCTTCTTCTAAAATTGTCACAATAGTATCATGGTAGTGACGTGATTCTTCATGCAAAGTATTCATTGTTCAAATCCCATCGGAGCAAGCTGGTTTTGAAGTAGGAATTTGAGAAATAATCTCCTTGGAATATATATATATATATATATATATATATATATATATAAAAATCTATTTAAAATATAATTATTCGGTTTTTCAAAATTTGAATCTACGAAATATGTAAAAAATTGTTAATCCTTCCAGAGAAAAATTCATGAATATTATAAAATGGGATTTTTTATATAAGCTTTTATTTTACTCACTACTGCGATTTTAAAATATACAATACTACAGCCAACCTTCCGCAACGAAATAATGTTTATTTCTCATGAAACTAAAGCAAAAAATAAATAAAAGTTTAACTTTTAAAAATTCGTTTTTAACCTAAACTCATTTTTAAGTGAAAAAGCAAATTTTTTAAGAATTTGTTTCTAACCCAAACTTATTATCTATTAATATGTACCATTATTGACTTCCATATGCAGGTGTCTTTCGGGAGGTAAATTATTGTAACTGAGGAATGCCATAGTTTACCGGGAGAAAGTTTGAAAAAAAATTGGTACAAAAATGCATTAAAAATACGAAGCTTGACAGTCGAAAACCTAGTAGAAAAGGGATGATTTCGAGAGATTTGGTATGAGGAAGGGGGTACATAACAAAATTCCGAAGTACGAACTGTTGATTACTAATTTTTGGTAAAATTTTTATTTTTATTTTTTCATCCTACGTGGTAAGTCACAAATACTTTACACGAATGAGGAGGTAAAATTTGAAGGTTGTTGTTAGATTCAATTTAATCAGACATAAAGGCTTAGGTACATATCATTGTGTTTTTTTACAATTTTATATTCATTTTCAACACAATTAACATTGACTAAAAAAGGAATCATTGTAAATCTTTTTTGAAAGTTCACGGATGTATGCTGGCATCGTAATTCCCAATTCCCAAATCCCAAATAATAGAATAATTGTACTTTTTCCGTATCTGGAAGTAAAGAAGAGAAGCGAGATTGTGAATGAGAAGAATGATAACAAAATCTCCGGTCCAGATGATTCACTTTCCGAACGTCGCATCGAGACGCGAAGCAAATAGCAACTCCCATTTCTCATCTGCTAGGCACAAATAATATTAAAAATGGCCGACGAAATTGACCCGAAAATCCTTTCACTAAGTAGTACTGGACCAGTAAGGAACGATGATTTCTAATCAAATATGCCAGCACTAAATAGGAAATCATTGAAAACCTTTTGACGTACTTTGTATTACATTTACGTACTCTATTCTCGTGAATTTAAGGAATGTCTTCTTAATAAAATGTATTATAAATTGGTAAACTCAAGCAAAACGTCTAAAATATATTAAAAATACACTATTTGCCTATTAACCTGACCCTTCAGGTTTTAGCGATGGGTCCCCAGCCAAAAAACGACAGGAAAGAGCGACCCAAAAGTAGCGCGTATATAAGACCACACATTATAATAAAGACACTGATTGTATATCGCTACACGTCTTATCGGTATTATTCGTTCATGTTATTACTGGCATAGTCATAATAAGAGGAGGGGGCTAAAACCTGAAGAGTCAGGTATTTTACATTTTAGCCGTCAGGCTCAAAGTAATAACATCCCGGGGGGGGGTGGAGGGGGCGGAGCTCCCTCCCGAGGCGCGAAGCGCCGAGTTTTTTTTTCTGTCGGCATGTCTTGACATTAAAAAGTACGAGTGAGCTTTACTGGTCTAACACGATACAGTCACAGGATAACAGTGTTACCAGATTGAAAAGGTAAAATTTCCGTACTTTGTATCTTTCAATATCCGTACATTTCCGTACGGCTTATTTATCATTATCAATTACCTTTTATCACAGTGTTTCGCAGTTGTCTTATCTTTGAAATTTTCCTGAATTTTGTAACGAGTAGATTGTGAAATTTAATATTAATAAATTAATAATTAATAATTTAGTATATTTTAGCTTCATTTTTAACATTTTTTTATTTCTTGCATTTAAGATTGATTCATGGAGGATGGCGGTGAGAATTAGAATTAAAGCTTTGTGTGACAAAATATGTATAATTATGTATTAATTATATTATTATAAGAACATCAAAAATATTTAAAATTTAATATTAAAGATAAAACCTTCATAAGTTACAAATTTATACGACAAAATCAAATACAGGTAGTAAGTTTAACACTACTCATCACCAAAAATTTCTATTACTTCATAATCCTCATTGACGTCTTCTTTATTGATTACAGGATACAAAATGCTAGATTTCATTGATTTTATCAAGGTTGTGGATGGCTTAAAGTTGACACATCCTCCTTCATAATTGATCAACTGGTTAGTAAGAAGACAATCTCTAACAGTTGTTGTTTTCATCTTATTACGGAGTTTTGTTTTTTGAAAATACTCTCTCACAATCGGCATTGCTGTGGGGTAAAGCAATGACATACAATGCAAATAGTGGCAGATTTTTTAGAAAATTTTCTCCACTTGCAGTTTTCAAATCAAGTAAACGAAACCAGAATTCATCGACATTTTGACAGTTGACAATATCATCAGGAAGAGCTAACAGGGGTAACAGATGCCACTCGTCATCAATAAACTGATTATCAAGGAAGATATTCGAGAAACAGCAAGGATCAGTTTAATCAAAGAAGGATGGGCTTCACAATATTCATTTGACAGAGAATTCTTAGGGGACAACATTGATACAAGCTGAAAAATATTGTCTTGTTTAAAATCATATTGTTTTCGTATCTCGTTACAAGCAGTTATAAGAAATCTTCGAGTACACCCATGAAAATACTTCACTAACTCTTTATTTTCAGATATTTTTTGTTCTTGCTTCATCTTCATTACTTCGATTCCAAAATACATGTTGCCATCTGAAAGATACTGAGATTGCTCATTAGAATTAACAAGATGAAGAGGTGTTGTCATAACATATTTTCTGTCCAAATATGACAGCAATAATTCTGTATAAGTATATCGCATTTTTTCATCTACATCAGTAATAACTACACTTGCATGCTGAAAATACCTATTCAAGTCAGAAAATTTTGGGAGAACCCATGACAAAAATAAAAAAATTAACTTCACCAGTGGATCTTGAAGGTCTCAAATTATACATTCAATACTCTGCAAACGATCTTTTTGTTTTATTTCCCCAAAGTAGAGAATCAAGGCATTCCACTGCTCTAACAATCGGACAACAGCAGCAGTAACAAAGAGCCAACGAGTCTGTGCTGGCTGTAATAAACGATGAAGATCCACATCTGCTAAATACTGATATAATTCAAATTGGGCAAATCGTTTTGCACTTCCATGAAAATAATTGTATACATTTCGGATTAGATCTTCACACTTACGTGGTAGCTCTTTACATGCTTGGCAAGCTACTAAGTGAAGGGAGTGACATATACAGAGAACTATACTCAAACCTGGATATTTCTCTTCCATTCTAGTGGCAAGAGAATTTGAAGAGCCCATCATCACATTAGCGCCATTACTACCAAATCCAATCACTTGCTTCTCTTCAATTCCAGATTTGTCAAAACATTTCATCAGGGACAAAAATAAATTTTCAGCAGTAGCACCCTCAAAAGCTGTATTCTTACTCTAAGAATACCTCATGTAAATCCCAAAACATTGACTCGATTCTTTTTTTTTCAAAATTTACAAGATGTTTTTACCTGACCAGTATCAGTTGACTCATCAATGAGGATACTAAATAGAGATTTTTGCAGTCTAGTAGTGAGATGAATCTTCTCCTCTGGAGCTATTACATGTTTAATAACTGCTGCACATTTTGTGCGCTTCATTCTCACACCTTGGCAAATTTTTGAATTGGGAAAAGACTGCTTTAACATTGGCACTAAGTGGTCACAATTTCTGAAAGCCTGATTATGCTCTCCAAAAAAACCACATATTTTTATTTCAGCAGTTCTAATCGACATTTCCAAGGATGAAACAGCAGCTTGAAACATGACAGGGGGGTTCCAGCTATTCCTTTTGCTTTTATCACATGACCACTTGATTTCATATGACGGGTAAGAGTTGTTTTTTCTGCTGTCATTTCTATATCACAGACCTTACATCGGAACTTCAAAGGGTCAATTAATTTTACTAACCAGCCAGAAAATTCCTTCTCTTTCTCCCATGAGGTGCGGTAAGTTTGTGCTCGATGTTTTGGCTTTTTGTCTTTGAGCAATTCATTCCTTAACATTAGCTTCATCTTCGGAGTAGTCGGTGCCATTTCTCTGTACCAGGGTTAAAAAAAAATTTGATTACCTCACATGCCCTCAAAAAATAATCAAATTGAGCTGTTGCTTAAAAAATTTTTGTTGACCCTTCTCACCACAAGAAAACAAATTATACTGTGGCCACACGCCACTGCAATATAGACCGTTTTGATTGTATTGGGGTGTGTCTTAAATTTAAAAACTGATATTACTTTTGCTGACTAGCATAATTTTAATTTTCAAAAAAATTACAAATTAATGTTCAGCAAAAAGCAAATTATATGGAAGTAAAATTCACTATTACCCTATATCCTATTCCAAATTGAAAAAGATTGCTACAACCCGGAGAGAATGGCTGTTAAGAGAATAATTTATGTTTATTAAATTCAAGAATAACCAAAATTTTTCAAAAAACTCAACTAAATAAAACAGAAAAAATTTTGATATCCAGTAGAATATGGTATATAATTATATCTTCTTCTTTCGAACTTCAGTTTTGTTACAAACCTATTGAAAAAAATTTTTAATTTAATCTTCAACAAAAATTATACTCGTCGTCATACCTTTCCTATTAAATTATTTTTTTCACTTCATTGAAAGCTGTTCTACCTACACAATGAAAATAAAATTGCGGATAATCTCACGAGAAAAATAAATTTTTCATGTAATTTCAGGGAACTATTTCTCTTACCTAACCCTTCAGTAGCCTTCTAGATTTGTTTTTAAATAATGTACGTCCCAAGGTCCTTGGTGAGGATATATTCTTTTGTGTTATAGATAGGGTCCTACATAATATTAATGAAAAAATTTTCATAACAAAATTCAAATTCAAATTAAAAGCAGTAAAACTTACATTTGTTTTTCAGTTTCTCCACAATTTTATTGCCTCGCTAAAATTTGGCACTAATCAATAATATGCTAGATGATGATGGCAAGGGTTGATTATGATCATCTGTTGTATAAACTGGAAAAATTCCCAATTAGGCTTCATACAAACACAGGAAACATATGAAAAATTAATTTTTCAAAAACTTACCTAAGTTTATAAGCAACCAAAAATCTCAACCAATTTGCCGCAGTAAAAAATGATTAAAATAAATGAAAATACAAGTACGGATGAAATTGACTTGATCATTCTACTTCGGATTTTAAATTGAAATGAAATGAATGAGAATGGCTAAAATAGTAAATGCTGCGAGAACTAAATCAGATGGTGAGATGAATCCACAGCTGGGATGAAAAAAGTGGGATTCAACCTTCAATTGAACCTAATCTTTCTCCTTTTTTTGTCGACATACTTTTGAAATTTCAAATCCTTTTTTTCCCTTTCTGCCCTTCCCTTCCAAATTTTTATGGTTCACGAAAAAGAACTGGTAAGAAGTACGTCATATTGCTATGGTAAGAAAACAGGTACCTTTTAAAAATTTATTTCAAAATAAAAATCGTCTATTGAACAAAAATAATAAAAGATGCCGCATTAGTTGAACCTTTTAAATGAACCTCCTTTTGGCTTTCTTATTTGTCACTCTGGATTTTGAATCGGACTTCACCTTTCCTTTCTTAGATTCACACATTCAGAATCAAACAGTCTTTGTCTTAATAAAAATAGTCACATTCCTGAAAATATTTCTGTTTTTTTTCTCCATTTTCCTCCCTCTTGTTTGAAATGCAAGTAGTGTATTTTTTTTTTTTGCTATAGTACATTCGTCACGGTGATGCTGTAGAAATATCTATAGATTTGTCTCGATCACGAAATAACAAGTTGTTGGAAATGAAAAATAAAGGCAATTTTTTAAAAATGGCAAAAAAAAAATTATTTTACTGAAAAAAAATCATTGTATATTTAGTGATGTTTCGTTCAGTCCTAAGCTGATTAAGGAGAATCGATTTCACAAATGAGTCGACTGAAGTAACTCATTGATTATCTGGGAGTTGCTTCTGTGAGAGTCGAAACATGCTTTATATTGTTAATTTGTTGTTCATTCACTTCCTTCCTACCTTCTGAAAACTTATTCTTTTTGTATGATATGGTTATTTCCCATTTTTTTCATCCAATTCAAGAGAAGAAGTTTGACTAATTTTTATCTACTTCTCCAATACTAGTTCATTTCTATGGTGAGGAGAAGGTAACTGATCGCTTGTGGGGGGAGAAGTTATATTTTTTGAAAAATAGAAAAAAAACATGAAATTAAAAAATTTGTCAGGCCTCTAAAAGGTTTTTAATTGAAATTTTGAAAGGGAATTCAACCTTTCACTATACTTTTACTGTCTTTCTTTTCATCTATCTTATCCTTCTATTTTTTTTATTTCACTCTTCTCTGTTCTCTCTCTTTCACTCGACACAATATACCTGTATCCTGCTTTCGTTCTTACACTACACAAATGCATACAAAGAACTACCTACGACTTCTTCTACTCTAAGAGTTACCTATGTGTGTAGCATATTGTTTTTAGATTTAGTCTTCAGCTCTTCACTACATTTCAACACTACGAATTAAATGAGCAGATGAGTCGACTCATTGAACTATATCCGTATGTTTTAAGGGTTTCATGTTTGTCCGTCCGTACGTCCGTACAGGGCCTTCAGATCCGTACAAATACGGACAAATCCGTAATCTGGTAACACTGCAGGATAACAACGAATGATGAAAAATTCACCAGGCTAAAAGTAACGGACAGGAAAGGTTTTATTGACGAATTTTATTACGCCTAGGCTGTATATGATTATGATTTATGAGTAATGAAGTAGTGAGTTTAATAAGTTTAATTTGCGATCTTAATTTTCGAGATACATTACAAATAATTAAATATATTGCTGAAATTCCCCAGCTATAATTAAATTAACAACTTTTTTTTTTAAATTTCAACATCAGAACAAAGCTCGGTGAACCAGGTACTTTTATCTAATCGCGACGATAATTCGATAATTATGACGCCAGAATAATGTCAGCTATTTTTGCTAATTTACATTTTTTTTTTTTTTTTTTACTAATACCAGGTTTACTTCTCTTTTTCTTTCGCTCTCACTCAGACAACGGGTACGAGATACCGGCACCAAGCACGTATTTCTCCCATTTTACATCCAATTCGCAGATAATATCCGCAGGTAATTTTCCAGAAAACACACGTGTCTAATTTGCGTGCGAAAGTACATTTTTCATGTGGTCGCCGCAAGTTACGGTCAACTTCTGTAACCTCCAGTCCCGCACTACGTACACCGCACATTTTGAACATTATTTTTTTCTTTATTTTTTTCTCGGAATATTTGTGTGCCAATGCACCAGCCTAACTTTCGGGTTCGTTCTTCAATAAATATCACAAATTCGTTTATTGCGGAATCATAACACACATCCAAGGACAATGTCGTCCGCATACAATATTTTTTTTTTTTTTTTTTTTTTTTTTGAAAATTAAGAAGAAAAAAGCGAAGAAAAATCGGGTGCAATTATTAGTTTCTTTGATCAGCTGTCGCTTCAGTGGAGTGACTTCCGTTCGATAAACTTTTTTTCTTCGAATATACCGGTGAAAGAGGCGTAGTAAGTACGTGTGTACTATTTGGATTTCGCATTACAGTGCTAATATTTTTTTATTGATTATTCACCACGTTCCCAGGTGCAGATATGACTCGAAATTAATGAATGAATTTTGTGGGTTGATTCGGGCCACGATATAGTCGAAATGGCAAACAGACAATCCAATTTTCCGGGTTCGGAGGAAGACTTCTTGATAGGTGTGTTCAGTTATATAGTTTCGAGGCAATATCTGCAATGTTCGTATGGCGCTTCCTCACTCGTTACGCACATTAAAAATTCATTGAACTCACGTATGTCGGCATTTAATGCCATCATTGCCAAATTAAGTATTTTTTAACTGCAAAAAATATTAATTTTTTTTTATCCCATCATATCACATCCTATCACATATACGTTACTACGAACGAGCAATAATTGTGCGCATACCTGAATATATATAAAGCGTGTCTATGTAACTTTTGTCAATATACGACAAACCAGTTCAGTTCATCAAAATAAAAAAAAATAAAAAAATAAAAATTATGTAAACAGAAATGATTTTAACCTTTCATCACTTTTTCAACTTCCACAAGTTAAGTCAAAAACTACTTATAGTAAGGTGTGGAACGAACTATTTGTTAATCATACAGAACCAATGTAAAATCAGTATCATCGTTATGCTAAACGTACAAACCCGATTTAGACAAAATTCAACGAAAATTATTAAGAAAAAATTCAACAAATATTATTAAGACAAAATTAACGAAAACAAGACGTATGCACCAACTACGAATTTTTCATTCTTTCCATCCTAATAACAAACTGATCAGTGTTGTCAGCTAGTACAAGCCAAAGCATCGCAAAGCGGTGCGCTTCAGGGCTTGTATTCTCTAAAAACCAAAACTAACCTATAAATCACAAATTTTTAAATATTATCAAATGTTTATGTTTTTTTTTATTAAAACTGTTACGAAATCTCCAAAAATTCATTAGGAAAATGCACAAGAAAACCTGCTGGCATTTTCTGCCTGAAAATTTTTAAACAAAAAAATTTATAGTTATGAAAAAAAGGAAAGTAATTTTTTTCCCATTTTCAAAATCAAAACGGTAGATAACTTGATCAGTTTTTTCATTCTGAGAAGAAAAAATTATACATGAAAAAAACTGTAATAGAACAATGAGATTTCATCAAATTTCAAAAAACCCAAACAGGAATTGATTGGAGTTGAAAAATAAGAAATTAGTCAAATATTTTAAAAACAAAAAAAAAATTATTTGTCTCTTTTTTACAACAATAAATTTTTGTGTGTAAATAATTCAGAGGTACAGAAGATTCCAGCAAGTTTCCTTGGGTATTATTTAGATAAATAACAGATTTTTGAACAACTTTAATATGGAAATGTAAGAATTTGAAAATGTCTACAAATTTGTGATTCACAGGTTAGTTCAATTTCCTATTTGGTTTTTGGTGAATTTTCTATTTTTAAATTGGTTTCGTATGAGTAGCAAGTAGTTCCACATTCTCACTCAAAAGAAGTTTTGTTATTTTTACAATGGAAGTATGAAGTGATGAAAGGGTTAATGAGGCTACATTATAACCAACCAATTCTGAAGAGAAAGGGCACGCAAAAATAGTCAATTTTTTTTTTTTTCAATTCATACTAAATTCTCAAAGGAAATTAACAGAGGACACCCCATAACAAAAACCTTTCATTCCAAAACTCAACCCAATCTTGATTTTCGGTGTGTATGTCATTGTTATGATTCTCAACTATTCAACTAATTCTAATAAAAAATTTCGTTTACGATAGTCAGCTGAAAAATAATTTGTACTCGGTCATTGCGTGTAAATGAAAAATCAACTGAAATGCATTAATTATTACCAATATGAGTTCTGTAGGAGTTTTGTTGTTTAAACGTGCGTAATTCTTTCAGTAGTGATTACACATTACAATCTCCACAAACTCAAAAAGAATTCAACTAACTTAACTATCAAATTCAAAAATTTGATAACAATTGAGTAATTTCCGTTCAGCTCCAATTCAAGTCAAAGTCGAAAAGCTATCAGAATTTTCGCCAGAAACGAATAAGAACACTGCATTTTTTCCTACAACTGATAATGAATACTGCGAAGTGGCAACAGTATTTCCGCATTAATTTCTTTATTGAATATACGAATTATTTAGATAGCTAAAATATCAAGAAAAAAAAATTAGGTCTGCACGTAATTTACGCCATAAATTTTCAGTTTAATGATTAAAAAAAAAAAAAAAAGTTGATAAAATTAATATTTTATATAATACATTTAGCCGAATGTAGTCCTTTCTTCTGGATTTTGTTTGGGCATCAATCTGGTTGGTTCTTATCTAATAGGACATGAAAAGAATTCCTTTCACTCGTGTCTTGAATTTTCTAAGGAATGTTCTCGAATGTCGATAAGTTAGAATGGAAAGTTTCTATTTGGCTGAAAATTTCTCGTAAGAATTTGCAAAAATACCGCATCGGACTCGTACTTCGGTTCATCAGTAAAAGACAACAGTGGCGATTCAATGAACCACAAAATGAATCAAGTAGCTCGGAAATCAAAGAAAATCAACAAATTCTAAACCAGAAAAACTCAGAAGTTATTCTATGCAAAAAAACTAAAGTTTAAATTTATTTTTAATAGTTATAGGAAGGTAACCATTTCGTTAAAGGAAAGAAGTCTTATCTAGATCAGGGCTAATTTTAACGTAATTTATCAAGGTCAATAGTAAAGTCTGAAATGAAGAATTGAAGTTCAACTTACCAAATGTTCGTTTAGGTTTGTCAGTTGATATATTTTTGAATCTTCATCAATTTTAATGGAATTAAAGTGGTTGTATTTTCCGTATACGCAGCTGAAAAACAAAATAAAAAATTAGGTTCATCAGAAACATGCGAAATTAAAAGTCGTCTCTGAAATCAAAAATGGCGATTAAATATGTAAGAATATGTATTCACATTCTTAAAATAACCACAGTTTCTGTCTGTGTTTCGCACTCGCTGATATAGTGAGTTGCAGAGATGTCTCATATATATTAGATTTGTATTATATTCATCTATTGATAGATTTTAAGTATGGAAAGATGAAAGATGTGTCTACATGATTCTTCATTATTTTCTAAAGAGCTTACAAATCCATCAATACATGCCAAGCTAGTGGGATGATCTTGAGGAAGACGGAATGCTAATTAGTAAACAATCAGCTCAGTTCTTTCCCTAGTGTGGCTCCCCCTCAAAGAATGGGGATGTAAGAATATGTATTCACATTCTTAAAATAACCACAGTTTCTGTCTGTGTTTCGCACTCGCTGATATAGTGAGTTGCAGAGATGTCTCATATATATTAGATTTGTATTATATTCATCTATTGATGGATTTTAAGTATGGAAAGATGAAAGATGTGTCTACATGATTCTTCATTATTTTCTAAAGAGCTTACAAATATAAAAAATTCATCAACGGATAGAAAACGAGGCAATACAAATGCAGAGATCAACTGGAGACCTCCAAGCTTCCAACACGGAACAACCTACCCAGTGAAATATTTCTTCCTCAAGAATATAGTACTGAACTAATTCTGGTGATTTATACGGATGCAGATACAGAAGGTGAAAACAAACACAATCTCTGAAATCTGAGACTCTTACAAGACCGCTATTAAGAATATTTCAACAAAACATTCGGTAATGCCTTTGCATGTGGATTAAAAAAATTTCATAGAGTAATTGGTAACATAGATGAAGGCTGTATAGTTGAACTGCAGGATTACCATAAAGGTGGCTCCTACGTATTAAAGTAACTTTTATGAATAATAATCCAGTCAAACATTACAAAAAAAAAAAAAAAAAAAAAAAAAAGCCAAACTTTAACTATATTTACAGGGTTGTTAAGTGGGTCCCCTACAGTAACGTACTAAAAGTTGCACGCTCTAGACCTCCAAAAATTTTTGGGAGGGGGTGTTTGCCACCAAAATTAGGTTCTTTGCGTTTTCCTCCTAAATTTTAATTTTGTGATAAAAATAGTTCAGCAAAAAATTGTTTAACATAAAATTTCCCACAAAAAATGTTCTACGTATTTTTTTTTGTTCGATGACCCCCTTCCCCTTCAGAGAGTTTTAAAGAACACCATTCCTCAGCGAATATGTTCAGTATTATTAAATGTGAAATACAACTCGTAATAAAATTATCATATTATTCAGATAATTAGTAAATCCAATATACATTAGCTACTAATCCAATCCCATTTCATAACCACTTATCATCCTCCTCACCTTTATAGTTCTGCATCATAAGAACAGGTCAGCTATGAAGGTGGATGGATGATAATTGGTAATTGAAGGGAGTGGAAGGATAGCGTTGCTTTATGAAAACGGATGGGCTGTGTAGGCGCAAGGGAAGATAAGTGGTTAGAGAATGAAGGTGGATGGGTAAAAAATATTTATACTAGATTTTCTAATAATTTACATAGTATAATTAGTGTGGAATACCTTGTTGTGAGAGATATTCTCACCAGAAGGAAATTCTACAGAACTTAAGCGTGTTCAACCACTTCGGTAAGCCAAAACAAAGGCGAACACTGGTGATTTTAGAGCCGGTTTGGGTGGTTTATATACGGCTTATTTACACGCACACAAACACACGTATGTAGGATAATACGTACGTTGGTGAGAACAGCCAGGTTGCATCATCCCCTGTAGAGATAAGAGATGGCTGGCAGGTTCGTGTACAAATTGTGACATCATCTTATTGTGTCACGATTCGGTACTCGTACATTACCTGTAAGTACATACAGGTAATTACGATCGAACATATTTTGTGTTGTTTAACATCGCAAGGACGATTATTTGCCTGCCCTTTGGGGCAGCAACTGTCGTCAAAGGGTCCAAGCCCCTATACCTAATACGGGAGAGTCCCCACAGCTACTCCCCCCCATTTTTTGTGCCGCAAAAATGATCAAACATGCGCAAGGCCTGGGGGACATGCGGGTTTAATGCCGTTTCTGATTGGCCTCCCACTTTGCCAGGGCACTACCTACTGCAGCCCCGACACACTCGTAAGATTGCTTCCGAGCATACATTCGGGCCAGGTAGTTTGACCGGCTGTCCTCTCCCCTACACCTTGGTGGTCGGTTTTTGGTATAGGCGTAGGGGTGACAGCGGGAGTGAGGGGGCAGCGGACGTCTAAACTGAGGCTGCCTGAGCATCATGGAGTTTGAATTCCCCAATGTCAAGGCAGCCATCTTCGCCTTTTTGTTGACTGCCTCTCCGCCGTAAGCAGGAACTTCATCAGTTCCCTTCCCAAGGCTTTGGATCTGGCATTGGGGGTTCCATTGCCGGAGTCGTTTCTGGTTGAGTCTGGGGAGGAGAGATGATGGGCGGAAGCGGAGTCGTCATTTCCACAAGAACACTCTCCAAGGCGAGTGCCGTGTCCATCAGGAGTTCCTCCTCAATTCGATCAAGTTCCGACTTCTGTTTGGGAATTTGCCCAGTGGTCTTGGCGACTTCTGGAACTTTTAGGTTCTTGGTCGTGTTAAGGAAGATTTGAGTTGGTAGCGACATTGGAATAGGTAAGAAGGAAAACGGAGAGCCAAAGTATCATTCAGAAAACACATCCAAGTTATTAGACAGTTCTAAAACAGGTGAATTTACTGCTATTTTTGAATAACCATTACACTTTAGTTTTAGCTTTTTCGCATCTTCTTATCAGCATGTAGAGAGGATAGCGCTTAAAATTCTCGGCCATATGAAAGTTTTCTGGTAAGTTCTGATCGGTTTAAACAAAGTTATGCCTGAAATAAACTCGGAGAATATATTTTTCAAATTTTTATTATAAAGGAATCTCTGCTTGTGACATCACAACGTTGAGATTATCTTTGTGTTTGACAATAAACGCACATTGCGATGTTTATTTCCGTATCGCACGTGTATTTGTTTATTCCTGTCGTTTTCTTTTTGTTGGCATTCCTTGTTTGCTTATCTCCGGAGTTTCTTTTGTCTCACGGAATTCCGATTTTCGTCGCATATTTTTTAGCCGGTTTAAACTTACGTAGCGGATATTACTTTTTTGGGAGTAAATTTTATAGACTTGCGAAAAGGATGGGAATTTTTACATTTTTTACTGCCTAGGGGCCTGCCTCTTTTTTGTGGGCATATGGGGGCCTTGGGATCAAATGTTTTGGTAGTAACATCGTCCGAAAACTTTACAGACTTTTTTATTTTTTGTGTTTTCTCTAATTGTGAATTTATTTCACATTTTTCGACGGATTCTTCTATGTTTATTGGTGAATCCGTCTAGATATTTTCTGTTTTCTCCCTTTGCAACCTTTTTATTCTTTTATCGTCGCTTACCATGTATGCAGGCTTCAATCTGTCGATTGAAATTGTTCGAGTTTTGCCTGCAATGAGTATCACAAAGTTTTTCTCATCCTGCGATACTACTTTGTAAGGACCGGCATATGGTTTCTCCAGCGCAGATCTCATTTTTTTGTCTCTAACAAATACGTGTGAGGTATTGGGCAAGTGTTTCAAGACGTAATTCTTGAGCTGGCCATGGCGAGCTGCCTGTTCTAGAAAATTGTTGGCATCATTTCTTATATTTTGTACCATAATTTCGGGGCTAACTTCCTTCAATTTTGTGCCAAAGTCCCCTGGAAGGCGTAGCTCTTTGCCAAATGCTAATTGTGCTACAGAGTGACCTGTATCCGTTTGTAGGGCAGATTGAAGGCCTAAGAGGATGGTAGGGAGTACATCTACCCATCTCTTTGTATCAAGTGACATGATAGAGGCTTTGAGGGCTCTATGCCATCTCTCGATTTTGCCATTGGCTTGAGGATGGTAAGCTGTGGTATGACTGTGTTGAACACCAAGCTTATTTGCTAACTCTTTGAAGAGTGAGCCCTCAAATTGGCAACCTTGGTCTATAATTATGACTTCTGTTACGCCATACCTTGCAATACAGGTATCGTATAACCTGGCAGCTACAGTTGGAGCTGTCATCTCGTATAGAGGAATTGCTTCTGGCCATCGTGTTGCCCTGTCTATTATCGTTAACAGGTATCTGTGTCCTTGAGATGGTGGCAATGGGCCTACCAAGTCTATATGTACTGTTTTAAACCACTCTGTTTGTTTGAAGGATTTGAGGGGCGAGCGAGTATGTCTTCCTATTTTGGATTCTTAACAGTTCAGGCAACTGCGAGCCCATTTGTTGCAGTCAGACTTCATTTGTGGCCATACAAACCTTGCCAAAATCATATTAGCACTACATTTTGGCCCAGCATGTGACAGATTATGTACACTGTTGAAAGCCAACTTGCGATATTTTACCGGTAGAAATGGCCTATTCTTACCTGTACGGATGTCACTTGTTAATAAAACATCAGTACCAGGAATTTTTCGCTGTCTCAATTTGAGGGTAGTATCATCGTTTGATAACAACTCTTGCAATTCTGCATCCTTAAGCTGTGCTTTAGCTATTTCAGCATAAGATAATTGGACAAGAGCCAAGATAGCTTCGATTCTACTCAAGGCATCAGCTGGAGTGTTAAGTTCTCCACATATATACTGAATGTCGGTAGTCAATTGACCAATATAGACTAATTGTCGTGCTCTTCTCCGCAATGCCGGTTCTGCTTTTTGTGTGAAGGCATATGTTAGGGGTTTATGGTCAGTATACACAGAAAAACATCTACCTCTAATTGGTGCCTGAAATGCTTCAACGCAGCAAAAATTCCGAGCAATTCCCTATCGTATGTGCTATAGTTCTTTTCTGTTTTTGAGAGCTTCCTCAAGAAGAAAGCTAGCGGTAACTTCTTGTTGTCTTTATCCAATAGGTACAGGGTTGCACCAATAGCAAAATCAGATGCATCGGTACTCACGCATAATGGCAGACTTTTGTCTGGATGAGCCAATAGAGTTGCATTTACCAGTGTATCTTTGATTTTCTCAAAGGCCTGTTCGGCTTCTTCATTCCATTCGAGTGGAGTCTTGTCTTTCTTTTTACTTGTCTTTATTAGTGCAAACAGCTTACTTTGTTTGGCTGCTGCATTCTTCATGCAACGTCTATAGAAGTTCACCATCCCCAAGAAACGCCTGAGTTCAGCGACATTTGAGGGTTTTGGGAATTTCAATATTGGCTCTACTTTGGTCTTCAAGGGGGAAATGCCTTCGGTCGAGACTTTGTAGCCGAGGAAGTTAATTTCAGTCTGTGCATATAAGCTTTTGCCTATGTTAATAGTAAGCCCGGCAGCGTGTATACGCTGTACGATGGCTCTTACATTCTCCTCGTGCTGTTGCTCACCGCCTTCAGAGCAAATGCAGATATTATCCAAGTATGCATATGCAAACGGCAGTTCTTTAAACAGTCCATTGATAAATCTCTGGAAAGTTTGTGCTGAGTTGCGAGGTCCAAACGGCATTCGAAGGTATTCGAATAGTCCAAAGGGGGTTATAGCCGCTGTCTTTGGTACGTCCTGGTCAGCCATAGGAATTTGGTGGAATGCCCAGTTGATGTCTATTTTGGTGAACATCGTTTTACCCTTTATATTCCCTTTGAAGTCCATTATATTGGGGACTTGGTAGCAATCAGGAACTATTTTGGCATTTAAGGCCCTGTAGTCTCCAACAATTCGCCACTCTCCACTTGCTTTTATGGTCATGTGGATAGGAGAGCTCCATGAGCTTTTTAAGGGGCGATATACGCCCTCCTCGATGATGCGATGGAAGTACTCCCGTGGCGCTTTGAGTTTGTCAGGCAGTAACCTTCGTGCTCTAGCATGGCAAGGCGGTCCTTTAGTCTGTATGTAATAACAGTGTCATGTTTATAGGTAGGATGTCTGCGAATTGATGGTTGGGTGACTCCAGGATAGTCAGACAGGATCCGTAAGAGTTGTCCGTCGACTTTTATACAGCTGGATATATTTGTGTCTAGTCTGTAAGCTAGCGTTTTGCCATCAACACAATGTTTAGATTCACTATCGATCATTGCCATTTTTGAGGTCAATGATCAGGCCAAAATGTGCAAGGAAATCTGCACCCAGGATTGGGTTTGGAACATCTGCAACCATGAAGGACCACGTCATGATTTTCTTGAGTCCGATGTCAACTTTGCTGGTTTCAAGTCTGTAAGCTGGAAGGTTTTGACCATTCACAGTACGGAGATAGTATTTTGGAGGGAGTACTTTTTGGGTTTTGTTAACTAGCAATATGCTCAGGTCTGCTCCCAAGTCGATTAAGTACCTTCTCCTGTTCATCCTGTCCTTAATGAACAGGCAGCATGAGTACTTTTCTGAGGGGTCTTCTGCCACATAGATGGCCCCTCATTCTAGTTTGACGCCTCCTTGGTATAGGATTTGCCCCACCATTTGCATCTGTTGTTACATTTAGTGGCCTCCGTGCCAAACCTGTTATGGAAAAAACAATATTTATCATCCCAATTTTGAGACTGGTTTTTGGGAGATGATGTTCTCAGGGGAGTTGAACTCTGAACCCTATTGTTGGAAATAGATCTGAGGTCTTTGGATCGGGACTGTCAACCTTTGCTATTGCTATTATTGTTGTTGTTTCTGCTTTTAGATCTTTGTTGCCAGCTACTATTGGATTTTGTGGAGCTTTGGGTTTTGTTCCATTTTATTTCATCAGTCAACTGAGCTATTTGAGCTCTAAGTTGAGCGATCTCTCCAGTCTCTGCAGATACTGCACTTACCACAGGCTTTGACCTGGTATATTCTACCACATTATCTGCTGATTTTGCAAGGAAGTCCAAGTCTGCGGATGTATTTATCACGGTCGAACCCAGGGGGGCTAGGCATTGCACAACACTTTGAGGAAGTTGTTTGCAAAATTGATTGCCTATGACAGAAGGGGCTACGATATTATCCGCCTTTTGCTCAATTTTGCCATGAAGATTGAGGGTTTGTCGTCCCTCATCTTCATACCACTCATCACATCATCAATGATTTGGTTTTTAGTTTTTCCAAACAAATTCTTTATCTTCTTGACAAACCAGGCATATTTATCATCTTCTGTCAAAGGGCATTCCATGATATCTGGAATGTGGCAGATTATCTGTGGGGACATGCCTCCACAGATGTGGAGATACCGCTGGTTCAGTGTAATGTTTTCTGTCTTGAACCTGCCTTCTAATAGTGTCAAACACAAATCTACCTCATTGGGCAGAAATTCCGGGATCTCTATCCTTCGTCTATAGAAGTTGGGGTTCTGCCCTGGCTGTAACTGCAAAATCTGCATTATTTGTGCCAGGACTTCAGGCGTCAGCTGTGGCTAAGCACTACCTCCCTGCGATGGTTGTGGGTTTTCATTTCCATTTGGTAGTGGGACCATTGCTGCATCTTTCTGATGACAAGCATATTCCACAGAACTACTTCCTTCCTTGCTAGTTGAAAACACTGGCTCCTGTGTTTGTAGGACAGGGCGGGTCAGAACTTTGGCTTAAAGTTCGACTACTTCTCAACGTTTTAACTGCTAGTTGTTCTTTAATTATTGCAGTTCCCAGTCGTGTTAATTCTGGGTGTTGAGGGCCTTCTTCCAGATTTGGTAAATTCTTAGAGTGTCGAGTCAAAAACAGGGGGGGTTGGGGGATGAGTCCAACCTTCTTCCTCCAGGTCTGCTGTCTAGTTTCTCTTTGTTTATATATATTTTAAAGAGTGGGGGTGAATTCCCACTTCAGTAGACTATACTTCGACAACCTAAAAGGTGTCTTAGTCTGCAAAAAAATAATTTTTATTTGCTGAGCAAGCAAGTTTCTTGCCAGCGCACCACGCCAAATTTTGTAAAAGTGCAACGCACCTCAAAGACACCTCACGACGTAGCCAAAAATCACGTTGTGGTCACCACTGTGAAATACCTTGTTGTGAGAGATATTCTCACCAGAAGGAAATTTTACAGAATGTAATCGTGTTCAACCACTTTGTACATAAGTATGAGTAAGCCAAAACCAAGGCGAACACTGGTGATTTTAGAGCCGGTTCGGGTGTTTTATATACGGCTTATTTACACGCACCCAAACACACGTACGTAGGATAATATGTACGTTGGTGAGAACAGCCAGGTTGCATCATCCCCTATCGAGATAAGAGATGGCTGGCCTAGTTTGTGTACGAATTGTGACATCATCTTATTGTGTCACAATTCGGTACTCATACATTACCTGCAAGTACGTACAGGTAATTACGATCGAATGTATTTTGTGTTGTTTAACGTCGCAAGGACGATTATTTGCCTGCCCTTTGGGATGGCAACTGTCGTCAAGGGGTCCAAGCCCTTATACCTCATACGGGAGAGTCCCTACAATTAGGAGGGACTTTTCATATACAATTCTACTAAAAGATGTTACCTGCAGCTTCGCCTGAGCTGTGCCGGTGATTCACCATTTTATTTTTTTATTAGATGCTTTTATCAAACTCCATTTGGGAACAGAATTTAAACTTAGTTTTTGGCTTGTATATAGACAGACCAGTGAATAGGTACCGAGTTCGCCATTTAAGAATTACCGAAGTGCTAGGATAGCTATTGCAGGTTAGGTTACATGTATCTGTGGAAATGCAATAGAGTTCGCTTGGTTTCTCTTCACACGTTTTACTTTATAAATGTATATTTAAAAAAATTAATTTTTACAATATTATTTTCATTATCTTTTAGTCTTTTTTGTTCGTTTTTGTACCGTAAATATAACGAATTTCGGTCAAAATAGACAATTTTTTTTAAGGGGCTGGAAACTTCGACAATGGCTTCAAATATGCCTCGCAATAACATACATAAATACTGAAAATTTCATCTCGATCTGATAAAGGGTTAAGTTACGGGCCAACAAATGTACTTACATAGAATTTTATTAATACAGATAAATAGATAGACTGGACATATTGAAGAATGGTTGTCTTCGAGACTCTGCGGAGAGAAAAAATGCCGTCGCACAAAGGAATGCAAAGAACCTTTTTTACATGAAATTTTATGACGGCCAATTTTTCAAAAAACTATTTCCCCCAATTTTGATACTCATTCAACTCGACTATAATAACTTCAGTAGTTGACACCCCAGAAAAAACTTTCCCTTCAATAGGTACAGAAGTAATTTTCACGCGAATGTCTTGCTTCGATGAACGTAAATTTTCCTCGATGCAATGATGTTGCAATTTTCAGAAAATAAACTACTATTGGTGTCTCGTATCTCATCCAAGGTGAGCAGAAAAATGATGAAGAAACGAACTGAATTACGCGGTGCCAAAAGATATTGTTTTGAAATGGTGTTGAACTGTATCGCAACGACGCTACCCACAATCGATGGTTAAAAGCGTCTCTTCCTCCACATTTTCACCAATTATTGTTTTCTATTTGGTCGAAAAAGATTCACGAAATTAAAGGGACGTGGTCGAATTCAGCATGCTAATCCAAAATCAAGCCACAATTTACTTCCGTTCGCTTTCCAGAAGCTGCGTTCACACAACGGGAAATTCCTCGTAAGTCCAAGGGATGAGGTGGATGATTACCACCGCTACGTAGCCTAATACCCAATATGTACACATATGTACACACATATACACACGTCAATCCTCCGTTTTTTAGCTTCACTCGCGCATTTTCTCAATCGTACAGCACGCACACCTCTAACCACTACCACTAACGCCACCATCACAACAAATACAGTCACAATGTTCAGCTTTATACAGCACGAGAGAATAAAACAAAGATAAAAAAAGAAAATTTTAAAAATTACCAGAAAAAAAATAACACCGCAGGGATGCGACACGTGCTCCTTCTCGCTCCCGGCGTTTCGTCATAAATTACAGTAATCAAAAATAAATTTTATGGCATTGTAGCGCGATATTAAGTTACACGATCAAATACTTGGACTCTTTTTTTTATTTTTAAAATTTCATACCCCTCATGCTATCAGGTAGCATCCGTTTTAATAGTTTTCTGATTTATAAGAAAAATTCAAAGGCCGCGTCAAGTTAAAGCAGGCTGATTAGTATATTATTATGAACCGAATCGTTCTTGGAAAATTCTCACTTGCTCAAAACTACACAGAGTTTCGCTGATAAAATAGTTGCGAAATTTATTACACTTCTTCTATAATACGACAAAATAAATTATAATTATAATTGTATCAGACGGACGAACATAAAAAATTATTATCTAAGAAAAGTCTAGTACCTTTCCGTAATCTAATCGCGTGGAACGAGAAAATGTTATCAGATATCTGAAATTCAAACGGTGTTATCATTTCAATAGTTTTATTTTCCCACCATTCCTTCCTTCAGAAATCTTATTTGGAATAGTCGACTCTGAGCCATGGTGTGCCACCGACATAGGTTCTAGCGCTAAATGCAGCCATTAAATTCATTATGGAATGATTTATGGACGAAAATGGAGATATTGTGGAATATGCCACCAGTGTAACTAAATTCAGCCAGTTAGAGGTGGAGGGTGAGCGCACGTAGGCAAAAATTTGATATTTTCACCTCTAATTAAAGAAACAATATTTAGAGGGTAGGTCAATGGCGATGCTAAGGTGAGAGGGCACAGGAGTGAGGCCACCAGACGAAGCCCCACCGGAGAAAATTCGAAAGTATATACTACTGAAAAATACAGTAAAATAATAAACACAATTCTCATTTGAGGAAAAAATGAAAAGACCTTAAACACCCCGCAAGTTTTATTCTAGTTTCCCTTCGGCATGAGTTTTTGAAAATTTGAATGACGGTTCCGAGTACAATTCCTTAGAGCTGCGCCACACTGGAATAATATGAGCACAAATATATGCGTAAGTAGTCTACGCATACGTATGGGTGTGGGCTAGGTCAGAATTGTATGATCCAAGCAGCCAACCAACGAGTTCCTTTACACACACGTGTACTTCGGAAAAAAGTTCATCTTCCGCACGGGTATGACATTTTGAGGATGTTCTCTATTCGCAAGCTGCGAGACACTAGTCAGTGCTTCCGATTCTTAAATTACAAACAGAATGTGTGGAGCAAAGTTGCTGATTGAAGCAGCATTCCTTGTCGGCTACAACAACGAACAGCTAACGCTCATTTCATGAACACGAATCACGGCTGTGAATTCAGTACGTCTTTAATCCGAGGTTATGCAAACATAATAAACGGTGCAAAAATCTACGATAGCCGATGGTACATTTGATCATACTTGGAGAATGTGGCTACAATGTATTTATAAAATTTGGATACGAGTAGTGCAACCGGGTATAGATTCCAGAATATTGTGGAATTGTAACCTGTTAATCGTAAGCTATTATAATTTTCGATTAAATGGTTCGAGAACAATGACATCTCGACCAAACGCAATAGTGCAATACAACACGTCACTGATCACACCATAAAATGTTCAATATCCACAACATGTCTACGGCTTACCCAAACCCTTTTCTGTCCAAACAACAAACTGTATCACCTATCTTCCCAATGGGAGGATCAAGTCTAGGTAAATCTCATCGAAGCTGGATGAAAAAAATAACGCGTGAGTCTAATCCCAACCAAATCACCACATTCACCATTCACATTGAAAACTCGGAACATTTTCAAACCAATAACTCGTTTTTCAAAATTACCAAAATCATGACTGTGCGAGATTGTAATCTCAACTCGACGCCTTTTTCCCCCTTTCAAAAGCCATTTTTCTCGTCTTTCAAGAAAAACGAAGTAATTCGTCGACTGAAAAGGGAAAAGAAATTCTTTCGGCAATATTCCAAAAATTATTATTTATTGCAGAATCGTGAAACACTGGCGCGAATCAAAATTTAGAGAAGTTCGTTGCTGCAGCAAAAAGAAACAAATTACTTTCTCCACTCGACGTGAATGAGACTTTTTTCAATTTGATTTTCACGAGCACACGAGTAAGGTACGTATAACTTATTACGAGAGACACATACGATAAATAAATAAAAGTGAAAAAATTCTAAGAAACGGCTGCTTGCTTTCCGAAGCCATCACTCAAGAAAAATGTAAATCGATTCGATATTTGTTTGCGATATAACGTCATTGGACCCACGTTTTATGGATGTCTGTCGTTTTCATATTTTTTCACGTGCGGAAAGAGGATGTCACCGAAAATCTATTAAAATTTAGGAGAAGTCGAATCTTAGATTGCTGAAAAAAATTTAGGTGACGACGAATTGGTGCGGAAAAAAATTTGAAATATCTACTTGAAATTCAACCGATGGCGCAGATGGAGAATTTTTCCAGTAAATATTACGCATTTTCTACGAAGTAAAAATGTAATATTAGATTTGATTCGATAAATGGGAAAATGATTGAAAGTTTCACTGGAGACGAATAAACTTGAAAAATCGAAGATAGTGCGAGTCGAAAAGGTGAACGCCCATCGCCAAATTTGACAATTTCTTACCATTTAAACCTGTGGGGGCAAACCCACAGGATTTTTGTGAAAGCTCCAACATGTAATCATATGCTTTCATTACACGGCTGGACTGCTGGAGAAGGAGAAAACACTCGAAAGATACAAGCGATGACGCGTGTACTGCAAGTCTCTGTTGCAACAGTAAGGCGCTCCACGGACGAGTGACGAGGCAAGTGTGCAAAAAGCAAATTGTTTCAAGTAAGGTTTTTGAGCCTTAGTAGTGAAAGTCTGCAGCCTACCTGAGTGAAATTATATATTGCTCCAAGTATATCGCTTCCTTCTTCATTGTTTGCAAACCTAAACACAAAAAGTGAAAAAGGAGAAAACAGCTCTATTTCTCTTTCCCACAGGGGTCCTTCCTTTCTTAGGAGGATTATAAGAATCATATCAAATTGCTATACAAAGGCAGAGCACGCGAGTGACAACTAGTAATTATTGAAATTAATATTTCTTGCTATCAACCACAGTATGAATGAGAAATCTTTTTCATCATCCACTCGAATAATTTCATCAAAAAATTCTCCATTTTCACCTCATACTGAATCCACAGAATGGAAATAAAACCAATCCTCATTACAATCCGTTCGTTTCGGTTTTTTTACTTTTTTTTTTTGGATCAAAAATGGTGTATGTCATCATCTACGGTTATAAGCGCTCTAGCAACAGTGCTTAACTATTGGACAGCAATAAGCATTTGCCAAGCACTTGCTGACATCAAAACTATTATAATTGTATTTTGAGGGATTTCTTCACAATGCTAGTTTTCTAACTGCTAGTAAAAATAGCCTAGCATCGTGTACACAGACTAGAGGGCAAGAAATCATAGATAGCATGCAACTTGCAATGAAATTGCAGGCTATATTTTTATTGCATCGTGCAAACAAAAATTTATGTAAGTGCAATTTGCTAGTTATCAACTAGCCAACTATCGAACTGAAGTGGATAGTTTTCAACTTGCATTAGATAAAATGAGGTGATGAAATTGAGATCTGGATTATCTGTACTTACTGATAACTAGTCGTATTGTGGAAATGTGTTTATTTGACCTATAAGTATTTATCCCAGTTTTAATGTTTTATCCGATTTCGTCAGGAATTGTTTTAATCACTCGTAAGATGATATAAGACAAAATGAGCGCTGGCCCGGAGGAGGATTCATTCATACTTACGTAAACTTATAACAAATTAGATGAATTTTCAAAACCTAATCAAATAGTGTGATTAGTTGATAATATTATAGAAATAAATTATCAATCTTGACTGAGAATAAACATAATTATGCTGAATATAGGAATTTTCATAAATAATCATGGCATTATTACCTACAATAATGAATTTAAATATTCCAAAATTCCTTCACAGTTCCGGATTTTTGACTATAACTCAAAAACGAACAAACTGATTCGAAACATATCTCATCCAAATTATCCATAAATATTACACAACTACATACTAAAATTTCAACGTTGAGTATTCCTTCGTTGCGAAGAAAATTCGTTAGCATTAAGTTGAATTTGAAAAAATTACCAAATTCCTTAACTCAGTTTCAGATTTTCAACTATAATTCATTAACCACTGGATGGATTCAAATGAAATTTCATCCAAATCATCCTCAAACATTGAACAACAACCCATTAAAATTTCACTGTTAAGGATTGGTTAGTTATGGAGATAAGTCATTTGAAACTCAGGAACAGTAACCAAAATCAAATTTTCCCAAACTAAAAATAAATAAAAACACTGTAACATAGTATCATAAAATGATAAGAATTGGAAGCTAGTTTCTAGCATCGAGTAGAGGAATTTTTTTTAAAACCACTTGCAAGTTGCACCATAAGAACTAGCAGGCTAGTGCTGGAGATTGATAGCTTCTAGAAAACTAACCTCGTGGACAGAGCTTTGCTGATACAATTTACTGAACAGAGAACAGCTTCGCTTCCAGATTAATCACTGATTTCTCTGGCAAACATGAGTGGATTTGAAATAAACAGCTAAGAATCTACATTGTTCCAACGAGTTACGTTTAGACATCAGCGATTAAACTTAGTATTCTTTCGGGAGACAACATGATCACAGAAGCAAGTGGATGTGATTGTAAAAACTAAGTGGCATGAACATGTAGGAGGATGAATTTCCCAAAACTCCATCCCACTTCTGCTATCACTGTCCACTAGATTATCTCAGCAATCGAACTCGCAACTGAACAATTTATAATTTAAAATGAAGCGATAATTACAGACGACTAGGTCACCACTGATAACGAATCGCGGTTTCTAGCGCATAATCTTAATTTGCGGCACCCACAGATTTCAATGATATTCTTCTTTATACCTACTACAGTTCAATCCTAATATTTTTCTTATAATTTGCACATTATGAGTGGTACAGACGCCAAGATATACTTTGCAAGCAACAAAAAGTACCCTCGGAGAAAATTCAAAAGGTCAGTATTTTATCTTCCATTACTAATGTATAATTTAATATGCCTATAGAATCACTCGTGTTGTTTTGTCTCACACCCATATTCTAGAATGTTTCTTAACGTTAAGTAATACTTAAGTACTCGTTTTTATCCAATACTTATACGAGGGAGTCACAGATAAAATTTTACTTGAGTAGCGAATTCTTACTCAAGTATCGTTCTAGAATACGAGTGTCAGTCTCAAAACAGTTGCATGCCTGATTCAAACTCAACTGTAATTTATGATTTTCTTTTTCGTTTTTACTCACATTCCTCGGCTTCTTGTAATCTTTAATTATTATCGCATAGATAAGGTATTTTCACACGTAACTTGAAAGATGTAATTTTGAATTTAGCTTCAGCAATGATCACCTTACAGAAATTCAAAAAAAAGAAGGTGATAATCAATACCAAAAATAGGAAATTTCCACCTCTTCAAAAATTTGTCGATTCAACGCACGCAAAACAGAGTAAACGTCATGACTCTTTCGGACCTTCCTCATAGAAAACAGTTTACCTTTACGTAGGTAGAATGAATTTACTCATGTCATACATACACGAACACATACATACACATTCATATCTAATTTTAGAATGATGCGAGAGAAGTCGGTTCACTATACAGGTACACATATACCATACCTGAGGAGGGCATACACATCAAGAGTATAATAAATTATTTATATCCACTAAGCACATCAAAATGATGGATAACGACAGGAGAAGTGGACGAACTTTGCTCGTTTTTATCAAGTGATAAATGTGATTTGGCAGAGCTACAGGAAAAGTGGAAAACCGAAAGAGACGGGAAAAAATTAGAGAATACTGTACGCGCGAACGGATGGCATACCAACTTCATTAGCTCGGCCTTAGTGCATTTAAACTAGATTTTCCAGAAGAAAACAACTCCTGACAAGGAAAGCTAGATCAAATCGGAAGACGACATCGTGAATGGTGGAGTCGTGGAGCGTAGGTATCTGGAATTCGTTATTTTCACGATCGAACGCGTTTTTATTACCGCTTGGGATGCGAGTTTTTTCTACTTAAATAGAATTTAAGCTTCCTCCGAGTAAAAAAGGATGTCAAAATGTCGATCATTCATTGTAAACATAAAAGGGTAATAAAACGGCGGATCTTCCATCCGATATTCAAGACCTTCGACGAACTATTTTTTACGACTTAAATCTCGTTTCTCATTTCCAACGTTCATTGTTTAGTTCCTCATCAATAAGCCTACAAAAAAATACGCACTCGATTACAAGAAAAGTTTTGTAACGTAAACGAGCAATGTCTCATATACATGGTAATAATTTTCTGAGGAGAATTTTTCAAAATAAAATCGTTGAAGGTTTGACAGAGAAAGTTGTACTTTTCTGAGCCATCTTTCTCACAATTTTTCGTGAAGTAGATACTGATTGAGAACGTCATCTCGACTCACTTTTGCAGTACCATCCTCGGAAATTGAATCAAAATGAAAGCAACTCATCAAGACCCATTTTATGAATAATTTTTCAATTATCGAGCGAGACAGAGAAGCTTTCGGCCAAATGACGAATTTTTTGGGGTTGGTTTGTAGGAAGTTTATGAACTACAGTTAGTTTTTCATGTTTATTTGGTTCAAGATTATATATTCGAATTCTAGAGAATTTTAGTTAGCCAACACGAATTTTTCAAAGGCGAATTGATAAAGAGGAATCATCGATTTCACGTGAACTCACGTGACTGATATACTGCGGTTTTTTTTTTCCTCTAGAAAATTTAACATGAAATTTTATAATTTAAAAAAATGAAGAAAATATCCTCTTTTCGTAATCATATTTAGGGCTCACTTTAGTTGAAATTTCACGTTAAATTCACGAAAAAATAGAGTGTCGGAAAATCGCATGAATACGTGACGGATTTTACACTACTCTCTCGATTAATTAGTTGTACTCAGTTATTTATCAACCCTATCACCAAACAATCAACCAAAAAAAAATGAATATGAGGCTTATTGTTTTTAGTCCAGATCGGTTGGATAGTATGTCCGGTACATCCTATTATGTTTCATTTTTGCAACTTTAATGGTTCTAAAATGTGTCATTTTCAAGAAATTTGGTACAGACATCGAATATATTATATTCAAACATTCAGCAAAATTTGGTTTCAATCTGCTAAACGGTTTATCCGTAGAAGTGATTTAAAAAAATCTCAAACCACGTATTCTTAATAAGAGAAGATAAGCTCTTCGGAAAGCAGGCTTTCTGTTATTTTATTTGCTAAGAAATCATTTAATAATTTGTCGGCGTTTTTAATACTCCACAATACAATTCATTATGAATTTCCGCGACACTTCCTTTCAAATATACAGAATTTTTTACCAGCATTCAGCAAAATACTATTTATATTTTCTTTTTTTTTTCTTCGTTTTCTTCATTTAGGAAAACCAACATTTTCTAGCGTGCCTTGCTGCGCGGTAGTTTTTCAAATAAATTTTTTATGAAAATCTACTTATTAATCTAATTTTGACCTTGACCTTGGGGATGAAAATGTTTTTTGTTTCACAATTTGAGGAAAATTTCGACACGTACAACTCAAATTCATAATTATATGTAGGTACCTATATATACATACAACCCCTGAAGCCGCAATTTATTTTGTGCTAGCAGGGTCGCAATGTTCAAATATTTTTTGATGATTAATAGCTGACATATGCGTTGGATTTTTTAATAATTTTTGCATAATTTATTTTAGTTTGAACTGAAATAATTGTGTTGGGGCATTTTTTATAACAAATATATATATATATATATATATATATATAAATAATACAAGCCCTGAAGCGCCGTGAGGCAGTACTTTGGCTTGTATCAGCCTGGTAACAATGAAGAATTTGTTGTTTCTATTGAAACAATGAAACATTCATAGTTGACGCAAGCTCATAGGATTTACGAAATAATTTCCGTTGCTTTTATGTTTATTATAGTAATTGACGATGATATATATAAGCCAATTTCTCATTACCACAGTACTGGTTTCAATTTTTGTGAGATAGTCACGAAATTTCGAACGAACATTAGTACAAAGCCAAGGACCAGATTTATTAATTTTGGTGTAGATTGGCCAGAACAGAAATAAAGTACTACTTGATTAATAGGTAGGTATCTTTCCATTTTTTTTCAAAAACTATTGATAGTGCATAGGATATTCACTGAAAACCTTCAAGCGCTACTATTGCATAGTAATCATAATATTGATAAAAAAGTTTAGGCCCAGCCAGGATTTGATCATGGATCTTTCAAGACAACTTATCTGCTGGGCGACCAACTTAATAAGAAAAAATTGGCATCAAAACAAAATAATATATATATATATATCAATACACTGTTGAATACAGTTTTCTATGCAGGGCTCCAAGTAGCTGTCCTATGAACTCAAAACATTTTTTCAACATTAACACAGAAGATAACACTCTACAGCCGGATGGTACAACCGATATCACTATTTTTTTTTTCATTTTGGCTACACAATTTTCAATTTTTGACCAATAGTTACCAAATTTGTAAAAAAAAATTATTATGATATTTTCTAATACGTATGTTCCAAATTTTGGTGCGGATTAGATGGAGTGCTTACATTACAGCTATTTTTGATATTATTTTGGCTATTAAATGCTAGATTTTGAACCAGTAACTACTAAATTTACAAAAAGAAATTAATATAATTTATTTCAATATGCTACCAATTCTAATGTGGATCCGCCAGAAGGTACCTCTTCCAAATAATCCAGTTTTGTTTCGATTTTGAAAGAGGTAATGGTTTTAAACTGTCTTAACTTTTTTTGACGGAGCTGCGTTAAGTTTTTTTGTCTTTCATTATCGTTGGACTCTGGCTATGTCGTCATTTTACTCAGCGTATGCATGATATGAAAAGTAGAGAGGAGGTTGGAATCCGGCGGCCAATGGTCTACCAGTATGAAATTTATAATCACATACTGAAGCACTAATAGAACCACCAAATCAAAAACACCGCCTTTTGTGGCTGGCACTGAACTTGCAACCTTTCAATTTCACAACCAAGCTCCTAACCACAACTACACCACACAGAGCCCTACATTCCATATTTATCAAGCAATACCGGAGTCAGCGAGAGAAATTAATATTGAACTTGCTTTCTGTATTGTACGAAACGTCAAAATTTTCTAAGAAATGTTCAAGTTATTCCATCCAGTGAATGAATAGATTTCAATGAAATCTTACCTACATTATCTCAAACATTGACAAATGTACCATGAAAATTTCACTGGTGAGTGTTCCTTTTCGGAGAAAATGTCAAGAAATTGAATTTAATCAGAGTTTCATATTTTCAACCAAAACTCACAAACCAATGAACAGGTCTACACAAAATTAAAAGCAGATAATTCTCAAATATTGTAAAGTAAATTAGTTTGCAACGAACTGTACTTAAACCAATTCATCCACAGTTCCTGATTTTCAACTATGATGAAATAACAAACAAATTTCAACAAAATTCCAATCAAATCATCTGCAAACATTGTAGAACAACCTATAAAAATTTTAAAGTTGAATATTATTCAGTTATGTAGGTAAGTTGCTCAAAACGCAACAACCGTAACTCAAACCAAACAGTCATAAATTCAAAAATACTTCCCACATAACAGTTTTAATTCATCGTTTCAAAAAGTATGATTTTATTTTCATTTTCAAACTTGAATAAATCACATTGAATTATTTACTTCACTTTATGATGCATAACATTAATTCGATCCTACTTAGCACCACAACGTAGCGGCACCTCAGCACCTTATGGTATGCATAACAGACTTCATAACAGAAGTTTCCATATCATAGCCATAACATCGCAGCAGAATTCAAGAAGAAATATGCCGCAACAAAACTGATAGCAGAATTGTAACAGATTTCAAGAGCACTTACCCTAATCAACTTTTTTATTTCGCATCATATATTTCAGGTGAATTCCAAAAAAAGCACGTTTTTCTAACATCTACTTTTCTAACAAAGCATATTACACTAGAATTTTGAAAGTCTGCAAAAGTTTTCAGCGTCATAATGTTGACATCAGAAAAAATTTTGAAAATTTGCCTCTCCATCGGACCATACAGCGTTAGAATTTCGATATTCCAGATAAACTTACTGTCCTACGATTTTGAAATGGTGAAACGTTTTCCTTTCTCGAAAACCTCCTAAAATGATAAATGGAACCGATGCACCCAAACTACAGGAAACGCAGCACACAACCAACGAAGACGACTACCCTCATTCTAGCCAGAATTCTGGTTCTGGTTCCGTTGATTTCGATTCCATATGCTTGGTGTTTGCAGGAAAAACAAAAAAAGTAAAAGAATGAGAAAAAATACCATCTCGGTCCGGAAATTTTAGAATGGTACGGTACTCCGAAAAACGTATAGGTAAGTACTCTTCGTGTACTCATCGAGTACAGTGCGCGAAGACGATTAAGTTACAGTTATACAGATTTAAAAGGAAAACCGTGTTATTGTCGAAACACGCCACTAACTACACACATTTCTGGCACTCGAAAAACACCATAAATGCACGACGATGATATTTCTTCCGCCACACAGACTACCTCCTATTTTAGTGTATTTTTAAAATATACTTTTTTTTCCTTCATATTTTTTCTCTCGCGTTCGAGGACTCCAATTTACCACTCCCACCGCTCTTCACCACATCGTCTAAACCTTCATCACTTCGTCATCATCGAGTATTAGCTACAAAAATCACGTGGCCATTACTTTCACCACAAACGGGTGCACTCACTTCCTACCTTAAATGCATTTCTTTTTTTCAACTGGATGAAGGATGGTCGCGGCGGCGGATAAATGGAAAAAAATTTCGAGTGTCACACTGCGGCAACCCTTATTTCGAAAAAATTTAAGCACTTATTTCAGACTGCCAAAAAACTTTCGACACATACTTTCGCTTTTCGGCACTGCGCTTAAATTACGAGTTTCCTTAGAGGACACTCTGGATGGTTATCAATTTTTATTCATCTTCAAGCACTCGTCCCTTTGGTTCTACACACACACACACACACACACATATATATATATATATATATATATACACGTCAAAATCCTAGTTCGTTGGCCTTCTTTCGTTATTTTTTCATATTCGCATATAATTTTTTTTTTCCAATGTCTAACCCCGCCAACCCAGCCTCTTCTCCGAACTCTTGCTACATTTTTCCTACTTTCACTCATTTCACCACCCCCTTCTATCTCACTTTTCATAAATTATCACCACCACATTGCGACGTTCAACCCTCATTTGTTAGCACAACTTTTTAATTGTCGGGTTAAATATACTTTTTTTTTAGTCGGTCGCGTTTTATGAAATAATTAAAGAGAGCACGCGTATTTTTTTGCCGCCTCCTCCTCCTCTTTCCCCCACTTGTGCACCTGACTGGAATTAATTTTTTAATATACGAGTCAGCGAACGGTGTGCGGCACACAGCCAGAAATGAAAATTATGCATGCACATAACATGTGTGTATATATATATATATATAGGATGAGAATCGGGTCAGTTAAAAAATCGTCATCAAACGCAACACCTTTTGACGTTAATTACGACGAGAAAATAAAAACTTTTTGGTCGCTTTGTCACCTTCTGGAGCGAAATTAGCGATCCGTACCTATAATAAACCAACGTGTCGATGTATTCACCACAATGAATCACTTTTTTAGGGCTCGTGCACAACGAAAATCACATCGCATGGTCAAAAATTCACGCGTTCGAAGTGAACTATCGGGCTTATTCGACAGTCTCTTCTTATTCTTCCGCAGCCAGCTATAAGTTATTCTGGCCGTTTTCATCTGGCACTTTCTGCCCGACGAAGACAAGTTTCAAGTCTAATATTTATATTTTTTTAAAACTGGGACAGAATAAAACCTCACTGCTGTATGAATTCGAGGTCATTTTGACTCAGGGAGCATGAACAATACGTCGAAGTAAGCCCAATTTAGGTTTTTGCGCCTGTAAGCAAACAGGCGTTAGGCGTTTGGCCGCCCCCAGGGTCGAACACAGCAAAGAGAATTTGGGGTCGAACTTCTCGGGCCCCAAAAAACACAGTAACTCGTGTGAATTTTCTAGAATTCAAGAAACATCTAAAAAATTTTTTCATACGGTCTACTCGAAAAATTATTTGTCCTTTTTTAAAACACCCTCAGCAGGTGAATACTGCGTATGGCCATACTCACCATTTTTTCGCTCCAATATTTAATTTTTTGAAATTTTTTAACAAAAAAATTAAAATGAATGGTAACAGGAGGTAAGAGAAGAGAAAGAGGAAAAGAGGTAATTAGAAAATTTGATGGGGTTGTCTCCGAAACACTTTATTCATAAGTCTCTATATTGGATTCTGGATTCCAGCATGTAATCCTGAAAAAACACTAATGCAGTATTGTTTCCCAAGGGACATATCCAGATTTCTTTCACGTGGATTGAAATAAAGACAATTTTCTTGGATATTTTGTAAGAAAAAATCAAAGGGGATAAATATTTGGTTGTGATACATATTAACACTAGCAGGTAGGTTTGTTCGAAACGGAAAAAAGCTCAGAACTCGAACACTCTTTAAAAAAAGGCGTGCGAGGGTTTTAATGTGCAAACATTCAGCTGAGCCGTCAGCTTGCCACGGATGTCTGCTTGTGTGTGTGTGTGTGTGTGTGTGTGTGTGTGTGTGTGTGTGTGTGTTATGTGACAAATAGAATTTGAAACTGGACAGTGCGCCATGAAATTTTTTTATGCAATCTCAACTTTTTCGTATCTAATATTTTTTTACACCCAGGAGGAAGCGGACGAGAGAGAAAGAATGTTTACACATTAAAATACCAACTGATCTGAAATCAACCCTGTACGTGGAATTCACCTCGGGGAGGGGTTTTACATAATTAATAAAACAATTTTGTGAGCGGAATGAGCAAAAAAAATTTTTAGGCTCTATTCGTGTTCGAGAACATTTACTTACAGTCTTTTTTAATTTTTAGGGGTTCTGACAGGTTTTCTCCTTTTCAACTGTAAAATTCGTTGGGCCTATATTGCTTTATTGCTGCAACCCTACAGTTGTAAGCCCTAGATTTAAACCGAACCACTTGGTCAGGCACACCCTTAACACGACAGTCTGAGGAATCTGAATGTTTCGGAACTTACCTTCAGTTCATTTCACAATACAGTGAAAAAATACTTCGCCTCATGGATTCAGTTTGGGAGCTCGAAAAGAAATAAAATATTTTTTGGCGACGAAATAAAATCGATTGGTAGATCGATTATCAGTTTGATCTAGGTCTAAGTTTGGTAACCGTCAGTTTGTCCGTTAACGGATTCATCACCATCGACTACAGTAGGTGATTTCGAAGTTTGGTTATCGTCACCGTAGTTAAAATAAATGGTTATATCATCATTGGAAACATTTTTCTTCGTTTAACGTCAACTAAATGCAAGTTGCTCTACTTCTAGGTCGATATTATGAAGGATAAAATGGCCCTATATGTCCAAGAAGAAATTACAGAATCAGTAAGACAGCTAAGGATATTGATAGTTTGCCACTCGAAATTTTGATATCTTATATTCATACGGGTATTAATAGCTCAACTGAGTCATGAATTCATGAAATTATATTCAAATAAGAAATAGGTATTATTTCAATGTTGGTAAATTTATGTTCATCGCATGAGTACGTGCCGATCTTCGATCTTCTTGACGTCTTAGGATGAAAAATCATAAATTTTGTTTACAGACAGCTACTTATTCACTCAGCACGAACGCATAAACTTTATCGACTGCGAATCATCATATTTATGACACAAAGGGTACGACCGCCGTGTCGTATCTGATCACACCACGACAAATATCTTACTCGCACCTAAAGCTTCGAAATAGATAATGAAATATCGAATAGGCAGCCGAGAATTTCGACGAAAACACAAGTCAGTCACCACACAAATAGACCAATTTTGGATTTCGAAATGTGAGCTGTATGACACGTGAACGCTGTTGCAACAATGTCGAAAACAAATATAACCAAAAAGAATAAACATTTCCCACTTCCTCGATGATTAGTCAATAGGTGAGTTCCCATTCGATACTAGTAACCTCAACCCCCCCTTTCTGACCAACACCACTCACTCACCTACATATGGGTGCACTAAAAAGGGAAAAAAAAAACCAACGATATAATTTCGATTTTCGAACGCATAATCGCAATACCTAATCGCTTCTGTCAACGCGACTGTTTAGGTACTCGCTTATATTTACTCAGCCAAGAAGAAAAATTAAAGAAGTTCGAAAAGAGTAAACAACAAAAGAGGGAAACCGATAACGTTGACGCGTACGAAAACCTGTGGCCAGCCAAAAGACACATGCATGTACCGAGCCACAATACAAACTTCGATTCTAATGTCAACAACTGATGAGGCGTGAAACGAACTTACATGGTACCGACCGATTAGCAAGAAATATAAAATGTGGAAAAATATGGGTGTGATCGTTACTAATTAGTTGGAAAAAAAAAAAAAAAAACAGAGGCGCTACTGAAAAATGAGGCCTTCTGTGCGACGACTACTGTCATTTATTGCTGGTTATTATTTGAAAACCATACCGAACCGCATCCAAAGATCCAAGTTTACGTTGAAGCAACAGCAAATTCAAAATTCTGTCTCTGGTTATTTGAAACAAATGAATAAAACAATATTTTCTCACCGAGGGCAAAACTTCTTCTAAACTATATCATACTTCATTTCAAATAAGAAAAACATGACGTCTTATGAGCTGCTGAATCAGGGAGGCGTTTACGACATACTACAAGGTTTATAAAAGTTTATATACATTTTGAGGTGCTTACAAACGATCTATAAAACAGTCAAAGTGATATAATATTTTTTAGAAACAAATCTCCAGAAAAGGAATTTCTCATCAAATAAATTCATTTTCCTCTGTAGTTTTATTTGCCATAAACTAGACAAATAGAAACAAATGGAATTATAAAGGATCAGTTGACTCTGTCGAGCCGAAATTTTATTGAGTTGTTCATGAACGTTCGCTGAAGATTCTTTGAATGTTTGGCTGAAATTGCACGCTTGATTTTTCTGATATCGCTGAAATACAGGAATTGATTGAATCAATTATTTCAATTAGATACAATTATCACAATTTCAGCGATATCTCAACAAAAAAAGGTGCAATTTCAGTCAAGTTTTCATTAAATCTTCAGCTCAAGTTTATGAGCAACTCCAGAAAATTTTAGCTTTCCAGAGTGAACAGTTTTTCCATAATTCCGTTCGAAGACTTCAATGAATGAATATAGTCATTAAAAATTAAACTGATTATGAGGTTCATACCTTCAACTTAATTATTAATTAAATACCTATTTATTTCTATCTGCTGCAGCAATTCATCTATCTAATCAACTCATTAACTTATTCAATCTTAAAGATCTTAAAATTATTGTTAATTAAGTTAGTTTGATATTCATTCATTTTTTATCTTTCAATAAAAGAGCTTAAAAACTTGGTTAAAAATATTATAAAAATCCTATGCTGTACGTATTGAAAACCTCTTTCTTACAAAAAACCTTGGAAAATTTCAGTTAATCTTTTTTTACAGACTGATCAAGCTTACTACACTCTATATACATCACGTGAGGTGTCTACAAAAATCTATAAACACTGATAATTACGGAATCCTATCAAATTCTATGGATGTTTATAAAGATTTATAGACATCTATAAACTTTATAGGTATGTCGTAAACGCCTACCACTGCAAAGGAAATTTAACAAAGGTTATATCCAAAAATGTTTTGTTCATACCAATATGTTTAGCTTTCAGTAGCTGTGAAATGCGAACGTCTGTGTGACGTCAAGTCTTTCTTGTTCGAAACAGACCCCAGCAATTAGGGTCATACTGGGCGTCACCTCTAACCCTAAATTATGATCACAGTGTATTTAAATTTTCCAAAGATAACTGAATTCAGGCAGAGGGGGCAGGAGAGCAGGAAGAGGAAATGTCTATGTCGCTCAGTTGTCTTGCTCATACCTCGAGGTCGCGTAGTCTGCAGCAAGTTACTGTCTGTTGGGCAGCCATTATGTATTCTTTGAAATTTTATCAACCACGTTGAAAAAACCCTTAGTATTTCAACGGAAGATTTTTGTCCAGATCACCGAGGGAGCGAGAATAAGAGAATTTTGGGAAGAAAATTTCCATGAAAATACCTCAATTTCTTTCCCGCAAAAATCTCCTTTACCCCTTCAGAAGATATGGAAGAAAAATCTGGCGTTCAAATGTATGTTTTGAGTGGTACAATAAATCCACAAATCTTCATTCGAACAGGTTCATTAAAGGCAAAAATTCATAAAATGCGTTTTTCGCACAAACCAAAACAGCGCATTGAAAAAACTACAAAATATCATAAAATTCGTAATTCTCAGCTATAAATTTAAATCCTCGTATGTTTTCGAGCGACTGCAGTATTTTCGACACTATATGGTAAAACAATATTGAGACTGAAAATTTAGATTATATCATCATGTCATAAATACTCCTCTCCTCTCATTAAAACTTTCATTAAGCGGGAAAAAAAAGCTACTGTCGAACTTCCAATCCAATCGTTTGAAATAAAACCAGCCAAAATACGAAACTAAATGTAATGAGAGGCGAGGTGACGTGGACCAGCTTTAATTTAAAAATTACACTGACGCTGACACTCACATTCTCTTTGCCAATGAGACGAAATTCAATTTATTCATTTTTCTGGAAAACCGATCTGTTTCTAACTTTACCAAAGATGGGACACGATGATTTTCGGTGGCAAGACTAAGGCTGCTACGATGTATTATTGCGAGTTGAATAATAACAGAGCTTCGTGCAACTTTATTCCGCTCAAACGTTTCGTCCATACTAAGCTAATTGAAACTTACAGAATGTAATAAATGCAAAACAGTTTAAAAAAAAAAAAATTATTTTACAGCTTATTATTCCTCGTTCTGATTTAAACAATGATACTTATTGAAGAAAATCATTTTTTGACGATGTATAAAAACAATCCTGAAAGTGAACGTAATCATTTGGTGAAGGAAAACAAAAACGTTATTACCTACATGATTAGTTTCTTAGAATAGAACGGCCAGGTGGTAAATACGTTTCAATAGCTAAATTGACAACGTTTGCTCGAGACATCAATCACTGTGAGCGAACAATGGAACGGTTAAAACGTTCGATATTTTACACATGGTTTAGGCCATTCCGAACTTAAAACAACACCACCTTTGATAATTACGAAGAAGCGCGGATCGGAGAGTAACAAAGTTTTAAAGATTAAAGAAAGGACGCCCGCGTTCAGTCGAACTGAAAATCATGCGACGATAAAAATCCGATTAATGACTGGCATTACGCTAAAATGAAAAAATTGCCACAGAAGTACCGTTTAAGAAGGTATTTTTTCACTCACACCACCTTCGTTATAGTAGGCGTTTTTCGGTAAATCCCGAGAAAAAATTTCACGAATTTCCTCCGAGTTTCCATATTTTGTCAGGAAAACTCTCAGTCTCGAGGTCAAGTATATTCAAAACCAACGATACAAAATCGCACGGAAAATAATAATGACAAAGAATCAACGTTATTAATACAATAAGCACTCCCGCGACAAGTTCGAAAAATTACACAAAATTTAACTTTCAAGTAAATTTGTCAAAGCCTTATCATCACTTCCAGGCCACTGATAGAACCGAAGTAAATACAACAAACATAAATTATATCGTCGGCGATGTAGAACACCAATTTTTCATTTCGATATTCCACGATGCCGTAAATACGAAGAGGGTCGGGAAAACTCATCACTGGCGGACGGGAATATTTTTCTAAAAACATTTCGACACTGAATAAATAAGAAAAACAAAACAAAAAAAACACAATAACAATGAAAACAACGCAGTTTGCTAACGTAATATGTATAATGAACGCTAATCCCTAAGATTTTTCAAGATGAAGCTCGTGTAAATTTAGTCTTACGAACTGGGGTCGAAACTACAAACTCGAAAATCGTGAAAAAATACCATCCTAAGACTTATTTGCGTTGAAATAGTATCTCGCATTCCAAAGTTTCTATTTTATCATTGGTTCAAAACAACCTCAACCCTTTCATTATTTTTCATATTTCCACTAGTAAAAGTCAAAAACTTCTCAACTGAAGGTGTGGAACTACTTGCTACTCGTAAAAAACAAATTTAAAAGTAGAAAACTCTAAAAACTAAATAGGAAATTGAACTAACAAGTAAATTACAAACAGTTGAATATTTCATATTTTTACATTTTCCTATTAGAATTGTTCAAAAATCTTTTAAAATTTATTAGTATAATACACAAGAAAACCTGCTGGAATTTTGTACTTCAGAATTATTTGAACACAAAAATTCATAGCTATAAAAAAGAGGAAAACAGTTTTTTTCTTGTTTCCAAAATCAAAACAGGATATCATGATGATTTTTTTCATGATATAAAATCGAAAACATTCTGAGATGAAAAAATCATGGATAAAGAAAAAACTGTAAAAGGACAAAGAGACTTTATAAAATTCAAAAAAATCAAATAGAAATTGATTCAAGTTGAAAAATACTAATCTAGTCAAATATTCTGGATACCCTATTTGCTTCTTTCACTGCTTACACTCGAGAATAATTTTATTGTTACCCAAATATTCCGGGATACAAAATATTTTTGGGACTAATTATGATTATTATCTGAAAAAACTTTATAAAACGCTATGTACTGGTAATAGGATATCAACTAAAATGGGAGAGAAAATCATTCACAATCAATATTTTTGGGATTTAGAAAACTTGATACTAAAAATTTGTGTATTTCTCATGAATTCCGAAGTAGAATTTGTCTTGAAAGCCAATTCAGTGGTATAGTGTGAAATATCTCTCTCATTCAAATAATAATTAATAGAAAATTATCAATTATTAGAATCTTCTATCTACTAAATATTTTTAAATTACACTCCTTCACCAATAAGAATTTCAACAATTCACAATTTTATGGTCAAACATGAATGTGCATCTAAAATCCAAAATCACCACACTAAATTTAAAGTCATTTAAGGAATTTTTCTTTCACAGTGATTGACCGTATTCTTTGTTGAGTATCAATCGGTATCGATAATTTCATTTAACATGTTCTGACAATTCACACATTTAATTAACGAATGAATAAAGAAAGGATATAATTTATCGATAAATTAATAATAATAATTAATCATTAATTCATTATTCATTCACTCATCATTATCATTTATCACAAAAATGAATCTCACATTAGCGTTTCAAATAATAAAGGCGGGTACACATTCGTATCATTCTGCCATATCGTATCATCGAATCGTCTCAATGTGTACAAGGTCAGTAACCTCGTACTGTATCAAAAAAATGATACGATGATACGATACGGGCCTTTTCCATTTGATGTCAGTATTCTACTGTCATATCGAAAAATGCTACCTGGGATAGCAAAATTTTTAACTGAATATAAGGGTATGATACGATCCCAGGAAATGCCTCACAAAATTAGAGTCGTATCATCAATTCATATTGTATACGTACCAATGATACGGCATGACAGAATAATAAAAATTTGTACCTGCCTTAGAAGAAAAAAAAAAGTTGATTAGCACTTTGAGCAAAAACCCTCAAAAAAATTACAGAAGATTTTATTTTCATAGCTGAAAAACAAAAAATATAACTGGCTGAAGAAAAAAAGAGGAAGGAGAACAAACTTGGAAATTGCGATAGGGTTTTGTTGCACTTCGAGCAAAAACCCTAAAATAATATAGAATTGCAGGTTTCAAATTAACAACCAATAAGGTTGCGATAAAGCCAACTACACCGTATTACAGCCCTATAGATACAAGTATAGCTATAAGCCATTTTGTATCGACAATTTAATTCACATAATGCTTTCAGAATTTCAGCTTTATCTCAAAAACCAATGGTACCATTTCAGCCAAATTTTCAAAGAATCTTTAGCAAATATAAGTTAATATTTCACCAAAATTTCAGCTTTCTATAAGCAATGGTTCCCTTACAATCGTATTCGATAACTTTAATTGTATAGTTTGATCCCATAAAATTGTGTATGATAAGAGCTAGGCTTGTTTCTTTGGCCCTTCAGTCTGTCGGGTAAACGTAGATTTCCAGTGAAACAATGAAAAAGATCGATAAAATTAATGAAAAAATCAGAAACCATAAAATTTCTTAAATTTAACTTGAATATCAATGAATTAACTTAGGAGTTATAAGATACAAAATGGCGTATTTTCGGACTCATGTCTGCAGGGCTTTAACCGTATGAGTTCAAAAATGATTCCAGGATTGCTTTCAATGGGAGAAACAAAAAAAAAAAAAAAACGTTGTAGCGTCAGTCGCAATGCTAACACAATATGGAACAAACCAACGATACAGTGCACGTTATTGATCGAACAAACTGCCGAAAAACTTGGGTTATTTTTAGATATGAACGAAATACAAACAATAAAACAACAACACCGTTTAGTGACGCATACATAATACACTAGTATATGGGTAGGTAAGCGTAATTTTAAGAAGAAATATCCGATGTAGGTCTACTGGTCGACGCAAGTCGAGATTCCAATGACCCTCGAGGGGCACATGTACAAACCGGCGCTCGATTAAAACGCGGTCACAAAATAGCTGCAACCTGTTGCACAGTCAGTTTACGATGACAACTGGTGTAAAGGTGAACGAAGACAACACCAACAAAGGAATGCGCAGTGTCACAAATATCGTGAGCATGTAGAAGCATCGGAGCGGGGAAGCGATTGGAATTCCGTCATTATGCAAATTAAAGACGCGAACTGAAAGAATACACGAGTCCCGATCGGGAAAACCGCCACAGGTCTCGTCGAACGGCCGTTTGAGCCGATTCAAAACAGAGTCACCGGTTTAAAGGGGGGAGGGGTATTTCGTCGCTTACAACTGCATTTGAAATGATTCGATTCAAACGTAAAAGAAACGGGAAATCGCAGGTTTCATAAAAATAAACTTAAAGCCCAACAGCGAAAACCTTTAGTTTGAACAAAAATATTTATCAGTTTGTGAACAAAATATGAAATCGATTAAGATTAGGATCGGAATATTAGGGTAGTAGTTCCTCTAAAATAACGAATGCAACTGAGGCAAAAGTTCGGACTGTCTCAAAAAAAAAGATTATTCAATTAAAACTATTTAATGAGAGTTTCGAGAAATAATGAATCTCGCAAAGTGATGATGAAAATTGGTCTCGGTTGGGTGGGCTTTGGCCTTGGTCTACTTTTGGCAAGACCAAAACAAAAATCAAGAATTCTTGCACATTTTTCAAAGGCACGAATATTAAGTTTAATTTAGCCTTTAATAACAGCAAAAATCTAGTAAGTGCGACCAAGACTGAGATCAATATCAAGACCAGGATCAACTACGATTTTTAAATTACTTAGGTACCCATGTGTACATGTACTAAGCACTGATTAGATCGCGTCTCAAGTCGTAAGGAGGACTCAAATATCCTTCGTGCATTCGACTTGAAGAGTACTCTGGACTTCATTTAACTTCTGCTTCTGCGTATCAATAATATTCGTCTACACTGCACAAACGGGCCTTGTTGTTTTAAACATATAGAAGAAAATCCTAAATCTACAATCTAATTTACACTTTAATTTGAGTATGATTCAAAAATCCACATTTAAAGTGAAGAAAACGATCAAGTTACCGGGTTTATTTTCCTACGGCCTCAAGTACCAACTCATGAATGAAATAAAGACAATAAAAAACACCATACTGGCAATCAGCTTCCAGTAATCTTACGATTTTATATTTGTTTCTAATAATGCTTCCTCAAATCAGTTCAATTTCACGCTAATACATCAGTAACATGCACGATTTGAAAAAGGGTTGACTGATATCATAAGGTGTTATTTTCTGTGTTAACGTTGAAAAACTGTTTCAAATTTCCACAACAATAAACCAAAGCATTGCTAGAAAAAATGTTAAAATAACTGTTGTTATTGCTGTTTATTATTACCACTATCGTGGATTCATGAATCGTGATGTCCGATTAAAATTAATGAATTATTGATAATTAAAATTTTTGCGAAATGTGAATATCAATTCCCTCGATTATAGCAAATTAGATGTGAACTTCTCGTTAATGTGAAAATATGTTCGTTTGCTACTGATTTGAATGTGTTCATTGTTCTCCTCTTTTCTCTAACCGGATGAGCTAAATATCCTTATTCCTGCGCCTCGTGTATCTTTAGCAACATTCCAAAGCCAGCCAACTAGCCCACATTAAAAGGATTGTCAATTAACAGACATAACAATGAATACAGTTTTAGCTTGCGAATTATAATATAACTTACTTCATAGTCATAATACTGAGTTCAGCCTAGAAGTTTCGCACGTTCTGCGAACTAAAGGTATTTTCGAGTTCCACCCTGACAAATGGAATAGTCTCTTCAAAGAACTAATTCCGTTGTTATTAAGAAGTGCTAGACATATCGAACATGATTATTTCTATTGTAATACAATGCCTACTCAGCCAACTTTTGCGACATTTCCGCAATTTTCGTTTTATCTGAAAACTTTTTTACTTTTGTTTCAATATATGCCATCCGTATAGCCACTCGAAAGATGTTTAATCCATTTTTGACAAAAACTTGCGCGTTATTTCCATTAGATACAATTAAAAATTTGGCCACATTTACTTTTCTGGCGAGTATTAGCAGTTTTATGACACAAAATAGTTTCACAACTTTACGCTTTTTCTTCCCTACTGTCCAGGAGAGAAAACGTTTCCTACTTTTTAGAAGGGTTTGGCTGATTTTTAATATTAAGGATTACAGCAGCCTTTTACACACAGCCAGTAGTGATTTGGTGGTATAGATGAAGGCTTTCAGAATATCTGTTTTAATCAATCCAAACTAAATGAGAAATTTGGACGAAATTTTCGGGTAGGATTTCGATATAATGAGAAATATTTCCCTATTACGAGTCCACAAGAAATACATTCCACATAGAGACAGAGAAAGATGTTCCAATTAGAGCTCAGCGTACAAGATTTCTTTCCCCTATTTCATTTGGTTACGTTCGAAGGATTTCGAACATTACGTGCTCTAAACTTGCCACTAATGATGGTTCATTGTAAAATGGGCGATTGAGATGAGGTTTTCAAATTCACTCGATGTAAATGGGGGGGGGGGAATCGATTGAGTCCTATTTTCAAACGACAGGCAACGACAATACATTTTCTATTCAATTTTGGGAACTCATAGAACCCATGATAAGTCTTGTAATTCTGGTTGAATTTTTCGTTATTGAGAACTGGAATCTAATGAAAGACTAAGCTCGTTTCTACTTTTCACAATATTCATTCGTTAGGCCATGATTCCAATATAGATCATCACCGGTCACAACCCCCACACGAAAAAATACAGCCAACTGTTTGCGCCAAACACATACAACCTTGCGCACATTCCAGACGCAGCAACGTCTAACGTCTGTCTGAAGACACACCTGTCGAGATCTTTCACAACGTCGTCCTCGGTTTTTTATTCGATTTGAAAATTTCGAAAACGTGTCGGATAATTTGATTTGCCTGAAGCTTGAGGCGCAGGCGGCGGCGGCGGCGGCGGCGAAAGATGAACGATTAACAAAGTGAAAAGGAAGAATGGTACGTAGAACTGTGATGATGAAAACAACAGAAACAAAGAAAACGAGAAAAAAACACAAATTGAAACGCGAGTAACACGCGAAAAAGGAGCTATCGACGAAATAATTTAGACTCGCCTGCACCCCACACTCCTCCCAAGACTCCTTTCTTTGCGCTCATCCCATCGACAAATATGTATGTATATAGTAAAATATTATAATACGTATATGCTACACGAGGATAACACCACTGACAGAAAGGTACACGCTTAAGGCACCCTTCTAAATACACGCTGCTTAAAAAGGAAGGATATTATAATCCTAATGAAGCCCGAGTGTACGCCCAATGCGAATTACGAAAGCAACCGACGTGTTCTACATCAATTTTCGCGCCCACAAAATCGACAAATGCGCGTGTGAAAACTTTGTCACGCGGTTTTCCAAGAGAAAAACACACACAAACATACATACATACATAGAATAAAAAAGAGACAGAGAGGAAAAAAAAGAAGGTACAACTACATCTCACCTTGCCACTCTCATCCCCCAATCCACAAACGAGCACCCCAAAAGCCCACGTTCTACCGTCGTGGCATACCTATAACACCTGTACAGCTACTGCCGCCGCCACCGCCACCACCACCACCACCATCGCCACAATTTTCCTCTACGAGCCATTTCGCCCCTCTTTCTACATCTTTCTCATTCGGCACACTCCACACAAAAAGCGTCCGAACATCCCTTAAAGCGTTTACTCGTTAAATGATAACCTCCAGAAATGAGAATTTAATCCGATGTGCCGCAAAAGCCCAAGGCTATACACGAGTTCCATCGTCGCCTTCATTACTACGGTATACGCAACAACTAACAAAGAAAATAAAAAATAAAAAAATAAAAAAATAATTTGACAAAGAAAATCCCACCCAGTTTCCGTACTTCCAGAGGATCTTATTAGAGAATAATACGCCTACCACCTCAGTTCTCACTGAGCGAAGGCATATTACAGAATGCGAAAGTTTATCCGGCAAAGGTTTCCCTTTTTCACGCAAGACACTTTTTTTTTGCGTGGAGATACTGCACCCAACACAGAGCAGGACACGAAGGGGACCGCTCGAATGAAAAATCACGAATTTATGCACCACCACGGTTCCGGCTGAGCGGTGGAGAAAGATAGGAAGAATTCCGAGGACACAATTAAGTAGAGTAGCCCAAGAAACAAGGAAAAAGTCTGTACTCTCTCCGAACTCATTCGAAGAAGAATTCGATTATTTACACATTCAAATAGAATTCAAGTTTTACACTGACAATAGAGCCACTCTTCCGGCTGTAGCCAAGTTTATCAGATCGATCGGCGACATTTTCCACGTCCAAATATCCCATGAAGAGCAAAACCCATGACCATGGCAATCTTGGTCTCTAGTTACGATCAAGTAGACGCTGCTAGGTAGACACGGGTCACTGCCTTCGACTATACATATAGTACTGGACCAGTAAAGAAAGATGATTGATTCTGGTGAGACATGCCAGCGCTAAACAGGCAACTAGCTGTACCTTTCGATGAATTTTGCTTCGAGTTTATGTACGCTGTACTTGTGAATTTAAGGGATATCTTTTACCAGATGTATTCTAAATTGATGAATTCAAGCAAAACGTCGAAATAACGCAAAAGGTACGCTAAGGTTGCCTAATTTTTAGCCGGCATGTCTCGACATTGAAATGTACATTGGTCTTATGGAGCTTTACTGGTCCAGTACTATACAGTCAAAGGTCACGGCTAAATAGCCAGAATGAACGTCTTCGTACTTTAGTGTAGGCTAAACTAACATTTCAACGAAAATATACAAGGTGACGGGAAGTTAAATTTAAAAACTTCCAAAATCGATTCTTGGGATCGAAATAACATAGTTTCTCAGACAATATGCCTGGAAATGCTTTTCTCCGAGTTACTACCTCTCAGAGTTACTACCTCTCAAAGTGCCAGAACCAAAATTAACCAATTTTTGTAACATCCGCAAAAATTATCAAAAATTAATGAAATCTGGTACAGGGAGGTAAGGAACTGCCTTCATCATTTCTGGTTAGGTTTGAAAGTTTTACCCAGATTGTAGTGGATAATACTTTTCCAATAGCTATAATTTTTGGAACCCTTCAGTGCATAAAAAAATGACTGAGTCTCATCAGTTATCACTTTATTCGAGATGAAACAATACGCAAAAGAATTTAGTCTTCACATCTGAATTAAGATTCCATCTGAAAATCCAGAAAATGACTCATTTTACTCAAACATATCTCTACTTTCGCTAACTATGCTTCTAAAAATTGGCCCCGAAGTCAAAGTGGCTCCTTTACGGTCAACCTTAACAGAACACTTCGGTATTACATTCAAATCCAAGCTGACTAGCTAGCATACCAACAATTAGTGATAGTTGAGATGGAACCTGAAGAAAATTCGAAAAGAAAACAAGAAAAAACAAAGCGGAAACGACGTTATTTCACCCCATTATGTTTCTAAAAAAACGAACTATAAAACTGATTTATTATCGCGCTGGCTGTAGAAGCTTCCCACCATAACAGATACCCAATTTTATTTTCCTGCGTAATGTGTGTCTTGACAAATTCGTACGCAAGAGCAAGCCAAAAACAAATTTATATATTTTCTACCTGTATAGGGATAAGGCGATTTCGCCTATCGGAATTAATTTAGCTATCGATTCACCTTCCTCCCTTCCTACATTGATACGAACATCTTCCACATACAAATACACGCACATACATACATACCCAACAAACATCCACATCGTCCACGTAAACGAACCAGTAAAATTCTTTAAACCAACAGACGTATCACGAATAAAAAGAAAACAAAATTCCAATTAAATTATACAAAGAACTACCAGAACTTTTGAATTCCCTCAACAAGGAATATTATAAATCTCTGCCGCGGTGTGTATTATCCAGAAATTTTGTGATGGCTGCCATTCAAAAACCAGGGGACTGATTTCGCTCAAATTCAATACCAAACCAGTCCCTTATAGTCCCCAACTCCCATAAAAATTTCGAGCCACAATCTTTCACTTTACGCGAGTTATCGTGATAACAACATGGTGGGTTTGCAACACATTGAGAACCCCTTCCTCCGAAACTAGAGAATAAATTTCAAAAATTTCAACACAAATGTGTAGCCCATAAAAGCTTCTAACACTATCCCACGTTTCACTGCCATAGGTCAAACATCGGAGGCACCACAGACTCCTAAAAAGTGCCAAAATGAGCTAAAAGTGGAAAATATATACATATATATATATATATAAGATTGATGATCTTATGAATAAGATGAACAAAAACGAAAATTGAGAATGCTTTATTTCTAAAGAATTCGAACAAAAGCCGTTTTCGTATTAATGTAAAAGTAGAAAAAATAATTGTAAGCAAGAAAAGTGAACGCGACACAAAACGTGTGTATAGCATGAAAGCTGTTAAAACGGAGAAAGGTGAAACAGGTTCAAATAGGAAAAGTGCGTGAAGCGGATAAATGAAGGAGAAGATAAGATGTAACAAGCTGACAGAGTGGCGACGAGTAATCTTTCATATATATAGTGCACAGAAAAATTTGAGTGTCCTATATATTCGCGATCTACGACTTATGATCCGGGCTTTTCCACACGTCCCCCCACTGCAATAAATGCAACAATTGGATTTTCCTAAACATAGGCTGTTCAAGAAAAATTATTACTTTATTTGATTTTTATGGAAACTATTTTATTAAAAGAGAAAGTATACAAGTGCAGAAATTTTGGTTAAGTTTATTTAATGATTCTATCAAATTTATTAATCAACTAAATTTTCGTCACATATTACGCACTTTTTTTAATGTCGATGATTGTTAACATTGTAATCACTCCAATTTTAACTCCCATAAAAATGAAATTTGATGCGCGGATAGATTCTTCATTGAAAATGGAAATTCTGAAATTTCATGTCAACTGGACGCACAGTTCGGACGTGACATCTTATTTTGTGAAATTTTTCGGTAATAAAATAAAGGGTGCTATTTTCTTTCAATAGAGGAGTAGTAATTTGGTTCATAGATAGGTTCTTCCAGGTATATTGTCGATAAATTCGTCAATTTTAGGTTTAATTATTTCACTGGTTCTCGAGTTATTGGTGATTTAATGTAATTTTTTTTTAATGATTTTAAGGCTATTTGCTCCATGTCCTCTCGAACCAATTGTCCGATTGCAACAAAATTTGACCCAACGATTTTTCATAATCATTCAAAATGCTTGAGGAAGAATGGAGCAGGAAGCCGAGAGAGTCATTAACCAAAAATCACAACAAATAACATTAAATCGCCAGTAACTCGAAAGCAAATAAACCAATTAAGACCAAAATTAACAAAATTACATAAATTTCCCTTCCACTAAAAAATAATTGCACCCTGTATTAAATTAAAATGAAACTGCTAAAAAAATGGCACAAAACTAAATTTCACGCCCGAAACATCTGCCTAATGGTCAAAAAACCTCGCAGGGTATACTTTTAATGCGAAGTTCATTTATGCACCAAATTTTAACCAGATAAGATGAAAACTATAGCTATTACCAGGTGAACAAGAATTAACATACACAGCCTACATACTTATTCATACATCTAAGTACATCAATTAATCCACGACAAAAAACAGAATGTGATTTTAGCGAGTTCTGAAGAAAAACCTTAGGCTTACTTGAAATTGTTCCGAGCAAACAATCTTCCATTTTTGTAAATTGAAAAAAAAAAAAAAAATTATTCTGGAAAAACTTAACTTTTGCAATAACACAGCTTTTTCTTGACGTAGACTTTCACGTTTCATTTTCCTAACGTTTCAAAATATATTTTACACCAAAATCGGATATAAAAGAACAATTTTTTTCAAAACAAAATTACAATAGAAGCAGAAGACAAAAAGTCGAGCAAGAAGCTGGACGAAGGAAAAAAAATGACATTAATTAACAATTAGACTACGTGATCGAAAACATGGAAAATGGAAATATGATCTTCGGCCACCACGAGATACTAAACCCAATCGACCAGACTCATTCTTCACAGTAGACTGGCTACCTCACAACCAGCTCCAGTTTATTAGGAAAAGAGAAACGTGTACTTCTTCATCCCTCCACCTCTTTCGAGGGAATATTATTCTCAAAGAGTAATGTATCTACGTGGCGACGTACCAACTATCATAAATTACATCTGTAGTAAATGCGAACCAATTACTAACGCATTATTTACTATTGAAAACCAATAAACAACGAAATGAACTTGTAGCCAAGTGGGGTACATACACATACATATACATATACACACGCACACACCTTTACTATATTGAAGTGCAGAATACAGACTCTCATTTTGCACGCCAAAGCCTAGATTTACTTACATTTAGGCTATCGTTTTGTTTTGTTCCGCGATTTTTTTTTTTTTTTTTTTTTTTCCCATAGAAAAGACAAAGCAGACCGCGCAAGGCGAAAGGTGACAACAGAGCATTGTTCATTTCTTAAGCGCTCAATTACTACCGCAAGTACGAATTACATACTGTAATCGAATCCTTGAACCCAAATGAAAATTTAAAAGGAAAGAAAACAAAACAAAGCGCATCGCTCATATTCTACAAACATTGCTTCAAGCTTCCGAACAGTGGACCACATGGTTTGAAATGACCCCATTTCTGAGCAGTTATTTTTCTGACAACTTGTGGCAGCTATGATACGACTGTGTAAGCCAGTAGGCGATATTACTAAAATTATATTCATGCTATTCGTAGGTTGTTCGTCAACTTCAACAAATATTTACAAAAACTGAAGCACAAAAATCAATAATTGAAAGGACAAAATTTCAGGTTTTGGAAACATGTACCTACCACCTTTTTCTTCTTCGGGTCGGCCTTTTTCATGAACGGTGGTAATTATATGAATGGACTAACTGGGAAGCCTCCGTGAATTTTTCTCTGAAGGGTGTTATTGCTATTTTTCCATTATTACTGGGAGGTAGAGATAATAGGCCTATCCCGTACAGAATATTACAGGCGACACATAGCTTGCATTATTTCACCACGCAACTCAGAAGCCTTGAATTGAAAGATGTATGAAGCCGATCAAATAACTGAATAATAATATTGGAACTTACATTACTGAACTAAATCAGAGGAAACAGGAACGGAAATAAAACAAAACGTGAAAGGTTAGTTTTTCCAATACCATGTTTAGAGAAACAGTCCAATTTTCGTCGAAATATTTTCAGGTAAAAATATTTCGGGGAGGAAGCAGAAGAAAGGATAAGAAAAAGAGTGTTTTCCAAAAATTTCTTCAAGAATTGCGGACCTAAGTCAATCTTGGTTGAATTAAATACTTTGTTTGCTTCCCGATCAACAAAATCCCGCATGTTTATCTTCGCCCCGACAAACAAAACTACTACTCTTTTTTTCGTTTTAATTAACGAGTCGGATGCATAAAAATAAGTAAAAGCAATTACTGGTGATTTTTTGAATAAAGTTTCCAATGCAGATAAAATAAAGTACCTATTCACTGAAAGTGGTATTTACTGAATTTCGCAATAAATACATAAAATAGGTATACTAAATGCAGAGTATTAACTGAATACTATTACTAAAAATACTAACACAATTTCAAGTTTGCTAGTAGCCTGTCCTCATGTAGGAAGCCAAATATACAAAATATTGAATTATTTTATGCTCAGTCACTTCTATGTGCATTAATGTGTATAAAACACGTAACACAAAAGGAAAGGAATATCCTCGTAATACACACAATCAAGGCTACATAGTATAAGTCCATATACCTTGGTGTGTCGTCTCCATCATATATATATATATATATATGCTGCTTGCGGCGCTTCAGGGCTTTAAGCCAAATGTTTTAGGAACTCAGAATTATCAATTAACTAGGTCCAAATTTAGGAAGAAAATAACTCGGAGTTAGACTGGAACTGAAATATACACAGAGCGAAATATACCTGTAACTATGGTCAAGTGATAGCATTACAGAAGTGGCTTCCATAGCATATAAGGTATTTCCAGTAAATTTATATTGTCAACATATTATGTGAATGTGACAGTTGGCCACATACCGACGACGGTATAGACAATAACTATAGGTAAAGTACCATATTACAATAAATATTGGCATCTTGTTAATACTACAATATCCGTAACATCGATACAGGCCAAGATATATACTGCCACTTTAGTAGTGGAATATTTATCAAGATATACGTATGTGCACATACATTTTCATATCTAGCTTTGAAAGAACCAACAAGACGCATGAAAGCCAGGTCTCAGAAACGGGGTCAAAGGTTATCAAAGGTGCGCTTTTTCAAAGGGCCCAAATTCTGAAATAGATAGAAATTTTAACGTAAATGTTTCAAGAGGACAACAGGGCCGTATCCATGGGGGCTTGTGAGTTTCAAATTCAAAGGCTTTGAAAAAATACGAGTTTTAAACCACAAAAAGCACCTAAAACAATTATTACGCTGGATTCACTCGCAAAATTATTTTCTCAGTTCGTAACCCCCTCCCACAGTTGAATCCTTCATACAGCACTGAGAGGGCCCATAAATTTATTCTCCCTGGCCAAAAAAATCTCACCGAGGCCCTGTGAAATCTGCAAGAATGTATTATCATTAGCCTACTCGTGACTTCAACAGAATATCCAAAAAAAAATGGTGACGATGAAGAAATTTCCTTATACAGAAACAGCACACACGTCACATCAGCTAATTGTTTCGAGTAACCCAGTCTGCTATCAGCTAATCTACTTTAGCCGTCCCTGAACCGAGTTTTCAATTCCATTTTCAAGTTTCGCCTAATATACTCACCGTTCTATTTTCGCTGATTAATACATCTTATCGCCGTACAACGCCTAATTTAGAAGCCAAATCAATATTTTTCAAATCGTGCGTCACAACGAATGTAATACGAGATCATTAATCCGCACTCGGACCGAATCGTGCCCATGAAAAATAAATTTTGCCATATTTTTTCACTCGATGGCAGGCAAGCGGCACGGCGCGGCGCGCAAAGCCTATAAAAATATGACAGTTGGTGGCGTGTGCGTAAAATATAGAAGATACGCTGAAACTGTGGCACACGAGTGCACCTTCACGTCCTCACTTAAAAAGAGCTATAAAAACCGCCTTGCAGCTGTCGAGGTAATTCCTCTTTCGCTCGACATGTGGAATCCTATATGTACACCATTCTGAACCCTTTCGTGTTTTCTTTCTGTTTCTCCCCAATTTTTTTTTTTTAATGTGATAACATTTTTTTTCCAACGTATAAGTTTTCAAGACGGAAAAAAAATCTTCGTCCAATCGTCAAATACGTATCGTAAGTACATCATAAATCGGCCAACAGTAAATAAAATTACTGTTTTTTTTCGCAGACACATTCGAAATTCTTGAGGCACGTAATGAAACATTTTACTGGTTTTTCGTTGTTTTTTTTTCTTCTTTTTCTGGCAATTCTTGAACTTTGACGTCTCCTATCACAGCGACGAACGTAGATAATACGAACAACGTAGGTAATAAAAAATGATTTTTATGTTAAAAAGTTAATTCAGTATGTTTTCTTATTTGAGGTCGTTTCTTCCGTATGAAGAAAAAAAAAGAAAAAAAAGTAACAATTAAAAAAGGAATTTTTTAAAAGATAAGCTTCTATTCTTTGTTGGTATTGGCAACACTGTAAAACATTCGCGGTACTGAGGTACTGTGGTAGTGATTGCAAAAAGTAATAATGACAAGTGGCGCTGTTGGTGGGGAACATACATGAACCAGCAGTAGTGAGTGCAATTAAAGCTTAGAATAAAAAAAATAAAAATAAAAACATATCTAACGCCCTTGCATAGGGTAGAGATCAAACGAATGTACGACGTCCGTTTAACCTTTTTTGTTATTGTTAATTCTTTAAGTGAAAATAGTATATTTGGGATGGCCTTAGAAAGCGAGAAGTTATAGGTCGCCATGCCCACACATTGCACACAACGGTCTTTCCGCTCCATGGCTGGGTATGATTTTTGCAATCAAGCTTACTAGCCTGAGAATTAGCTGGGATTCGAATCTATTGTCAGTTCTCGAAAATTTTGCATGCAGAAACTCTAAACTCGCAGGATGGGCCAAAAAATGAACAACATAACATACTCGACCAACCTTAATCAGGTCCAAATGATTGCAGTGGTTAGGATCACCGCGTCACAATCGAAAATGACGGAGTTTTCAGTTTGGGCCAACCGGCGCTTTCACATGCGACTGTAAAATTCATGCTGGCGAACCACTGACTACCGCATCTCGACCGATATCCCCATTCTATCGAAGGCGATAAGAACTCGATAAAGAAACCAAATTAGGAAAAAAAAAAAAAACTCTTTCAGCTGCGGCGCCCGAACTGAGACTGAGACCCAACAAGTAGTAGACAGTTCATCGACTCTATAAGCTCAATGACACACATATGACATAAGAAATTATCATTTTTCCAACAGGGAATGCACAAGTCAAATAAGTTAGGTAAAAATTATTTTAAAAAAATACCTAGTAAAACTCCTCCCACCAACGTCCCACATCTAAAACTCTGAAAAAAAACTTATATATTAGAAATGAGAAAAAACCTGACTCCATGGGGGATATTCGAACACGGTAACCCCTGAAAAGCCACATTACTACCACGATGCCTGGTAAAAGGATGAAAAATTGGGGAATAACTGAGTTGAAAGAAAAGCACCTTGATAAGAGATAACTGATAACAATCAGCATCTCTAGATGCTAGTATAAAAACTATGTCACATTTTGTCACACTAGTGTTTGTAATTAAAGCGTATAAAAAGAAAAAACCTAGCGCAGCTATACTTCGCTAGAAAACCCCGTTCGCCAATTTTCATCCATAATTAAAAAAAAAATAAATAAAATAAAATGAATTCCAATATTACTTATATCGATAGTAAGCAATGTCTGACAAAAATGTCGACATATCGGTATTTCATTGCTAGTTTCAGGTAAAAGTATTACAAAAAATTATGCATGATAATCGATATTTTATTGCTAAATACCGATTTTCCAGGAAATTACTGTGTCCTGATTTTCTCGGAAACTATAGAACCAATAGGCATCGAACTCCTACCAGAACTGGAGAGCTATCCCACTAACATTTTACGTCGTTCCAGCCACTTACGCCATTACATCTCTTTTTACGTGGCATAGTCTCGTAAAAATCTCACGAAACCATCTGCAAGTTAAAAATGGCATAAGTGGTTGAATGACGTAAAAAGTGTTAGTGGAATAGCTTCCCAGGTCCCATACAGGGAATACCTTTCATGAAAATTTTAGCCCCATTAATTCTGCAGTTTAGAAACTACCAAATTAATATGCACCAAAATTCTATCAGACTGACACCTACATAATAACAATATATCCTGAAAATTTCAACTCCATATTTTTTGTCATTTTCTCAGAATCCTCAAGAAACAACTTTTCTATGAATTTTTTGTTTTCCCGTTTTCTTGGAAACTACTAAACTGATCAAACTTTTTTCAGACTTGCTCCTGTACGATAACTATCTCTCGTAAAAATTTCAGCTGCATCTGTTTGGTAGTTTTCTTAAAACTGTAAAAACAAATTTCTTTCCAACAAATTTTCTTCTCAAATTTTCTCAAAAACGACTGAACTAATATACACTAAACTTCTATCAAACTTGCAACGAGATGAAGATAATCTATCGTGAAAATTTCAGCCCGATTCCTTCCATCATTTCATAAGAATCCTAGAAAAAGTCTTTTCCAGGAATTTTTTGTTTTCTAGTTTTCTCAGAAACAACGAAACTTATATGCAACAAACTTATTTCAGACCTGCTCCTACATGAGAACTATCTCTTGTGAAAATTTCAGCTTTATCCATTTTGCAGTTTTCTCCAAACTGTGAACACAAAATTTTGGGCAATATGTGTATTCATATCACTATTATAAATGTAAAGACAAGAAATTTGTTCGCCCAAAATTTCCCTTTATTATTTTGCAAAATTAAATGCGCATGGGCCAACAATCAAAATATTTTGTTGTTTCCACCGAATAAGTGTCACATCTATGCTAGTAAAAGTCTTGGATCAGCACAAGCTAAAGCCCAGCGAAGCGGCGCTTCAGGGCCTGTGTATATACATATAAAATTTTCATCATCCCCACTCCTAACCCATTTGCGAAGTCAATTTTAATACCTCGTTTGCAAAGAAAATGAGTAAAAGAAACAACGCAAATGAACTTCACACAAGTTGACATACAAAATGGTCGAATTCTGGGCAGCTTTTCCAAAAATGTACAAGGTATGGGTGGAATCATCAGGTTTTCAAATTTGGCATGATATGGAAAAACTCATTTTTAAGTAGATTTTGTTAGAATCAACTTATTCCAATACAAATGTTCACCAATCTCTTAACTCATTCAAACACTGGTTACTTTAGAGTAGTATCTAAATCGAAAGAGGAAAGTTAGTCTAAATCAGAGTTTTCCAACGTGGGCGATATCGATTCACATGTGCAGGTGACGATAAAAATTCACGGAAGCCATGATGATAGTATAGCTTCATTTTCTTTAGAAATTCGCTGAAAAAAAATTTTTTTTTGTAATTATAGATACATACACTAAAAAACAAGAAGACGGTCGAAATACACAGCGGTACGATTCAATAACAATCGAATGACACTTTTTTTTATTAACTGCACAGTTCCTTCGTAATTTCAAGAGTAAAAAAAAAATATATTCTTGATTTTGCAGTCACGATGGTTAACTTCAGACTCTAAAAAGAAAGCGCTCATAAAAAAACAGTTGGAAAACTAGTCTCAACTGATATTTTTCGACTAATTTATCGACTGAGAAACACGGAAAAAGAGGCTTACCGTATTTGCAGACTTCAAAACTTTGTTTTTATTTCGTGTCCCCAATCAAGTTAAAACTATGGTCATATGATCCGTTATGTCACTTGTCACTAAAATAAAGAAAAAAACCAAAACAATATACATTAATGTAACGGTAAACGAATGAGTTCACGACACAACTGATTAATGTAAAATGTATATCGAGTTGAAGTACATATGAAAGAATATTACATGAGTAATATAAGGCTGAATCCAAGGTACAAATTTCGGGTGAGTAAATTACGGGGTGTCGTGAGGCTAATAAGTCTTAAATGGTTAAAATATATCATGCGGCTTAAAGGAAGAAAGAAGGAAAATCAATTAAAAAGATCAGAGACTTAAAATGGAATGACATCATTGAATGTGGAAAGGGTAAACCCAAGAATAAAAAATTATACAGAGAAAATATGAGGTCATACATCAAGTAATTCTCAGAAACAAATAACCTAAATGAGGGCAGGTCCAAAGTCTAACCCTGTCTATATGAGACTAGTGAACTTCTGAGAAATACATAGAATCTTAATTTAAAGTGGGAGATAAACTTGGTTTAACTAAAAAACATTTAAAACCAACTAAGTGTATTTCATAGTTTATTTTTGGTACAACCGGACCTTATTCAATTTTTAAAAAAATTTTATCTCGATGAATTTTGTTCATCACTTCATAAAAATTAAATTTCCAACTATTTTGATTAAAAATATGAATTCTTTGAACAAAATCCAAGGCTGGATATATGATCTCACCAACATAATTATATTTCTTATCACACCATTACTCAAATTCACTTACTCTGCCCACATAAAGTGTGTGATGTCATAAACCATATCCTCAATTCTCTGCTTGAAACACAAAGTCTGTTTATTCCACAAAATAACCTCAATTGCTGTTTATAATTGTATAAAGGCCGGTTCACAATTAATGAGAATGGGAATGAGAAGGTTAGCTGTATGTTCACAATACTACCTGAGAACTAGCATAGGCGATAAAAAAGTCAATTGCTCATTCGCAATATGAAAAATACGAGAACGAGAATGGAAAAGATGAACTTGAACCATCTTTTCCATTCTCATTCTTGGGCAGTTCTCATTCTCGGCTTGATATGAACGCCTCCATTTAAATATGTTACGTTTAACTTTCACATTCCCATTCTCGTTATCATTCCTATTAATAACGAACCGGCCTTAACAATGTGTTTCTACACATTTTCTTTTCCACCAACCCACTGTCACGTCAAAAGATGATTCTGTTATCACACACTTCTTAACATGCGACAGAATACATGGTAACTTGAAAACTAAGTATCAATGATAAGCAGTGGAATGAATACTTGATATGTGCTCATACTGAACATTTTAAAACAATTCCAACCCTAAAATATGATTTTTAATTTGAAATTTATAACGAAAATCTGAATCATGTTCGTTCACAATAAATACAGAATACATGTCAGAGTTGTCAACCTTAGTACGGTAGCATAAGCAATACAGTCTATCTCATCAATATTTTATCGTACCAATGGGTATCAATATTTCAATGAAAATATCGATACATATCAATTCGATAAGCATCCATTTTTTCCCAAATCTAATTTCTCATAAATAAATGACTAATACAATGAAAATCGACTGTATATCCATTGTTAAATGATAGAAAGATCCATATAAATAAAACTTCTAAATGCTTGGAGAGTTGTGTCAGAATATTTTAATTTATTGTGACCTAAAATTTTGGCAGGTAAAACGTGTGAAAATAGGGATACAACGTATCGATATTTCCAATTTTAAAAAGAATATCCATATATATCGATATTTTTCACAACACTAGTAAACAAGACAAGCTAATCATTATGGTGACCAATTATCTGGAGGTGAAATTTTGAACGTTACAAGAATCATGGTGATATAGATACCATATCCTTTGATGAGCTATTGCTAGTGTCCATGTGAATTACCTGTAGCTAGTGAGCTAAGGTTTGGCAGAACTACTGACGTCATATGCTCTGACTGACCAGGAGGAAAAGGAGGAGACAAGATCCACACGATTTAACAAAAGTTGCATTCAAAACAGTTTTGTTTACACCACAGATATACACACTTTAACCACGATAGCTAACTCTCGCATACACTTGCTATGTTAAATGCTGCAATCCGCATGACATGTTTAGATGTTGCATTGATTTCTCTGTACATACACTTGTGTGAGTAAAGGATGGTTTAAAGTTATTTTCTCTATTCTCTTATACTAATCTGTATTCTGTGAAGTAGGGAAATTCAAACTTTTAGAGAATAAATCAAGAAAAACAGTACGTAGACAAACCATAGCACGATTTTTCCCATTACTCAACTTTCTAGGTGTTAGATCAAAAAGAATGAAACAGTGACTTTAAATCATCCTTAACGTCCTAACCAGCTTCAACGTAAACATTGCGCTTGAGTGTGTAAAGTGCCAACCAGAGATTTGGTGTGGAGTAAAAAAGCTGGAGAAATTGGGCGCTTTTTTTAGTACACATTTCACTACGCTAAAAATATTCAATTTTTTCCATTTGCTGGGAGCGATAATTATAATGATATAATATTTTTTTACACCCAACTGAGAGTCGATGAGAAATTTATGGCGTAAAATGAATGAGTGTCTATGGTGATAGCACTTCTACATTGCAACAAAATCTTCCTTGATTTGGTACAGTTTCATATCGCCTCACAACATTTACAACTGTTGAGAAATGTGACATCAAAAATCAAATATGCACAACCAATCACAACGGTTATCTTGCTGGCATCAAAACTTTTTACTTGCAATAAATATGCAAAAAGAACGAACTAACTTATATTCAAAAGGATACTCAAAACATATTTTCAGTGAAAAAAAATTATAGAATATAAAATATAAGATCGAGAAAGGACTTGAAACATCGCTACCAATAATTAACAACTTCCTAGAACCCCATGTCCATTCCCAGTGATCATCATTCCATCAAAATGGCACTTCGTTCTTAAATATTCCTAAAGTTTGCGAACGAAAAATTAATTAAGAGACTGTGTGCATTCTTCGCGACACAATAAGGACGATAAGGACGACAAGGACGAGATTATGGTTACTCGACCAAGAGATCGTGATTTGTTGGCTTTGTGAATGCGAGCAAAGAGCAGAAATTACATTCTTCGCAGCCGAACAGCAGAGGTGCCACGAAAAGGAAGCCACCGAATAAAGTCGCTTTTGTACGAACTTCGGATAATTTACCAACGATGACAACTAAAGGTAGACACTCTACAAGCCCGCACACACCCTTACGCGCACAATGGAGAAGGCGTTGTTCGAAAGTAGTACACTACCCTCGTAATATATTTTCGTGCCATCAAATATGCGAACGCACACAAACGCAGCACCCACACCACGGGTCCTTTAAAATAATAAGCTATACCATACGTCATCACAGCGGCGCTATAGCCGTTACACACTATTGAGCAGGACGGTAAATAATTTTCCAGTACAATGATGCCGGCGACAAAGCTCGCCAGTTCCTACCGCTAATATCCACCACCCGATCGGAGGGGTAGGCAGGGTAATGAGTTGAGAGAGAAAGTAATTCAGAAGAGATGGAAAGTTGGAGAAAAATTATTTTATGCACTGTCGATACATGTAATTAGTTGGTGTGCTGTCAAACAGGCAGAGACCTACGATGATGAAAGCAAACGGACAAAAAATATCGACTCACACCTCGATGAGCTTCGAGCAGCACTTAATAATCCTGAAAGCCACATTCAATCGCGCTGTCAACTTCAACGGTGTGAATTAATTCAACCCAAAATGTAAACTCACACTCTTATACTGAAAGACACAACAGAATTTCTCACTTCGAGGGAACAAAATACGCATGCCGAGATTCCCTACCAAAAATCAAAATTCAGGGGCAGAGAGTGGGTTCAACTTTAAATTTCTAACACGTTTTCTCTTCAATCAACATCGGTCATGAATTTTATTACAGAAAATAGTTCAGTCAAAAAATTTTGAACATTATATTTACAATAAAAAATATTCTAATATATGCTTATGTATAACAAGCCCTGAAGCATTTGGCTTGGGCCAGCCATGGATTTCTAACATACCTATAGGTAACACTGTAGAGTTCGTTGTTTCAGAAGAAGCAATGAACTTTTTTTTTCATATCTTTGTGGCTGTGTAGGTAGTGGCGTATGCGCATCAAACATGAGGGAATAATTGGTGAAATAATATCGGAGAAATAATTTTAACGAACGAATTAAAAGCTTGTACGTTTATTATAGTGATGCCCCCAGCCATCAAAAAGTTGAATCTGAAAAATACCACTTTCTGTAGTCAGTCAAGCTAATATATTACATACCAGAAAATGTGAATTTCATCAGTAAAAACTTGGGAAAAAATCGGTAATAACTCAAAAACTATTGTTCTTACCGACTTTCAGTTGGTCTCACTCAATTCAATGCTGAAAAATATGTGGGATATGATAGGTCAAGTTATTCCTGCTGAAAATTTCCATGTAGATTGGGAACTTTGAAAAAATTGTTAACAAAGTAGATTTTTGAGAAGAATTTTAGTTAATTAAAACAATGATACAGTTGATGGGAGGGAAGGGAAAATGTGCCTAAAAATCTACTGTTTAGCTATTTTTTCGAAGTTTCCAACCTATATGAAAACTTTCAACAGAAACGGCATAATATATCAAATTGTAACATATCAAACCGTACGTATTTTTTAGAGCTGAATCAAATGAGACCAACCATAGGTTGGTAAGAGCAATAGTTTTCGAGTTATTAGGTATTTTGAACTAAATTTTTACAGATAAAATTCACATTTTCTGGTATGTTAGCTTAATAGAACAAAAAGTGGTTTTTTTCATGTTCACTTTTTAGGTGCGGGGAGTGTCATACACAAAAAGTGATAAGAACCTTTTTTATTGTAAATATAATGTTCAACGTTTCGTGACTGAGCTATTTTCCGGTTAGAGTTGATATTTCCTAATAAAACTACAAAACACTGATTTGGGGGAACGTTTTCCCTCATTCTTATTGAAGCAAGCGCGCTAGAGGTTGAAACTTTCAGTATAATAATATTCGAGACGTTCATCCCTAATAATCTGCGAGAGAAAAAAAAAAAAAAATATGATAATTTTCCAGAATAAAAGTTAATGTACGAACTATCTTTACTGTACTAGTAAATCTATTTAGCTTAGTTATTGAGAATCGGAGAGATCAACACGTGACAACTGTTTGTTTAACAACATCGAGTAAAATAAGGTAATCGAGTCACGTAGAAATCGATGAATACCTAGGCCATTAGCACGACTGATAATACATATTACAGCAGATCGATAGACCAAACATTTATGATATCAGCCCATATCAAGTTCGATGAGTCACAGAAACGGAAATGACGTTTTTGACGAAATTATTTATACCTAGACTCTGAATTGTAACAATTTCCTAAAATAGAATTAATATTCGAATAGACAAAAGAGCACACGCACAGACAAGATAGACAACGTGCATACAGCACACGTTCGCATTCATTACGTTTTAAACGAGTTTCCTCGCTATACGCAACAAAACATGACCTACAATTTATCTAAGAACGCGATACACGCTATCGAGTGAAATTAAAATATTATTTTTCGTGTAGAATTGATTGCGAAACAAGCTATACTTCATATCAGTACAATTTCAAAGTCGCGACTGATGAGTAAAGTAAACACGGATATGCGGTTGTATCATGCTAGAAAAATGCGCCATGACATCACGAGCCACTTCGACAACACAGAATTCAGCTTCAGCAGCAGCATATTATTTTACCATTCGAGTACAAATCAGAAAGGTTAACGATACAGAATCGCTTTCTAACATTAAAAAACTACTTCTCCAAGCGAACAAAAAATTCGGACGTAAATAACATCCATCTTTTGTTCACGAAGTGTCCAATAATTTTCTGATTGAAATTTACGAAGCTGCGCAGGTCGGTCATCTCAGTGTACGCGAAAAATTAACCAGTAATTAACGCTAGTTTCAAGCGATAAATTAAAGACGTCGAATGAACCGTCGTCTGGACAATTTTACATAAAGTTCAATTTTCAATCATTTGAATTAGTAACGCATAAACTATCGATAGACTATTGGCAGTTTTCGTCACAAATGACTATCGACAGTTTTGAGGCTCTAAGATTGACCCGGAATCACGTTCTCATGCTGTATTTTTAAATAACAATTTCAATTTTCACTTCAAAATAAAACAATGCAGTTATTTAAATCAAATTCCCATATATTATAGCTAATTACGAACGAATTACTATAATTTCATTTATTTCATTAAGAACAAACGCTGGTGTAAACAACAAAGTCATACAGATGAACCAACGAAATCATAGGGGGGGTATATGGAGTATGGACACAACTCCATTGACAAACGCTAACTCAGGCCCATATTCACAAACGTCACATTAAGCTTCCTTCATTTGAACTTCATTTTAAAAAAGTTTTTGGCACAATTTTGTACTTAAAAATGTGGGAACATTGTATCTCTTATGAGAGTTCCAATGCGAAAATAAAATGTTACCACACTCTTAAATACAAAATTGTGCCAAGTCATTTTTAAATAAGTTTAAGTGAAGAGAGGTTAAAGTGACGTTTATGAATATGGACCTAAGATTTCAATCTTATAAAAAATAACGGACATCTACTGTTGCCACCTGTCACTATTCGCAACATAGAACGTAGTTGGAATATGCAAATGAAGTGTAATGAATACTGATGACTGAATTCGAGTACATCTACATCATAATAATTTCAGCAATTTTTAAACGTTTTTGGCCAGCTTCAAAAAAAAAAAAAAAAAAAAAAAAAAAAAAAAAAAAAAACTACACAGTTTTGACGAAACTATTGATAGGTGAAAATTTTCGATATTTATACATCACTGATTTGAACCGAGAAACTACCTGAACAAACAACTTCAATAAACGCGAAAAAAAATCAGGTCGCAGCTAGTAACCAAAAACTAAAAACATAATCATCTGGAAGGGAAAAAAAAAGGACAAAACTGAGGATAGCGAGCCATACAAAAATTTTTCTCATACCGCAAATTCCAAAATTCAACGAAATTAAAACTTAAGTCATATCCTTCCTAAAATAAACTGTAAGCAAAACAATTTGAGAAACTTCGAAAAATATCTGAAATTGGAATCCAATTTTTCAATTTTCCTTCGAACTTTCGGCGCAGAAAAGGGTTCAATGGCGTGAAAAAATTCGAAATTCAGCGTCTTAAACAACAAAAAAAACAAATTTTGATCGAGCAAGAGAATCAGTGAAGCATGAATTTAATCAGTATCCAGTATCGCATTTATGTTAATTTCTGGAGCGTCTAAACGAAGGAGGGTACAGAGGTACATTGTAAGTACCGTTTATAAATCTGATTTAAATTTCATGACCTAGGCACAAGATATTACTTTGCATTTATTAAAAATTTTTAAATACCAAAATATTTTTGATTAAACAAATGTTTAAAATTACCTGTATTTTTCAGAACCTCCTTCCTTCACTGCAAAAAACTGGTAGGTTTTTCCTAACCAAAAAACATTAATTGACAACAAACCATTTTTACCTTATGCCCCCTAAACTAAAAAAAGTTTTCCGAAAAGTCGCTGATTAAACTGGATTACTCCGAATACATATTATCAATATGAAAAACTTTAATAAAACTAGTAAGATGCTGCTTAAATTGAAAGGATTGCCAAGCAGCAGGTTAAAATCCCCAAAACAGATGAATCCAAGTTTTTCCCACGTAAAGCCCACCTTCAGACTATTCGCCAGAACGAGTCACTCCAATAACTGATCTATGCACTTCTTCCATTAAACACTACAAAGTTTTCATAATTTATACAATCAGACAGTTTCTCAAAAAATTCCTCATCGAAAGTGACTTTCAATTCTCTTAATTCGCTTGCCAAGAAGGCTCTGAGTTCCCTGATCGTTTCAACAAAACCATTTCAAAAATGAAACAAATCACTGGACAGCAGCAGTAGTTAAAAGAAGCAGAAGGTAGTCCACCTGTAATGTTCCAACAACAAAAAAACAAAATGCTCGGACGTTCACAAAATACATATTTTGCTCCGGCTGTTTTTTATTTCGTAATCAAATCGTCGAAAAAAATTATGTAACGAATGTCTAATAGACACAAAATCGGTTGCAAAATTCATCAGTGATAATTTTTTCAAATGCAATAAATTTTTACATACTACCATCCACCAATTTGCTTTGACTTAAGACTAGCTATTGGTTTACCCAGGCCATCCAGCAATACTCCAGTCATTAGTAACCAACGGGTCCCGCGAGGGGAGAATGGGGAGTGTGACAGCTCCCTCTGGCCTAACTGTTGTAAAAAAGAAAGCGGCGATAACTTTTTTCTTTTTTCTTTTTCAAGTGATCTTCTTTTTGAATTTCTCGTTGAAGTGGCCATTTTTTTTGGTTATGTTGTAAAAATTTATCGATTACACTCCTCCCCCTATGAAGACATCAATTCGCGCGGCACCTATTTTTAAATGCAGGCGGGCAATTTAATAAAATTACAGATCAACATAATCAGGTACACTGTCCAAAGCAAAATCAAATAAATTTTACAGCCCCTCAGAACATATTATTTTCTCACTTAAAAAAACCAAGTTTTCTTCTCATCACCCTCGCTATTTGTAACAATTCAACAGTAACATACGTCAAAAATAGCAATTTCCAGAAACGCAATATCGTCTCTTCATCTGTTGGAGGATATCCTTTAGATCGTAATATAACACCATCACGCACAACCGTTACCGGATACCATAAAAATTGTTAAATCCCTAACTGCTCCTCACTTTAATATGTTTTTAAATGAAAAGTTATTACTCCTTTACCACTACATCAACTGTTCGCCACTTGTGTTACCCAAAATAGATCGAAATCTTCATCAAAACTTGAACCAAAAAAATAAAAAAAAATAAAAATAAATAAATAAATAAATAAATAGATAGATAAATAAATAAATAAAAATAACTTCCAGCCGTTTACGGGTGATAGGCCTACGGTCATACATCGAGCACCGAGTCCTTAAACTGGAACGCAGTATTTTTTATTACTGCCAATTACCACTGATGTACATGCAGATAAGATTGTGTGGGTAATCGGGCAGGTGAATTTAACTCGACATTCGATATTGACAAATTAACTGATTAGAAAGGCACGAATATAATCGACAAAGAAGGATACGAGAATCTTTTGTTATAAATTCAAAAGACAAGTAAAAAAAAAAAAAAAAAGAAACCCTAGCAACTTCGTTTTCACTGAACTTCTAGAGCCTGCTGGTCGAAAAAAAAATTATTTATTACAGGATATAGGAATTAGAAGGAATTAAATAACTAAATATTACAGTCACGAATTCATTATAAAAATTTGCATTCAACCATTCTTCGCAAGCAAAATACGAAATTTTCACGGTCAAAGGGGCACGACTAAAAGATGGGTGCGTGCTTCGGTTCGGCAGGTTGGTCGACAGGTATAGAAAATCACTAAGAAAGCTATAATAATAAATGATTAGTGTTGGTTTCAAAGCTACACTCTCATTGTGCATCAGATTTTATCGAGACTCAACATGGACCGATTCTGCACTCTCGCCTGTATTCCGGTATAGTCGATTCAAGCAATTTTTGCAACTCTTTTCCAGCTAAGAAGCGCACCAAAATAATACACTTGCATTTCGCCTCGTTTTTTCTCATTCTGCAAATATCATATTGCACCCAAGTACCGAGGGTGCACAGTGCATTCAGTTACTGTAAAGACCGAAGACCACGTGTGTCTCCTACTACGCACGGGTCATAATTAAAGAAAGGATTATGTTTTGTTGGCTAACACCTACCAGAATGATGAAAAAATAATTTCATGAACCGCAACTTCCTGATTCAAAAAAAATACCAATTTTACATGGCATATATTTGAATAAAATGGAATAAATGCATATTCTTGCATAAATCAACTTTTTCACTATTTTTCAAAATACTGATATTTGTACTTAAAAAATCATATTGAAAGCAGGTTTGAGTATTGGAAATACCTTAACACTGAGATAATACGTAAATTTAGAATTTGAGAGTTACATTCTCACAACAGCAACAGGGAAATCTACACAGAAAAGTAAATAATTACGTTATCGTCACTATTCGTGGCAGTCCAGTATTATACTGTGTGTTTTCAACATGTATATGTATTTGGGCTGAGGGTCAACTGAAAATTTGCGTAAGTCACATTTCAGGGTGACATTTTTTTTTTCCTATTTTTCCTTTTTTTCTTGCAAATGGCCATTCGGGCTACTCTGGCGAGGAGTAATGGTAGGAGGCACTTTAAAGGGGGTGATGAAGCCATAATTATGGACTGAGAAATTTTAACGTCATGTTGAGGGGTTGGTGGGTCATCTTGGTGTTTTTGCAATAGAGATATTTATATTTTAGGTACCCTGTTGATAGAGGGAATCTTACCGCTGACTGAGAGGAACCTAATTATTACTCGCCGTTTACTACCAAAACATAGCACAGTGTTCACTTATTCATGGTGTTAGTGGTAGACAACAAGAGCAAAGTCGATGTGATGGCATTGCCACACCATTCTCCTCCAGTACATGCGGAGTGCACTACGATACAATGGAGGCGGAGCAGTTCGAACTGAGATAAGCGTGAGTGGCGGCGGTGAATGTCCCTCCTCATCACCACATTACTTGTAAACACCAACGTACCACTGCTCGATGCCATCACATCACAGAGAGAATATGGATGAACTACAGCTGTGATGGATATTTGAGAGATAGAGCCAGAAGGTTGTATTCAATCACTTCAGGATTATCACTTTAGGCATCCTGCTGATATGAGAAATCAAACGACCAAATGAGAGGAATCTAATCATCCTTCAACATCTACTACTGAAATAAAGCACCATATTCACTTGGCCACAATGCCAATGATAGATGACAAGATCGAAGCTGATGTGTAGTCATCGCCACATAAATAATTTTTTTTATTAAGTATTCTCATTTATGGAAAAATAATAGGATATGAATACACCTTTTTGGAATTGATAAATGCCCATAAACGCATATTCTACTAATCTTAAATGCATATAAAGATTAAATAAATACATAAAAATCTTTTTCCTAATCATACATTGCATTTAATAACTAATGCGCCTTTCAGGTACCCAAGAGCAAATGCTACCAATTCGTGCATCATTATTACATTTTTTTAAAACTCAAGTTCCTAAATTTAATACAAAATTCAGACGAAATAACTTATAAATGCACGTATCATTTCAAGTGTTGTATGGCTGTACGTCCGGCGTTTACAAATGATACTTGGAACAATAAGCATCCAATGGGCACACCTAGTACTTACACTGTTAAATCTTACTGCTTTCGTAAGTACATCATACTCGGCTTCATAGATTGAAGTAAACGCTTAGAAGGAAGACAATAGATTAGTTATACCAACTATCAGATAGCATAAAATTCGATAGTTGCTTTATACGTTTCACATTGTCATACACATACATGCATATCAAATTCACTAATCAATTTATGCAGCGAAAAAAAAAACTCAATAATATTTAAGATTACATACTTCTACGAGAACCTAAATCTATAATAATCGGTAGCGAAGGGAATTGATTTATTTACGGTTGCTAATTATATGAGTTCAAATAAACGAAGGCTCAACAAAAGCCCATGTTGTTATTTGCATTAACGCTAATTTCCTAAATACAATTTTTTGTTTACAATATTATGAGCAGTGATCCGATTCAGTAGTTCGAAAATTTACAGCGAATAGACGTGGCTAAATGCAATATTGTTCGAAATGAAGGCCGAGTCGGTGAGGAGAGGAGGAGACGAACATGTGACACATTCGACTTCGGAGACATCTGCAAATTACGACACTGTCGAGTTTTTGATCCTGTAAGCAGACAGGAAGTACCTTTTATTTCGTCTACACTTTTGCCGGTTCTCATAATTCGGGTTAACGGCTCGACAAGATAACACTTACGGTAGAGTACCTTTACACGAATGAGAATCTTCAAGATGTAAAATAGCCGCCCAAGATACGACCTCCACAGAAACGGCTTCGAAAATTGCGGATAAATTCCTAGGTCATCCAGATATTGTTCACATAAAATCGAAAATATGTTTTGCGATTACAGATAATCATTATTTTTGCGAGGAACAAAAGACAGCGTTGTCAGATTTCGGAACAAATCTCGAATTTTCGAAATGTTCTGTATTTGCAAGTAAACGTTCGAGATCAATTTCAAAATTTTCTAAATATTTTCGCATTTTTGAAAAAGAAATCAGTACACAGAAAGAGCAGCTAACAAGGTCTGTCCTTGGGAAATATTTTTTTCAAATGTGTCATAAGCAACAATCGGCTTCTTAGAAGAATTCACAAAATTCACTTCTTTTCAAAAATTCATTATTTATATCAAAAAATCAAGAATAAAAATCTCTTCTAACTAGTAATTAGTACTCACTGAAGCCAAACAGAAATAGCCAGCTGCTAGATGCGGATTAAAATAATTCAATAAGTCACAAAAATCACATTTTTCCGGCTGGTACGAGTAATTATCATGTAACTGCAAGTAATTCTTTAGGGACTTGGTGAAGTTTACTCACTCTAATGTAAAAACTTTATATATCAGACCAAACTTTGATTTTCCTTTTGCTATATCCTCAACAACAGGAAAAATATGACTTGGGGAGTTCTTCTAAAACGCCGTTGTAATATTTGATATGGAAAAAAAGGCGGAACTTTTACAATTATGGGCTTGAAAATTTTAAGAGCAGTAGTAGACAAAGAGCTTGAGGGTCACCCAGGCAAAGAGCACGAAGAGGAGGCACACAGAGGCGTCATAATCATGCACTTATCAAGTGTATGGGACTAGGCTGCTAGTCTGCAAATACTGCATATCTAGGTGGACCCCTACACTCAAAGTTATTGCTGCATCCCCCTTATATCCGAATGGGTAGATGAACGAATTGATTGATGCGAATATAGCAGGGGTCTCCAACTTACAGCCTGTTACACTCTTTGAACCAACCTGCCAAGCTTTTTCAAGTTCTTGAGTACTGCTGCAAGAGTCCTTTCCCAATAAAAAAAAAAATTTGGACGTGAGGTGATTTCTATATTCAGTTCTAACCTCTATATGAGAAGACTTTTTTATGAATGAAATACGTTAAATCCAATTATAGAACCAATTTGAGTGTTGGACATCTACAAGCGAAGCTGCAGATTGCAACAACCAAGTCAGATTCAAACTTCAGAGAAATCTGTCACAAAATCAGTTCCAAGCTTTTCATTAAAAAGCATTTGTTAGTAACTAGCAAAATTATTCTGAAAATTATGGAATGTTTTTAATAGGTAACAATGTTGTTCTTACAAATAATTAATGGTAATAAAATAATTCTTCTCTCCCTCAACCTCAAATTTAGCCTGTGTTATCAGAGGGAATTTCATATTTAGCTTAACCTAAAAAAAAAAGGTAGGAGACCACAAGTCTATAGGATCGACACAGGCTTGAGTTGCATGAAGATATGTCTCAACCTGATGGATGAATAGATGGAAAAAAATGAAAGAATTATTATTAAATTTAGTACAGGGGTGAACCAAAAATTTTTGACGTATTCTCTAACATCACAGAACTAACTTATATCGTGGGGATAACCCCACGAATCCTGCGCACCTGACGTGCGCAAAGGACACATATTTGACAAAGAAATGTAGGAAGGCATGTGACTGGGTTGAGGTAGTCACCAGAACCCATCGTTGTACAGGAGAGAGAAAGGTATGTGTCAACGGTTATATTTTGTTGTCTCTGGATGTTAAACACATATTATATATTAGTATAAATTGTTAATGGTGAGTTACCACTACTGCTTATGCTTCTTAAATTCTTTAGTCTATATTCATATTCTTTCATCCTTAGCAAGCTCACACTTCTTACATGTGAGATATTTTTATTGTTTGAGTGTACCGTATCTAAAAAAATGATACGATATGGTACGACCCTTTTCCATTCCATGTCGGTATTCTGCCATCACATCAAAAATTACTACCTGAATCTGGGAAATTTTCCAAAAAATTTGAAGATATGATAGGATTTTAAGTAATTTCGCACAAAATAATAGCTGTATCATCTATGCATATCGTATCATGATACACATCAATGATACAGCATGGCAGAATGATACTTATGTATACCAACCTTTACAATGAGTCCATTATATCTCGAGAAGCAGAGTAAAATGTGTATGTTGTACATAAACAAAAATTTATCATAAATTTGATCAGCATTAGTTGAGTGATTCGAAGAAGTTCGAAACAGTAGGGAAACAAAAAAATATTACCATCTTCATTTCTGCTTCAACAACTCTCTATTCTCTCTATAGTGCCAAAGTTCACCTTTGCTATGCACTGTTTTTCAAGCAACTATAATGAAGAAATTAGTGGTAGCACTAGTGTTAATTAAGTTGCCGACTTCAAATTGAATGTCCATTATCTCATGGAAGCTGTCATTATGATCTGTATGGCTCAAATAAGGAGGATGGTGAAATAAAATTACACATATTTTTGGTTGATATCTTAGGTTCTACAATATGATTTTTTTGAGGAACTGAGTTCAAATTTAATGTCCTCAAAAAAATTGGTAAAAAACATGATTCCTACTTACGGGCAATACATCGTCATTACGATTTTTCAAGGTGCAAGGTCAGATTTAATTTCAGTTTTTACATCAAACGTTTTTCACGTCAAATAAAAAAATATAGCACATAATCTCAAATGGCACCCTACTTTCGGTGAGTGAGCCGAGCAAAGCTGGCACCAAGCGCGGTTAGTCTATATTCACAATACGGACATGCTTCAATATTTCTCTTGGTAGAGCAGGGCGATGGAGAAATATGGAGTTTAATCATCGTCAACAGCGATTGTAGTTTGTGTCACATTCTCTGAATTCACCGAGGGTTATTATTTTCAAGGCAAGAACTACATTTCTAAATTCTTGAAATACTTGGTTTTTTGCACTAATCAGAATGACGAATGTATATTTGGAGTAAAGTTTTTAAATCAGGCTTCGACTATGAGACCATTTTACCCAGCGTATGGAGGATATATTGGGTGTCGAAGATGGCTGGTCGCGATCCAGTAATCAGTGGTCTACCAACATGAATTGTTCAATCACATACCGGAGCACCAATAATAAAATAGAACCGAATAGACCGCCATTTTAGGTCGGGAATGTGACGGCGGTGGCCCGTCTCGAACTTCCGATCTTTCGATTGCAAAGCCGAAAACCTAACCTGTAACCACTGTGCCACCAACACCACGAACGAAACTAAAAGAAATGTTCAAGTCAAAGTCAGGAAAATGGCCCATCCAGCCGATGAGCCGAATTTCGCTGGTCATCATAAAAGAACATTCTTTCGAAAATATTCCAGCAAGGCAATTAACGTTTTCGATTTATCTTGATGCACGGATCCACCAGTTTGTTTCATTCATAAAATCTCACCACCACCTGCACAACTGATGAACAATTGACTATGTTTTGTGCTGCTTACCACTGCAGTCGGCATCTTACAAAGACAAGCGGCTTCTCCATGTCCCGGCATAATTACATACACCAAACGTAACAACGCCTTTCATTAGAGGCCTCTTAAATCATCTTCAAAGATCCTTTTTCATCGTATTTTTATTAACTCAAAACGAGAGTAGGAAATGAAGAAACCGATAGAGAATCGGCTCGAGTATCGATTATCTGAAAAGGTTTACGATCACAATCTGAATCAATTAAAATATCGATTATCTGAAAAGTTTTACGATCACAATCTGAATCAATTAAAACTTTCCGAATAGCACTAAACATTCACACAAACAGTATCACTAGAGTAAGCTGTAACTGTCTGTATATTATGTGCTGGAATGCGCACGAAAATAAAGCATATTTCTATTCTTTCTTTTCAAGTAGGTTTTCTATGAAAATCTACTTACAAATCTTGGTGTCATGGAACGCACGGAGGTGGGGTTAGGTACGTTTTTCTTTCCATAATTCAAGGAAAATTTTGGCATCAGAAACTCAAAATTCATACCTATAATATATATATATATATATATTATGAAAGCCAATTTGTTGTTATTACGGTACAGGTCGCAATTTTTGTCCGATAGTCACCAAATTTGGTACGAACATAGAGTACTGATCTAAAAACCTGACTTATTAATTTTGGTACGGATCGGCTGGACGATACTTTTGTTTTCAATGGTCGCCAGATTGTTCGTTGTTCTATCCATCGAACATGCAAAATACAAATGAGACCTGGTTCTTAATCTCCATGAAAACCCGTCTTCAGATTTGAATGAGAATTTTCAAGTAGGTTTCTATAAAAATCGACGCAATAATTTCGATCCGGTATCAGCCTCTATGGATGGGGTGGGTACGTTTTTCGTTATATGACCTAAATAAAATTTTGACACTGTATTCGCTGAAATTCATACACGTACTTATACTTACTCAATTATGTACATTCCGTTTTCTTGTTACCACGGTACTGGTCGCAATTTTTTGTCGTACAGTCACTAAACCAAGGTTCAGACCCAATGATTTAGGAGTGGACCGATCGGACGGTTCGTCCAGCACCTCTTTTTTCATTTTTGAACCAACAGCTATGAAATTTTAAACAAATACTAACTCCAATCTATTGTAACATACACTACAAATTTTCGTGCGAATCAGCCAGACGGTACTCACGCAGCGAACATTTTTGTTTCGATTTTGAAACGAGTCATGGTTTCAAACTGCGTAATTTTAGGTCAAAATCTCCAGAATTTAATTTAATACGATCATTTATTGAAAACCTACTTTTTCTAACGAAGCTGCTGCTGCTGCGTTAGAGTTTTTTTCTTCTCTTTTCTTTTTTCTCTTTAAATCACAAAATACGACCTCGATTCTATGTGACACAGTTATTAGAAACTAATAATAGGGAGAGAAAAAATTAATTAGCACTGGTTAATTCTAAATCAGTTATTCACAATTCGTAAGTAAACACAATCAACCTTCATCAGTTTGGAACAATGTAAAACGGCTTTGATTTTTCCGATTCTTTGTTTTCTTTTGAAAAATTCAACTGTCTCCAAAATTTGCAGACTTGACACACAGATAATGGTGTGAGAAGCTGCGTAATGATTTGGTTCCTATTTTTCTCACTCAATTATTTTACACCAAAAAGGCGATGATGTAAGCGAAAAAGCGAAAGTAACAAGTAATTGTGCGACAGACAATAGAAAAACGTGACTATAAACAAACTGGAAACTGTGTGAAATTAGTTTTTTGTCAGTACACCTCATTGATCGAGCACAATATTCTCTTCTTCTTCGTCTTCTTCTACTCCTTTTTTCTTTTCCAATTCCAAAAGGCATTTTAAAACGACGTAACTACGCAATACCTATAAGTAAGATCACAAGGACAAATATTTTGCATGACTGGCGTTTCTGCTCAATACTTATGTAAAGATAAAGAAAAAAAAGCGAACCATTATTGCTACGTTCAATGTTGGGAGATAGAGAGAGACAAATGTCCACGAAGTGATCACTTGCGAGGGGAGGGAAGTAACTAAATTCTGAGCTTAGAATGAGACAATACACACAGAAAAGGACCGCTCCAATTTGATGTAGACTTGAAGGACGAGAGAGCCAGAGAACAGAGTAACTTGAAAAAGTTATTCGGAGGGAGGGAATTTGGAAAAGAGGAGGAAAGATAATACTTGAACCTAACTTGTAAAAATATCTGGATGTCATTATACGTTCGACGTAAAATTTTTCTGCCCACATCCATCATCCACTTACTAATACATTCTTACGTCATTTACATAAACACATACGTAATACATACACAACATGCACCTGCTGTTGGACATATTTTCTGCCAGGCTATTTTTCCTGAATTTTCTTTCGATACTTCTCTTTTATTCTTCGGTAGAATTACCCCAATATTCACTAACAAATAACACTACATTATTTTCATTTAACTGCTTTATCACCCGAATGTATTATTTCACCATATCACCCTCAGCCAACCACAAACACCTTTGTACAAAGCACTACTAATTTTCGGCACATTATACTAATTCCTCTCAAATTTACCATAAACCTTATTCTATAGGTTAAGCCAGATGTACCATCAGATTATTTCAGAATAGCCTTAAAATTTCCATTCTTATCTAACATGGTTAATGTTTGTCAGAGATAATCTTATTTCCTGGATACAGAGTGGTTCACTTATTACAAACACTCCCTTTTTGTCTTCATTTTTGAAAATACAAAAAAGTCGCCCGAAGTGACTCTTCTCAATTTTCAGAGTAGATTTTAAATTCCAAATGCCAAAAACTGGAGCTGATTTCGTTTTTTAAAATGAGATGCCTCATTTTTATTCTTTAGACTGTAAAACTAGAGGAAAATTTGATAGGTCAAACACCAAAATAAGTTGAGTAATGACGAAGCTACGACAGTTGGAAAATCATTTAAATTGGGCAATTTTCAAAAACATTTTAGGATCATATTTTTTCACGATGAAAATTCCCTGACAGCATACCTTCGTCAATTCTCAACACACACTGAACTAATTCTGATGTCTGACCAGTAGTCAAATCTTCGTAAAATTTCCACTAGTTTTAAAATCCCAAAAGAAAAATGAAATTCTCATAAAAAAATAAAAAACAAAGTTAGGTCCTGTTTTTGGTGTTTTTGGTATTTTCAGGGGTTGTAAATACTTTCCAATGATAAATTCTGACGTCTACAACCAGACAACTATTCAAACACGGTTTTTATTAAAACTAATTATGTAATATTATAAAAGGGAATAGCCCGGATAATTACATATAAATTGAAATACATTTTTGTCTGGTACCATTTGAGAATAATTCTCAGAAGATGGTGAAATTAGCTGTCACTTTTAGCAGCTCCTGTAGCACTGCCCATTGCACATTATCTTCCAGCTCCTTGCTTTTCTTCGCAGATATTACTGCCATCAAAAAATGTTTCCACTGAAGGTCTCAAAACTATCCGACAAACAGGTATTTCAAAGTCTTCGACTCCTATTCCGAAACATTTCTCGTAAATTTTTTTTTAATTTTCTCTTTTCATCTTAAGAATTTATCTCATCAAAAATGTAACTAAGAAACAACACGACCTTGAAGTTTACTTCGAAAAGAATTCAACTTTAAAAGGAGTGTCTCAGAATCTGGGCTTGTTTCACGAACTGTCTATTTGCAAACTAATCAAGTACCTTATAGTTGAAGCTACGTTTTATAAGAAAAAAAAATTCGAAGAACAGATCGACGAAAATGTCAAATTTTTCATAGGTACATCGCTTTCCCGAAAAATTCACATTTTCACCAGTATTTTGAAACTATGAAATCAGTTTACAAATAATGATTGGTAAACCGATTTATTAACTTTGATGAAGTTTCATTTCGTTACCTATATAATTTCTAATTAAATGCTTACAAACTTTGATTAGTTACTTGGAATCCTACTTCGTATTCATATAACGCTCCAAATAAAAAGATACGGATCAAATTATAATATGTTGAACAACAAAGCCCTCCCCCCAAAAAAAAAGAAAACAAAAAAAAAATCATTGCTTTCCCAGTCTTAAAGACGTTAAAATTTTCAATTTCATCATACGATAGTGCGACGCTTGTAATAAAATTTTTCTTTGTTTTCTTCATTGCATCATTTGTCCTTCATTCTCGAGAAATACTTTCAATTTGAAATGCCCACTCGAAAATTTCGTGATGGGTACGTTTTCTCAAATCGCATTAGCGAAACAGTTGCTGGGTTATCGTCCTTATCAACGTGCCTTTACGATTATGGCCAGGTTGGTACAATAATAGATGTGATGAATTCAGACTTTGACTCGCAATAAAATTACCAATTAGCGAAGTCGTTATATTAATTTCTAACGAAGGTATCTACGTTTGATTTTCACTTTTTATTTGATTAGTTGAAAGCACCGCTTTGAATGAACTTCGTCGAGTCATTGCTCGGAATATTTGTTGACATCGCAAAATCAATGTGCAAGTGGACAAACATTCACTGGAAAACCAGACTCGCGGAAGAGAGATGAATGAGGAAACCGAGAAAAAACGTGACAAATAGCACTGGTAACAGGATACTTCTAAAATCTAAACGAATCAACTGGAACAAAAAAAAACCCTTCAAAAAAAATAAATCTTACAGGGTAGTCCACAAAGGCCACCTAGTTTTGTAAAAAAATACAGCAAGAATTCAATTTTTCTGACAAAATCTAAAGCGAGACCTCGGAATATACCTTCACAATATTTTGGTCGTTGGTTTGGGCAGTATTCTATAATTTTCGGCAAACTGAAAATAATGTAATAATTTTGATATGACATTTTTTTCAAAATAAGCGGCGAACATTTCATCGATAGCAAACAACGTATAACAATATCTTATATTAATAGGAGGCTTCTTTGAAAAAATTGAAAGGGTAAGTTTATACGGAATCCCAAAAATATACAGAGGGCATGAAATAATACCAATGAAGCGATTCAAGACGTAAATATTAAGGAGGCTGACCCTACATATTGAATAGAGCAGCTATCGTAGTAGCTTCAAAATCTAACTGTTGAACGTACAACCAGAATATCTCGAAGTCTCTTAAACACTATGGATATATGGCAATAATAAATTCAAGTTCTTGCAATTAAAGTAACAATGGTTTTATGGAAGATTAAATGAAAATATTCCAATTTTTAACGATTGCTCAACTCAAAATTTAAAACCAGAGAATGATCATAAAAATGTTTTGAAACTAACGCTGGAACGCAAGAATGATACTTAAGTAATTCTTACATTTTTTCCATTATCAATTATATCTATACATAAACATATATAAATATAACTTAGTTAAGATAAGTAATTCTTAATTCACTGTTGATACTAAAGTATCGTTCTTACACTCGGAACCAACCGTCTATTAAATATGGACAAACGACGCAAGTTTTAGAGGGCATTTTGCGGAATGAAGTCATATATTGGGAATTTTTTTCGTCAAGACTAAATTTGAGTTTAGACAACCAATGCTCATTTTTCTTATAAATGCGGGTATTTTCATAATTAAAGGGTAATACTTTAATTTAATGCGATCTCTTCAACTCTACTGCAATATGCCACAATTTTTTCTGCATCCCCTCTTCTCATCGAAAATATTCATAAGGTAAATACATTCAAAAAATGTGGAGTAACTTCTAAAACTCGATACTTTGTTCAGTCAGTACTTCATCATGAAGAATCTGACTATGCTAGCATTTCAATTTTAGAATATTTGGCATCACATAATAAATGTAGAATCATGCAGGAGACTACGCACGTACTACTATTTTGATACGGATAAAAGACCTGTCGTAATAGGCCGTCGGATATTATTAACTAGCAGATTTATACGACAAAATTCAAGTCCCAAATTTGGAACTTCTAGCAACATTATGATGAAGTTCTGAGACATGAGATACACACTTTTCAAAACATAAATTCGTTGTAAAATATGGTGAAAACTTGCTCCAGTTCAGACGATGAAAATCACTCTCAGGTTTTTGCCCTGCACACCATCGACAATTCTGATACTGTAAGGAATGCCTGCCATAAACGGAAGAGACTCAACTTTGGGTTCATATTTTAGGTAACGTTTCCATTCACCCTTAGCTTCTCCAGCACCGTGGATAAAAAAAAAAGAAATACGCAGCTTTGAAGAGTCTCTTCTCAAGTACACACTTTCAAATTTCGACTGAAGAAAAGTTTTGGAACAAAATTTGATCAACTGAATTTCATGATTCGAATCACACGGTCTCATAAACAGCAAACCTATGTTTTTTAAAATAATCATTCAACAATAAGTATACGTAGTACTAAGTAATGGGCCAGTTAGGGAACACCCTGTACACGCATCGAAATTAGTATTTTATACTAGTGGTTTCTATACTTTTAACTCATCGCTGAAGCGATGACAAGAAGAATTTTTAAAGGACTGTTTCATTCTTTCTTTCTCTTTTTTTTCTAACACAAATAAAGCCAGTGTATCTCTCACACTAAAGCCTGATTTGCACCTTCAACCGGTTTAACTCTGTCTGGTCGAAAGAAACCGAAGGGTGGTCGCAGTTTGGGAGGGTGAAAGGAATGTCTGGTTCATTATTTGGAAGGCTACCTGGAGTATGCAATATTTTTCTTTTCTCTCTTCTCTTCCCCACTTCTCTTCTCTCTCTGTCTAACTAATCCTAAATACTTTTATGGCGGTCGAGATTCGGTAGCACAGGTATTTTGGTGTAATATGCATTCATATACGTGGCTGAATTCGTTTGAATGAGAATGTGTGACGTGACCATTTTGGGGTTGTAGACGATTTCGTTCATGAGTGGCATTTTTGCATCACCCCAAATTTGATTCATGACAGAGAATTCCTCTATCTATTTGTCTACAAACTACCAGGTATCGATTCGTATCAATTACCAGAAAATATGGTAGTTTTTTTTATTTTTATTTATTTTTATTATTTTTTTTTTTTGTGACAGAAAAGTATACGAAAATTAATTTCCACGGGTAAATTAGTTCCGGAAGATCTCCGCGTAAGACAGATGGTAAAGCTGAAAATGTTTCAAAATTGATTAGTGCAGCGAACCTTTTTTTTCTTACTCTTTCGAGTTCATATCTTTGATCGATGAGAAACGGTAAAGTCACTCCAACCAAGAAAAATATTTTCGTAACACTATTACGAAAAAGAGTTTTCAATTTTCATCCACATAATTCGAACCCAAAGTTTTTCAGATTCGCAGAACAAACTTAAAGGGTAAAATATCTAAAATCTTATTTTTAACAATTTCAGCAGATACTTGTGATATTCGATACTGAAGTACGTGAATTTTGAACAAGATATCGAGGGAACCGATTTCCTGATTTCCCTTCTTTCTTCTTTTCCACTTGTTCACTGTCTCTGTCTTAAGTCCAAATATTCTTCCAAGGAATTTTCACTTTGAAGTATTTTGACTTGAAAAATGAAAAATATCGGTCATCACATTTTGGTAAAAAGTTGCCAATACTAAACAAATTACGGTTATAACGATTAAGTTGTGTCATACGTAAGTCTATATTTCCTCATTTTCAGTGGGTATTATAACCATTTACGAAATATTGCTGATAATATTTATCTCTATTGCACTGTCACCTTCTCCTCCTTTCTTTTTCACATTCTCACCAGTCTCTGTTCATTTACTGTATTAACTCGTAACTAATGGTGTGGTACAAATCTACTTCATAATGGACAGCAAATCAATTATTTCATCGAATATTGGTTCGACTATCATTGACACGCATGCTAATTCGTTTCAATTGTGAGCCATGACATCAGAGTGAAATGTGTGCTGCGGAACAATTCAAACAGTATTTCTAAAAAATAAATAAACATCGAGGTTCAGTAGAGAAAGAAATTTTACTCCGGAAGATTGCCATTTTTTCCACAAATCGTCAGGGATGGGCGTTCTAAAAAACATACTTAATAAAAATCTTAACCCCTTTTTTACTTTCTTCAGTAGGAATAAGGAGAAATGTCAACTTTAGCGGGAAAATAGTTCAGTCAGAAAATAATGAACATTATATGTATTTACAATAAAAAAGATTCTTATCTTTGTTTGTGTATAATGCCCCCAGGCACTAAAAAGTTGAACCTGAAAAATACCACTTTCTGTATTCAGTCAAGCCAATATACTACATACCACAAAATGTGAATTTCATCAGTAAAAATTTGGAACAAAATCGGTAATAACTTAAAAACTATTGTTCTTACCAACTTTCAGTTGATCTCATTTGATTTTACCGTCAACACTAAAATTAAAAAATGGACAGGATGTGATAAGTCAAGTTGTTCCTGCTGAAAATTTTCATACAAGTTGGAAACTTTGAAAGAATTGCTAAAAAAGTAGATTTTTAAAACATTTTCCTTCAAATATTTTTGTCCTCAGATATTAGCACTCGTAACGCCAATGGCGGATCATCTTTTGAATATTAGTTGGTTAAAACGACGATACAGTTGATAGAATGGGGGTTTAAAGGAAAAATGTGCCTAAAAATCTACTTTTTAGCTATTTTTTCAAAGTTCCCAACATATAGAAAAATTTCATTAAATCCTACTAATTTTTCTACGGCTGAATTGAATGAAACCAACCACGAAGTTTTTACTGATAAAATTCACATTTTCTGGTACGTTAGCTTAATAAAATACAAACAGTACCTAGTATTTTTCATGCTCGCTTTTGGGGGGTTAGGAACGTCACACAAAAAGTGATAAGAACATTTTTTATTGTAAATACAATGTTCAACATTTTGTGACAGCTTTCTTCCCATTACAGATATTTCCCGATTAAACTTCAAAACACTGATTTGGGGAAACATTTTCCCTAATTTCCACTGAAGCAAGCGAAGTAAGACTTGGTACTTTTAGTATGTTATTTAGGATGCTCATCCCTAACAATTTGCGAAAAAAAAAAGAAGAAAATATGGCTATTTTCCGAATAAAAGTTATTGTACACACTATCTTTATAGAACTTTCATGCAGATTAGTTTCAAATTGCATAGAATTTAATAAAATAACATAAAAGAATATACTTTCGGCCTAGGTATCCAACTTTTTTACGACTTGTACTAGTCGGATGAAATTTGCTAACAAAGACTGACATTCTACAATCACTAGACAACAGAACGCCACCAATGCGCTGGGGATAATGCATTCTGGTTGAGATATCACAATGTGGAACATATGAAATCCGATACTATGCACCCATTAAAGAGACTACATGAGACATACTAGAATCTAGATTAACATTTACCTTCCGGATTAACTTAACATAGAATAAGCAAAAAAGTTCAACCTTCTGCAGTACTTCGGGCTTCCTTGAAGGAAATAATATTGAAAAAGCAGATCACAGAAGTAGGAATACAAATTTATAAAATTAATTCAATGCTTGCAGAGCTACGATTACTAATGACAGAACGAAAAGAAAGTAGATTATTTTTTAGACATCAAACCTACGATCAGAATACTAAACGTGAGCAGCAGATTTTATGTCCATCTAAGAACAAAATAATATTAATGTAAATGAGCGTTGTTGGTCGAAATAACGTTTCACTAAACCGCTGAACACGTGTAACCGTGAAATATGAAACAAAAAAGAATTTTAAGGATCTAATTTCATCGGGTTCAGAGTGGATTATTATTATTATTATTATTATTACGCGACGAGACTACATTATGCCGGCAAGACTTGATGATTCCCCCTTTCCCCAGACACCAAGAATGAGTGTAATTGCAACGGAAAAACAATTAAAATAAAATACCGCGAGCAAAATACAGAAACGTCAAAATACCAGAACGTCTCAAATACCAACTATAATTGAACACACGATTTAGATATGGATTTGTTTTAAAATTTGAAAATTTTTGACATATTATAAACTACTGATAACAAATCGTCGTTGCTTAGCCCGCATAATCCATACAATACACATTTTCACCGGAGACGAACTACAGACGACAATCTTCTGTTTTCAATGAGCACAGACACCATTAGAAAGCAAACTCATTATAACTATTTTTCTACAGGAAAAGATAAGGGTCCATTTATCCATCAAAACACTAATGGTTTTCGTTCGTCAATATTTCCGGACCTGAATAGATTAGTGAAACAAACATCAATGGAGTTACGTACGTACCTATACGAAAAAAACTATCAGATAAATTAGAATTTTCTCGTATATTAGAAAAACAGTCACAAAATAAAACAAATTTTTAGAAAAACAGGAAAACAAAACTCGAATAAGGAGTAGGAAAATTCAATCAAATTTTGCAGAGAAAAAAAATGAAGAATCCAGAAAAACAATAATATGAAAACGTATGAAAAATGATTCATGTTCAAAGTTCAAACACATCATCAACAATAAATCAAATAAAGTTGATTATTAAAAGAGTCCGAACCTAATAACGACACATAAACAGCCAGTATTTTGAATGGATTTCTCTAATTTCTGGAATTAACTTCATTCTTATCCATTTTAAGAGATCACTAATTTCGAATGGCACAGACGGAAGACAAATAAATCATAAACCATTTTCAAAAATGAAGATGAAGTTATATTTTATTCGGAACTAAAGTATACGATTTAATTCAATCACGATTCCACAAATTAGTGGAGTAAAATGAATTTTTGGCAAAGTATTACCAATAGGTGAATTCAATTAATCTGAAAATTAAAATTGTTCAATTAATAATTGAATTTACATTAACTTAAAAAAGTTAATTCCTACAAAATGGCTACCATAAAGAACAACTGCAGTGTTTAGTACCAGATTCAATAAATAAGATAGTTTGTACAAAAATTTTTACACAAATCCAATTACACCAGATTTTCTTAGCACCTATTATATTATGATTAAACCTAACATTCGGTTCAAATTAGTAACACATCAAATGCAAAATTTGAGGTATTACCCTTATCACATTTACTAATCACAATACCAGAAACTTAACAAATGCATTACGGCAATCATCGCCTCTTTTAATTTCTTCATCCTCGATGTATGAGGCGCAAAATTTGAATGAAAGTGGAGGTAGACTAAAGGTTCACAAAAAAGAGAACTAATGGCGTGAGTTCAGATTTTGAACCTGGATGTTGCTACAATGACAGGAATAATATAAGTAAAGATAAACTGATAGGGTCACATACATTACTAAAAAATTTTTAATGAGAGCATCAGCACACTCATTTTTTATTATTAAAAAAAATGAATTTCATATTTTAAACTTAATTTCTTTTTCCTCATGATTTTAGGAAGGAAAATGTCCTTTTTGCTCTACATTGACTACATCCATGGTGAAGGCACAAAACCATTGTTCAAAATCAATTGTCGTCAAGCTAATGGTCTTGACCTTATACTAGATAATTGCATTTTCTGTAAGACAAAGGTTCAACAGCCCAAGACCAAGACTCTATAGGGCAGGACAAAAGTCAAAGTCAAAACGAGGGCAAATGTAAATCATTTGAAATTTTACTAATTGAATAATTCGATACTTACGAGCTTTTTTTCCTCAATTTATTTAAATGTTCAGATTCTTGCATACTTGAGTGTAAGTTTAATTCAGCAATCAATAATAGTAAAAATACTGAGTGCAAGACCAAGATTAAGACCAACAAACGACTATTGAAAACTACCAAGATCAAAGACTACAAAATAGTCATAGTCTTGGTTTTGCCGATTACTAGTTCCAATGAATGACTTTTATGACAGACAAAGATTTGTCAAAGATTAGTAACATACTCTGGATGATTTGTGAACCACGAAATATGACGTGTAAAAGCAGGTCACCTTTTATTTACAAAAAATCACCTCTTTCCTTAGTCTCTTAGTAGCCACAAAATGGAAAGTAAAGGTAAATGAATTCAAATCACATACTTAGTTATACTAATATAAGGATCAAATCTTCACCCTTTAAAATCCCATCTATATGATGAAACGGGCCCAGAAATACGCAAATTTTCAAAATTTGACATGATCAAAAACCTGCATTTCCGGAAACATCAGAGGTTGTCCAGGGCTGCCCTTTGAATATTATGTTTATCTCATGGGTATGTAACACCGTACATGAAACAAATGAAGTATTACTTAACTCCTTTGAAACATTCTAAGAAAATCTAAATATAAGTTTACATTAAAAACGAATTTTTAAGAGATAAGCTTTTATTGTTTTACTTTTTGGCTTTAGCTTCATGCATTATTTCGTTGCGAGAGGTTGGATGCAGTATTGATATATTTTAAAATCGCAGCAGTGAGTAGAATAAAAGCTTATAATAACTTGAAAATCATTTTTTTATTTTACGTAATCCGTCCAGATTGGACAAAATCCATTTCTAAATTTAGTTCCATACGGTTATAGACAGTAATCACAATAGAAAACACATACATGGATTTAGGATAAAGGTTTTTCTAGACCCAGAACTGCAACTGAATCAAAGTTCCATATTGTAAGAAAAAAAAAAAGAAGGAAAGCATATTTGTTTCATATTAGTGTTTATAGTCGGAAGTTCAAAAACAGTAAAATTATGCCAGATTTTATTATAAGTATTATCCAAACTGGGAATTATAATCGTCTTTTACCATAAATCAAAATAAAACTTCACCATTGCAGACTGAATGGAGATGATACAGTTTGAGAGATACTTATTACATTTATTGAAATTTATTCAATATAATTAGACATATTTACATAATTTGAGAATTATCATCTAAACACTTTTCAGTTTGGTAAAATGGATCTGAAATAACAAACTTTTATAATTTTAATATTTGTGAAATACGGGACAATAACAGGAGTTACAAAGCTACTTTCAACAAAATTATCAGTTTTCAATCTTCATAACACATACTGTGTCTGTGTGGACCTGTTATGAAAAAAACTATCGCAATAGTACTCAAATTAAAAACTAGAATCATGAAAAATCTAATTTCTTCATTTTGTATTAGAATAAAATTATTCTAAGAGGTGAGAAAGAAAAAAGAAACATTAACGGATTCGTTCCATACCAGTGAATATTGTATAAAGTTTGAAAACTATAGAACAATGTGAGACTTCATTTTAATTATTTATCAACCCAGAAATAATCGTGAAACATCTACATTCCTGAATACAGTTTCATAAACATACATATACAGGCATGATTACTGAATTTTCCCAGGAACACGATTGGAAAGTATCCAATTTGGTTGCCACCAAGTATTATAAAACAAGAAAACAACAAATTTAGTGCGAAAGTAAGTCTAGAAAAACTATGGTTTATTACTAAAAATCAATGCCAAATTTCAAACCTGAATTCTAGATGAAAATACCAACAAATGAGGAGTTTCTTATTACATTCGAATAATTAGTTTCACATAATTAATCAGATAAGTACAGTGTGAAAATTAGTATCTTCCATAATTTCCTCAATCAGGTGAAATGTATCCATAAATTACAAATTACAAATTACAAAAAATGAAACTTCTCTCAAATCCAGTACTGTGAAAGTTATTACCAAGTTTTCATCTCTGGCCTAGGAACATACATATCTTAAATTCAATCTGTACCTGTGTTCTATTGTGATTACTGTCTATGATGATATGGAACAAAATTTAGAAGCGGATTTTGTCCAATCTAGACAGGTTACATAAAAGCCAAAATGGGTTTTCAAATTATTTTCAGATTTTCTTCCTTTTTTCAACATAGTTCGGTAATATTTCATTTGTTTCATGTATGGGGTTACATACCCATGAGATAAACATATTAATCAAAAGCCAACCCTGGACAACCTCTGATTGTTCCAGAAATTCAAATTTTTAATCACATCAAATTTTTAAAATCTGAGTATTTCCGAGTCCATTTCATCATATAAATAGGATTTTAAAAGCTGAAGATTTAATCCTTATATTAGTATAAGTAAGTAGGTGAAATGAATTCATCTACCTTTACTTTCCATTTTATGGCTACTTAGAGGTTAAGAAACAGATCACAAGTACGTTGTAAAGTACATTATCAGTTGATCACTTTCAAAATCTTCTTTGACAAGAAGTGCACCTAATGATAACTTGTGAAGCAGAAATGTTCGCAACAGTTGGACGAAACTTGTGGTAAAATTGGTATAAGTTCAACAAGTTTGTAAAAAATTGAATTTTTATGTTCAAAATGATGGAGTGTCATTTTTTACCATTTTTCAGGAGCCAAAAAAGAAAGTTTACCTGTAAATGTAATTTCAGGAAACTGATTAAATTCCAGTATGAAGTAGTGAAACTGTGTTCTGAGGGGTCTAGTTTCAGTTTATTATGAATGCAACTTGAAATAGAGTGTAGATGATTGAAAAATGCAGGGAGAGAGATTAGACAAGGCATCAAGTGTTAGCAAGTGACATATATTTTGGTAAAAAATTACCGTGCCATATCATGTTTTAACAAAACGTAACTTGTAATTAGTGATAAATCAAAAACGTATCAATTTTTATTATAGTACTTATCAATTTGTGGCTAAGAGTTAGATGCCTCTGCGGACATATTATGTATTTTCTAAAGCAAATGTAATAGTGAAGAATGATTGATTGAGATGTCATCTTTAACCAATTTCTAGAATTGGTTTTCTTCTATCCTACCCAATGCTTAATTCGCTGACTCAACGGCTCAACTCTAAACTGCCAAAAAGTAACGTATCAGCTGTGGCCTGTGACTTTAGAAATGATACCTACTGGTCGTTACAGTTTATTTTTTAATGATTCGAAAAAAGTTCTTCCGACTGATAAGGAAGATAAAACTAAGGAAAAATTCTGGAAAAATGCCGTGTGAAAAATTAACGAACCGAACGAAAATTAGAGACAAATGAATGAGACAGGGGGAAAAAAGACGAAGAAAAGAATCCCTCTGCTCAACACCGAAAGGGGTTGAGTCGCGAAGCGGCCAGAGGGCGAATCCCCTAGTCTCATATATACAAAAATGTTGACTTTAAAAGGAGTAAAATCTTATTAATTACCCAGAGGAATCGAGTGAAAGGGGATAATGCAATTTGATCATTATTCTTCTCATGCAGCTCCTATTCTCATTCAGTTTTAAAAATGAATGATGCAGCGAGTCCCTTGTCCGAGCATTCAGAATTCTTATACTTCCAAGTCAATAGACTCCCAAATAGTATTTTTAGAACGTTAAAATTTCTATTTTTTTCCCACCCTTCAAAAGGATTAACCAACCCTCCCTATTCGTTTCGTGTCTCCTCTTGTTATATTTCTTTTTGAATTACTTTAATATGAATTCTTCTTTCACAAGAAGAAACCAACCCCATGCAGATACGGTTCAAGTATTTAGCCGTCAGTTTTGCTCTTTTTTTAACGGCGCTTCTAAAAACCCCTTGTCATGAAACCTGTTTTCGTCGTCAATTCGTGTGAAGTAACTCGACGGTGCAGTAGCGCAAGTACAATACAGCCCTCATGTATTTACCTCTCCATTATTTTATTGAATGAGGTCTGTGTACTATCGATTGTGTATTTGAAAGCACAGACGTGTGTTGCCAAGTGTCAACTAAATTCTAAAGTTGACCGCAACTAAAGACGGTTACGTGGGTTCAAATTGTCGAAAAAAAAGAAATTTTTTTTTTTTAATAAAAATGACCCATTTCCGGGTTACAAAATACCTGCCACTCAATACTCCTCGCTGTTAATCCTTTCTTCATGTTTACAGTCGTCGCGTTTTGTAGGTTTCGCGCAGGCTGGTTGTCTCCGTATACATGTATTATGTGTAATGATGATACTTCACAATGATTATTAGTCCATGAATGTAGTTTTCTAATTTATTCGGTTTTTACTTGAAGCGATAATATATCTCCGCCTGAAAGGGTACGAGCTATTGACCTTTTAAATACGCTTCGGAAGAGTACTAAGCTCCGACAATTTGAAATTATATTGGATTAACGTGAAGTCAACTAGTTATAGCTTTGCCAAGTTTGTCAAGACGTAGAGAATCATGAAAGATATGTATGTGTTTCATTTTCACATTAAATTTATGAGTTCTTTTCTGGAAGAGTTCAGCCTATTCTGTCTTTTAATCTCTAGGTAGCCACAAAATGGAAAGTTGAAGTAGATGAATTCATTTCATATACTTAGTTGTACTAATATAAGGACTAATTCTTCAGCTTTTAAAATTTCATCTTTGTGATGGAATGAGGTCTGAAATACACAAATTTTCAAAATTTGATGTGATCAAAAACCCGCAATTCTGGAATTATCAGTGGTTGTTCAGGGTTGGCTTTTGGTTAATATTTATCTCATGAGTATGTAACACTGTATATAGAACAAATAAAGTATTACCAAACTCTGTTAAAAAAATATTAGAAAATCTGAAAATAATTTGAAAATTCATTTTTCCTTTTACGTAATCTGTCTAGATTGGACAAAATCCATTTCTGAACTTTGTTCCAGACCATCATAGACAGTAATCACAGTAGAACACATGTATAGATAGGATTTATTACATAGAAGTCCTTGGGCCAGGGATCAAAAACTTAGTAAGAACTTTCACATTACTAGATTTAAGAAAAGTTTCATTTTTTGTAATTTGTAATTTCCGGATACATTTCACCTGATTGAGGAAATTATGGAAGATACTAATTCTTACACTATATTTATCCGACTAATTATAAGAAACTAATTATTCGAACAAAATGAGAATGTCCAAAAGGTTGGCATTTTCATCTAGAATTCTGGTTTGAAATTTGGCATGGATTTTTAGTAATAGACCATAGTTTTTCTAGATTTTCTTTTGCGCTACATTTGTTTTTTTCTTGTTTTATAATACTCGGTGGTAACCAAATTGGATAATTTCCAATCACATGCCTGGGAAAATTCTGTAATCATGCTCATATATGCATGTTTACGAAACTGTATTCAGGAATGTTGATGTTTCATGATTATTTCCAGTTTGATATATAATTATAATGAAATCTCACATTGTTTTACAATTCCCAAACTTTGTATACTATTCACTGGTATGGAACTAATCCATCATCCTCGTTATTCCTCCTGTGTTAATAAGGATTTTTCAAACAGTTATTTCAAGAATCAAAATTTCCTGAATCCAAAATACATTATTACTTTCTCTTCATTTAACAGGTCCTATATATGATGATGTGAAACAAAGTTAATGTTTCTTTTTTCTTTCTCACCAATTAGAATAATTTTATTCTAATACAAAATGAAGAAATTAGATTTTTCATGATTCTAGTTTTTAATTTGAGTACTATTGCGATAGTTTTTTTCATAACAGGTCCACACAGTATGTGTTATGAAGATTGAAAACTGATAATTTTGTTGAAAGTAGCTTTGTAACTCCTGTTATGGTCCCGTATTTCACAAATATTAAAATTTTAAAAGTTTGTTATTTCCAGATCCATTTTACCAAACTGAAAAGATTTTAGATGATAATTCTCAAATTATATAAATATGTCTAATTGTATGGAATAAATTTCAATAAATGTAATAAGTATCTCTCAAACTGTACCATCTCCATTCAGTCTGAAAGAGTGAAGTTTTAATTTGATTTATGGTAAGAGACCACTATAATTTCCAATTTGGATGATACTTATAATAAAGTCTTGTATAGTTTTATTGTTTTTGGACTTCCAACTATAAACACTAATATGAAACAAATGTGCTTTCCTTCTTTTTTTTTTTCTTACAATATGGAACTTTGATCCAGTTGCAATTTCGTGTCTAGAAAAACCTTTATACTAATTTCAATCTGTGCATGTGTTCTACTGTGATTACTGTCTAAGATAGTATGGAACAAAGTTTAGAAATGGATTTTGTCCAATCTGGACGGATTACGTAAAAGCAAAAATGGATTTTCAAGTTATTTTCAGATTTTTATACTTGTTTTAAAGTAGTTGGATAATATTTCATTTGTTCCACATACGGTATTACATACCCATGAAATAAACATAATATTCAAAGAGCATCCCTGGACAGCATCTTATAATTCTGGAAATGCAGGTTTTTGATCCCATCAAATTTTGATAACTGGCATATTTCCGGGCCCGTTTCATCATATAAGTGGTATTTTAAAGGCTGAAGATTTAGTCCTTATATTAGTAAAACTAAGTATGTGAAATGAATTCATCTACCTCCACTTTTCATTGTAGCTACTTAGAGGTTAAAACTTGTCTTTCTTTCATCCCGAATAATTTTTTTCTATTTTTGAAACGAAATGAAGTTACGAGGCGAATACGAACTCGATTTTCCACAAACATTTTTTCTTAGCTACATAACAGACTCGAACAATTTGCATCAACGTCTGAACAAAATTGCAACAATAATTCGCTTTCAACTTTCACACGCTTGAAAAGTTGAAACAAAGGAAACAAAAGGATGAGAACACCAATTTCACAGCTTCTACGCTGGGAAAGTCTCTCCAGGGATGGTGACTCTCGTGTAAAACGAGCGTAAAATCGACTTCTATCGGATAAACAGTCACATTTTCCAGCGCTGAGCTTCGACAAGAAAATCTACAAAATTCACTCGTCGTGGTTTCCGCTGTTGCCACATTATAAATTTGAATTAGTTCTAAGAGTTGGTTCGACCGCACTGACGTGAAACCTGTTCTCCATACACACGAATCGAACCCAGAAGATATACAGGTTGCGATGTTGTTCAATGGTCGTGACCGAGTCCGAAGAACTCCAGTCGTTTCTCGAGAGACAAAGAAATATCTTTGCAGCACTAACCATATGGAAATTTTTCCTTTCAAGAATAACGCAGATCCACCACCGCGTACACACAGACGATGAATTACATTCCATCATTGGCAGCTTCGCGTGCGCCCGCTGAGTCGTAATAACAACTATATGGGTATAATTTTTTAATAGGTCTGTTCTTTTGGCCAAAATAGCGCAAGATAGTTCATAAATTGTGTTCTTCTGGAATGGAGTGCAAAACAGAGGTGTTCTTTCGAATGAAGTGCAAACTCAGTTCAGAGAAAAAGTGTAGAAGGTGCACACACTTTCTGCACTAAATGAAAAAGAGATGTGGAATGATTGCGAAGAAAGCTCTCGTCTCATCAAAAACGACGAATTAGGAATTTGCGTTTCCGATTCATTTATTCGGTTGTGTAATAACTGGTAATTATATTTGTTTTCATTTTGTCTAGTTCGCCCCTTTCTCTTCAAACGTTCTTTCGATTGTAGAATAACAGGAAAATTTGTTGGCACTTTTTTCCATACTTTCGTGTCACTATTCTGAACTACCTTATACGGAGTTCACACTTTTTTTGGACGAAAAGAACAGACCTAATGGTAAAAAAATTTCGAGAATCGAGTAACGAAAAAAGATTTAGTCGCCAAAAAGCCCTTCAACGACAATTCTTCACCGTGATGTCAAATCCTTCAACGATTGCATACTGCTTCATTCGTCCCAGGAAAATCAAATATGAAAATTTTCATGGAAACTCACGGCCCACGCGAAAAATTATCGTGAAATAGAAAAAAGTAATTAACTCGGAACAGAATATTGTTGGTCGGTCGTACGCGCAAAAATGTTTGGACAAGATTTTATGACGGCTCTGAAAGCATTTTACGCAAGTTGGAAAGTTGCTCGCGAGCCCTTGTAACGATATTTTTTACCAGAATTTGAAAGAAAAAAAAAAGGAAAAAAGAAAAAAAAGATACGCGTCACTTTGAAATTATGACTACGAGGGTATAAACATAGGCGTGGCACGGGCAGAAATACTGTCCATAATTGCCGACAATTGAGACGAGATTGAAACCATAACAAAACGAATTTATGGACGTACGCGCAGGTGCTGATACGTTGATGGAATAATTATTTGGCATGGTGCCGGCCAAATACTGTAAAACAAGAAGCAGATAACATGCGTTTACCACCATTTTTCGACGAAGCTATGGACTTGGAATTTCAGACGACTTCTGGCTCAGCTGCTGACTAACGTTTGCGAACGTGCAGATTAAAAAAAAAAGAAAAAAAAACAACAGCTCAATGAAAATATTGCTACGTCTCGATACAATAAATTTTTCGAAGCTAAAAAGACTACGAATGAATGATGGACACGCCAACGAGGCAATCTGGTGGGCCTTATTTGGGAAGCTGATATTTTTGATTCTACAAAAGTTTGTGGTTTCAAGGTAAAATAGTGTTAATCGTTTGGCGTCGTATAAAATGAAAATAATTCCAGTTTTAGCCGAAATCACCGATTTAGGAAATCGTCGATATAACGACGCTTTGAGGACTGCAACCACAACAACGCGAAATAAAGGTTTCGTATATGTCCCAACAACTGACCATTTCCGGTGGTCCAGTGGTAACTATTTCGCATTATTTTCACATACCTACATGAAAGACTTCATTTAGCATAAGAAGATAGTACAATCATATACAACAGAGGCGACGAAGCCAACTGGTTGCATTACCACAATAAGACGACTTGTAGTCATAGCACAAGAATTACGTACGAATAATACGCGATTCTACTCGAATAGTTCGCTGTGGGTGAACGTAAACAAGAATTACAAGATTCTGAATTGATACTTGAAACGTTAATTGCGTCCAAGCGTGCCAATAGATCGCAAACTGAGCAAAAAAGTGGCATTCAATCGTCTGTCTGCACACCCAAACCGGTCTCATTGGCATCCGAAAAAAAAAAAAAAAATGACAACAGCGATAACGACATGCCACAATCGGAGACAGACAAAACTTAACCGGAAACTAATTGGAAATTACTGCATGTAAGAAAAAATACTTTTCAAGTACGATAATGTGAACGGCTGCGTGCTTGCGAATAAATTTTGGCGTTTTCTAGGATTTTATTACTGTGTGGCGGAGGGGAGAACAATGTGAAGATAGGTTAGTTGTGTTGTATGAAAAAATAAAGGGAGAAAAAGGATTTTGAAAAAATACAAATGGGACAGGACTGAAATTTTCAAAAAATATAGTTCTTATGTACGATAAGGAGGTTTACTGATTCGGTAATTTGCAAAAAGAAAAAATGAAAAACAAAAAAACTTTTTGGAGAAAAAAAAGTGGCTTGTGTTGTTTGTAGTATTTTTACCATATTTAGAGCGCAAAGGGGTTATTATATTTATAGGCTTTCGTTGAAGTTACTATCGCAAACAAAATATATGTAGTTTAGCAAGTACAAGTCCACTGTGGTTGCGCTATATTATAGTTTGGTTATTGTAATCACTTGTGCAGCGTGTTTGATTGGTCTTTATTATGCACAGCTGTGGCTCATGGTTTTTTGAAAATATTTTACACTCCTAAAAGCATATTTCTTTCAAAAATTAATTTTTCAACGTAATTTATTTTACTTATTCAACTTGAAACTGTAACAATGAAATTTCGATAGATAGATATGTTTTTCGGATATCGGTAATCACTGACAATTTTTTGCAACTTTTACACGCATTAGAAATTCATGATTATTTGTTGAAATATAGATGTAAATTGGCAAAATAGGTTTTCTAAGGAAGTATTTCTGCGCTAGTTTTTCAATTTTTTTTTATGTGTAAACATCTTGACACTCAGTATACACACTACTACGGGATAAAATGAGAATTACAATTTTAACTTGTAGGTCTTACAAGTTACAAACTTACAATATTGTAACTGTTGGCGTGTAGGTGTGTGATTTTGTGCGCGCGCAATGCGCATGCTGATAACCACACTATTATGTTTACACATCAATTCTTCAAGAGTTCTCTCATTCGGGCTCACACCTTTTTTTTAAATTTATGTAGATAGATGTCACAAAATGGTATAAGGAAAGTTTGGTTTTTGTTAAATCTACTGTTTCTTAAATGGCTGTTGTGATTTTCAGTTCTTGAGAATGAATGATAATCAGATTACACCGCATTCTATAATTTTGAAACAAATCTAGGGAAATGAGACCTAGTACAGTGGACTTCAAATTAGAAATAGCGCATCAAAAAGGATACAAATCGGTAGACTTCTTTCTCACACAGGGGTATGATTATGATAACTTAAAAACAACCTTTTCAATGAAAATGTTGACACCAGGGATTAGGAATGATTTGAAGTGGAAGATTGAATCCTGGTACTTTTTCATTTTAACATTGAAAATATTTTTAGAGTTGGTTTGTGAAAAAATGTTCACTATTTGATTTTTACCCATGTTTTATGCATGAAGAGTATGAGAAGGAGTAGATAACAATGGTAAAAAAAAATGAAGGGAGGCAATAGTAATGAAAGATTAAGTGGAGATGGTAACAGTGTTTCGTTTTTTACAGAGAAAATACAAAGCTAAAAGAAAATGAAAAAATAAACAGCATTATTTTTAAAAAAATTATCCATTTTTAATGCCTTCCTCTTATTCTTACAAAGTGTGAAATTTTTAAAACAGAGAGCTAGTGAGTGAGTGGGATTCATCAACTCTTCTGAGATTGAAGCTGCATCGATTAAAAGTTAATCACTAAAAGAGTGAGTCAGCGAATGAAAGATTCCATCAAATCTGGAATAATTTGCTTTTTCAAGACAAAGTAGTTTGAATTTTTATCGGCATATTTATCTATTTTCTTTTTGCCCTCTTATTGGTTTTCTTTTTGCCGAAGAGGTATAAATCATAAAATTTTAAAGAAAAAAAAGATTCTATCGGATTTAGTCGAAGTGAATCAAAACGATTCAACGTGATTTAAAATGGGGTTGTTAAACTTGAGTAAATCAAAATTTTTGTATCAGTGTGAAAAAAAATTTTAAGGGTCAATCGGATCAAGTGAAAGTTTTCATCAATCTACAGCGACGGTGCATATCCTTACATTTTTTCTAAATTAAAGATATTCACCGCAACCTTCCACGATGACCCTTTTCTAAAATTAAATTTTGGATTTGCCCCTGCACACGAGGAGACTGTGTATAGAGTAGTGTCACAAAGAAAGGAAAGCCAGACATTGGGAAAGGGGAGAAAATGAATTGCAGTTCATGCCTCAACAACACCATAGATATAGAGGGTAAAATTGCAAATTTTCAAGAGAAAACGGCAAAAAATTATACTCCGAAACGAGTAAACGAAAGTTGCAATACAGGTCTGCTCCACTTCTTTCAACTTCAGACGTCACTTTCGTCTGCTGCCTCACGTACGGTACGAAACGAGTTAACACAGATTTAAGCTCGCAAAAATCTCATAATCTGAAAATAAGGTGTGACGAAATATTCAAGGCACAGTGTACAGCAGGTTCTGATGGCTAACTGGGGCAATAGATCCAATCATTCCTGCGAAATACTCCCTTCAATAAAACATAGCCTACTAGTGGGCGATGTCAACAAGAAAAAAATAAAATACGTTTAAACCTTTCTACCAGAGGCGGCCCGACAACGTGTTTCTGTGGTTAAAGCCACTCTCATTTGAAAAAGAGGCGCCAAAATGGCGCAAATAATTAACGTTAAAAATTAATTTTTAAAAATTCGCTTTTACAATTGCTGATGGGGTTTGAAACCCGATACTTCGGGATTAAAAAGTTTATTCTGAGATGGTTCAGAAAAATTTTAAGGGGGTCTCAATACATGAGCAGCGTAAAAATATGGTGGAGCCTCCGGCGCACAATTAGCTCGGGCCGCTACTGCTTTCTACCCGCACAATTTTTACTGGGGCACACATCAGAGGCCCAATCAAAATTTTCGGAGCAAAAATGACGAAGGGAAAAGGAAGGTGGAGTTATTGGCGGTAGTAGGTGAAGAAGTAGAACCTATAGACATTTATTACCATTAACGACTACATTTTCTCTTCCAGAGAAGCTACTTACGGTTCCCTTTTAGTGAATGCTTCCGCCTTCTTTAATCCACGTCCTCAATGGCCTAAAAAATTCCACAAAATTTCCAGTATACGGAATTACAAGCCTGAAGATGGCAGAAAACGTTATTTTCCAGAATCGATTTTTTTCGTCCCTTTCTTCACGCAAAGAAGTTTTTCGGATTGATTGTATAAATTTCCAATTAGGCACAGTAGAAGAAGCCCACAGGCGGCAACTTTTAAGGGTTAACAAATTTTTCTGGTTTTCGGGTTGAAAACTAATAAAATATTCAAACCTATAGCTAAAGAAAAAAAACTTTAGCGTAGCAAGCCTCGCTAGAAAAAGTAGGTTTTCGAGAAAATGAATTATGAATTTGAAAGTCACATGAATTGTCTGTAAGTTTATATGCGTTAATGGTATGTTACGATGGCATGAAATTTGTTAGCTGCTGACGAAATATTAGACAATGGGAAATTTATAAGGATTTTTTCTTGAAAAAATTATAAATAAATTAAGATGATAAAGTATGGTACATCATCATGTAATTTAAAATAAAACCAATGAAATATAATAAAGATGTGAAATAAAATTTAAAAAAACATAAGCATGTGGTTAATTTTGGTAGAAAGAAAAGTTCAATCAAATTAGAAAAAAAAGGAGAAAATAAGTTTTGGTTAAAAACGAGATTTTAAAAGATAACCTTTTATTTATTTTTTGGCTTTTGCTTCATGCGAAATAAACATTATTTCATTGCGGAAGGTTGGCTGCAGTATTGGTATATTTTAAAATCCCAGTAGTGAGTAGAATAAAAACTTATAAGAAAGCTTCACTGGAAGTACCGTCCGGTCGATCGGCATCAAAATTGGTAGCGTACTACAATAAATTATGAGTATTTTTTTCAAATTTCATACATATGGTTCCAAAATTCCGCACTTTATGACCAATATAAAAACAGAAATAAATATCTGTGCCGGAAGTATCCTTAGGCCGATCTGCGTCAAAATTGGTAGCGTACTACAATGAGTTGAAATAAATATTTATTTCGAATTTCGTGGATACTGGTGCAAAATTGACCATTTTATAGTCAAAATAAAAATGAAGACGGTACTGGAAGTACCGTTCGGCCGATCCGAACCAAAATCAATAAGTCTGGTCCTTGGCTCAGTATAAATGTTCGTACCAAACTTGACCATCGAATAAAAGTTGCGACCTGTATCGCGGGAACAAGAAATTAACTTATATATCTGTATACAGGGGTATTCATTTTAACCCGCAGCATTCAAAATCCCCATTAGTTGCGAGTCAAAGTGAATAGTGTGTCAAGAAACTCAAATATAGACTGTACATTGGTGACAAATTGAACAAAACCATCGAACAAAACTGGAGCTTCAGAGCACTTCATTCGATTTAATTATGAAACAAAATAGCTCTGTTTGATAAGACTACACCAACTCACACCAACATACACCAGGAGGGCGATTCCACAAATGTGGGAATGTTATACGACTTTGAGCTAAGTTTTACTTGAATATTTGTGGAATATCCTTATCGGTGTAGATTGGTGTAAGTTAGTATAATCTTATCAAACAGAGCTAAATAACGTATAAATTTCTACACACGATTCACTAATTCACTCCGACTCGCAGCAAATGGGCCCATATTCACAAACGTCACTCTAACCTACCTTCACTTAAATTTTACTTTAAAAAATTTTTTGCACAATTTTGTATTTAAAAAGATGGGAACATTGTATCTCTTATGAGAGTTCCAATGTAAAAATAAAATGTTACCACACTCTTAACTACAAAATTGTGCCAGAAGTCATTTTCAAGTAAAGTTTAAGTGAAGGGAGGTTAGTGACATTTGTGAATATGGGCCATGGTGATTTTGAAGGCTATGAGTCAACGTGAATAACCTTGTATATACGAATTTGAGTTATTGGTGCCAAAATTTTCCCGACATTATGAAACGAAAAACGGACTCGCCCCCAACCCTACGGACCAATACCGCACCCAGCGTAATAAGTAGATTTTCTAAACAAAACTTACTTAAAAACTTCTTTATTCGCTCGCACAGAGGTGGCAATATTTTTCGAGCCTAAAGGCGGCAAATGTGAGTAGCTAAAGCCGGCATTGGGAAATGGAACTATTCTTCCTTCATCGACTTTCATGAAAATCTTTACCCAATGAAATCATTTTAAATTAGTAGCAGACGCAGAATTGTGAAATTTTAGGCAATGAAGGACGAACGGAGAAACCAACAAGAATGAAGTGAATCGAATAATTGATAATTTTCGGCAGGAAAGAATAGGCTGAGCTCTGGATAAGTGTTCTGAAAATTCTCAGCAGTACATTACCGCGCTGCGAAAACTCTGCATAATTCACTGGATGATGTACTGGTTCATCGATTTTCTTAAAATTTGGTAAAAACATTTCGATTGGTAAGCTGATAAGAGTCTGCTAAATTTGTAGCAAATCGATGAACCAGAAAAGCATCCACATCACAGCACAGTAACGTATATGCTATGAATTTTAAAAACACCTACCCTAATGTTGGGAAGGGAATAATGCAGGTGTTGTTTCTCACTGGCCACACAACATTTACACGTCATCTTTATTGGCCATTAAACGTTCGTATGTCATATTGCTTATTTTCTTCAAAGCTGAACTTATTTGGCGCCAAGTATAGGTATAATCGTTTCAGTTAAGACTAACAATAATTCTAAAAGTTGAAGAACTGACAATTTACGAAAAATATAAACTAAAAGTGGTAACCTGTACTCTGCACTTCTGCTGGGACTAGGGCTATAGACTGCAAATCGCATGTTTATGACTGAAAATAATAAACTGCACGAGATTTCGAATATCATTTCATGCAGAGTATTAAACCAGTTGCGCAGTTGCACTGTTGCAGATGGATTTGGAGCAGTTAAAATAGAAATGGGAATTTTAGTTCATTTGGCGGGTTTAGTTCACTGAGTTTGCTTCACCAAAGTGAACTATTTCAATTAGTTCAGTAGTTCAGTAAATTTTTCAACTCGATCACTTCAATCAGCTGATTCATGATTGGCTCATATCATTTAAATCAACTGTTTTATTATATAATATTATAATCGACTCGTATTCATAAATTCATGCTAGAACTATTGGTTAATTGTTTGACCCACTCATCAACTGCTATATACTTCAACTTCAGTTCAATCAACAGATCGAGTAGAGTAGACTGATAAGAACTGAGAACTATCAAAAAAAAAGAACTAATGAACTAGTTCATTTAGAAATGAACTAAATAGGATTCGTTCAAAAGAACTAACTCGTGAACGAACTACCCATCACTAAGTTAAAACTTCCAGAACTCCCTAAAAAATTTCTCTAAGGTCAAGATAGGTATTCTTGTGCAAAGATCACCTGTCGAAGTAGTAAATTACGTTTTTTGGTTTTACTTGCTGAGAATCTTCTTTCAGGTTATTTATGCCACTGTGTGTAAATGCGTATAGAACTCTGTCCTGAAGCGGAGTCCACACATTTTCAGTGGTCTCTGTTGACCCCCCCCTCGCAACAAAAAATCACCAAAACTGATGAAAACGCAATTTGTAGAGGTGAAATTATTTTTCCTTCAATTAAATGGGGGTCAAGACACCCACCACCCCCACAATATACGCTCCGTTGGCTGTGTAAAACCAATAATAGAGTAACGAAGAGTCGCTGATGAAGAGATTCGCAAATACTCACATATCTGTAAATTCAGTCGCTACTGCTAGAGGAAGAATCTATTATTTCACTCTCGAAGTTCGTCACGCACCACACATGCAAATTGCAAAAACGATTCTCACAGACGAACGTGTATTCGCGAAAATAATACCGTATTCACCAATCGAAACGATAAAAGAGTAGTATCAGAAATTCAGACTAACTGGTAGCGCAAGAGACTGTTCAAAAGACGAGCAAAAACGAAAATACAAAAAAACCCGACAGTAATTAATTATAATGATCAAAATATTTGGAGAATAATAAAATTCAATATTCGTACTTCGTAGTCGTACACGCAAAATTATAAAAATTTAAAATAATCAAGGCGAACACTCGACACACGGCAAACGCACACACTAACAGACAGTCGTATTCATTAACCAACTGAACTGAACCGACAAGACAATTGACAAAATGAAGAACGCGCCAACGTCGCCGCATAACCCAAACAGTGCAGACCATCAACCGAAGAACCGAGCCGAACCGAATACACGCCGAACGTATGGTAAAAAAAAGTAAAAATATATACATATAATAAAAAAAAATTTATATAAAGAAAAATGGAAAAAAGAGTGTGGATATCCAAGGTCAACTGGCTTCGATGCGCACTCGTTTTTTCACTTACTCCTTAGTGAACATGGTCTGCGACTGCGTACAAAATTATTTTCGGCTACCTCCCTCTTCTTTCACACAGTTACGCGAACCGAACGAAAACACAACTCGAGAAAAGGCTCTTCAGGGTTACCACCGAATCGAAACAAAAAAGGATGTACAACGACAAGGCGTCGCTAAGGTTCGGACAAAAAATCAGATAGGTACGTCGATAATTATGATACACACAGATACAAGATTCCAAGAAAGTATTGCTTCTCATTCGTCGACATCGAAAGCGATTTTGTTTTTAAGCGAAATTCTCGAAATACTTCTGACTTCTACAAACAGGATCAAATAAGTATGCCTCAATGACGATTCGGTGAAATAGTCTAGTTGTTTTACACTGTTGGTCTCCAAACCAAGGATGATAAACTTCTCAATAAATCTTGATCTTATGGCTTTTGTTTACGACCAAGAAAATACAGCTTAGGCTTAGAGCTAAAAAATTTTTTATTTGAAAAATTTTTTAAAACAACCTTGGTTTACCCAGAGTTTTTTTGTTTTCAGCTGTTTACACTTCGCATTTAGTATCATTATAAATTTAAATTTTCAAATTTTGTGAAACAGAAATATCTCTGCCATGTATTAACGGCTGTAAGTGTGTATTTTCCAAAAGTGTCAAATTTTGTAATGGCTGCCATTCGAAAACCAGACGACCGATTTCGCTCACATTCAATACCAAAACAGCCCCTAATAATCTTCAACTACCATAAATATTTCAAGCCAAAATCTTTTAATTTACGAGAATTATCGGGATAACAACATGGTGGGTTTGCAACACTTTGAGAATCCCTTTTTCCGAAACTAGTGGATGAATTTCAAAAATTTTAACACAAATGTTTAGCCCATTAAAGCTTCTAACACTACCTCAAGTTTCATTGCCATCGGTCAAACAACGGAGGCTTCACAGACTCCGAAAAAGTGTCAAAATGAGCAAAAAGTGAAAATATATATACATATATATATATACATATATATATACATATATATATATCCATATACATATATATGTATACAGTTACAGAAGAATTTGGGTATCCCCAAGTCCCGCCACTTCACTGAATTCAATAATTGTATTTTCCTGGAAATTTCGTGAATGCAAATTTTAAAAAACGAAGAAATTTAAAAAATACTAATTCTATAACTCAACCAAAAAATATTTCTTATGCTTATGACTTATAGCTTATGGTATGTTTAGCTTAAACTTATGGCTAACTTAAATGGATCAAAAACCTTTAGCTTATGGCTTGAGCCTCATGACTGACTTATCATCCTTACGGACAATCTGTAACAAAATCAACAGGTCAGGTTCTTGGCTTAGTATTAATGTTCGTTAGAAATTTGGTTACCACTGGATAAAAATTGTGACTTGTACCGAGATAACAAGAAATTCGATTTTATATATGTATATACACACGTCATGTATGAATTTGGGTTATTAGAGCCAAAATTTTCCTCGAATTATGAAACGAAAAACATACCTACCCCCACCCACAGATTGTTCGATGACACCAAGATTAATAAGTAGAGTTTCACTAGAAAACTTACTTAAAAACCAACATTAAAAGGGATGAGAAAAATGTAAACAAAAGATGAATAATTTCTGATGATTATTGAAAACCTGCTTTTCTAGTGTGGTTTACTGCAATAGAGTATTATTTTGTTTAGTCACTACAAGATCTGGCACTGAACTAAAACTATAGGGTTAAACTGAGAATTCACTTTCTACAGAACTTCTGAACCTCTCCAGAACTAGAACTTCAAGTATATCACTTTTTGGCCTTATATTAAACTCGGCAAAATAATGGGTATTTTTTTTGCAGTTTTTCAAATTTTTATCAGACTTTGTTACTGAAGTATGTCATCTACTAGTGGCATAAAAATAATTTTACTCCAAAGGAGGGAGAAATGATAATTGAGATATTAGGAATGAAGAGTAAATTTTAGTAAAAATTTGAAGGATATTGGAACCAGTAGTAGAAAAGAGGAAAATCCTATTGTAGTGTTGCATATTTCTATTCCAAAGGTAACCTCCACAAACTCCATTCATCTACGTTCATCTTGTTTTCATCGTATTGATCAAAATCTAAGAAGCGAAGAAAATGTTTGGTCTACCATTTTCATATCATCAGGTGGAGCCTATTTTTTTAGTATTACCTTTGTTGGCATAGGTATATAATCTAGTTATTTGTTATACAAGTGTATAAAGTAGGTTATTTTGATCCGAGTGTAACTTTTGCAGCACAAGTCAAAGGCAAGTGATGTTAATCACATGAGTATCAGTCACCTACTATGTACGCGTGTATCACACACTATTTTTTGTAACACCTCCCCCTAAAAAAAAAAATAAAAATAAATATTTTTGCAAATGGGAAACATAAGTGCAAAATATGTCCTTGAATTCATCAAATCCTTGTGGTGTAATAGCTACAGCACTAGCCAACCAACTCTGAAGTAAGAAGTTCGTATCCCCATTGTGGAGAAATTTTTACAAAAAAATAAATAAAAAAAAGAAGAAAATGATGATATAGACTAGGTGCCGTAGATAGACCATTGTATAAAATCACGCATGCGCCCAAGGTGATGTATAAAATACTAAGATACATTGGTCCTAAATGGTTCTAAAATTATTGTCCGCTTTATACATCGTCAACATACGTATAAAAATGGAGTTTATTAACAGTTGCTCTTGGGAAACATACAAGTGCAAACTATTCCCTTAAATTCAGCCACACCTTGTGGCATAGTGATTAGGATACTAACACTCCATCAGTAAAGTTGGAGATTCAAATCCCCACAGCAGAGAAAACTTTAACAAAAAAAAAAAAAAAAATGTTATCAACACTTGTTTATAAACTTCATTTTTATGTATACCTTGACGATGTATAAAGCTGGCAATTTTAGAACCATTTAGGACAGATATATAAAGTATTTAGTTTATACATCAGTCTTCCCTTCATACATCGTCTTGGGCACATGCCTCATTTTATATACTGATCCTGCTTACAGTACATAGCCTACATCGGTCTCTTCTTTAATTTTTTTTTTTTTAATGTGGTACACATTTCTACTTTCACTACGCTGAATTCAGAGTAAATTCGGAAAAAATTATTTTGGTTAAATTTTCTTTAAAAAAGGGTGCTACAGCTAATCACAGAAAGAATACAAATTCCTACAGCCAATCACAATTTCCCCACTAGTCGAAATGAGGGAATATCAATTAAATTAATATCGATATGTAATGTTTTATCATAAGAGTATGAAGGAATTGGTGTTGATCGATAAATCGATATGATATCGATATGAGTTTCATTTATATTGTGTTATCATTTTTTCAAACTTCAATTTTCATTAACGAATTTATGAAATGTGTACCACATTAAATGTTCTAGTTCGCTGACACCCTAGAGCGCGTTTTTTTTTCATAAAAGTTTCCTCTGCTGAGGGGATTCAAACTTCTGACATTGCCATTTGAGAGTTGGCAACTTCCATTAGGCCATGAGGTTTGGCTGAGAGAAAAGTAATAGTTTGTATTTATGTTCCCAATAGGAAAAATATTAATTTATCTAAAAAAAAAATTTGATTTTTAGCGAGAGGGGGTGATGCAAAAATTAGTGTGACATATGTGTGTATAGTAGGTGATTGATACATGTGTGATTTACACTGGAATAAAAATCACCTACTTTATACACTTGCATCACAAATAACTATTTTTATACACACCTTGACGATGTTTATATATATATTTATATACAAAAAAAAACATTATTATCCTTAAATTATTCATAGTAGATAATGCTATTAATTTTTTTATATCATTTACATAAATTATTTTAAATCTAAAATATAATAAAGAAATTAAACTTACATTTATAATAAAAAAATAATTAAAATAATTAATAAATCGGAAAACAATATAAACCCAAAGTATTTACTTTGTACATCATTTTGGGAGCATGCATCATTTTATACACTGGTCCTGCTTACTGCACACCCCACTTAGTCGTTTTTTTTTATTTGATTTTGATTTTTTATTGTTACAACCACTTTTTTGGATAAGAAGAAACAAAGAGGTCACTAGTCAGAATTCAGAAAAATATGCCATCATAAGTAGGTATTTAATAGTACAAATAATTTTATTAGGTAATCAAATTAATTCGATGTAAATAGGAACTTAACGGTAACCAATATAAAAAACTAGTGCGAACCAAGTGTAACATTTCTCAGGTCCAACTTTTATAAGGTTAAATTTCTAAAAAGTTCTTTTATAAATGAACTGACGAAGAAAAAGGGTAAAAAAATGCGATGAAATCTGAATCAACATTTATCATCGGCACCTCACGGGTGGTATTTCAACGCCCGAAGAACCTCATATTTATTCCAATTCAGATTTAAAAGCAATTTTAGCAAAGCCTATCCGATGGAGATCAGTTCTAACACTCAACCGCCAAGAGTGCAAAGACCATCGAACAATCTCACCGCGTTCACTCCACTGAACGAACCCATTCATCCGACAGTCGGAGAAGTTTTCTAGAATGGATTTATTGATAAAACTCAAACGTGATGTATACGAAGCACATGTAAAAAGAGAACAAAAAAAAAAGAAAGCCGAATAGATTGAGATAAAGCACACGAAAACGGTATCCGCAATAAAATGCTCAACGCTCATTAAAATATGCGGGTAAAAATTGTTCCGATCTTAGGTATTTATTATTATTATAATATTGTCTGCTTTTTTCTTCTTTTTTTTTTGTCAGGTTTTGTGAAACCATTTTTAGACGTCTCCTCAGTGAAAAAAAAAACCAGTTTCGAACGAAACATCAAACGATTGTTCATTCAACTCCAGCATGGTAACCAATTTATGGAAAATAAAATTGCAATACAAAAAGTATACAGGGTGTAATGCAAATTACAAATGATGGTTGTAACATGCGCCCTGTCATGGCTACGCCCACGAATCCTGTGCGCACTAGTGATGCGCAGAGGACTCGACATGACTGGAGATACTGGGCTGAGGCGATGCTAACAGTTGTTCCACAACCAGGCGCGAGCTAAGGTGTGTGACAACAGATATATTTTATTCGTCCTTGTGACGTAAAACAAACTTATTTGTAAACTCCTCCACTACATGGTAGCAGGAATACAGTGTTTTTCACTGGATCTCAAATTTAATAATTCGTTTTCATCGAAATTTAATTTCGCAGCTCGAAATTTAGTTTCAAAAATCAAAATACCATTTCAAACATCAAAATCTCTTTTTGGAAATCGAAAATTAATTTTGGATCTGATCGCGAAAAACGGAAATATTAATTTTTTGCGGCCCAACATACGGTTTGACTTGAACTGAAATAATACACGCTTCCACTAATAAATAACTCTCACTCGTACATAGTACACAATTACCAGTCTCAATAAGAATTAGCCTGACAGTTACACTCAGACTTAAACATGACGACTTATTGAAGACTGAAACTTAATCCATTGTTAATTCCCTATACTAGGTATAGTCGTACATTTTCTAATTGTTAATTAGCCTAAAAATGTCTTCCGTAATTACTGCTGTTAAATAGCCGACGAAAAAATAATTCATAATTATTTTTCCGCAGCCCCCAGCACTGAATATTACGTATATTATTTCAATAAATAAAATACATCGAATCTACAAATTCGTATTCACAACATTTAGGCTGTAGAAAATACAGAAAGATCGCTAAATGATAGCGCATTTGTGTCTTTGTCCTTCAAATATGAACAAAATGAGACAGAGAGAAAAAAAATCTAGGAATTTTCCTATCTCTCTCGCACTCGTACGTTTGAAAAAACAATCCTTAATAAAGACACAAATAGCATAAAAAACCGATCGAAATTCCTCAAAAGACTTGGTTCATCCAATCGGCTTTCACCAGCCACTGGACAATTGAACAATCGTATGAGTTTTTGTGTGAACACACACATACGCAAAAAAGATCGTAACCCTTACGTAAAAAACACACACAAACAAAGTTTGTGCAGTCCACTGCAACAGCAGCGACGATGAAGAAAAAACCCCACGCTTGCGCTATCTCACCCCGACAACAACGTGTTCAACACGACGTACCCTTGATGTACAAATACATAGTGGATCATCTTCACTTGTTGTCTGATTTTGAATCGAGTTCATTGGGCGCATAACCATTAATTGCGTTTTGCAACGTAATTAATTAATTTCATAGTGTTTTTCATAATTATTTACGTATTTTACTTCAACATTCCCTCCAGAGTGTAGTGGCGAAGTTTCCGGATGGTGCCGCCATTTATTCAAAAGGAAAACCGTAAGTACACTTACGACTCATTGTAATCTTTAGTAAATTTTCTAAAGCGTCGCCATATTGGGCATAGGCATTCGTAACACATTATTACGAGACAAAATCTTAGATATTTGGACTCTAATAAACTTGTTTCTATTATATATTATTATAAATTTTTGCAATTCCAATAGTAAGTCCGCCATTTTCATACCAGACCCTAAGATCGCTTATCGATCTTAGTGCAAATTTCTAAGATGTTATTTGTGCGTAATCTAGTTACGAATCAAAAACAGTCTGTCGCCCTAGGGTCATGCCAAAATTTTTTTTTGGTGAGAACCTAAAAACCAGACTGAGATGGGAAACACATTATCTTTTGAAAACCAAAAATAACGTTTTTGCCCACGGGTCATGCCCGAATTTTCATTTCTCACAAAAGACTTGAAAAAATTATTTTTGAAAATAATTTTTCTTTTTGCCAAACTCGAAAATCACCTTTTTGCACACGGGTCATGCCCAATTTTTTCTCACTTTAATAAGACTTGGAAATAAATTTTTCTTTTACCATTTCTGTAAAAATCGAAAAGACCTTTTCGCCTATGGGTCACGTCCAATTTTTCATTCGTCAAAAAGACTTTGAAAAATTTGAAAAAACGATTTCCAAAAATCGATAAAAATACGTAAAAAATCAATTTACGGTCCTCTTCCATATCAAAAACTAAAGTACATAATACATGGCAAAAAATTCGTAACACCAGTTACATCTTCCCTCTACACAAAAAATACGGCGTGCGTTTATAAAAACGAACCACCGTAATACCAATACACAAATCGTGTCATTGACCTTTGTTTGAATTTAGGTTACTAGTACAAATGCAAAAAATCATTTCTTATTCGATCTTATCTCCCTTTTCGATCGATAGGCCTAATAGCTACAGAAAAAAAAGAGAAATAATTTAATTTTTTCTTTTTCCCTTTTCCTTTTATCTTGTTCCTAGAACATGAATCCGCAAGAAAATGCAAACACGTCGCGTGGCGACAATATCAACGTACTCCTCCACCCCGAAGCTTTATTGATGGAGGAAGAGGAGTCAAATGAACCTTCGACCTCGCATCAACAGGATGCAACCCCAGCCCCACAACCACGCTGGGCCAAGGAGGTCGATGAAGAAGAGGAGCTGCGCAGAGCAGCGGCAATACTGCCAAACAGGCAGCCGTTGCCGGGATGCACAGTCCAACCCGTACCTATGGACGTGCAGCCATGTAGCCACACGTCCACATACGCCACAAGCGACACAACAAACAGCGAGGATGAGCGTCAACAATTCATTGCGATATTAGAAGACGCTGAAGAGTATGCCCAAACCCTCGAAAGAAAATTAGAGGGGCCCAACGTAGGCGTGTACGAAATTAACGCATTGGCGAACGAGGATGTGGCAATCGAGGCCACAGTGAAGGACCTTGAGTACATACCGAGAGGCCTCGCAAGACAAGACTTGCGCAGGGCCCGACAAGTGAAAAGAAAATTGCTGGTGCTGCAATCGACAATCAAAACAAAGGTACAGCAGCACCAATTGGAAGAACCGGCACCCATACCCGTGGTATGTGAAGATGCTGACAAGCAGCGTTGTTGGGAGGAACAGGCTTGATGGGATGCCAGAACTCTGGAACTGGCCAGAGAGCTCGGGGACGCTCTGCATAAGGAGGCCAATGCCCGAAAAGTGTTGACCGCCTCGCAGAAAAAAGTCCGCAACATTTCTTCCCTGGTCCATGAGGATCTTGGTGTCCAAGCGGTGGAATTTATCCACCAGTATCTACCCGATGCAAAAAAAGCCACCAAATGCGAACGTTAGCCGCAACCACAACCAGTTCTGGAGCAACAGACACCGGCAAGGGGTGAACGCGGCCATCCTGGAATGGTTATAGGTAATGAAACTTCACTTTCAACTGAAAACGTTGCATCTCTTGAAATTAATGAGGGAGAACCAAGCCCAAAAAGGCTATGTTCCCACCAACCCTCCTTATCCCAAATTAATTCTCAAACATCGGACACGTCGTGTTGTGAGCTACCGCAAAACTCGGTAGAAAATAATACACCCCTAGCAGTAGCGATGGACCCAAACACCATTGATAAACCACCATCCAAAAATTATATTTCAAAATGCTGGGAATAAACCTCCTAAATTTTATTTAGAAAAGTGGGATGGTGACATTCTAGGCTATCCTGGGTTTATTAATGGATTTAATAATTACGTTAATAAACGAAATGATATCACCATCCCACAAAAAATTAACCTACTGCAAGGGGCCCTACCGAAATTCTTGGTAGAAAAAATTAACCATTTCTCCCCAGATAATGTTGGCTACAACCAACGCCTAAAATTTTTAGATAGTAGGTATGGGGACAAATCCAAGATTCGAGCTGAAATGTGGTTAAAAATAACTGAATACACTAGAGAAACCCAATACACCGTGTATCTTCTGCAAAGGTGAGTATCACGCTCACCTCTACTGTAAGAAAAACATATTGGACTCTCGACGTGCGCACTACCAGCACTATCGATTGTGTACGTGCTGCATACAATCGCACCCCAGTATGCAGTACTGCAAAGTGCTGCCGCCATCAAATTGTTTCTGGTTCCGGTGTGGGAGTACGGAGCATCACTCCAACCTTTGCCCCGTGATAGATTATCCAATCACAGAGGCAAAGTTATGGCGTGGATCAAGATGCTCCGTGACTGTAAGCAGTATCTACCACCAGGTAACTTGTTTGATAAACAGCAACAAAATGTACCTGCACACAATCCTAAATTCCCTGTAACATTACAGACGACTGCAGTTTCAAGAGGAAACACCATTGATCTCGTTGCGCAGCAACACCGAGAAGATGAGAACCAAAGTTCTGGATCCGGAGTTCCAGTGTTAAGTGAGTGTTTATCATTTTTTACTACTAAAGATATTGACGCTCATTTCTTAACGTTTTCACCGCACATTCTCACTCCAAATGCACAGGAACCAGTAAAAATTAATGGTTTTTTGATTGCGGAAGCAAACATAGCTATATGTTTTACACATATGCCTATGAACACCTCAAACAAAACTTTTCTGAGTTTGCTGAAACAATCAAATTTTGGGGCCTAGCTGGACAAATGTCAAAACAAATTCGCACCCAAATTGTACAATTGGAACTATTCAAGCGCGATGGAACTAAGGTTCAAATGGAAGCCAATACGATACCACACATCGCAAATAACCTTTCCAAATTTGATTTTGATGAATTTAAAAACCGTTACCCACGATATTCACATATCAACTTTTCAGGCTTGAACCGAGAATCTACGATACATTTATTAGTTGGTAATAATTACATGTGGTCATTTATAAAGCACATGAAACATTTGTCACCAACCCTAACCCTAATTGAAACTGACTTCGGAAACATGTTAGGAGGATTCTTAGGAAAACCAACCAAATGTGATGCATTCGAACCATCATTCTTCACATCCCCAGAAAGTATAGAAAACTTCTGGAAATTGGATACATTAGGTATCGAAACCAAGAACTTAGTTGAGGACGATGCTGAAACTGAAGCATTGCCCTTATTTTATAAAAATATAAAATTAGTGAACAATAGATACCAAATAAGGTGGCTATACAAATATAGCCCCCCACCCCTAGTCAACAATAGACAGTTATCCTTCAAACAATTAGAAAGACAATTGCCTAAATTGCAGAAAAATCCAGAATTTTTCGTAAGATACAATCAGTATTTTATCTCACTAATCGATTTAGAAATGATTGAACCTATCGAAAACGATAGACCCGCAGAACTGGTACATTACTTACCACACAAGGGTATCTACAATCAAACAAAAAGCACTCTGCTCAGAGTAGTTTTTGATGGATTGGCCAAAACCAAAAAGTCTAACTTATCCCTAAATGACTGCATGCATAAAGGAAAAGTACTGTTAGCCGATCTAATAGCAATGCTTGTAAGTTTTTGTAAGAACCCTTACGCAATAATCGCTGATATCAAAAAAGTGTTTCATCAAATTAGATTGCACCCTGATAACAGAGATGTCACACGTTTCCTATGGATTAAAAATCCTAACTATCCTATGACCAATAACAATTTCTTAACATTTCGATTCTGCCATGTTCCTTTTGGAATCATAACGGCACCATTCTTACTCGCAGCATTGCTATTACATCACTTTCAATTGGTTGACATGGAGTTCCATGACAAGTTCTTAGAACGATTTTACGTTGATAACTTAATTGTTTCCGTACCAACATACGAAGAAGCAAAAAAATTATACATAAAATCCAATAAATTATTCAACGATATTTCCATGGAACTCGCCCAATGGGGCATCAATTGCAAACGATGTACTTTACATGCCCAAACCAAAACCATTTACGTCTCCATGGACAAAACGCACATTCCTTAGGGTACTATCATCATTCTATGACCCTTTAGGTTGGTTTGCAACAGCATTCGTTCCATCAAGAACATTCATGAAAGTACTCTGGTCCAAGGGATTGAAATGGGATCAAAAAATCCCAAACAATCTCAAACCAACAGCTACTGAGATAATGACTGATCTCAGCAACAGCCTCAACTACTGCATTCCTAGACAATTGTACCTAGGAACTTATGACCCGAATACCTGTCAACTACACATATTCGTAGATGCATCACAAGTAGCTTACTCCATGGCAATATATATCAGATTTAGCAACACTAAATCAAATTGCCATGCAGTAAGATTTGTAACAGGAAAATCACGCGTAATACCTATGGGACCGATCACAATTCCTAAACTCGAATTGATTGCAGCACTCATAGGTGCATGAGGACTACGTTCCCTATGTAAACCACTCGGTTTACAGAACGCACCAACATTCTTATGGTCTGATAGCAAATGTGTTCTCACATGGCTATTAGAAAGAAAAGTCCACCCACAATTCGTAAAAAATAGAGTCAACGAAATAAAAAGTATAAAACCCGTCGAATATCGATATGTCCCATCAACGGACAACCCAGCTGATATTGGCTCACGTGGTTCCTCTATCCACAAACTCTCCGAATCACTCTGGTGGTCTGCCCCAAATTGGCTATCCCAATATGAAAAATCTTGGCCACAAACCAATTTGAACATAATCAAAAGCCTACCAGAGGAACCGACCAAAATAGATACGCCTGTATTTCACACAATGAAAGAGGTATTATCCTCAACTTCTAAAAAGTCCGTGTCAATAACAATGGACGATGAATCAATTTTTGACAAATGTCATCCTGCAAAATATTTAAGGCAGATAAAATCAGCAAAAAGATTCATCCCACACTTCTTCATTGGTCCAAACACAGATCAATGTGAAGTCACACTACCAGAACCTGAGGTTCTGTCTCAACAGTGGATAGCTGATCCGCCGAATCAATGTCAGCCCCTTGTTTTGACCATCACCAAATCATGCTATATTCCGAAAGTTGAAATACCTTTCGAAAGTTTCATACATCCACCATTGAACACTCCGTTCAACATAGATATCACAAAATTTAACACCTTATCTAAACCCGTACGTACATTCTTACAATGTATAGAAGCCGTACGACGATTTAGTAAACCAAGAATAAGGAGGAAAAGATTAATTTCACCTTATGCATCGTTAGATTTCACATTTCATTTTGCTCTACTCTGCTTCATCAGAACTGACCAAAAGAAATATTTCGGAAAATTATTCGAAGTATTAGAAAAACAAAATCACCCTCCATACATCTTGTACAAAAAATTCCACATCCTGATTGATCCATCTGGGATATTACGTACAGTAAATTATCCACCCGATATCGAGTACGCAAGAGACATGCTATCACCAATCCTGATGCATCCTAAGTCTCACTTAACAAAATTAATTCTGATACATACACATCTGAAAAACGTACACTCTGGTATGAAATTTACTATAGCCGACTTTAGAAGACACTATTTTGTACCGAAGTCACGAAAAGTGTTACTTCAAATTCTAAAGAAGTCGTGCACACTATGCAAAAAAGCTGAAACAAGACCATTTAAACAACCAACTTTTTCAGCACTACCAGACTTTTGTCTGGTACCTTTTGTAAATCCATTCACCTACATAGGTGTGGACATCTTTGGACCATTTATGGTATTTGACAAATACCTGCCAAAATCGAAAGCACAGTTGGCAACACCAACTAAACCACCAATCAAAAACTGGGTGTTGATATTCACATGCCATCCCACCTGAGCGGTGCACCTACTATCAGTATCAAACTTGACAACTGAGGACATCTAGACAGCGTTCCTAACATTTTTCACTGACAAAGGCACACCCAAAGTTATCCTATCCGATAACGCAGCGCAATTCCACTTAATTGCAACGTACTTACCAGAGTACTGGAAAACATTCACTGAGGAACAAAAAATCAAACCTAGCTTAGATGAAAGAGGCATTAGATGGCACTTCATCCCAGCTAAAGCACCATGGTATGGTGGAGTTTATGAACGACTGATTGGCATTATAAAACAGGTGTTTTATAAAGTCCACAATCACCACTCAATTTACAAACATACCTTTCAAGCGAGCTTGAAAGATATACCAATAATGGTCAACAGAAGACCACTATGCCCATCTCCGGATGAGCTAGATCAGTTGACTCTAACACCCGCACATTTCATGCGGGCCAACTTAGGCCACCTAAGCAACCTGATTAATGAATCGAATAAAGATCCAACTCCTACAGCAAAACAGCTTATGGACATTTGGAAACTCGACCAAGATTACCTGACAAACCTTTGGCTAACTTGGAAGAGACAATATCTCTTATACCTAAGAGATAGACCACCAACTGCGCTCTCCAATCCAGGGCACACGGTGCCATTTGTACCAAAAGTAAACAACATAGTACACGTTTTGGACTACACATCCAAGCCGGGCGTTTACAAACTTGCAAAAATCATTGATTTAGAGAAATCTCGTGATGGACAAGTCCGTCACACAAAAATAGAATTCTCAAGCAAGCAAACATCTACAAGACCTCTGAAGTTCTTGACTCCGTTGGAGTTAGATGACAGAAATGTTGAAAAACTTGATACGTAGTATCGTACCTCCGATAGATCCCCCCTGATTATGACAAAAATAGACTGGTCTGACAAGCCAAATTACTGACTTTAGGGTACGCCATAATTGGACATTATACCCCTAAAAGCGGTATAACTACGATTTTTTGGCACCCACTATTACTGTCATGTGCTTTATAAAAGGCTACGGGTAATAGGTGGCAGAGTGCACTACTTAACTTAGCATCATTGATGTTTACGTGACTCGCTAATTCCCAAATATTCCCTTACAGAATCTGTGATCTACGGCCAATAACTCATTCCATCCTCTCAACTGCAGCGTTTGGCAATTGGAACAAACTTTCGTCGAAAGTCTCGTTCATGTCACATAATGTTACGCCGTAACGCCAGAAGAAAAAATAAAAACTTGTTCCTATTTTATTTTTAAGCTTCTGTAAACATCTATTTTTCATGTTTGTATAATATATTTGTTATCTTTATTGTCTTTATAATAAAATAACACTTTATATATCAACATGTATGTCTAATCTTTATTCTAGATTTCAGGGGAATCTTCGGAGGTGGCCACTGATGGCTACCCAGGAACACCGCCCCCAGAGTCATGGCTACACCCACGAGTCCTGTGCGCACTAGCGATGCGCAGAGGACTCGACATGACTGGAGATACTGGGCTGAGGCGACGCTAACAGTTGTTCCACAACCAGGCGCGAGCTAAGGTGTGTGACAACAGATATATTTTATTCGTCCTTGTGACATAAAACAAACTTATTTGTAAACTCCTCCACTACACGCCCTACTACATCTGATCAATTTAGGAAGGCAATGTGCAACGTTGAAAGCTCTACCCTATACTGCTGAGGGAAGAATTGATGGAAAATTTGAATTCAACGTGCCAAAAAATGTATCTTGCGATGGCTGCGATGTATCACTCAAATAACATACGAAAACATTTTCTTAACCCCCTTCTAGAGGTCCGAAAGGGGTCAAAAATTGATTCAGTAGAAAATGTGATCAAAAATTTTAATTCGGCCACCCAGAAAACTTATCCTAAGATTTATCACTCGATACTGATAATATCTAAAAACATTTTCTAAACACAACTTTTTGTTATCTTATACAAAAGCAAATAACTGATTCAACCCAAAATCTGACTCAAAATTTAAAAACAACATATTCTATATAAGATGTGTAGTTTTCTTCAATATAAAAATAAAAATTATAATATTCATACCTGAGGAACAAATACTGTGAGTGTGTCAGCATATATAGGGTCAAATTCAATACCTAACTAAAAGCTTGAATCAAAACCAACGAAAGAGAGAGACAGTGGACTTATTGCACGTGAAAATTGAAAAAAACCAACGCCACATCTTCGCTTAATATAATTTCCTACTCACAGTCACGATTTGTGTTATTTTATTCGCAAGAATTTTGCATGAACTCAGATTATTTTGCCACTTATATTCGTCATATTTAAGAATTTTCCATATTTAAATATTTGATAGGTAGAATTTTAGGTAAGTCACAGCAAGGAAACTATGGAACAATCATCTTCCATTTCCTATTTTAGTTCTCAGTGAAGTCTGAACAGGGCAGCTTCTTCAGCTTAAATATCTTTTGACATCTCATTTTCTATTTTTTTGAATATTTTTTGCATTTCTTCATCATATCATAATGCCATTTATAATTTGAAATTTTATTTCTACATAAAAAATTTTTCTTTACAGTCTCTCCATTACAAAATTGATAGTTGGGTTTGTATTGAAAAGTTATTTTTTTCTTACAATCTTCGTCGAAGAATTCAAGAAATTCCAAGAAGTCTGAGTTGGATACAACTGAATTTGTTTCAAAAAGTCCTACAAGAAATGTAAGTATTTTTATTTTTAGAATATTTTAGAATGTATTATCATTATGAATATATGCATTTGTCTCACATTTCCACGACAGAAATATATTAATTCATCAATTAAATATCTCCAGATCAGTAAAAGGTTAGGAAAAAAGTAATCATGTAATGATGAATATTCATTGTCATAAAATGAGTAGATATTTATTTGAGATTCATGACCATATTCCAGATTTTATTCAATTCGTATCATAGATGACTTTTTCAGATTCCATAATTATCGATTTCACACTAGAAGACACGATGAAAAAAAGAATACTCATATGTAAACTTAATGATGAAATGGACTATAAGTAAAAATCACGATATAGTTCATTTGGTCCTTCCCACTGAAAGAATAACAAAATAACGCTGAAAAAATAACCAGAGATCTAACATTAAAAAATCATAAATGGTGCTTACGTCCATATTTACTAAATAGAAGTTACATAAGTGTAAATATTTCTAACTATAAGTTTAGAATTCGATAATTTCGAACATGCAGAAGGCGAAAAATAGTCTCCTATCATGAAGAGAATGTTTACAACTTTTTAAGTTTAAAATTAGAGAAAATCCCGAAAGGATTCACGATAGTTTTAAGTTGATTTTCAAACCATAAAATTAGAAATTACAACATTCCAATCGTACAAAGTTTTTTAATAAACTTTCAAGTCCAACAATGAATTTCCCAGCAATGAACTGCAACGCAGCTGGCCTGGATATCATCGGTTAGCTAAAATAACGAGAGCCATAAGGAATGAAGAAATGGTTAATTTTATTGGGATTCCTTAGGAGGACACCTTGTATGTGTTAAACTTTTTCACAAATCGAACCGCAGACATGAGATCAGTCGCTATTAGCGAATTCTTTATAACCAATTTCAAAAAAAAAAAAAGAAAAAAACTAGCGCAGCAAGTCACGCTAGAAAATGTAGGTTTCTTAACCAAAAAGATCTCAATAAATACGATAAAACGATGAAAATTTCAAAATTATTTTCCAGAATTCTGTGTAGAAATTACGTTTAATAAGATGTTGAGGAAATTCAAAATGAATATATTGTATTGCGAGGCTATAAAATAGGCGCGCTAGTTATTAAATGGCAAGCGAGTACCCAATGCTGCTATGCACCAATAATTCGCACACCAACATGAACCATAAATGTGTCAGAATTATCAATTAATCAGGTGAAAAATGAGATAAAATTATAGACTGAATCAGAAAAATACGCTTAACCAACCAAATATACCTTAACTTTGATCACATGATAGCGTTATAGAAGTGGCTTTTATATATAAGACTGTTTAGCAAATAAAATAACAGCAAGCCTATTTTCCGGCAAGCTTCTTTGGTTCATCTGGAATTCGTATTAGCAATAGTTTAAGATTTTTTCAAATCATTTCGAATGAACAGTAAAGCCGACTGAAATAAAATTTTGCAGATGATAGAATATAATATACTTAATGTCTGTACCAAATTTCGTAAACTACGCATTCTATAACCATTGAAACTCCAAAAATGCAACAAAATATGTTGTACTGGACGTATATCATTCGGTCGATCTTGACCAAAAACAATATTGGTTCTATCCAAAATTGGATCGGAAATTTGAATATAGCTCCACAAAACGTCTCACTCAATAATTGAAGAAAAGGTTATCTTGACCTCTTTTTGTGGTCTCAAAAGATCTAACCATTTGGTTCGATCAAAAATTAATCCCAAAATTTTAATTTAGCACCTCAAAAAATATATTATCAAACGATACATCACTCGATTGTACTCTAAACAAATTTCTCAACCTTTTTTCTATGGAGTCAACAATTATTGATTCAATCAGAAAATAGACGCAAAATTTGAATTCAGAACCTCAAAAAAATATATAGGAATTCCATGATTTCCATGATGCATCATTCGATAATATTTTCTGAACCCCAATTTAGTGGTCCCAGGGGTTCGATAATTGACTCAATCCAAAATTAAACGCAAAATTTGAATTCAGCGCCCCACAAAATATATTCCACAACATATCACTCAATAATACATGAAAAAATTTCTTTAGGCTACTTCTATTGGTCCCACAGCAGCAAACAACTCATTTGATCAAAAATTTTAATTCAGCTCCCCAAAAACATATCCCAAGATATGTCATTCGATCATACATAAAACAATTTTCTTAACTCCCTAATAGTGGTACCAAGGGATACAACAATTGATTCTATCCAAAAGTAGACACAAAATTTAAATTCAACACCATAAATAACATACTCCAGAACGTTTTATAAATATGAAAAGATTTTATTAATCTCCTTTCAGTAATCCTAAACGTACCACCAATTGATTGAATCCTAAAATATCGAAAAATTTTAATTCAAGCACCAAAAAACAGATATCACTTGATAATATATATACGAAACAATTTTATAACCCCTTATTTAATGGCTCTAAAGGGTCTCAACGATCGATTCAGTCCAAAACTAGACTCGAAATTTGAATTCAACTCCCAAAAAAATATATTCCACAACATAAAACTCGGCAATATAATTATTAAAAAATTTTCTTAACCCTCTTTTAGTGGTTTCAAAGGAGTCTAAAATTGGTTCAATCAAAATTTCGATCGGAAATTTGAATTCAGTGCCCCAAAAGCATATCTCACGATATATCATTCGATGAATAATAAGAAAATTTTCTTAACCCTCTTCTTGAGGTTCCCAAAGGGCGCACAATAATTGATTCAATCCATAAATTTACTAAAATATTAATAATTTGAATTCAGCGTCTGAAAAAAAAAATATTCCACAATGAATTGTTTTAACCCTCTTTTTGTGGTCTCAACAGTTTACACCTTGAAAAACAAGTGAAAATGTATCACTTAATATGCATGATAAAATTATCTAAATCCTCGTTTTGAGGCCACAGGAGACCTACAATTGTTTCAGTCCTAAATCAGACCATAAATTTGAATTCCACACCTCAAAAAACGTATGGAACTTTACATATGTGTCAAGAAAATGCAGCACTATTAAGTTTGAATAATGTATCTCCTCTGTCCACCTCACACACGCAGAGCTAGTAATCTAGCCATCAATTTTCCCCTATAAATAATTTTTCCTGTGAAAACCAAGCTCATAACCTTCCTAGGTTCATAAAGAATGCATTTGTAAAAATTCACCAAAATCGGTTCAATATATTCTGAGGTTAGCCTAGACATAGGCTACATATTTCCAAAGATTCCTCTTCGTATGTTAGTACAGATATATGTATAAATATATACTAATTTCATTCAATAGTGCCAAAGGTTTCCTGGGGTCATGAAACGAAAAACAAACCTACTCCGGACTCGGACTCTGGGTCTTAGTACCACATCAATTGTAACATGCAGATTTTCTTCGAAAACCTACGTAAAAAAAGGAGAAGGTTATTTCTTCTTCATTCACGCACCAAACACCAATACGGCGTTATAAATGCGTTCAGAAATGTCGATAAAAGCAGAGCTGCTGGTAAGATTACCGGCAGAGAGTATTATTATGGTATCGAATTGAGTAAAATACCGAAGACGAAAATAATCCTCTAAATTGGCAGGAGACCGATGTTTAGTTTATGCGTTTTTAAAGACGTCCGTCTGGATATTTTCATGAACGATATAACAGTGTACGCACGTGTACGCACAAGTAAATAATTATATGGAAGCATACGTCCACAAACCACAACATTTTTGTGTAATTTGTTTATTTTGGTACCTACGAACAATATTTGAAAATGGTGTTTGTTTACCTTTTGTGCACTTCGAAATGAGTCCAGGATATAAGTGCACCAAAATACCGTTTTTGGAGGGTGAATTTAGAATGACTCTTTCAACTACCTACGATTAAGAAAAAATGAATAAAAATAGGTTTGAAACATGCCAAAAAAAAAAAAAAACTAATGATCTCAGTTCTCATCGAAGATTACAGTACCGGTAACATGCCAGTAATTGGTTGTCCTCAGTTTCTCATACAACATCAGGCCCGGATCTAGTTGCAAGAAAAATTTTTTGCTCTCCCCCTCTCTATGTTAATTACACGTAAACGGTACGTTGACATTCAGGGAAAATTTTCCAACGAAAATCAAAATTGGCTTCACCAATACTAGTAAAATTATGACCTTTCGGTTTGGTTCGTTTGTTATCAGTTATCACTCATCAAAGTGCTTTCTTTTGGAACGAAAGTTTCGTCCTGCACATAGAAGTCACCCGCAGTGACGCAGCATTTCTTAGGGTAGGTACTCCGGTTCAAATCCACCAAGTGGCAGAATTTTTTTTTTTAAATGCTTTTTTGGAATTTTGAAAATTGGACTTTAATGGGAGATGTTTTACACGTCTTACAAAAGCGTATTTTTAAATTAATTTTCCCCAACTTATTTTTCAAATTCAAATTCAAACAAACGGATCGTGAGAAAATAGAAATAGATCCGAACAGATACTCATTATCCTTACCCAAAAAATGATTCGAATCGCGGATCCAACAAAAAAAGATGATTCGAGTCTCGGATCACGGATTATAAAAAGGATTCTTGATCCGAATAGTTCGGATCCTGTCCACTCCTGCTGAAAGTGATCTAGAACTACGCAATATTTGATCGCTTTTGGACCACGAGCATGACATGAGTGTAGAGCTTTAAGCATTGAGCTTTGAGCATCGAGCATCGCCATGTAAAGGCTTCAGCATACTGACGCGATAATGAGGTGGTAAAATAAAATTCGCATACATAAATGGAAGGTGGCACACTGACGCGACGTACCTATATAAAGTTTTGAAGGCGATATTCCGCTTTTGATGCGATATTCCGCATTTATCAAAGAACAATTAAAAATACACTAGTTAATTTTGATCCAGGATTGGCCTATATGGATGGGGGTGAGTACGTTTTTCATTTTATGACCTCGAGAAAATTTTGTTACTATTAGCTGTAATTCATGTAGGTATTTATTTATACCTAATTATATCAATCTTATTTCTTGTTACCAAGGTGTTGGTCTCAATTTTTGGTCAATAGTCACAAAATAATCAGACAAAACCGAGGACCAAGACCTAATGATTTTGTTGTTGATTGGCTGGTATTTTCATTTTTATTTGGGCTATAAAATGCTTATTTTGGACCAATAGCTTTGAAATTTGAAAAAAATACTTACATCAATCTATTGTAACATGCTAGCAATCTTTTTGCAGATCGGCCAGGTGGTATAGTGATGATACCCCAAAAAAATGGATTCAAAATATTTGTTTACACCAATACCTAGGCGGTCTAATTTGTCCGACGAATTAGACTGCCTGAAGAATGCTCCAAAATATCACATCGATGTGCGTTAGAAAGTATCGCACGCGATATTTCTTACTGCCTCAGTATTGCCTGGAAAACACTGCTTCAATATCGCACCAGTGTGCTAAAGCCTTAAAAATGCTCGCATTTCACGCTTAATATAAAAAAAATGGTGATTCTGAGTGCGAACGTTGATGCAGGAGTCATGTCCATGACCTTAGAAACAGCAATAAAAAAGTACAAAAAAATGTAAAAAATACATAAAAAATTAAAAAGTTTTCTATTTATTTTTTAAAAATTGATGAAAAAACTTTTTTCTTACATCATATCCAACCCTAATAGAATCTGTGACAGAATCTGGAAACATTCTTTTTTTCCATTGGTGACTCGTGATCCAAACTCGAATCAATCTTAGGAAGGTAAATTGTAATCCAGACTCGACTAATTTTTTTGAAAATTGGAAATAATACGTGGTCCGAGTCATTTTTTGGTGATCTTGCCGACGTCTAATTCCAGTATCACTTCAGCAAGTGGCAATGCAATCTAACCATGTAGATGGGTACCAATTTGCGTCCAAGTTTGTTGCATGAAGTGAATGAAGGAAATTGGGACAGTCTGGAGAGCTATTCCAATGAAATTAAAATTACTAAATTAAATTAACACGATAAAGATTGTTTATTTGTAGCATAACCCCTTAATTTTACAGAATGTGTACAGAATTTGCCCCCTCGAGCAAACCTATTGTTCGAAAGTAGCCTATCATTAGTTACATACAATATGTTTTTCTTCACACTGCTGCTATCATTGCTCTGTTGCAGCTTTCATAATGTAATTATGGTTTCGATGGTGGAGGAATGAGGATAGCTCAATCAGTTGGATGTTGACCGTAAATTTTTGGTCATCATTGGAAGGTCACTAACGCTGAACTAGCCAGAGTTTAAACTCAAACAGCTATGACTGATGACAAAAAAGTGACACATTAGAAAATATGGTTATTTTACTTCTGATAAAATGAGTAGTGCTAAACAAACTTTTTATTTCATTTGGATACAGCTCCCACCCTCCTAGTTTCTTATAAAGACAAATGGATTGTAAAAATAGTCAAAAATGTACTTGAGGCACTTAACTTTTTATCTGCATCTCAGTTACTCAGAATACAATTTTATCAAGTTCAAACGTACCTACCTATCGGTTTTCATCAGTAGATAATTAATTTATGTAGAATTTAATTTTTTTTCTTCAAATTTTTTCTAGAAAATTTGGTTTTTGGGACATGGTAATGATGCAAAAATTACCACCATAACCATCCCATAAATGAACAACCAAACATTGACAAAGACATTATTCAAACCGATAAAATAATTATACCAAATTGAGCAAAGGCTGATTGAAAAAAAAAGGATGTAAAAAATAATTTTATTACTACCTATAATAAATGTACAAGCCGTTAATTCGTTCGTTAAAATTACTTCACAAAATTGTTTCCCCCATATTATTTTGCCAACTATTTTCTCATATTCAGCCACACACAAACACAAAAAAAAAATGTTCCTTGCTTCCTTCGAGTATACATGTAATGGAGGGCTGATTCTTATAACATTTCTATAGGTAGTTACTATCAAACATAGATAGCGTTTTCAGGGAATGAAATTACTCTGTTTTTCATGTTATTTTATCTGTATATATAAATATATAGATACACATCTTGAAGTACCTACACTCTGTGGTTGAAGAATGGAACTAGGAGAATCAACCCTCTATTACATATATACTCAAAGGTTGCTTCCTCCGTAACAACGAATTCCACATTGTTACCTATAGATAGGCCAGTAAAAATCCAGGGCTGGTACAAGCCAAAACGCCGCTCTGCGGAGCCTCAGGGCTTGTAATCTATAAGTTTATTAAATTCACCTCAAGTGCGAATAAAACTCAACACATTCGACGATATTTCTTCACGCGAAATGCACATACCTGACATGAAATTGGAATCCCTGTAACTCATTACATGTGTCAACAACAGATTTCGTTATTTTTGATTTTTGTTTCTCTTATACATAGAAACTTCCTACGGACAACCACTACCGAAAAGCCATTAGTCATTATGCTTAGCTGGTTATGAGTTACAAAATGTTACCTCTCAACCCCAACCCTTTGTTTCGTTTTAATTTTTGCACGATTATAGTCCCACTTATCCAACTAAAAGTCTATTTCTAACTTCCCATTCGAAAATGGACGAATATGGGAAGATCGAAGTTAAAAGGTTTCGACGTTAACCCGATACCTATTACCTAGCCTATAATCGAAAATCGTGATCACGTTTCATCTGTTTCAACTTGGCATTAAACGACGTTTGTGTGTCAAACAAAACGAGGTACCTACACACAAAACGTTCTCGTTTTCGGCTACCTAAAATTAATATCGCCGGTACCTCATCGAAATCAAAAGTCCCCGACAGAAACGAATGCAAACAAACTATTCATATTATTCATATTTGTTTACCGGCTATACCTACGTTCGTCGACGCACACAGCACACACAAACACCATTCGCCAAAATTGCACGAGAAACTTGCAAGGGGACACTGCAAAATTGGGACGAATACTATACGCGAAGAATACGCCTAAATCGTAGAATAAAGACGAAAATAAACAGAATTACCGTATCGTTTATGCGAACCGATATACGAATATTTGAAGCGAATTATCTCCATTCCCCCCTCGCCCATCGAACTTTTATCAAAAAAGGATAAACTGGAATATAGAATTTAAAATTTGTTCGTAGCCTAGGTAAAAGCAGCGGGAAGGGGAGGTTATTTGCGAAAAATTCGATTTTCGATTAGAAAAATAAGTTGCAAATTCCGAAGTAAAGAAAGAGAAAGAAAGCAAAAAAAAAAAAAAAAAAGTCATATCTTAGAACTAATACATAAAAATACTGCCCTAATTCTACGTTTGAGTGCTTATCGACTAAATTGGTTGGAAGAATTTTGTAACAATTTTGGAAAATGTCGAAAAGAAAATTAGGTTAGGTAGAGAGAGTAGGTATTACCTTTCATGCCTAAATTTCAGTTCTGTTCGTTTGATAATTTAATACAATATGTATAATAAGATCGATAAAAAAAAATGAAGAAACAATGAATCGAAATGTTTACCGCAGCTTAATTTATCTTCGTTGAAAACTATACACACGGCACACCTCGCCGAGAGAGTAAATACTTCGAATTTCTTTTCACGAGGAAGCGTCGCCATTAATTTATAAACGTTACTCGTCGTACGAAAATGATAAGCTCGATTTACATAATTCATCATAATACCAAGCTCATATTGCTGAAGAAGTTGAGAAAAAAATATGGTTATTACCATTGCTAATTAGCGAACATCCAAAATGAAATTAAAATGGCACTGATCCAAGGCGGACGATAATATACGATAAAAAAGCATTAGAAAAAAAAAAAACAAAAAAAAAAAAAAAAAAAACTCAAATATCGCTGTAGACAAAACTGAATAATTTAACGATCAAAGAAAATGTTGTAGTAGACTTTGTAGAGACGAGAGATATAAAATTTGACAAACATTAGGAGTTTGTAAATTAGAAAACAAAACAAACATTTGCTAGTAATGGAAGACGTACCTACGTGACATTGGTTCAAAAAAGGTAGGACATCCATTAGGTTTTACATTACAGTTTTTTTCCCCATTGATTTACCTTTCTTTTCCCTTTCAGGTTAATAATATTCTGTTTTTTCACGCCAGCCTCTGCGAATGTTACTACCTGAACAAAATTGAAAATGAACAATATTCGGAGATACGTCTATGAAAATGATTTGGACATAACGGGCAAACATACTTTAATAACCTTTTTTTATTTATTCATAGGTAATAATTCTCTTTGCTGTGTAAGGTGGGAAGCATCTTTCCCTACACTTGAGGCGCAGGGATGTCCTCCAATCACTGTACTATGGGAAAAGTATTATTTGGTGGGCGGGAGCTATAAATGTTAGTCATTTTTGAATTTTGAGTCAACAATTCTAAACAATATAAATTCCTATTTTTAATATTCGACCATACATACATGTGGGGACTAGTGATGCCAAATATCGATATTTTTTCATATCGATATAGTATTGATATTTATGTGAGAATATTGTTGAGACCACCAATCCTTCTCCCCTCTCACTCCACGAACACACAATTACATAAAATACATAATTTATTTATATCTATTCGCGGCTACACTGATATAACACTTCCGCCGCTCATTCGTTCGTTTCCGCTAACAATCGTTTATCTATCTTGAAATGTACTTTGCTGAAATTATGTAACTGTCTTAAAATACACTCTCTTCTTGGACGGAACTTCGCTTAAATCTTCCTTTCTTGTTTCATCTCCGGTCCTCATCCTCTATAAATATCGATACAATATCGATATATCGATATTTTTTACAATGTCCATTCATACGTCTATTTAACGATAAATTTGAAAAAAGAGGAAGAGGAAGTAGGATTTAGAAACAAGATGCTGAATATTATCGTTATTTATTCAAGATTCAAAAATTGAAACTGACGATTGACAAAATACAGGACAGTTTTCATTTAATAAAAACTTAAATTCCCATTCCCAATTTCCAATTTCAAACGAATATCGATATTGAAGGGAAAGTATCGATACTTGAAATATCGATATTTTTGAACAAATATTGATACGTATCGATATTTTTGGCATCACTAGTAGGGACATTACTTGTAAGAGATGATGGAGCTCGGACCCCTTGATGACAGTCACTGCCAAAAGGTTGGCAAATATTTGTCTTCATGATGTTGAACAATTGCACGAATACGCTCCATTGTAATTACCTGTATGCACGTGTAAGTAATGTACGAGTACCAAACTGTGACTAATCTAACAAAGACGATGATGTCATAATTCAGTACACATACTGGTCCGCCATTTCTTATCCAAACAAGAAATGAGATACCAACCTGTTCACACAAATATATGTGAATATCATGTATGTGTGTCTGTGGGTGTGTAAACAAGCTCGTATATAAACCATCCAGACAGGCTATAAAATTGCCAGTGTTTGCCCAGGTTTTGGCTTACCCGTATGTTTACATATGAAATGGCAGAACACACAATATACCTCTTGATTACCTTCTGGTGAGAATATCTTTTTCATGACAATGTGTTACACGATACATATACATGAGCATATTATACCTTATATGGCTATAGGTATGGTACCACATACTGATATAGCCTATGTTGATATATAGTAGTGATAAAAATCTGTCTGTTATGAATTTCAAAAACATCCTTTAGTAAAATAATTGTTAATGATAATAAAATTAAATTTACAGACGCGACGGTTGGCAGGCTTGTCGATTTATCGGTTTAATTAAAAAACAATTTCCATAAAACCGCAAGGAAAATTCGAAATTAGTGAAATATTTTTACAATTTTTTCAAATAATTTATCTTAGAGTCAAAAGGTTACTTAATACCTACTTCCATTCATTCTTAATTTGGAGGACAAGTTCAAGAGTGGACAAAACTTATTAAACCAATATTTCAACAAAAGGGATTAGAATGGACTGAATCAGAGCTGCGCGTACAGAGTGAGTAGAGAAGGGGGCATCAAGAAAATGCCTTAAAAGTATTCACCAAAATTTCATAAAAATTCGTCACAAGACGACGGACTGGACTCAGCACCTCACCCTTCACATAGAGAGGCTTCCATGGTGGCTGGAGGTTTTGGGGTGAAATTCTCTGAAAGGGCTTCAAGCGATTGGATCCAACAAGGTAGGGAGCCTCGGGGCAGAGTCTAGGTAGACAGCAACGTATTCAATAATCTTAATTTTTGTCAAAAATGTGTCTAAATAGCGGCGATTAGGAAAGTAGGGAAGCGTTCATCAAAGGGTCAAGGAGTCCAATCCTCTCAAGGAGAGACTTCTGTAGTAGAGACCTACACGAGTACATAAAAAAGTAATCGTGTAGGAATCACCAATTACCTTAGAAAACAATGTGAGTATGTAATCGGAAAAATATTACTCGTAGCAGCGTGGCATCGTAGGCATCGTAACAATTATACTCATATGTAATCGCCGTGAGTTTCCCCAAAGTTCTGCAACAATAATGCCACGATGCGATGCCGATTATTTACTCGCATCGTTTGCTATATGAGTACGAGTACATATGGGTAATCAAGTTACTCGTCTGACGAGTATTTTGTACTTGTAATCACACGATACCGTATGTACTTGTGCAGGGCTCTATTCTGTAGCGAGGTTAAGCTCCCTCAATGAGAACGTCTCTGAGAACTATAATCATAGTAAGGGTACCATATTTTATTATTTTCATTTTATTTTATTTCACAATTAATAAATTTATTTATAAATTTTTTCCTCCATTTTTAAACGGATCATTCGAAAGCAAGCCAACAACAAAAAATATACCAAAGTATGCTAATCATTTTCCGTAATCAAATAAATTAGAAAGTATAATGTAGCTTTTCATAAACAGTTACGAGCGGCCACAACCGAGTTCGGTTTTGTTTTTATGATCTCCTTCCATTTATTATTATTAATATTATCATTCTTATTATTATTATTATTATTATTATTATTATTATTTTAAACGAAAACAACCGTATTTACACTGAGTTAGGTTTTTTCTTTTCTTCCTGTACTACTGGATAAAACGTTTTTTGCGAACAAGAACAATTTTTTCGAAATGTAAACGAAAATTTTTCGTATTATTAGGTTTTACATATTTTTTTCATTTTTCAAGTAAATATTACATCGTAAAGCCCTAATTCGTATTTTTTGTCGTCAATTTATTAGACGAGATTTTCAAATTCGAAAAAAAAATTCAAAAAATGCAAAAATACATTTACAACACTCAGAATGTGGTACATCGAACAATTTAAAACAGTATATATTTTCGTTGCTAGAAATGAATTGTAATGATGTGTAAACTGATAGCAAAAGTGATCTGCATATAGTTGTTCGTTTGTTTTTTGTTGTAGTCGTTTTTTTTTTTTTCCATTGTATTCAATTCGACGGAAATGATACTCTCCAAGAGAGTAGGCACGGAATGTGAAAATAATACCACATCGAATGTAGTTCAGTTTTGTTATTGGAGACTCGAAGAGAAAGGTAGAATGGTAAAGAAAGTGGAAATGATTTGTGGAAAACCGAATGAAAGATAGATTTCACTTTTTAGAAGAGTGAAGTGTAAGGCGATAGACTTTGATGAAAATTTCATTTGTAGGTGCTGATGGATGCCATTTTTCATATCGAACAAGTTTCACAATTCGCCTTTTTTCGTGTCCCAGACAACCAAAATTTTCCATCCTGAAAGAGTCAACCAACCAGTTTTTGACAGGATTCGTAAGTCGTTAATTCCATCAACGTGCCTACATCCTACATCTACCAGATTCACAAGAGAGCATGAATGTGATTCTGCTTTTATAATTTGTTGGTGGCTCATTACGCACTACAATTAACATTTATTTATTATTGAATACAAATGACGAATTTCTCTGGTCAAGTTAGAAACTTTACTCATCTCTATAATAGAGCGAATGTCAGCCCTCACAGCCACCCATTTATTTGGCTTATAAGTACTTTCCACAATTTAACACACCCAGATGTGCCGCGAATCTGAATAAAATGTTGACGGAAATCTTTCAGCTAACAAGAGAAAGCGCACCTTGATTCCAAAATTAGTTTAAAACGGGGTAATATTCTTCGCTTTTGGTCGACTTGTTCCACAGGACAATGAGAAATGAAATAGGAAAAAATTTTTAAAATCATCATTTCAACTGTTTCCTCCAACAAGCTACATGATTTCAAGAATTATTAAATTTTTTATTTTAAAAATAATATTTTTAACCCTTTGATCAATTTTTATACTTCCATTAGTAAAATTCAAAAACTTCTAACCTAAGTGAAGAGTGGAACTATTTGCTACTCATACAAGACCATTTTAAAAACAGAAAATTCTCTAAAAACTAAATAAGAAATTCAATTCACTTGTAAATCACAAATTGTTCATTACAAATTTTCACATGTTCCTATTAGAAGTGCTCAACGATCTCTTAAAATTTATCGGATAATAGACTAAGAAACCAGCTGAAATTTTACACCTCAGAATTATTTAAACTTAAAAATTTATAGTTATATAAAGTAGGAAAATATTTTTTTTTTCCTGTTTTCAAAATCAAAACTGTGGATATCAAAATGTTTTTTTTCATGATATAAAATCAAAAACATTCCGAGATGAAAAAATTATAAATGAAAAAAACTTCAGCAGGACAATGAGACTTGATCAAATTTTGAAACACTAATAGGAATTGATTCGAGTTGAAAAATAGGAATTCAGTCAATTATTTTGGATCCCCCATCTGCTTCACGTTCTTAAATTTTATTGCTCACATTCGAGAATAATTTGGTTTTAACTTAAATATTCTGGAGTAAGAATATTTTTGGAACTAATTCGGGCCATTATCTGTAAAATCTTCATTAACTGTTGTGTACTGGTAATAGGATTTCAAGTGAAATGAGAGAGAACCATTCACAATCAATATTTTTGGAATGTAGAAAATCTGATATGTACTTACAAATTTGTGTATTTCTCACGAATTCTGAAGTAAAATTTTCCTTGAAAATCAATTCAATGGTATAGGTTCAGATATTTCTTTCAATCAAGAAATGAGCAATTATTGGAATCTTCTATCCATTTCATGTTGTTAAATTGCACTCTTCATCCTAGTGAACAATTAATTCACTTCTTCTTTCATCTGGTAATACGAATTTTGATATTTATATAAATACCACCCCATCCTAAAGCAATAAGCTTTTTAAAACTTCCTATTAGTGTTATTAACATTTTTGTTGTATTCTTCAACTCTCACTTTCTTTAAAGATCTATCAACGATGAATTTCCATTTTCTTTATAACTGTGGCATACAAGCAACACATATCAGTTATAATTCTCATCACCATCAAACAGCTCTGTAGCCGCGTGTATATATGGAGCTGACCTTCGGTGCCGATTGAGGTAGAAGTAAATAAAATTAATTTGAGCACAACGTAGGAGAAAAGTTAAACGCCACGTATTTATGTTGATCTTTACACTTCAAATTGATAATTACATAAATGAGTGTGTGACGGTACACCCGGTTGAAGTGAAACTTCTATCCGATTTTCACTTAATAAATCAATTAAAGTTGAATAGGCCAAGCTCTCGCAATCACGGTGACTGGTCTCATGACCATTTTCAAGTATGTTTCAAGTAGGTTTTCTTCAGAAAATTTACTTATTACACTCGATGCGGTATTAGCCCTCAGGGTTGGGATGGGCACGTTTTTTGTTTAACGACCTTAGGAAAATTTTGTCACAAATAACTCAAATTCATTTATATAGATAGATAGATATGTCAATTTTTTGTTTCTTGCGGGACAGATCGCAGTTTTGGTTCGATAATCACGAAATTTGGCACGAACATTTGTACTAAGCCAAGGACCAGATCTATTGACTTTAATGAGGATTGGCTGAACGGTACTTCCGGTACCACCATTTTTGTCTTTATTTTGGCTATAAAATTATCAATTTTGCACCATTAGCTGCAAAATTTGTAATAAATGTTTATTTTAATTTATTGTAAAAAACTAACAATTTTGGCGCAGACTGACCAGATCATGCTTCCAGTAAAACTTTTTTTTTCTAATTTACATGTACTTTTTACAAAAATTAACCACATGTTCTGTTCCGTCGTATTTAGACAGACAAACACATTCGCTGACCTAAATACTTTGTAACAAACAACAGCGAATATTTCTACAAAATATTCACCGTTATCTCCAATTACTAACCTAATTAATGGTGCTAACGAATATGCGGACAAACAACTAGTCACCATATTTGTCAGCACTATTTAGGTATGTATCTTAAATACATTTTTGGTTGACATAAACATTTAGGCACAAAAAGAAGTGACCTGGTAATTCAAATTACACTAGGACTTCACTTGCCTTTCTTTTGAGTGAGAGTACAGTACTACACTGTCTGATCTCATAGTCTGTAGATGTTCCTATATGTCCAAGTTAGTAGTCCAGCCAAATGGAGGCGAGACACAAGCAGGAATAATATAATTACATAATAAGACTAAGTATAAGGTTTTGTGATATGATAATTGTGACATGTTCATTTCTGAATAAAGAGTAGATAGATTATTTCTACTTATTTTGTTGGTCTTTACGATCTGGGCTACAGATGTAACATGTTCATGTTTTCTTTTTTTTTTCTTTTTTTATTTCGTAACTTTATTATATTTCTTTGGTTTTATTTGAAATTATATGATTATTTACCATATTTTATCATCTTAATTAATTTTTCATTTCAAGAAATAATGCTTTTAAATTTCACATTGTCTAATATTTTGTCAGCAGCTAACAAATTTCGTACAATCATATCACTAACGCATATAAACTTACAGACAATTAATGTGACCATCAAAATTCATAATTCTTTTTCTCAAACCTATTTTTTCTAGCGAGGCTTGCTGCGCTAATGTTTTTTTAGTTTACTACTGTACGCAAGGAAGTTTCAGTTCAAAAATATCATGAAAAGTCAAAAAAAGAAATGGCAATCTCAGCTAAACTCACAAAAAGAGTTTGAATCGAGATCAAATCATTACCCAATAGAATAGGGCGACTTGGAGTGAGTTTTTTCAGCTACTCAGCATCCTACGCACCAGTTGATAGCGCAAGTAAAAATAAAACAAACGTAACTTCCAAGTTCTAATGAGTGATACGAAACAAAATTTTACTCAAGAATTTTCCTATAATCGTTTATTTCCCAGAAATGCATAGTTTTTAGACAAACATATTGATTGACTTAATCAGTATACAATTTGAATAAAAATTCTATCAAACGCGATAATGTCATCAAAAACTTCTGCAACCAAGGTAAAACTTCGAATAAAACTCTACTTCTTCTTTCATCATGAAGTAAAGAGTTTTCTCTCCTTCTTTCATGAAATTTTGAATTTTTTACACAATTCTCACCGAATACTTAATGTAGGTACACCAGTCGTTAGGAGGCCTACAGGAAAAACAGACCCAAAGTTACTTACTTCCCTGCTTTTCGATGAAATTTGTTCGTTCATGAAACTTGCTCAAAATTATATCTTGGCGATACGATAATTGAAGATCCGCTAAGTCCGTAAAAATATGGGAGTCGAAACACCGTTTTAGTGATGCGGGGAGGGAGGAATTAGGAAAATTATCGTTTTTATGAATTGGGTCGAGTGAGGTTTGGCATCCAAACTATTTTTTCACGCTGAATCGAATGAGACCAACCGCTGGTCGGTAGGATAGATAGTTCTCGAGTTATTACGGATTTTGTACCAAGTATTTGCTGGAAAAATTCACTTTTCTGGTACAAAATGCGCGCTAACCCGGAAACTACTGGTTCTACTGACATACAGTCGTGTTTCATTTAATTGAGCACTAATAAGTTTACGTTAAAAACGCGTTTTTTCTATATCTACCACACCGGTGCGAGCAAAAGTCAGTTTACACTTTCCACAAAACGTTTTTTATTCGTACCATGGCTGCAGTAAGCCAACATTTTTTGGAGGGCTAAATTTCAAAATTTTCTAACTGACTTCACTAATTTCCATCTCAAACGTAAACAAAAAATTAGAGGAAAATGAGTGCGGAAATCTGATTAGTATTAACGTATAAGTTCTTCTTTCGTGTACTTTTTTTTTTTTGTTTTTTGCTTGTAAAAAACACAACAAAATCATAAATTTTCCAACTAGCTTAAAATTCTCCAACTTTCCGGCAAATTTCAAATTACTGGAGGCTAATTTCGCCCCTATACCCTCCCACATAGCTACTGTTCTGGTACATGCACAATAAACAGGTACTTTTTTTTGCGACGAAGTGCAAATTGGTAACTGACTTTTGCTTACCTCAGTATAATGAAATTGGTAAATTGCAGTACAGACATATCATAGGGTGGGTGCGTTTAAAGAATGAATTTTTCTTTGATTCCAACGAACAGGTATCAGATTTCGGAGACTCCTCAACTCTTCGTCTTAATTTAGGACAATTAAACCTACGCGGGATAGTGGCGAATGTTTTATTTCAATATTTCGATATTTTCTGGGAAAGGCCGATGGGATAGAGTTGCACGAGGAATTAGGACATTTGGCATCTTATATACTCTGTAGTATAGCAGCATAGGTATTCAGCGAACCAATCTTGGGCCATTATCAAAAATGTGAAACCTTATCGCACACTCACTCATATTTGACGTTACGCTGGCGAGCAAAACTTTCCACACAGAAAACACTATTCGTTACCAGACGCGTTGCAATGCACCAGAACGTGAACAAATAAATACGTAGGTACTATAAAAAACGCTCTTTTGTATTTCCAATTCGAAATGCGGAAGAAAAACCGTACACCATATTATAGTCGTACCCCTCCTGTTCCCAGACTGTCAATACTATATCATGTGTTCACTATCCGCGCGGCATCGGTAACAAAACGAATAGTTTTACGTACACACTTTATGCCACAATATCTTCGTTCGATTACGTTTCTTCGACCTTCCAGATCGCATTACTTCCCACGATCCGATTGTACGTGCGTAGCTCCGTGCAGCTTTCAACCTGTTTCCTTGTACTCCTCTGGTCAAAAACAGGATTAGACGCAAAGGATGCGCAGTAGCGTACTGTAGTGATGTGTCGGTAGTTCACAAACTAGTTCATTTGAACTAAACAATTCAATGACCAAAATGACTGTGGAGACTCGACTGGTATGAGGTATAGGGGCTGATAGTCGCCGTCATAAGGCTAGCAAATATTCGTCTCTATGACGTAAAATGAAATACATAAATTATGTTCGATCGTAATTACTTGCACACAGGCTATTGGTGCAAAATTGATAATTTTATAGCCAAAATAAAAATAAAATTGGTTGTACCAGAAGTATAGTCTGGACATCCGTACCAAAATCAATAGGTCTAGTCCTTGGCTTTGTATAAATATTTGTATTAAAGTTTGCGTTTATCTGACAAAAATTGCAAGAAGTATCGTGGGAATAAGAAATGGACTTATATATATATATATATATATATATATATATATGTATATATGAATTTTAGTTATTGGTGCTAAAATTTTCATGAGGTCATGAAACAAGAAACGTATCCACCCCCAACCCCAGTGGCTAATACCGCACCAAGCGTAATAAGTAGATTTTCTAAAGAAAACCTACTTAAAATCAATTGGAAAATGGAAATGGTTGAGACAGCCAAGATTCTTGAATATCTTTGCCACGTACCTATCTACCGAGGTAAGTGTACTTTCCAAGAGTGTCAAATTTTGTAATGGCTGCCATTCAAAAATCAGTAGACTGATTTTGCTACAATTCAATACCTACTGTGGCAACTTCCTGCCAATGGTGACGGGTGTATTTTTACACTCACTGGTAGGTTGTGTGGCCAGTCCCCACATTACATATGGCAAACACACTTTTTTGTTCACAGGCTATAATATGTACACCACATATAGTGTAACTTTGTTACTGAGCTGGGCTCACACACTTGAAGTTAAATTGTAGTTATGCGCATGCGCTTCCTAATGCGCCCTACACCTACCAAACCAGTTCTTTGTAGTCCCCAACTACTCAGGTCAAAATCTTTTAATTTATGGAACATTAGATATGGGTTGGCCAAACTTTGAGGACCATTCTCTCTGTAACTAGTGAATGGATTTCAAAAATTTCAACACAAATGTGTAGTCCATAAAAGCTTTTAGCATTGTGCCAAGTTTCATTGCCATAGATCAAAAATTTGAGGCTTCAGAGGCAAATTTACCAGGGATCACTTCCCAAGGCCTAATGAACACTCGATACTGATATGGCACTACACCTTTTCATTTTCAGTAATCTAATAAATTTAATAAAAGCCACTTCTGCAACGCATCATAGGAAAATGTATGTTGCCTGGCAGGTGTGTCTGAATGCTAGCTTGTGATTAACTCATTAGAAAGAAAATTAATATTCTGTACCCTTTTGATCATGCTTTCTTACAAATTCTTCAGTGGTCCAGTGCTAAATAATGTAGGAATATAGTCTTCTTTTGTTGCTTTGTTAGTTTTATTTTTACAGGTGGGTGGTTCGAGACTTGTGAATAGAGGTGAATTATGACATAGGTGATGCGATCTCATTGGCACACCTTGGCCAAGGGCCCGCACATAGTCCGTAAAATCCCTCCACAGGCAATGTGCTAGCATGGGCTGGTTCTCTGACGTGCAGAGAAACATTAAAAAATCTTCTAAATTTAACGTTTAATTTTTAAAACATGAATAAATACGTTGGTTATGGCGGTCTCCACTAAATCTGTTTCCACTAATTTGCAGACTCCGTGGGTGGAAGTGGCGAGAAATTGGCAAGAGGGAGGGCCAAAATAGCAAACATACGTCTGTATAAGCCAAAGACAGCATATAAAATGCATGTTTGCGAGGCAATGTACGTTCTCTTAATATTCTTTCTGCAACGTTATCACGTAACCAGTTTAAAGCCGGTCCCACATGATGCGCGTATTCGGCAAACATTCGGCATTTGCCTACATTCGCGCATCGTGTGAGAGAAATGCCAATGCCAATGTTTGGCATTGCCAAACATTCGGCGAACATTCAGCATTGCCGAACATTTGGTGAACATTTGTCTAGGTCCCGGCAGTTGTCGGTAAGTAATTCGCGAGTCAAAGGGATGATGAATATTTGAATGCTTGCAGATGGCTCCTACATGACGTGCGTGAATAAGTTTGTATATTCATGGTGTAATGTAGGAGCCACAAAGCAACGAGGCAAATGTTTTTGCCAAATATTTGCGAACTAAACATTCGCCGAATACGCTCATCGTGTGGGACCGGCTTTACAGATACATAAAAAATGGCATTTTACATGAAAATTGCTTATTCTACCACACACAAATAACATGCAAAATAAAGCCGTGTAAAAAATAAAAAATGTAGAATAAGTGAAATGAAAATTTTCTTGTAAAAGTAATGATGATAATAATTTTAAGATAAGTGATATTTCGTTCTTATTCTATCTACTTATTTTATTCATTCTACATAGGTACTCTACATTCAGCAACCCTAATTTTACTTCACATATTCTATACGTAGAATAAACGTGTAAATTAAAAATAATTTTAAATACCATCGTTATAATTGAGTCTAACCCGAAATCGTTTTTTTCTTCATATCACATCAATGCACCCGGTTAATTGATAATTCCGGAACATTTGTGAAGGTCTGCGGGAAATATTGCTGCGTAGCAGCATTGGGCACTCTCTACCAGGCAATCATTCATTGCTAACTGTTAAAGAAATTAGGAGTCTCATGGAAGGAAGACTGCAGATTAGCTTCCACACAGCTATAATACTGACATGTATGAGACAGATACAAGTCAGTTTCAACACTGTCAACTTACTCCTATCCAATAATAATAAATCTGTTTTGGGGGTGCAGAATAGCATTTTTGCTGCTAACTTTTTCTTGTCTGCAAGTTGGCTTCCTCACTGACAAAAGGTTTCCGTAATGAAAGCGATGAAAAATTTAGGAACTACCACTCTCATTTAGATAGCTGCATATTAGCCTTTCAACATAGAGATGTGCGTTTTAGTTCATTTGGTGGATTTAGTTCAACAAGTCTCGGTCTTTTTGAATGAACTAGTTCAGTTGAACTAGTTCAAAATGAACGAAATGAGCTGCATGAATCAAACCTTTGAGTATGTATTATTTCATACGGAGAGCAATTCGTATACATTTTCTATATGTAGTTACTTTCAGACATAGAAAGCGCTTTCATTCCCCAAAAACGCTTACTATTTCGTTTTATTTTTTGTTGATTGACAAGAAATTTCACTCATCCTGTGATTAACAGCAATGCTGTGATGTATAAGAGTGAACAAACTTGTACGTCTATACAATATAACTTTGATTTGATAATATCTTTTAGTTCAAAGTGAACTAGTTCATTCTCATCTTTCAGACTCGTTCATTTAGGTCTTTCAAAAGATTAGTTCAAATGAATTAGTTCGACACATCTCTATTTCAACAGATACTTTGCAGATAAATCAACCTCACACATTCACATGTTTTACAGCCAGTTATGCATTTATTGGTGTTATCAATGAATTAGCAGTATAATATTGGTAGTATAGCTAAATACGCTGCTATAAATTCTTTGCCGGTAGTAACAAATATTAATTGGGCATTTGTGCCATTCCTTCTTCGACGAATGCAATTGTTTAATTGACCGAAAATTAATGAAAATTGGGTTCTAAGTGAAAGCATGCGTAGGTATGCGATAGCTAATATTGACTCTTCGTAACATAGTATAAACGTTATTCGTTAATTTTTCTAGATGTGTCGATCAATGTTAATTACGAGAGAAGCATTCGGTACTATCCGTTATCTGCAAGTAGTGTTAATAATTTTGAAAACGTTTCGAATTCTTAAGACCGTAAAGGGAAACAATGTTTTTATTGTAACGACAGGTACATAGGATATGGGGACACGAGACACGAATAAAATTTAATAGTCAGTAATCGAAAGTAATTATTCGACTAATGGGTGAACGCATACCGGTAAGTCCTAAATACGTGAACAATGAACAGTCGCCGAAACTGTTTGTCGTTTGACCAAAGCCACGGAGATGACGTGTCCATAACCACACACCAAATTTTCTTTCATTTTTACTATCCTCCAAGGATAATAGAAACAGCACTTAAAGTGAACATCGACCATTCTCCGAGGTAAAAAACTTCACGAACGAAATTCAAGGTACATTAATCTGATAATAATTATTCAATGTCTGTTCGATGTATTCGTTTTAATTATCGATGGGCTGCCATTTTTAACAATATTTCACTACATTTTCTCAGTTTTTTATTCGGTATTAATAATCGTTTCTAATTACCGGTTTTAAACTTTTAAGTACATATTTCAAGCGAAAACGGTCACATAAAACTCATATTATGCACTCCGTGGATTTTCTACATTAATATTATTATTATTTACTCGCATATTCTCTCGTTTCTCTTTCCATCTTTGTTTAAAATAAAGGTTGCTAATAATGTTTATCTAATCGAAACTTACACACAATAAACTTTTGCACGCGACACTCTTCGTCTCATATTACCTCGCCTAGGCTACAGTAAACACTGAACATTTTACCTAAGTTTAAATATCTGACTTGTAAATGTTTTAATATTGAAATAAGTTACGTACTTGGTAAACAAAGCGTAGCATTTGTGACTTTTCGTAGTGTAGTCTGAAAGTTGGACTGGGTTCCCTAAAACTTACATGACACTGTCGTTTATTCTAATTTCGACTGCAGAAATATACGATACTGTTCAAAACTTTTTTTTTTCAGCACTGCTGTAGGTACACCCAGCAAGTTTTTTCTGCCAAATTTCTTCCTATTAGTATTCGAAAATCATTTCGTAACCAATTTTTCATTATACTCGCACGAATATTGTAAAGTATATTTTTTATATTACGTAATAGAAAGCTGGAAAAAGAAGAAAGAAGAAATAAACGAAATGCAGAGCAGAGATAAGCTAATAAGACAGGTAAGTACACAAACCGTTTCGATAGAATTTATTATTCACCCGGCGGAAGTGATTTTACTTCACTGTTCGATATTATTGATAAGAAAATTATTACCACGTGCTCAGTTTTTCCGGCTTTTCTCTTAGCTATTTGTCCACACAAAGCTTGTGCGAAAAATCTTCTTTTTTTTTTTCCTTTTTTTACGTCAGGTACCTGTTATTATATGCGAGCTCTAAAAGTGCAGTCAATTAATCAAAACTGTCGAAACAGCGGTTGGCAAGAGAGGGGGAAAATGGGGCGAGTGAAAAGAGGGGGTTTGAAAGAAGAAAAATCACGCAAAGGTAAGTGGAATGAACACTCGTGGTTAGTGATGGGCAAATGTGTTCATTTGATAAACCTGCACTCGTTGCTCTTACTCTCAGGAACAAAAATGGCGGTGCCTATCATGAGGGCCGTAAATAATAGATCTGACCTCGACTCAGTTGGTCGCACCAAATTTCGTAGCTATCGGACGAAAACTGCGGCACGGGTAACAAAAACATGGATTGAATTATTATATACATAGACTATAATTATTGTGTAATTCGCAGTCTAAAAATCAAAAATTACGAAAAATTTGTGAATTTTCAGTCAGTAAAGAAGGTAAGATGGATCATTATTCTTTGAAAGAGGAATTCATTTTATGCCTTGTAGTTGGCTTCAACCCGTGGCCCCCCGAAATGATTTTTTGGGGGCTGGAAAAAAATTTGCAAATGGCAAAATATTAAATCTTTATTTTTTGTGATATGTAGTGATTAATTGTTTTTATATAGAGGGTTTTGAAATTTAAATTTAAAATTAAAAGTTTGAGATTAAACTTTAATTTTTTATGATGCTGATCAAGTCATATCAACAGTGGGAAGGTTTCAGAGATGGTTATTAAAGAAGATGACTGTTTAAAGGTTCTTCATGAAGTGATTTCACATTTTATTTACAATAATTAGATAAAAAATAAATTTGTGAGCAGATGAATACAAAGTAGTGGTGAGAGAAGGTCAGGGTAGGATGATGTCATGATTGATCAATAAAATGATTGTTTATTCCTCCACTAATTATATGGGTTGCTCTAAATAGTTCTAGAAGATTCGAGATAATTCTAGAAGAGACTACATACATTTTTAAGGTGATAATTATTTCCTCTCTTTTAATTGTAATGTGTCAACAAAATAAATGGAAAATTGAAGGTTACAGGTGTATACGACAAGTACAGACATGAATGTGCGAGTGAAAGAGATATATTGGCTGATGCAATGACATTCCTGTGTGGCTTCTGTATTCTGTTTACTACGCTTATCATCATATAGTGTACAGGGTGATTACAGTTTATTGGTGTGACAATATATGAATATGAGTGTTAATAAGTAGAAATATATTAGCTGTGTTTGATTGGACTACACTAACTTACACCAACCTACACCGGTACGGATATTCCACAAATATTCGTGTAAAACTAGACATAAAGTCATATAACATTCCTACATTTGTGGAATCGCCCTCCCGGTGTAGGTTGGTGTAAGTTGGTGTAGTCCTATCAAACAGAGCTATTGTTCTTGGAAAATTTAAAAATAATTTTCTATTTTTTAGTGAATTTTAAATGAAAACCCATTAAGTTTAGAATCAACTGACACCAACTTGCGTTTCATCACTATAATAAACGTACAAGCCGTTAATTTGTTCGTTAAAATTATTTCCCGATATTATTTCGCCAATTATTCCCTCATATTCGATGTGCATGCGCAATTACCCACGCAGACATAAAAAAATATGTTTATTGCTTTTGCCAAAACAACAAATTCTATGGTGTTACCTATATAGGTATGTCATAAAAAATCCAGGGCTTGTATACAGTAGTTTTGATAGTTCTAGGAGAAGAAAATGGCACAGAACACACTGGTTCAATGGGAAATAAATTTTAAAAACTGCTTTGTTTCAATCTTTATTCTTTAAAAGAGCAAACTGTTGTCACTTCTCGCCACCACTATTAACGGTTTAAAGTATCTGAACTGTGCATGCGAAAAATTTGCACATTATTTTGCAGACTAAGCTGACACTCTCTCATCAAGAGCACGTAACAGACAAATTCCACTCCTCGAGGGTATTCTCAAACCTATGAAACTACTAGGCCCAACTTTCTCCCTCCAATCGAGAATTTCACCAGTACATCGAATATTCGTTTAATTAGGTTGCGTATTTACACGAATAGGGTGAACTTCCGGAAGTGTTACGACAGCGTTCAATCACTGGCTGTTTACACAAAAGCTTTTTCGACTCTTAATTTTCTACGATATGGACGCGGAGAAAGACAGTCGGAAATGGGAGTTTTCACTTCCTCCCGTTTACAGTACATACTTTCTTCTTCAACGAATCGAAATTGTTGGAAACGATTTTGACACCACGACGAAGATGCAGCACAGGTACACTTACACCTGTTCGACGCAACCCCTAACTAAGGAAGTTGTACCAAACACCGTGCAACACGTTCTGTACATTTTCCTATCTCCTCGTTATGTCTCATTTACGCATTATCTTCACCGTCTTCCCGTCTGCTCCGTTATTTTTACGTACAGTATACACTTTTCAGGGTTCATCCGGTAGCGAGGGAAACAAGATCATTCTTATTGTGTGAGGCAGTGAAAGAACTGAAAGGTAACGTCGAGTGTTTCTCATTGGACTCTGTTTGAATCACGATTAAAATGAACATTTTTTAGAGCGATAAAATTAAGAACAATAAAATTTACACGTCTTCTGATAGGCCTAAAGCATACTGATAAAAAATTTTCAAAAACACTTTTCAAATGTTTATTTAATGAAAACTTACACGAAACGCCAACTACGTCCATCTCAAATATAATTATGCATTTAAATCTAATTTTGGGGCTAATGTTTGGTCTTCTATCACTTGATAAGGGAGGACCAATGTATTCTTAAACCTGAGAAAAATACGAATAATCTGTAAAATATTCAAGATTATGTATCTAAACCCAATTTTTGAGCTAATATCTAGTTTTCTCTCTGTTAGTAAGTGAGGACCAAATTCTAAAATTGAGAAAAAATATGAATGCCTAATCAGTAAAATATTTACATCTTACTATCTACTAAATAATTATTAATATTTTAGGGATAATTCCCCCTTCCCCCTCCAATTCATGACGAAGACAGCAAAGTGCGAAAAAACAAGATCAAGACCCAAACCCAAATCATGATTAAGAGTTTTGAAGTAGAACTAAGACCAAGACAATCACCAACTTGATTTTGGTTTTACTTTTGTTTATCATATTTTGGCTGCATGAAATAGAATTTCATTGTAGGGCGAAGACCGACTGACGATTAGAAACTTAGGTTGAAGAACATTTCCAGAAAATATGGTTATTACTCAGTTTGCTAGCAAACGGGGTATTAAAATTGATCCCGTGGAGTAGTTAGCGGTGGAGGTACTGCAAACTTACTGTTTCACGACAAAAATAATATTAATAACACTGTTTTCCCATTTTAAAGAAATGGTTAAGTACCTACCTATACTTGTATAAAATTGTATTATGTATGTATACATATATATATATATATACATGTATGTATCACCTAAATTTTTGGTTAACGTTTTTGAGAAAACTAAAAAAGGAATAGGGATAGGACGGAATTTTCATGAAAGGTAGTCCTCATGCAGGACCAGATCGGAAAGAAGTTTGGTTCCTATTGGTCCAGTAGTTTCTGGGAAAATAGAAAAAAAATCCTGGAAAAGCGGTTTTTCCAAGATTTTGAAGAAACTACAAAAGGGATGGGACTGAAATTTTCACGATACATTGTTCGTAGGCCTGTACAAGTCTGATATAAGTTTGGCGTCTATTAGTTTGGTAGTTTGCCAAAAAAACTGGGAAAGAAAAAATTTCTGGAAAAAATTGGTTTCACGATTTTGAAAAAATTACGAAAGGGATAGGGCTGAAATATTCATGAAAGGTAATCTTTATATCAGAATCAAGTCTGATAGGAGTTTCGAGGAAAATGAAAACAAAAATGAACAATTGCAGAAGAAAAGCAAGTTGACTGTGCTGCTTGAAGTATCTTCTTCTTAATTACGGTGCAAGGGTTTACGAGCGTTTTTTCTGCTTCGCATTAATTTTTTTTTTTTTTTTTTAATATTGTAGATGAAAATTGGCAAACCGGGTTTTCTAACGAAGTATCGCAACGCTAGAATTTTTTTACATGAAGGCAACTGTTCGTAAACCACTGAAATTAATAGCACTTCTCACGGTGACGAGTCATAGGGTCCATTTTCATTAGTTAACAACATGCTCATGGCTACAGAAAATGGGTATCAAGTGTGAACCCCTCCTCATCCCACAAAGGTCAAAAATACTGTCCAATATAACACGACTTTGTTAATTTTTAATTTAAAACGTTTTCTTTTCACTTTTCACACTCCTAAGCTTTCAAACCTACTGCTCCCACACATCGCCACCTTTCACGAAATCTTAGCCATAGAACTGGTTTAGAGAGGAACTTTCTCTAACAAAATTCGGGAGATGGGAAAAAAAGTAGTCCCGCCCACAATAACACGTCATTCATATCCGATCGAAGTAGGTGGCTGGAAAAAGGGTAGGTAGAGTTAATAGATCGTAAAAAAAGGCGCATAGAAATCTAAAAATAATTTTCAAAGCGACGTCAACGACGCGTCGATTATTTATAAAATTGAGTAAAAAAAATTACGGAACTTGCGACAAGTCGAGAGGAGTGACCGTGTTTAAAGATGAAATTACTTTCGACCTTTTTTCTTCGTTCATGTTTTTCCTTTTTTTCCCTAGCCTTCTTGCCTCGCACTTTAAACGAATCCAACGAGTAGTCTGTGATATCCGTCGAGTTGTTAATTCTTTAGATATGATTCATTGCGGTCGCTTATTAAAGAAAAAAAAAAAAAAAAAAAAAAGGAGGCGCTCTTTATAATGATCGCGTTCTTTTGTGTGAGGTGATAATATGGTTTTTGTATAAGAAGCCATGGGCCGAGGAAAGCGTTGAAATCGTAACCGAATGGGTTATTACAGTTTTCGTTTATTAGACACCGGAGGAAAAAAAAATCAAAAAATTATTCACAAAAGAAAAATAAAAGAAATCGAAAGAGTAGGCACATGGTCGTTTTTTTGAGAGTCCAACAGTCATTCTATTATACTGTATGTATGTATAGACATACAGTGGACCACAATATTTTTTTTTTTTTTTTTTAACCTATCAGTTTATTTTTCGTTTCACATCACAGATGGTCACGAATGTAAAAGAGCCGCCACACACGGTAAAATGAGTTCACAATGAGGACGTATGAAAATCTGAAGTTCGTTGAATGTTTGAGAAATTTTCGATTTACATCAGCATCAACACTAGGCATAGATATATAAATAATTTTCTATTCATTACCCAGTTCGAAACTGGCGAAAATTTGTAAACATTTGGAAGCGAGTCGCTACAGAACTGGCAATTTTCAAATTCCTTAAAGCCGGTTTGAAGGGGCGGATTTGGTGTATGATCCCCCTGTGCCAAAAAAAGAAGGTCAATTTCGAACATAATTATTCGGTTTTTCGAATTTTACATCCATGAAATATGCAAAAAATTGTTAACCCCTCTTATAAAAATTCATGAATATTTAAAAATGTGTTTCAATCCCTCCCAAGAAGTAATCCTGATACCGGGCCTGAAATTCCTAACCTACGTATTTCTCTACGAGTTCTTAGAAGTTTTGCTCTCAATACCTAAATATATTGCGGCAAAATCTCAGCTTGTATTTCTGTTTTCTAGGATCAATGGAGAATGAAACTAATAATGAAAGAATTCTCCATAAGTAGAATATTGTCAGTGGAAATGAGTTTTCAGGATTATACGAATGAGTGTATCAAAGCAATAAGTGGGCCAATGATCATTCGATTAGCTACAGAATTTTTTTCAAATTGAGTTGGAACAAGTGAATAAGAAGTTGGAGAAGGTCACAATCTCAATTGAAAATGGCGGTGCGTTTGATTTGGTGCTTTTGGTGCTCCAGCACTGACCACTGGATATAGATCAATTCTTCTCTCAACACTGGTATCAGGTAATCCCAGATACTGAGTTTAGAGCTTCGATACAGAAATTTAGTTGAAGAAAAAAACATTCATCAAAGATAAAAACAAGGTACAGAGGGTACTGAAAGGGGGTTTTTGGGTGTGACATCCCTCCAATATTTTCAAAGTCGGAAAACAAGGATACTAGTTGACACACCTCATCAAATTTATTGCTGTTGCTGTTTTGTTCTTGGCGTATTTTTTCAGTATTTATTTTTCTTCTTCAAAGTTAAGCATTGGTGTTATCTATTTTCTCATGTGCATTTGGTGGTGTGGGGTGTATACGTGTATGTGTGCAGTTACTGGTGGTTTCGGTGATGTATTATTCCAGGCAATCACGTGTGCTGGTGACTGTCTGACTGATGGTTAATTTTTTCTTTGTTTCTACTCTGCATCCAATGTACAACCTGTCGAAAGATTTCTTAAAAAAATTTTTTTTTATAATGAGGCAAAGGTGGTGATTGAGAGAGGCAGAAACAGAGATAAAATTAGCCATTAGTCACCACCATACCTGGAATGTCATCCAAACCACCAGCTACTACGCACATATACACATACACCCCACTACTACCAAATAGACGAGAGAAACTACACAATGCAACACCACTGCCCAAGTTTGGAGAAAAAAAGAAAATGCTGCCAACAACTACGGATAAAATAAAATGAAAAAGGGAAAATCTACTTAAAAATAGTCAGAACCACCAAACAAATTCCCATACATACACTAACACGAAGAAAATACGTCAACACTACCACCAAATACTAAACACAATACACTAGCGCTAAAAATAAAGGAACAGATAAACAGTGATGGGGAGAGACAGCCAGACTGAGAGACAGTTTTTTTTATTTTTACAACTTGGACTATAGGGGAGGAGGTGTCAAATTTTGCGCGGAACCTGGTACCCACCATTTTTCAACAATACTGTACAAAAAAAGTTGGCAGTTTCCTTGTATATGTGGTCCAGTAGTTGAAATTTTTGCCTGGTACACTCCTCGGTGCTTCTTAAAAATTAATTAACATGAATAATTATGTTTTTAACTTGGGGGTAAACTAAAAATTTGCGTCACACTATATCCGAAAAAAAATCACACCATTCTGATGATGTTATAATTATGGACCTGGAATTTTTTTGACAAAAATCCGACATACCAGTTAAATTTATCCAAAAGATTATTAAAAATGAGAAGCCATTGTGACAGGGCAAAGGGGGACCTCTGAGCAGGGTAAGGAGTGAAGATGAGGGGTGAAAAAATTGTATTTCCAGATTTCAATCGAAGTCAACAATTAAGCCCCACTGAAGGCTAAAAACATAGTCATGCTTCAGCATTTTTTGCTTCAGCTTAAGATTCGCTGTCTCCCTCTTTTTCAACTAAAATGAACTTTCCTTTTTTGTTAATCACAAGGTAAATCGGTAAGTTGGCTAAAAGGTGCAGTAAAATTCTACAATTTATTTTTTTTTAAATTATTGATCAGTTGTGTCACCATTCAGTATGTCTTCAGAATGAAATCCTAATTTGAATCTGGAAACTAAAACATAATAATACGAATTTTATACAAAACAAATCAAACTTGATTCGTATTTTGAAGGGAAAAATTAAAGAACCAAAGCAGATTTGAATTCCAAAAAAAATTTTCACCACCGAGATCCTGATAACGAAACCATCGCAGATGAACATTTTCCATTGTGCTTTGGCTACATGGCCATTTTAGCAGGCTTATTTAGAATATATCTGGGGTCAGTGTGGGGGAAGGGATGGTTGGGATCCGGTGAGCAATGGTCTATCAACGTGAATTTTACATCGCATATTGGAGCACAAAGAGCGAGTATACGAATGTAAATTTAAATGTTATGCTTACTTATTACGAGAACTGAAGGAGTAGTCCTGTGGATTACATTTATCCAGTTCGCTTGTATATTATGGGGTATTAAAATTGATCTCATAAAATGGTTAAGAATGGAGATGATGAAATTTATCTGTTTCACGAGAAAACAAAATAGTTGGTAGGTACCAGTTTCCCATTCTGACCTAATTTTCTTTCATGAAGGTATCTGGTATGTATCTTTACGTATAGGTAACTCAAATTTTGTATTCACAATTTTGAAAAAACTACAAAACGGATATAACAGAAATTTTCAAAAATAATAGTTCTCAAATTGGAGCAGATTCAGAAGTATGTTGTCTATCGGTTTAGTATTTTCTGAGAAAATTGGAAAAGAAAAAATTTCTGGATAGTTCGTTTTTTCTATATTTTGAGAAAACGAAAAAAGTGTTCAAGTTGAAATTTTCACGAAAGATTGTCCTTTTGTAATGCAAGTCTGATTGAGCTAGTTTCAGAGAAAACTGGAGAAGAAAAATTACTGGAAAAAAGTTTGTGTTTACAGTTTTGAGAAAACTACAAAATGGATAAGTCTGAAATTTTTGTGGAACGTATTTCTTATATGGATCCAGTTTGATGTCTGAAAGGAGTTTAGTTTCTATTTGTTGCAATTCAGTAATTTCGGAGAAAATAGAAAAAAAAACAAAAATTCATGGAAGATCGATTTTTAACAATGGAACATATATTCAGGAATATTTTTCTAAACAATATCGATAACCATCCAAAGTTTTTCGTAATTTTTTTACCTGAAACTCACCATGAATTAAGGATCGATCAATCCATTTGTCAGATATCGATAAATATCCATTTTTTTTTAAAAATTATTTTCTCCAATCTGGACCAGTTAAAAATGGGTTTTCAAGTTATTTTCAGATTTTCTTACATTTTTTGAATGGAGTTGGGTAATACTTCATTCGTTCCATGTATGATGTTACATACTTACCCATTAGATAAACATAATATTCAAAGGGCAACCCTAAACAACCTCTGATGATTATGGAAATGCAGGTTTTTGATTATATCATTTTGTTTAAATTTGCGTATTTCCGGGCCCACTTCATCATATAGATGGGATTTTAAAGGCTTAAGATTTGGTCCTTACATTAGTACTACCTACTAAGTATGTGAAATGAATTCGTCTACCTTTATGTTCCATTTTGTAGCTACTTAGAGGTTAGAATGGCAAATTGGGTTTTCCAGCGGTGCTGCGCTAGTTTTTTTTTAATTTTTTACCCAAATTCACTAGTGCAAAACAGAAAAAAAGACACCGACCAAATTTTCCTAATTTCCTGTCAGTCGACAAGAAAACTCACACAGATCAGCTCGCCCATATAATACGATAAACATGAGGTCTATTCATCGTCAAGTGCTGAGGGTACGAAAGGACGAGTTCGACCACAAAATACGACCCAACGAGGCAAAATTTAAAACTTGTAATTCCAAACTTTACGCCAAAAAGAGAACGCTCGATCTTAAAATGTTGAACAGAGGGAGGAGCACAAAATCGCAGCCAAAAACCAACCGTACATAAATACGAACAAACATACCTACACACCTTCAAACGTCTCTACAATATTTTCTCTCCTCCCCCACCACCCCTCCAACGATTCAACATTGACCCGGCCGGCTAAATATTAATTTTTGTCACGTACTGGCAAGCAATATTATACAGTATTAATATAATAATGAAAAAAAAAAAAAAAAAAAAAAAAAAAAAAAAAAACACAACTACCTGCGTTATTGCCGACGATTTATTACCTTTTGCACTTGTACTCTGGGCACAATAGTGGCACATTTTGCTCGTAAGACACGAAGTAATTTTCGTAAGACGCTCGTTATTTCGAGTTGGTCGTTTGATAAATTGACGTGACCGTCACGGCGTGTGATAGAATCCTCCATTTTCTGCTCGCTATTTCTTCGGCGACTTCGTGCCTCTGCCTTCTGCTTCTCACCCCCTTCCTCATCGACCATTTGCTGTTTTATTTGTGTTTTATTTGTTTCCAGTCTGTAAATGCGGTAATCGGCGTTAATTTCTCATGATCGCCGTACAATAATCGTCTTTTCCGTAACAACGGCCAGTTTGCTCACACACTTGAGAATATTCAGGCTCTAGGAAAAGTATTTCAATCGATCCGATATGCCTACGCAGCATGGTCAAACCAGGTGACTCGGTTTCTGTTTTCGTAATCTGTTGATCCTTCACAAACTGATTCCGCATTCCAGGAGAAGAAGTGAAAAGCAACCGTATACCTACACTTCAGTGGCAAGACCAACACCAAGATCGAGTATGTCAGACTAAGCCCTAGATCAACATTCAATTAAACGTCTAAAACAGAGACCATACACATTACTTTTTTAGTATTCAATTTTTTTGTCGCCCAATATTACCGGTGTTCGGGGTATAACTTGATATTCACACATACTTTGGACTTTTGAAGAGATGGTAAGTTTAATTTTGACAAAATCATGTAAGTCATACCGAGATGGAGATCAAGGCTGAAACTGATTTTCATCATCAGTGGTGGATCTGAGGAAAAAAGGCAAGGTGCAGAATGCTTAAAAAGGTTCGTTTTAATTACTGGATGAAGGACTTAGTAATTTTTTATGAGGCTATGAAGAGGCAAAAAGCTATTCTGACAAAAGGCTTCGGTTGCAATTTGGCTGAGCTTGCACCAATCAGATCTCCCACTGGCGTAATTCCTTTTTGTAATTGAGACGAGCAAAACCCTGTTGCCACATCTTCTCTTTGACTATAATCGTAGGCTAACATGCATGAATATAAAAGTACTCACAATTTAGCTCTACAACTAAATGCTTGCCTTACATGTGGATGGTGGGAGGGTGGAATCCCTCGAGCACTATAGATTTCTGTAGAATTTTTTTCAACTTTTTTTAATAATTTGATTTTGGTTTTTTATTTTTTTATCTGTCAAGTAGCTTAATGTGGTCCATTAAAAAAAAAAAAAATAAACATTTAATCTATTTGATTTTTATAATATCCACCACAAACGCATCTGGCAATATAGGTGAAATTGCTCATCTCAGTTACAAAAAAAAAAAATACGCCAACCTGCCCCTCCGACATCTCTTACAACCAGCTCAGCATGTGTCGTGGGCTAATTCCTACTGCTGGATCACATATTACACTAAATACTGAGTGATTTTCTTAGAAAATTCCACGTCCAAACAGAGATTTACACCCAACAGAATACAAATGAATATCAAATTTCTCCCAATTACACTTGAAAATTTGTCAAAAATTCACAATATAAAGCGACGCTGCTGGCACGTTAAAAACCTTAGCAAGTTACTCGACAGATAAAATACTTATCTTTTGCTGCAATGTGTCAGCTTCTCGGAAGAATTCACCAAGCCACATTTTTCAAATTGTTCAGAAGAGCGTAAAAATAAAATTTCCATTTAGTTTAATAAATGAGGTTTTTAGATAAGAGTCAATTAAACTTCACAAAGTTCATAAAGAATTACCTACATGCAATTACAAGATAGTTACCTTTACTAGGCGAAATAAAGTGGATTTTGAAACTTGCCACTTGGTAAATTATTCTAATCCGCATTTAGCAGCTGGCTATTTATGATGGCTTTAGCGAGTACTATCAGTTAAAAGAGATTTTTATTCCCGATTTTTCGATATAAATAAAGCATTTTTGAAAAAAAGTGGATTTTGTAAATTCTTTCAAGAAGCCCAAAAATGTGCTTCCTTTCAAAAAAAAATCAAAAAAAATCACATAACAAATTACGTAGTATCTTAGTAAATGTGAAGATCCTTAGGGACGAATGTAAGAATAATACGAATCAGATGAGTGAAGCATAAGTAGTGGTTTGACCAGGGAGTACAACTTACTAAAAGGGGAAGGCCTTAAGCCTCGCGTCCGTACCCCTGACCATTTGTGATTTTTACCCTCCAATTCATGATAGGTAATGAATTAATAATGAATGTAAATCAAGTCAGCGGGGTAGTAGAAGTTTTTTATGCTTCTACATCACATTGGATGCCTATGCGGACTGTAGCATTAGTGTGATAAACAATGAACAATTCTTGACGGTGTGATTTTTGACACTCGCAGTAAAATTTTTCATTTTATTGCGAATCACATAGCTAATAAAATTTCCATTCAGAGTTCTATTTCCACGAATCACTTGTTATTGTACCTACAACCATAACGACTTGGTAGTTTATCTCCGACAGTGAAATTTTTCGTTTATAATTTTTTTCATAGTACTTAGAAATTACAAATGCTGAGAGGTAAATCTTGAACTATTGGCGCCAACTTGATCCTTTTCTCTGGAAGGAGGAGTCACACCTAAATTGTTCGTAAATATGACATATCGTGTGTTCCCGGAATTAAATTTAATGTTCAACTTTAGTTAGAGGGAGTACTCAACAGTACATCAAAAACGTTAAGAACATATTTGGCCTATTTTTCAGATTGAAGGAGCTACATGTCTGTAAAATTCGAAAAGTTATGAATTTCCAGCTTTCTTTTTCTTAGATAGGTACTCGTAGATTCTATTGGATTCATTTTTTCAAGAGTGGCAACAACTTGTACCTTGAAAATACAATGCAATAAACATAATACGTTCATTTTTTTAGCAGTCTGTGTGAAAAGGCATATGTTCCAATTAGCTATCTCTAACATAAAAGGAACTAAATAAGTTTGAAAATTTTAGTTTTTTTCTCAAAATATTGACAGTAAGATTACAGTTTTTAAAAACACTCATCTACCTTAAGCCATAAAAAATATTTGAAAATTAAATACTCCCCATAAAAGATATAGCACATAAACTATTTGTTTTCATTGTATACATGTACATAAAGTTGCATACCACGTTTCTAACAGGAGTAATTTTTAAACGTCCGATTCAAATTACTCCTAAGAAAAACAAGCTATGCAACTTTGTGTACAGGCATACACAAAACAATATAATATCCTTTTAACATAGGTGTTTAATTTTCAAAGATCGTTCATAAGGGAGGCGAATTTTTAACATTGGAAATGTTTAACCTGAGGTACATAGTAAAAAGATGACGTCATGTGAAACGAAAAGTAAAAACAAAGTTTGCAATAAAAAGTGAAAATACAGTTTGAAACAAAAACGAAAAAGCCCCACAAAAAAGTTGTGTAGGTATCCTATAAATTCAAAATCAAATACGCTAAATCCAAGAGATTTTTGAAATAGGCTACTAGATACCTACAAATAGAAAAACTAGGTAATCCATTTTTAAGCCCCCATCACATAGGATAGTAAGTAAGCCTAACAAAAAGTGAAAACAAAGTTAAAGAAAAAATCACGATCACAAAATAATTTCAAGAGGATTATTCAACAAAACGAAAATTAAATACAAAATCATTTCCAATACATCCTTCACCGTGCAAGAAATGCAAATAATTTAAATTTTTTTTAAGAATGGCAATCATAATTATAAAATTTTTACAAAATTCATATTTTCAAACTCATATAATTCATTTATTATTATTACAGATAGCTAATTGGAAAATTTACAACAGAATTTTCCTGAAAAGAAACTATGAAAATTCATAATTTTTCGAACTTTCCAATAATTTTACAAAATTCGCGCCATTGATGGGAACAAATGTACATTGGATGTACAGCAAAATTAGGATCATGGAGAACTGAAAGACAATTTTATGATGTGCCTTTATGTGTCTGCATTTCTAAAACAGAACATATGAGGAGTATCAAAATTTATTAAGATCTATATCCTTTTGATAACAACACCTTAACGAATTACGAGTTTGAGTTCATGTTATCATACACAACTGGTTAACCATTTTTTTTGTAAAAGGAAGTTCTCAGTTTTAGAATCTTCAAATGTTTCAGATATACTGATCTTACAAAAGCCCATCAGGAAATTTTGGGCGATAACTTCAGCTCAGTAGATGAAAACATTTGTTTAATATGTAACTACAGTAAATTGTTCATGGTGAATCTGGGATAACTGAAACTTGGCAATGTTCCACTCTGAACTCAAACTGGGTAAAAAAATTTTGAATAATATTCAGGAAATTAGGATGAAAGAAAATGGGGGGGTTTAGCCAGATGTGTGTTGACAGATGAAAAAAAAAACATCGCCACAGTGGCAAGTTGCAAACATGTTGGTAGTGCCGTCAGGGCTTCAGAGAGAAATTTCGGGCCTAGGAGAAATAAACTGAAGGACCCCTCTTAGCTCCAGCTGCAGGATGTGTCTTTGGAAATAGGTTATAAATTCAGAAAACAATTTCGCTCGCTCTTCTCACGAAATAAATTTTTTAGATACGTTTTGGGTTCTAAAAAATGTATTTTAATGGGTTTTTTTTTCAAACCGTCGGAAAATTTACTCCGAAAAACCTCATCATGGATCTGTCCTGACGCCCTTTTTCACCGTTTATACTTAAAAATTATAATTTATTTCTGAATTAACGCTATTCCGGGTCCTCTAAAGATGTTCGGGCGCCGTACCTTTGGTACCCTTTCCCCTTCATCACAAAGGCCTTGAGTGCCGCCAAGAGTGGCAGAAGGAGAATTCTACTCGGGCCGGGCTTCAGGTTAGAAGTATTTGTTCATTAACACATGTTTTCTGAATGCCCTCTCTCCCCACCCCAATGACCCTTCCACGTATCTGCGAGTTGACTCAGAATGAGGCGGCGAGATCCAGCTTTCTATAGATTTTCACCGGGAAATCTTAAAAGCTTCAGCAAATATAGTCCACAATATTACTGACGTAGATACTCAAGAAAGTAAAAATACGGTTATCATCGTATCGAAATGGCATAAGCCAACAATACGAGCAAAATAATTATTAATATATTTAAAACTAAAATAAGGCGCACAGAATGTCGTGAAAAAGATTTCGTCGAAGTTCTGCGTTTATATGGAACGTGTTGAAGACGGTAGGTACTGAAGGCAGTGGCAAAGAATATCAGCACTATTGAAAATGAAATCTTTGATTCATTAATAAAATGAGGCTTATATCGAAATGACTCAATTTACAGACAATATAACATTAATTTGGCACAATAACAATACCATACTAGCGCGTTAATATAATAATACAACAGCAAGAACTCGAATTAAGATGTTTTTTTTTTTTTTTTTTTGGTAAAAGAATGATTTTTAAGGAAAATACTGACGCATTTCCTGGCTGTTTCGAGAACTCGAATTAATTAGGCGCGATTTTTTCCTCCCTCGTCTGCTTCGTCACGCTAACAATGAAAATCGCTTTTCTTTCTTTTATTTTCCACGTTGACCTCGAAACTGGAAAACCATCCGGCTTACGAAGCGTTCGATTTTTCGAAACCAAAGCGCTCTATTGTGTCCTACTTCTACACCATGGCTCTGATAATCTTGGCACCGACGAGTGTACCTACCGAGGTTCTTGACAACTTGGTAAATTATCTGGAATCTATTGTCGAATTCGTAATAGCCAGCCATGTCCGTTTTCGAGGACGAACTCGAAATATGGGCAGACAGTAGCGACCACCCCACAGAAGTCGACTCGAGTAATGTTTAGGCGGGGAGTCGAAGACGATATTTTTCTTATATTTAAAATTGACTTCTCGGTGAGACTTGTAACTGGGACTCGGATACGTTTTTCGTTTCATGTCGAAAGATACGCAATGAGAGAGAACGACCTATTGAAGACTGAGCACGTAAGTACATTAGAATTCCAGCGGGATGAGATAAAGCTGAAAGTGACACGTTCTCTCATGCAGTAACAAGTCACTCGCAGCCAGCAACCGAACATATGGGCGTACAGAGCAACGAATTTCACAATTATTGATGGTGGTACTGTCTAAGGAATCCAAACACAAGATTAGTCCAAAACCTACCGAAACCGATATTATGTTCTCGGGAAATGGAAACAATAGGCAGCAAACAGCCTAACAAGGTGCCATGCAGATTCCACCGCTCCTTCTACGGCTGAAGGAATGTTGCTTGCGTAGTGTATATTTTACACTGATACAAAATTGGGCACAAAAATCGAGATTTCTTCAAACATTAGAGAGCCAAAGGGCTAAGGATGGTGATGAAAAAATTGCCAGAAAGGGAAGGCAAGTATACAGGCAGAGGAGATAGGAGAGTTGCATTTAAAAAACCGTAAAATTCAATTTCATTTTTGTGTAGGTTTTCGAAAAAAATCTACATATTAAAATTGATATGATATTAAGACCGAGGGGCTTGAAGTTAGGCTCGTTTTTCGTATCTTGATCCCAGGAAACTTTTGGCACTATTAGCTGAAATTCAAATGAATACGTGCTTATATAATACCTATGTATTATTTATATAGAAAACTGAAGTTAAAATAACGAACTTTTGTTTTTATTATGTATAATTACTCATTCATCTTTGTGAGAATGGGAGTGTATATTGTTTCTGTTTTGATATGTAAACATCTTAGTGCTCAGTGTCTACAGTAGGGGCTAAAGGAGAACTACGATCTTAAAATTTGCGTAACTGTAACTCTTACAATCTTAACTCTGATTTGTGTGTGTTATATGATGTGTAGTTGTGTGGTTGTGTGCATGCACAATACGTTGCGCACACATCTAACCTCACTATTTTATATTTACACATCAATTCTTCATGAGTATGTCCCAGCAGAATTCAGCCTTTTTTTTTTTTCAAACTTTGATATGTTTTCATCGAGGGTAGTTTGCTTTTTCATTTTTAGGTCGCCATATTACATGTTAATTTAAAAAAAAAAAGATTTCAAAATATTTTGGGAAAGTATTATGCAGAGTTTGCGTAATTGGTAGTTGACATCATAAAATGTAAAAGTTTCCACCCCTCAAGTTGATGTTATCCCTTTTTACAACCGTCTACAAAAAACACCTTGTACAGTTAAATGTTTGACGGCGTTCAACTCGAAAATTATTGTGCCTGTGAAAAATATGTGCCGAATGACCTAATCTGTAGAAAATTTTTTGCGAGAAAATTTTTCACTGTGAATACAATTTTCTGTAGGATTGATCCTTCGGTGAAAAAGTCACTTTGGTGTGCCTCTAACCGCGGGTGTTGGTGTTCGGTTTTGAATACCGCAGTTGGCAGGTTTATAATGGCACTGTTCAAATTCAAAATCAGCTTCAACAACTTCGAATTTTCAGTTTTGTGAAAACCTGCTTTTTTGACTGAACTTTACAGCGCCACATATTTTTCCTCTCACCCAGTTACTTTTTATTTTTTTCTTTCCCTTAGCCTAAAACGTAGCTAATACGGCGAATGTGAAGTGATTCAGGCCGAATTCGTATTGTTTTCACCAATTCACCAACAATCATCGGTACACCGCGCGTCGAAAACAAATAATATGAAATAAGGCGCTAGCAAAACAACTTAGAAACCGCAGCATCCGGTCGGGTGTTCGAAAATTATCTGAATCTTATTGAACGAATAAATCCGCGCTTACGGAAATGGAAATTGCTACTAACGTTCTTATAAGCTGACCTATGTCTTTTTCATAAGAAATTTATTTTACTTTTTCCGTTTTCTTCTTCTTCTTTTTTCATTACAACCTCTTTATACACATTGCATGTTTGCATGCTTCGTGGCAATAAATAAACTTGGTGGACTGATTCGATTGTTAATGTATTTTAAAGTGTCAAAGTTTTTAAAGGGAGTTTCACATAATGAAATTATCGCTAACGATTCGTGGTGGTAGTAATTGAATGTATCTACGTATTTGAGAAGTAAATACTTAAATTTTTGAAAAAAACAAAAGTTTTCTGGTCAAAATTTCCAAATGTTAAGCAAATTCTTATGGAGCTCGTATTTTCGTTCGTCTCATTGCTAATAGCATTTGTACCTTGCACCGTGGTAGTATAGGTACTAGATAAGTACTCTTTGATGCTCGAAAATCTGGTTTTAAAATAAACAGTACAACTCGCAGGAATCACACCAGCATTTTGGTTTTTTCTTTTATAGGCTTTTGTTTCGGTAGGGTAGGTATCAAAAATAGGTAACATTTTGACAAAAAAACAAAAAATTACAAACCTAAAATATCAACAGCTGCATTCGACGTTCTGCATGTAACCTTAAAAGTTATCTACAACTTGCACTAATAATATAAAGTGAAACCTGAATTTGAAATTTTCAGTTTTTAGGCTTTCAAGAAATGAATTTAACTTTTTCATCTTTTCATACCTCCACACTAAAAGTCACAAAACTTCTTTCAAGTGAGGATGTGGAACTACGTACTACTCACACAAAACAAATTTAAAAATAGAAAATTCTCTAAAAACACGTTAGAAATTGAACTAATCTATAAACCATCAAATGTTAAATATTGATGTATTTAAAAACTTTTACATTTTCCTATGAGAGCTGTTCAAAACTCTCTTAAAATTTACAATTTCTACCTCAGAAATATTTAAACACAAAAATTTGTACATAAGTATAAAGAAGAGGCAAATGATAATTTTCATGTTTTCAAAACTAAAACTGTAGATACCTAGAGGAAACATTTTGAGATGAAAAAATTATGAATAAAAAAAACTCTAATAGATAGGATAAAGAGACTTTATCAAATTTTGAAAAACTTTAATAAGAATTGATTTAAGTTGAAAGTCTATATATATTGGATTACAGTACAAGCCCTGAGGCATCACTTCATGAAAATTTGGTTTGTGCTAGTCCAGATTTTTATGGCAAGTTGGGTAACACTGTATGATTTGTTGCTTCAGCGGGAGCAGCAAATTTTTTTTTGTATATGTGTGGGACTGGGTGGGTAGTGGCGCATGCACATCGAATATGAGAGAATATATTGCTGAAATAATTTTGACGAATAATTTCAGCTAGCTTGTATATTTATTATGGTGATTTTCAGATATTCTGGAGTGATATTGCTGACAGACCTTCAAAGAAATTGAGAATTGAAGAATATAACAAAAATGCTGATTGTAGGTTTTGTCGGCTCGGGGAATCGAACCTGGGACCTACATATTTGCCAGCTAAAAGCGGTATACTTAACCGCACGGCCATCTCACCACTGACTATAACTGGCGAATGTATTTTATATTAGACAGGGTATGGTGGTTCTCACACACTCCCCCCCTAGAGAGACTCAACACTAGTTGAACGACATTAGATGCTGTGGGAGGTTGGGCGGAATCAGAAACGCCTCTTATACCTATACACACAGGCTTATACTACCTATACGGGTTCTATTTCTACTATATAAGGCGCCATCTATCGGCAACTCAAGTTAGGAAGGAGAGTTGTGAGTTCCACCATGCACCACTAGGGTGCGTGCGTGTCCAGCACACGTCAAGGGTCACCAGATGTAGGTTTTGTCGGCTCGGGGAATCGAACCTGGGACCTACATATTTACCAGCTAAAAGCAGTGAACTTAACCGCACAGCCATCTCACCACCGACTATAACTGGCGAATGTATTTTATATTAGACAGGGTATGGTGGTTCCCACACTGATAACATTAATAGGAATTTTAAAACGACTTATTGCTTTTGGATTTTTAAGTATCTATAATAATATAAAAATTCCTATTTTCAGATAAAAGAAGAAGTTATGAGGAGTGCAATTTGAAAATATGAAACAGATAGAAGATTCCAACAATTTCTGATTTCCTATTACCTATTATCTGAATGAAAGAAACATGTCACACTATACCATTGAATTGGCTTTCAAGTAAAATTTCACACTTCAGAATTTGTGAGAAATACTTACATACTTTTTAATAATATCACATTTTCTAAATCTGAAAAATATTAATTATGGGTGGTTCTCTCCCATTTCACTTGAAATTTTATTACCGTTACATAACAGTCTATGTAGTTTTTATAGAAAAAAAATTATTCTCAAGGGTAAGCAGTAAAATTTATGAATGTGGAGCAGATGAGGGATCCAGAATATTTGACTAGATTCTTATTTTTCAACTCAAATCAATTCCTATTATGGTTTTTCAAAATTTGGAAAATCTCAGTCCTATAAGAGTTTTTTTCAAACATAATTTTTTCATCTATGAATGTTTTCAATTTTATAACAGTAAAAAAATCGTCTTGGCATCCACAATTTTGATTTTGAAAACAGGAAAAAAACCATTTTGCTCTTCTTTATAACTATAAATGTTTGTGTTTGAATAATTTTGAGGTACAAAATTCCAGCAGGTTTTCTTGTGAATGATCTAGATAAATTTTAAGAGATTTTTGAACATCTCTAATAAGAGAGTGTAAAAATGTTCGACAATTTTTGATTTACAAATCAGTTCAATTGTCTATTCAGTTTTCAGAGAATTTTTTATTTTTAAATTGATTTGGAAGGAGTAGAGAGAGAGAGAGTGTGTGTGACATACGAAAAATTCACACAACCACAAAACAAAAGAGAGCCAATAGATAGGCAAGTAAAAAGGTAAAAACGTAAGTGTAGAAAAAGACAATTAACGAGGAAAAAGGAAAAATTACTACAACAAACAAGACATCCAAGTGACCAGAAAACCAACCATCCCCCTCTCACCACATGCCTAGTTATTTTAGGATATCATATTATAAATTTCAATTCCCAGAAAATAAAGAAACAAGTGAAGAACAAATAAAAGAAAACCGTATATTACTGATCCTGGATCCACAGCTTCACAGTAGCCTGGAAACAATCAGATGTCAGGCTGGTGTGATTCTGGAGTCGCCCCTCGTTGATCCGGCTGGAAAAGCCCCGTTGACGAGTGTTTATGGAATGGGAAACAGCTGAAGTTGGAAAATTCACAAATGATGGCAAATCCTGGTATTTGCTCCCACTGCTCAGTTTGGTTGTTGATGTAGAATCACACTGGAAACGCAGTTTCTGCGCCCCTCTGTGATTCTTTTCAAATTTTGTTTTGGCCAAAATTTGTTTTCGACCAAGGATCAAATTATATTAATTAGATTTCGAACAATACTATGAAGGCTTACAAATTGGATGCCCTTGCGGCCAAAATATTTCAATCAGTATTAAAAAAATCAAAATTTTTGTAATTTCCACAACTAGGCCTGAAACCTTGAGAGCAAGTATAATTTTATTCACACAATTCGCGATGTTTTTAATTACATTAGACAAAGCGGGCTTGCCGATCGAATAAGTATTTACTTTGAGTGAAAATTAGTAGAAAAAAAAACACTTTCGAGGCAAAAACCTCTATATGGTGCGATCCGACTGCTAAAATTCAACTAACTGCTAGCCTAACTAGACAGATTGTACTTAGGTATCAACGAGAACCCCCAGAATCACTCCGCCAATTACATCGCCTCGTACAAAAATCACACCATATTTTTACATCTAATTGCCTGTAAGAAAAAAGATTAGCTTCTCCGCCGCTGCAATTTTTAAATTGTAATGTATTTTTCAGCCTGGCAGGCGAGCAACTGCATGGGCTGTAAAAGTATTGGCAAGTGGAAACAAGAATACATGTATCTAGGCTATTATGCGTATACATATTTTATGGCTAGGCTAAACGGCGAACAAAGATGCACTGGACAGCTACGGTTGAATAAAGAAACAAGTTTAAGTATGTAGGCTAGCCGTGAGTGAAGAAAAGTACGAGAATAAAATATGGCAAAATTCAAGAATTTGTACACATAAATTCCAAAAAATATTTCGGCGATTGATCAGCTGTGAATAGAAATATAAAAAAAAAACTTTGGTGAAATAAACACATTTTTTCCATCTTCTTCTAAATTTTTGGGTACATAAGTCCAAGAAAATATTGGTTCCCCTACATTGTTGTCAAATTTTAACTTCACGGATTGCTAATGTCATAAGTAAAATTAATGTCAAGGCAGCAAAATCATACAAACAAGCTTTGCTTGTGATCCCTTAACCATTACTAATTAACGGAGAAATAAGATGATTTTAAATTGTATAAGAAATAAAATAGTTTATTTGTCAGTCAAATTTTCTCTCACATAAAATGAAAATGTTTGTCTCCACTAGGTTCTTGAATCTTATTCCAGCCACAATATCTAGTTGCAAATAATCTCGCAAAGGAAGACGTATTAGCAAATTAGGAACTATATGGGCAGTGTGTACCTACTATCAAACAGTTGAGTTAAACTGAGATTGATGTGGCAGGCAGGGGTGATTATTGGAGTTAGAATACATGTACTGTGATGGTTAAATATTGTAACAGAATATTTAAAACACACTAGGTAGTTAATAGGAGAGTGTATTAGACAGTAAGTTTATAAAATATGGAAGAACATAAAAGTAATAAGCAGTAACAAAACATTAAGAGATTAGAGAGTTAATAATGTATTATTAGAATGAATGTAGAAGTACAAAACATGAGATTATATAGTATTGAGATTATTAGTCTAAAGAGGAGGTTCAAGTGATTTTACAGTGTTGGAAATAGTAATGGGAATTTTAGGTCTTTTTTGATGTATAGTCATTCGGTCTCGGTCATGAAAATACCTAGTTCAATGAACTAGTTCATCGTGACCTAAATGATAAGAATTAAGAATGATAATTTATCCATTATTTTTTTAATTTTTATCATTTAGATCATGATGAACTAGTTCGATAATATATGAAAATTGTATTATTGTAAACTGTGAACAGAGAGATATGTTTTGTCTGCTAGTACAGTTAGTGCAATTACATATATACCTATTCCTTTCTATTCCTTTCTTACCTCATTCAAGTGAAGTGATGAACTATTTATATGTTTAAAAGATGTCTTCCGAATAAGTTGATTGATGGATAAAATAAAAATGTTCAATAAGAAATCAATATTGGAATCAAATCGGAACTTGACAATTTGACTTTCCAGCAGTATCGGATATCGGATTGTCATTGTTTGTTGATTGGTTTCCAACTTATCTTATCATTTTAAAAATTCAAATCGGTCACAAACTAGTTCTTTTGGAGTTTAGGTCTTGGTCATTTAGGTCATTGAATTGTTCAGTTCAAATGAACTAGTTAGTGAACTACCGACACATCACTAGCTGGAAAAGGGTTTCGATCTTATTGGTTAACAGAAATATATTTACATGAAGTATGACCAATGGCCAAAGGGAATATGACATAAAGTGGGTGTTTGCAAATAAGTTAGTGGAAATTAAGATATATGCAAGATTGCAAAAATATAATAAACAAGAAATGAGTTCATAGGACTTGTGTAAACAAAGTAACTGTTAATGTAGGAAGATGATGTCATCAGGTAAGTTTTGACTTGTTTGGATGATGGGAGTATTTATGAATGGAATAAAAAGAGAAAATAGATTAAGAGTAACGATGATGATGATGATGATGATAATAATAAATATACGAATTTAGGAAAGTATTCTGTAAGATACGAAAATATGGTTACATGTAGGAATTTTTCTAAACTCTCTCCAGAAGTGAAGCTCGGATGAAATTTTTGGAGGGAGGACTTGATTTTTCAAACAGTAAATATTTTCAGTTTTATTCAGAGCGGTTTTACGACCTTTGCTCCCTACACTCCCTTAGCTTCGCCTCTCACCTCGCTAAAGAAGTCTCAACATTTGAAGAAAATGAAAATTGGTATAACATTTTCGTGAACTGAAAATATTTTGCGGTTACAACTCCCCCCTTGATCGATCCAGACTACGCAAATGGCCTCGAATCAATGATTACGCGAGGTTTAACCGTAAAATTACATGAATCGATACAGCGATGATGAACTCGAATGAAATAAAGCCAGAAACTGTGGAAAATTATAAAAAGTTTCACTAATTTTATCGAAAACCACCGTACCGGCGTACGGTACTCAGTTTATACGTGTGTTTTACGTCTCCAAGGTAATTCATAAATGAATGAAAAAAAAAAAAAATATATATATATATAGCAATAGCACGTACGGTCTTATACCTATATACTCCATTTCCATTCTATCGTGCATTCTCAGAACAGCAATTTTTCCAACGCACGATGGGGAAGCAAATTCTACGAACCGTGCCCAGCGGTTTTTTCTTTTTTATAAAAAAAAAGAAAATGAAATAAATAAAAATAAACGAATAAAGGAAAAAAAGAACTGACGAACTCGCACAGGAATCACTCGTGTAATTCAATAAAATGTACACTCCACAGAAACGAACGAAGGGAGCTCATTTTTCGCAAACTAAATTCGTTACGATTTTTCTCATTCAGACTCATTAAAATTTATAAATCACCTTTTGAACACGAAAAAATAAGAAACAGCGTCAAGAAATCAACAAGAAAATAACCATCCCACATTCATTCGAAATCGTTTTCAATTAGGTAGGTTAATTATTTGTAATTTATTCTTGGAAATCAATTACGCACATAGCCCAGTTTTATGTAGGTTTTCTGTGAAAATCTTCTTATTATTCTTGATGTCATCAAACGACCGGGGAATGAGGGCAGGTAAGTTTTTCGTTTCATAACTCAAGGAAAATTTTGGTACCAAAAACTCAAATTCATATACATAATATATATATATAACTATAATAACAATTAATCCTAAACTAAAAAACGTGCAGTGATTGTATGTATGTATCAGAGTCATCATCGCAATAAACGTACAAACAGTGCTGCCAGATTGTTTTTTCAAAAATCCGATTTCTGGCAGTGATAAGACGTAAATAAAATTCCGGACAAATCCGGGTGCCAATTCGCCCTCATGACCAAAAAAAAAAGTTATTATTAACAGCGGTTTGCAGTTTTTCCAATGTTTGTTTTATGACTGCATTCAGTAATTCAGTAATCAGTTTATTAGTTATTAATATTATCAATTATCATTCTGTTCTTAAATAAAGGTTTTTTTCTCATAAAAAGGAACAAGTAATTTACATTTTTACTAGACTACTAGTTCCAACTTCAAAATGAATTCTAGTTCTTCTAATAATAATATTGATATTGATACTGATTTTACTGAAGAGGAAGATGCAGTGGCAGAGGGTAGTAGGCTGTAGGCGTGATTAGGTATTCTTAGAATTTGAAATAAATAAGATATTTGTTTTCTGTCTTAAAATAAACCAACCAATTTTTTTAATATTCCGGATTGGACAAAAAAAAATCCGGATTTTGAAGAAATCCAGTCGAATTTCCGGACATTTTTTTCAAACATCAAAATTCCGGATTTCTCCTGATACGAAAATTATTGAGACAAAATTCAAGGCGCATGTGTCAACTGCAAATGTTTCGTTGTTACCAACCTAAGAACGAATTGATCAGTGTTGCCAGACCAGTACAAGCCAAAGCGCGGCGTTTCAGGGCTTGTACCGAAATATAAATTTAACCACTGAAAGAAGAAAAAGGAACTTCAAATTTAATTTTACGAACTGCCACATAGTGCTGTCGTAGTGATTACCCTCATAATTCTACTAGACGCTACAGATCAAAAATTTTTCTGAGGTTCATTTGGACAAAAGGCGGATTTATATAAATTTGGTGCCTATAGGGTAGCTAAATTTCGATTTGGACTTAGAAAATTCACAGACATGGTGGTTTTTGTGTTCATGTACTTCGTAGTTTCATTTATTGGAATCATATTTTCAAGTAATAACAAATTACTTCTGAAAAGATGATTCAATTAGTAATATTGAATTTTTGTTTCTTATCATTAGGTCACTCAATCTGAACAGAATTTCAGCAACATTCGAAAACCAAATTTTCAATTTCAGCGAAATTTTCACAAAATCATCAACTAGGATACCTCGATGTCTAAAAAATTTCACTTCTCTAGTCTCTACAACCAACAGTTCTCTTGTAATTTCTCTCAATAATTTTGAATTCCCTAGAATTTTTTCATAATTCCAATAATAATCACCAAACACACTAATTATTGAAGTTCATATTTTGCTTCAGTTGACGATATAAAATTAATTCTTGGAAAGAAATAATTTATTGAAGAAAAGAAAATACAAAATTTGATGAATTAATTAATAATAAATTTAATCATTTTTTCAAAGGTAAGGAATTTGTCTTCAGTATGATTCATTGAATGAAACTATGAAGTACACGATCACTAGGTCTACCATTCATAGACTCATTCATAACATCAGCTACCTAATCAAGCTAATCCACATGTATATACAAGATAGTTTAATATCACTTATTAGAAAAATTAAAAAACAATCCCTAACTTTCTAGAAAAATATTGTTACGTTGGTGGGAGGAGGGGATTGCCTAACTCGAGAAATGTGGCCGTTTCGTTATGAAAGAAATGCAGTAGAGGGCTATTCTTCGTAGCCACCATGAATATTATTCATAATAAATGGTAGTAAATTTGATCAAAATAATATACGTATATTAATAAAATAAAAATATTATTATTATAATCATGTACCCTTCTTGATCTAACACTCGTTGGTGTTAGAGAGGAAAAAGGGGATGGCCGTAACTAATCGATACTGTGGCAATGAGAAAATAAGAAGGGGGTTTGGAAAGATGAGGAAAAACTCAGCGGATTCCGCAAAGTTTTCCCAGAGACTAGCCCTGTGGCCTCGGCCAAGATTGTTGCTGGAGTGGAAAGAAAGAATTTTTGGTTTCTCAGCAGCCTCCATCAAGATCAAAACAAAAAAAAAATTTTTGCGGCTTCCGCCGAGACTTAGGAGCTTTTAATATCTCTGTGGCCTCCACCAAGATACTACAAGGCTGTGGAATTACAGCAAACTTTGCGGATTCCACCAAGTTCATTGGAGGAGAAGAGAAAGATAGCCTAAAAGCAAGAAGTAAAAATCTAGAAAAGAAATAGCAGAACAACTTCAAACGACAACAGAAGGTTATGTTTGAAGGTGTGTGTAATTGTGTGATTTAAATGATAAAAATTCATACCTGATTGAAAAATATAAGCAACATCTCGAGGCCAAACATACGATTTCAGCCAAATTTTCGTAGAATCTTAAATTAACGTATGCCGATGTCTCCACAAAATTTCAGCTTTCTATAAGAAGCGGTTTCTAGCAGTTGCTGTCAATCTTTGATTGTATAGAAATTCAATTTAAATAAATGGGAAGAATTATGAGGGTATAATCAATGCTCAATGACAGATTTATTTTCCCTCTAGTGCCGTATAATTTTTCCTCAATTTGAGAGTTTAAAATATTTACTGATAAAACGCCAAGTGGTTGGATTTGTATTAACATAAGGACTTTAGCATGTATGTGTATAAACGCATTCCGAATACCTAGATCAACAAAGTAGCTGAAAATTACAGGATAGTAGTTTTTCACTATGAGAAAACGATCTAGATAGGTCTCAAAGTTGAGAAAATTCCTTGAACAGAAATATAAGCATCTCAATCTATCCATAAGCAATAAGTGATAACTCATAACAGCTAATGATGAAAAATTGGCCTGAAATGAACGTGTTGTGTGGATCTGAAATCCGCATTTCATCAAATTTTTGTGATTCTCCAACGCTATAAAGATAAACACAACAGATAGAAAATGTTTCACATTGAATTATGATCTCGAATGTCGATAGAATTAATAATTTGACATCAGCTTCTATTTTTGTTATAGAATTTTATTAATGAATTTCAAGTTTGGATATTGAATTTAAAATATGGATTTTTACTTATTAGTGTCCGGTAGTTATCGACTATGGTATCAATTTGAGCAAAGTTCGGTGAACCAGGTATTACACGTACATATTAAGAGGCATTATGTAGCCCGGTGTATAAAATAGGGAGTAGAAAGCCAGGAACCAATAATAATGCGAGAAGATCGCAGTTAAGTATTTTTGAAGTAAAAAAATCACAAAAACTCAGCCCCTCTTAAAGGGTAAATTCTGCGGAAAATTTTGTGGAAAATATTTTTCTTGAAATGGGAATCTGTGGTAACAAGGGCCTTCCTTAATAGTATGATGAAATATACAGTATACATAAGGATGAAGGCGAGAGCATCCCCAAGTAATTTCCATGAAAAAAAAAAGTGTATGTTTGCACCTATACACCAATTGTCATTACGAAGTCTACGAAAAAATTTGAAAATAAGCTTCCCACTACTGCTTGAGTTGAAAAAACCTTATACATATTTCAATTTTTAGGGAGCCCAAATTCGGGCTTCTCAGTGACTGGGGTTTCGTATTGACGCCCAACGTGCACTTTTGGGCTTCTTAATGCTTACGTTCACATATTCATATATGTATAGGTATTCAGAAAGATATATGAATTTCTGTTTTTATGGCAAAAGTCATGATTTTATATGAAACGAAAAACTATCATAGTTCCAACCCAAATTTCGCTAACTCATGCGATCTTGAATAGCAGGTTTGAAAACCTGCTGATAGGAATACCTACAATAGGTACCTCGTGTGGTGGTGATACAAAGTGTTGAATAATAATTATTACAATAGTTCATTTTATTCCGAATAGGCTGTGGAATAAATGTACGTAGAAAATTATTCAGGAATGAATCACGTTGGTTTCGAACATGTTGGACACGTTGTTATAACTCGCTACTAATATCATGTAAGTCTCGCTGATTAATGGTGCGTGACGAATGTGTATTACGTAATTTTATGACATTTATGGAGCAGGTATTGTGTATAGGAAATGCGTCAGCATAGCTTCACAACGAACCAGCTACAGAACACACAATTTATTTTTCAAGGAAGAATATCGAAAGTTAATCGATTCTTATTTCATGGATATATATAAAAAAAAAAAAAAAAAAAAAAAACCCAATTGTCACACAGATCACTACAATAGAATCATAAAAATATAAAACTGTGAATACCAATAGTTTATTTACTCATTTACGAGTTGATGAAAACCTCCTTCGAAAAAGGAGCACCAAAAGCGTGGATGGGATGATTACACCAGTAAAATAATTTGGAAGAGGAAAGAGTCAACGAGTGGGTAAAGCAAAAATGGATAGAATAGTTGAAGACTTCAAATCACGTAAGAGGAATGAAGAGGTTTATGCTCAGCAGGGTCGAGTATACAGCAAATAAGAAAGAGAAATTTATCGTAAGGATGTAGGAAGTTACCTGGGGTTTAACCTGCGATTTGTATATTTTGCCTAACCAAAAAGCATCAGACGCATCACGAGGAAACTGTCCAGGCTAAGGATAAGTGGCAGATCAGAGATATATGCTAGCCAAACACTGGCAATTTTCGTATAGAATGATTAAATAGTTCAGTTGCTCATAAGTTTTTTTTTTTTTTTTTTTTTTTTTATCAGAGCATTAAAATATATTATAGTACGAACTTGCGAAGGTCGAAGGATGACGGAGGCGAAGCAATGCAAGTAATTTAAAAAAATTTCATTTCATTTGTATTTGACGGATTGGGTTCCGAGCACAGGTGTAGCTACAAAGAGACGTCGACTAAAACATGCCTGCCAAAAAATTTTTCACTCGCTAACCACCCCAAGAAAGTTGGCAAAAATTTAAAATTTAGGGTACTAGACGATAAATTGCCACTATAAGCAAAAAAAAAAAAAAGATTTATCTCACTCTATTTTGGCCCCCCGATGGCACACTCCAAAAAGTCTTGTTACGACCCCGATGATTCTGAGCTAGATTCAAGTGCAAACCTTGAAGGCCTAATCGTTCTCAGGAGAAGTAAAACTACAAGCACTTACCAAAACGATGCCAGCGCACTGTTTCTGAAATAATTTTCTTGGATTTTCAATAGGTTATTCCTGAAACAACAAAACAAAAGAAACTATAGTCCATCGTTACAACTGGTTCATAAATTAACTCTAGCGAAATGGAGAAATAAACAGAAAATAGGAACTCTTTTAACAGTCCATCACATTATTCGGTTCTATGCAGAATTCAGAAGAGCAGGGAAGGTATTCTTGAAATTTTTGGCATTCTGTTATGGTGCTGCGAAAGTTTTGTTATAAACTCTGTTAGCATTCTGTTACGATGCTATGAAATTAGTGTTCTTGAAATGTTTTATAGCTCTCACTTATTGTACTCTCATCAGCTCTTATCATTGATGAATTATTTCAGGCCATTATACGTATTTTTGAGAATAATTGAGGAAGAAATGATTAGATCTTCATGAAGTCGCATCTACATTATCCTCAAACATTGACGAACATCTCCAGAAAATTTCACTGCGTTGAGTAATACTCTGTTCAGGAGAAAATGTGCTTGCAAGAAGTTGTATTTGAATTAAATTACCACGAGTTCCTCATTTTCAATTAAAACTCACAAACCAATAAACGGATCTACACAAAATTAGAAGTAGATAGTTCTCAAATATTGTAAAGTAAATTATAATTCCTTCGTTGAATATTGATCTTATGGAGAGAAAGTTCATTTTCAATAAATTGTACTTAAACAAATTCATCCACAATTCTGGATTTTTGACTATAATGTAAGACATAACAAATTTCTACCACATCACCCTGAAACATTGTAGAACAACCCATTAAAATTTATATGTTGAATATTGTTTAGTTATTTAGCTAGGTAAGTCACTCAAAATGGAGACACAGTAACAAACACCTAAATTTCTGAAATTTAAAAATACTTCCCAGATAATAGTTTTAACTCGTTGTTGTTTCACAAAATATGATTTTATTTTTTCTTATCTCATGAAATTGTTTTTCTCAATATAGGATACAAAAAATTAATTTGACTCTATTTAGCACCATAACAGATTCATAGCCCCGTCTCATCACCTCATGTTACGCATAAGAGAGTTTGTAATGTAAGTTTTCATAGCACAGGCGTAACATCATAACAGAATTCAAGAACCAGAAATATCGATGTTATCGCGGTAACCGAGTCGATAGCAGAATCGTAACAGATCAAACAAAATTTTAAGAACACCTACCCAGGTGGACTAAGACAGAATTTTATTTTCCAAGGACGAAGTACCATTTTGCCACACTTCGCTGTTACGTTGATTTGACAGTTAGACAAATTAACGGTGTAGAAAAATCGCAATTTATTTATTTTCCTACATTCCCTGCGAATATAGTTTTCAATTAGAGTTGTTGTGAGAATTTACCAGTTTCTCTAGCTCCTTCAATAATTGGGTGTAACCTTATAGATTTATTTGAAGATTTGAATCAATTATTACACGTTAACGGTATAACTGGTTTACGAATTTATACTGCCTATCTTCAAATCAAAAGGCAATAAAAGGTTAACGTAATTTATGAAGGCGATGGGTCTCAGTCAAGAAGAAATTCAACGTTCGTTTGGGTAATTTCAATTAAATCTCACTTCGAGCTCAAAATTAATACAAATTCGAAATTCATACTGTAGAGTTTCGTCCCAGTTGGAATAATTCAATTCATTCGAGGAGACAAGTATAGGGGGGAAAGACGCCAGCGCACGAATCCACAAAAGAACGACGGATTAACTTCAGTAGGCTTAGTAATAAATGTTCGGCTCGTTTTTTCAAATGGAGACGAAACCATTAAAAATAATTTCTTTCGAACTGCTAATAAGGGACGAAGGAAAATTCACAAAAAATGTAGAAATACCCACGAAAAAGTCGACCCTGGCCTAATAATGCATTTATCTAATATTCTGCGCCGACTATATGGACTAACGTATGTTCCAACAATGAATTCAGAAAATTCATAAAACGAAACGTTTTAAATTCTGCTACCTCTGCTCCACGTGCAGTAAAGATAGTTAAACACTGTCCAGTTCGATATTCAATTCGTGACCAAGTCCGAACTTTTTTCCGTTTTTCAATTTACACAGAAAAGTTTATTTGTTAAATAGCGAAGAAAATCAATTTTATGATGAATTCGTAACGGTGAAGTGGTGGGGGCGAAGAAGAAAAGTACGTGAGAAAAAAATCGATTTCTGCATCGAGGAAAAATCAATTTCCAAGCTTAACGGAAAAGTTATGTCTCTGAAACGCCTTCCAATATTGAATAAGCAACTCTTCGAATCTACACGTTGAAGTACCAACGAACACAACTTGTAAAAGGTGTAGGAAAAACTTAAGTTTCCTTTTTATTTAAGCATAATCAGTAGCATATCGTATACGAACTCGGAGGGAACAAAAAAAAAAAAAAAAAAAAAAATCAAAAAACATAATAATTTATATGTATTACTTCAACAGGGGTTTGGGGGTACGTACGTTTTTATATGCTTTTATTTAACTCCGTTTGGGAACACAGTTTACACTTTGTTTTTGGTTTGTATTATATGGATAGACTCGTGAATAGTTACCGAGTTTAGAGCATTACCAAAGTGCTGGAATCGCAATTAAAGGTTAGGTTACGTGTTTCTGTGTGAGTGCAATAGAGTTCACAGGGCACTGGTTCTAATAATTGCTAGTTGGCGGTCTTACGATCTCATTTGCAGTTCATTGTAATTTTCAGTTTTTTCCATCTTGTATTTATCGATTATTTGTAAATGTCCAATCCAATGACCAAAGGAGTCGCATTAATTGTTTTCTTTTTCATTTGGTTCAACAAAATTAAAAAAAAAAAAAATCAGAGAAAGTGGGAGGCATGAGAATCTTTTCTCATTTTTTGTATAATATCAGGAGCAATAAAGCAGTTTCTACGATTTTTTCCGATTTCGAAATTATGTCATCACCAAAAGCTACGTGTAGTATTAATTTTTTTTCTTCAAATTGTTAATAATGTGCCATAAACAAGGTGCCAAAGCTAGAAGCATGCCGAGAGAGACGACCACATTGGATGCAACGCCTGGGGGTAGAAAGCTTGTTTAGCAGTAGGGAAATAGGTTTGCCAAGTCTGCAATTTGTGCACAGAAAACCACACCTCTGGATTGATCAGTCGCTTCTGTAATCAGCGAGTCAATCAGCAAACTTAAATTTCTGGGTTGGAGAATATGCAATCCTAAATTTTATCGGCTCGAATTAGAATTTCAATTTTTCATAATACGTAATCTTCGAGCACAATAAATTTAGTCAAGTCAACGGCGCCTTCCCTATATGAAGGAGAAATGTTCGCACAGCTGAATCGATTACGAAAAAGCCAATTTACCATTATTTACCGAATTTGAAGGACAACTTAGCTGGCAAATTAAATTTGTCCCAAACCAAACGAGAAGTGCGGTTTATTTTCCCAAGTGCAACCAATAATTTTGCAACCACCCAACTTTTAGAAACGATATAATAAGCTGGGGCGTTGTAAACGTTGGGAAGAAGAAAAAAAAAACGAAAAAACGAAAAAACGAAAAAACGAAAAAACGAAAAAACGAAAAAACAAAAAAACAAACAAAATATACACATTTTGTAGGTCCGACGATATTCGACACGAAACGAGAAACGCCTATGAATAAGTAAATTATAAATGGCTGCGCGATGATATTGCAACCAGCTTTTAGTAACTTTTCAAATCAGATTTTTTTTTTTTTAAAGTACTGAAAATCTATTTATTAATCTTATTGTTATGGAACGACCTGAGGTTGGATAGGTACGTTTTTCATTTCATAACTTGAAGAAAATTTTGGTACCAATAACTTAAATACATACACGCACACACACACACACACACACACACACACGCACGCGCGCGCGCGCGCGCTCGCTCGCACGCATATTTATATATGATTATATACCAGGTGATTCAGTTTAAGACGCACCATAGGAAAATCCCCTATGGTGCGTGTTAAAATGACTCACACGGGTTAAATGATGCAAATGAGGGGAAAATAAATGCACCATCCAGAAAATAACAGAAATAAACGAGTTTGTGATGATTAAATAACGATGCTTGCGCTGCAGCATTAGACATGATAACTGTCAGTGTTCTGATTATACTTTCACGTTCAACTTGTGTACTGTTTATTAATTTCTAATAATGTTTTCATTGGAAAAAAAAATTTGGTTTGTTCAGAAATATTATGCTGGACATTGGTATTGTCAGGTATGTGATCTATTCCACGAGACCTTTCCAGATAGGCCAAAACCACAACATACCACTGTAATGAGAAGCTGCAAACGTTTCAGCACAACTAGATGTGTGAAATACCACAGAGTTGGCAGTCATCCACAACACCGTGAGTGTGTTAATGAGTTGGCAGTTCTAGCTAGTGTAAATGCAAACCCCTCCGATCCAGTACTAAAGCAATGGCAGTAGAAACTGGTTTATCCCAGAGCACAGTTCTCCATAAATTAAAAAAACAAATGGTTACCAAAGTTATAAGAAAAACCTACATCAAGAACTCGCTGCTAGGGACAAGGAGAGGCGAATGGAATTTGCTATAGCAGCTCTGGAAATGTGCGATGAAGACCGTGCATTTTTACACAACATTATTTTCACTGATGAATCTTCCTTGACCCTACACAGTTCTCCTAATAAGCAGAATACGCGCACATGGTCCCAAAGTAACCCATATTAAGTGTATATTTCACGTTCTCAATATCCTCGGAGAATTAACTTATGGACAGGCATATTTAATCAGAGCTTACTAGGTCCAGTAGTCATTGATGGCAGTTTAAATGGGCCTAAGTACCTCCAATTATTAGAGACGGAATTACCAGAGAAAATAGCAGCAGTGGATGTAGGGACAGAGCTCTGTTTTATGCATGATGGTTGTCCAGCCCACAATTATCATCCAGCAACCGTGTATTTACAGGACAGCTTCTCTGGAAAAGTAATTGGTACGTATAACAAACCTTTGTCATGGCCTCCACAATCACAAGACCTAAGTCCTTTAGATTTCTTTTTGTGGGGTCATACTACTTCTTCGATGTACAAAACAGCCCCTTTCCCTAATCTTCAAGTATTACTCTTAGCAATTGAGGAATGTTCCAAAAATATTACTGTTGGTCAACTTGGGTCTGTCCAACATGAAATGCATGATAGGTTGGGGCACTGTATAGTACAGGTTGTAATATTGTATTTTATTTTCTAATTAGCGATGAATTTCTTTGATTTTCTATTTTTGAAGTGAAACTTCTTTAGGGAAGGTAAACACGATCAAAGTGAAACGTTTTTGTTTCACATGAAACGGAAATGGGCGCGCACACACTGACACACACACAAACAACCTACGCACACACACCCACATCAACAACATGAGAAGAAAGCTGTATAATCACTTAGGGTGCATCCAAGAATCTGGATTTCTTTGGCACGCTTTGAGTTTGTGTCAACACATTTTGCGCGGCGCAAAAATATGAGGAAATATAAAAGGTGCCTCCATACTAAAACTGCTTCGCATTTGGGGCAATTCAAATTTTACGTCATCTCTAGAAAATGGTATATTATTTTGCATTGTAGGCACGTGACATGTTTTGACAAAAATAATAATAAAAGGTGGTTTGGGGGCGAAGCCCCCAATTAAAAAAATAAATAAAAAGTTAAAAAAATAAAAGAAAAAAAAGGAGGTTGGTGCAAAAGATGACAAAAAATTAAAAAAACATAAAAAGTGCCTCCATACTAAAATTTTTTTACATTTAGGGTGATTTAAATTTTCAGTCACCTCAAAAAAAAGAGTATATTATTTTGTATAGAAGGTAGGTTACGTGTTTTGAGAAAATAAATAAAAAGGGTGTTTGGGAGGCAAAGACCCCATTAAAAAGGGGGTTTGGGGGAGGGGCAAAATCCCCATTAAAAATATTAAAAATATAATAATACAAGCACAACCCAAACTCTCTTAGGTTAAAAAAAAAACATGTCATTTCATCCAATTATCACTCTTGGAAGTTTCACTTCAAAACTGTGTCCTGGCACACACTCATTTTTTTTTTATTTTGTCTTCTAATTAAATTCATTGGTAACAATGTTTATTTCCATTATTTTCTTGATGGTGCATTTATTTTCACTTCATCTGTATCATTTAACCTGTGTGAGTCATTTTAACGCGCACCATAGGGGATTTTCCCATGGTGCGTGTTAAACTGAATCACCCTGTATATAAAAGCCAATTTCTTGTTACCACTGCACAAGTCGCAATTTTTATCTGACAGACATGAAATTTGGAGCAAACATTAGCACTAAGCCAAGAACCTGACCCATTGATTTTGTTGCGAATCAGCCGTACAGTACTTCCAGTATGGCTAATTTCGTTTTTATTTTGGCTATAAAAATTAGAATTTTCGACCAATAGCTACGAAATTTGAAACAAATATTCACTATGATATAATTATTATGACTAGCTATAAATTTTGGTATGGATCAACTGTACCACTTCCGGTATGGATATTTTCATTTTCGTTTTGCCTATAAAATTATCAATTTTTGATCAATAGCTATGAAATTTGTAACAAATATTTATTACAATCCATTCGTAACTTTTTAGTGAATTGTTAATTTTACATTTTTCAAAAACCTACTTTTTCTAATGGAGCTGCTGCTGCGTTTGAGTTTTTTAAATTGTCTCATTTCTCGAACAGCCTCCATAAAATGATACCAAAACACTCACTGTTAGAAGCTTTGCATGAGCTTATGGAAATTGTGAAAGCGGACTTTGCAAAGTAATTGACTACAGTATGTGTTTGATTTTTGGTGGAGTAGGATGTGAACATTGTAACTTGCATATTTCAAAATAAATGTAATGGAACTGATATGCCCAAATACCCAACAGTACAAGAAAAAAGTAGGTTTTAATAGTATTATATTAAACAGACTATTTTTCAACCAGCAATTATGTGGAAGAATACCAGGAATCTTTAAAATCAAGTTGATAAGTAAGATACCTGAGTTAGAAGCTTCTAGACTCAGTTTCACAGTTTGATAGTAGATAGATAGGTATACAGAAGATATAAAAACAGCAGATCGTGGTTTCATTATGGAAATTGAAGACAATCTACCCAATGAAAGAATATAACTCTCTGAGACATCTAGATTAGATCTGAAACTTAACCATTAAAATAATGTGTGGATTAAACATAGGAGTGGAATACCTTGTCGTGAAGAAGTATTCTCACTAGAAGGTAAATTCTACAGAATTAATGGCGTGTTCTGCCACTTCATACCATAAGTATGGGAGAGCCAAATCCTCAGCAAACACTGGAGATTTTAGAGCCTGTTTCGAGAGTTTATATACAGAATTTGGCACACTCACACAGACACACATATGTACATGTATTTATGGTATTATGTCATCAGTTGTGTCGTTTCCTGCTTCTGTCAAGGTGATAAGAAATGACGCAACACATTTGGTATCAGGCTGTGACATCACCAAGATTGTTATCAGGTAATTGATCATAGCCCGTGCAATGTATCTTACCTGTACATACATACAGGTATGAACATACAAACACACGAGTGTAATTTGTTTAACGTCATTGAGACGATTATTTTCCAGGCCTTTGGGGCGGCAACTGTTGTCGAGGGGTGCGAGCCCCTATACCTCATATGGGAGAGTCCCCACAATAGGGTTTAAAGAAAAATTTAAAAAAATTGCCCTTCAATTTCCATGAGTAAGTGCTTCAGTGCCTATAAGCAAGTGTACCATTAAAACATTACACCAAATAGACCTAAAATCGACTTTTAAGTCGATTTTCAGTCATCAAAAATCAAGATTTTTTTCTCAAGTCGACTTAATATGCTGTTTTAGCTTTGAAATCGATGTTTATTGTTTAAAAAAAACAAAAAAAAAACCCGTAACAAAGAGTCATACCATTAAAAACAAACATAAAATTGTTAATTCACAGCCTAAGGAATGATATAAACTTTAAACTATCATATATACTGTTTGTATCTGCCAAAATATATACCATGAAGTCTGAATCTAGGATAGAGTTTCAAAAATATGTACCTACCACCTCTTCTATGTGAGGAATCTGGAGTTGCTTTTGATACATATATTCATATTTTTCTTTTTAATTATTTTTACCTATAAATAAGGGTTCGGGCTCTCTTTGCTTTCTAACTACCGAGTTTTTCCTGCAAACGGCGTATTAAAATTGACTTCACAAAAGGGTTAGGGATGAGAATGATGAAAGTTATCCGTTTCATGAGAAAAGAAAACGATTGGTAGGTACCATTTTCCTATTTTGACTTGATTTTTTTTTTTTTTAAATTCAGGTGTACATATATGTACAATAAGTATGAACAATATATTATTTATGTACATATGTAAAATAAAAAGATTCTCTTCGCTTTATCTTCTTATTCTTTCCTGCTTATCGTCTATTCACGCTCTACAATTCCTTATCGCTCTATTGTCCATCTCTCGTACAGGTTACAGTCATTTTTGCTCTCATTCATCGTACGTTTGCCAGTTCATGCACTTTAATTCTGTTTTAGTTTTCATACTTTGTACACTCTCCTATGTGAAACGACTTCGTTTTTGAATTTACTGTATTTTCAATAAAGTTAAATTCTTCCAAGTTGTTTACTCTCTCGTGAGATTTTCAAACGATCTTACAAATTCAAAAACTTTTCGTTTTCTGTGATTTTTATTTCACCTGTGAAAAAAAAAAAAAAAATTCTTTTTATTATGACGCTGTCTTGTAAAGTTCGCTTTACATTACGGGCCGAACCAAAACTGACTGACCCGAAATCTACCGTCACGCGTTTGTATGCTATGCAGTTTTTGGATGACGACGAGGATGAAGTTACTTACGCATTTCCTGACTCTCATAAGGATCTGATTCACCACGATCAATTGTTTGCGATTGCTGCTACTGCAGCTGCGAAGAGATCTGAATTGAAACCGAGATGGAAAACATGCTTGTTCAAAGTCCTGTTACCCGAAGCTGTTGCTAAGCTATATATCGATGAAGTCGGAAATCCCGTCTTCAGTGGTATTTTTTTAGATGAACTCGAAGACGATGGTCATAAGGCAAGTCCCATTAAACCTGTTGATGCTTCTAACGTTACTCCTCAGCCTCGTTCGCTCTCGTCAATTGTTAAGGACGCCATAATCACAAAATTCAGTGGGTCCAAATCTGGTGCCTCTAACGCTTCGGCCTGACTGGAAATCTTTGAGTCCGAGTGTAAACGTTTGACTATTGCCAAATCGTCGTATTGGAAAGTGCTTCGCCTTTTTCTTGTCGATGCCGCAGAAAAATGGTATGGTACAATGCGCCTTTCAAATTTATCTACGTCTTGGTCGTTCTGGCGAGAAAGTTTTCTGGAAAACTTTGGTCAGAAAGGTATCGCTGTCGCTCGTTCTGCTTTCACTTACTGTTTCATTCAAGGCTCGCTCAATGATTACGTTCAAACCAAGTTGAACATGCTGGTTTCATTCAACCATAAGATGCATGAGTTAGACAAAATCACGCATCTTATCATCGGCCTTCCGACTCACCTGCAGAAACGTGTATCGTTTGCAGATGACCCTTCTCTCGGTAAAGTTATTTCGATTATTTCTTCACTTGATCGTCCGATTACGCCTACTACTACTAATTTGTTTACTTCTAAGCCCACCACATCGGCCTTTTCTTCCCTCTGTCCTAAATCCCCGTGCCTGTACTGCAAGAAGAAAGGGTTTGACGACCGATTTCATTTTGAGAAAGATTGTTTAACAAAACTTCGTGATAATTCCCGTAGGGATAGTCCTCGGTCAAAACCCGATTATAACGTAAACATAAAAGAGGTGCACAGTGTCAAAGTCGAGGAATTACAGGAGGAAATCCAAAAGCATTTAAAAAACGAGTGAAGCCCTCGTTCGTCGTGTTGAATGTGAAAGTAGGTGAAAAATTTTGGACTGATCTTTATGATTCGGGCGCAAATACCTCTGCTATCACTTATTCCGCTCTACAGAAAATGAAAGACTATAAGTATGTTCCAGAAAAATCATCTTTAAATATGCCAAGCGGCAAGGGCTCCATTCTAGGCACTACGATGCTTGACATTTCGATCTTTACCATCTCTAAGAGAGTACCCTTGTACGTTCTCGACTCTCAGACTTTAAAGTTTGATTTTATTATTGGTCTTGATCTCATCCCCGTTTTCGGTTTATCGTTGGACCATAATTTAAAACTTAATCAGCATGTATCGAAAATTAACGTAATCAATTGCGTAAAAACCAACGTTTCAATTAATAATTTTTGAAACGATTACATGACTGAAGAGATGTTTGATAAAAAGACTTCTCATCTTAACGTAAATTGTAAAGTCGAAATTCGTAAATTAATCGAGAAAAACAATTTTACATTTGCAAAGGATGCCTTTGATGTCGGCAATGTTACAAAGTACGAATGCCCGATTAATTTGGAAAAAAGTGTTTATGTTGCAAAAAAACCTTATAGATGTACTTTTGAGGACCAGGAGGAGATAGAAAGACAATATGGTGTATTACTGGCTAATGGTATGATTACCGAATCCAAGTCTCCGTTTGCGTCCCCTATTACCATGCAATTCAGGAAAGATGGCCTGTCTGCTGTGAAGGTTAAGACTCGTATGTGTATTGATTTTTGTGCATTAAATAAATTGCTTATACCTGAGAGTCAGCCCTTTCCCCTGATTGATGAAATTATTACTCGCACTCGTGGTTGCACTTGGTTTTCCACGTTAGACATAAACGCGGCATTTTGGTCAATTCCGATCTGTAAATCAGATAGGTATAAGTCCGCGTTTGTAACACAACATGGTCACTACAAGTGGCGTTTGATGCCGTTTGGACTGAAAAATGCTCCGGCAGTATTTCAACGCATTTTAGCCGGTATTCTTAAGCGACGTAATCTATCTTCGTTTTGCGTAAATTATTTAGACGACATACTCATTTTCTCTCGTTCTTTTGAAGAGCATGTTCGTCATATTCAAATGTTAATTACTGCAGTTTATGAAGAGGGCTTTCGCCTTAATTTAAAAAAATGTAATTTCGCCGCTCCCTCCATTCAATATCTCGGTCACGTTCTTGCACCAAATTCCATTCAACCTCTCCAAGACAATTTAGTAGCCATAAACTCCTTTCCTGTTCCTTCCTTGAGGAAACAAGTTCGTCAATTCCTCCGTAAAATAAACTTTTATCAAAAATTTATTCCCGACTCAATCACTCTTCTTGAACCATTCCACAATCTTCTCCGGAAAAATGTTCCCTTTTCCTGGTCTTCCGCTTGTCAAGATAGTTTTGAGACAACTATCTATAGGTAGTATTTTGAAAATTCTTTACCTGAACCTGAACTTTTAGCAATGAAATATCGATCGATCGATATGTTTGTCAAATATCGATAACCATCGATAGTTTTTTCTAATTGTTTCGAGTATTCGGAATTTAGGTTTGTTTTCTGAATTATTGTAGACGAAAAGTGGCAGAGTGGCTTTTCTTACCAAGTATTGCTGCTCTCGGAGTTTTTTTCTTCCATTACAGAATTGAAACGGGCATGAAATCGACACTGGGTCAATTCCCTGTCTACGATTTGAGCTCGAGGTATCTGCAATTTCACGTCAGAAAATGCAATAAAGGACACGGTGTCCGATGAAAAAGCGACTCAAATCGACGCTAATCGATCGGCTTCCTTATCGGGTAGCTGCTACTTTCGTAAAATAATTTCGAATTAATTTCCTAGTCGACAGTAGCGATGGTTTAGTGGGGCGACGCGATGCGACGCCAAAAGCCAACGCACGTATCTTCTTCGCACAGTGAATTCGAACAAAACTTTTCCACCCCCAGACTACATACACGTCTGACAATATGCAAGAATAATACTTATACGCGGAAAATCCTACCAACTTTCGACGTCAACTACGCAAGAGTTTTTCAATATTCGCTTATCGTCGTTTAGGCCGGCACACATAACCGTCAAAGTATGGAATAAACTCAATAAGTTTCACTCACCTTGTCCCAAAGCACAGCGAATAAAACTTAATAGAACGACGACGTAGGCTTAATAATAAATCGAGTTACCAAAGTTCGATTTCTTCGCTTATCAATTCGCCAAGGGACTGAACGGGACGGAGATTATACGGAACAATGTAAAAAACACTCTTTGTATACGTACCCACTATTATAGATAGTTGGATATTGTATACTTACTCAACTATAGGTACACATACTGGCATGTACATATTTTGCTACAGACGAAAACACTGACAATCTATACGTGTATATACCAGAGGGAGAAAATATATAAAAGAGAAATGAAAAAAATTCTAGCGCAGCAAGTTTCGCTGGAAAAAGTAGGTTTTCGATGGTCACATTAATTGTCTGTTAGTTTATACGCGTTAATAGTACGTTATGATTGCACCAAGTGTGCCAGATATTAGACAATACGAAATTTAAAAGTATTATTTCTTGAAGTGAAAAATTAAATAAGATGATAAAGTATGGTAAATAATCACATAATTTCGAATAAAACCAAAGAAATATAATAAAGTTATGAAATGAGAGACAGAAAACACGAATAAGTGGCTGATTTTTGTAAAAAGAAAAGTTCGGGCAAATTAGAAAAAAATACGAAAAAAAAGCTTTACCGGAAGTACCGTCCGGTCGATCCTCACCAAAATTGATAGCGTGCTACAGTAAATTATAATAAATAATTGATTTCAAATTTCGTACATATGGTTCCAAAATTTCGCATTTTATGACCAATATAAAAACAAAAATAGGGGTACCGGAAGTACCGTCAGGCCGATCCGCGCTAATTAATAGCCATGGTCCTTGGCTAAGTACAAACGTTCGTACAAAATTTTGTGATTATTGGACAAAAATGGTTAGTTGACCCAAAAGTCACGCAACCCAAACCTTCAAATGTAAAAATTTTGAAAAAAAGAGATACAAGGCTGAATCTTGGCACAGTTATAGAAGTCGGTTACTCAATTATTCATGCAAAGTTTCAGCTCTGTATCTGTAATAATCTAACGTTGAGGAATTTTTGATTTTTAATTATAATTTTTCCATGTTTGAAAAATAAACTTTGAAACTTTTTCAATGGTAAAAGTTCTCAAAAAATTCTGAAACTTGGTACAATAATAGAGAATGATTACCTGATTAAACGAGTAAAGTTTCACTTCAGTACCTTCATCCTTGTTTTTTTAAGAACTTTTTTATGGTCTATACCATGCTTTCAAAACAAATAAAAAAAATTTTTAAATTTCAAAAATTTTATTTCATTCTTTCCAGTGATTCGCACTTTGGTGGAGTACTTCACTTTATGGCAGAATTTTGTCATAAATTCCCTCAAATTTTTTTGAGTATGCAACTTTTTATACGTCAATGTTTTTTTCTCTATAACACCTGCAACGAGCAGTTATGCAACTTTTTATTCAGTGCTTACGAAAAGTTGCATATTCACATAATTGAGTAACCATTTCCTTATCATTGTCCTATGTTTCAAAATTTTTTGAAAATTGTTGCAGTTTAAAATTTTTTGATTCATTTTGAATGCGTACAGATAACTAGAAAAATTCTCAAAAAAAAAAATTAAGATAAGAAATTGAAACTTTACCTGCTTAACCTGGTAATCATCCTCCATTATTGTGGCGAGTTTCAGAATTTTTGGAAAACATTGGCCACTTAAAATTTTTTGAAGTTTGTTTTGGCACAAATACAAAAATTGAAATTAAAAATCAAAAATTTCTCAAAATTAGACTACTGTAGACAAATAGCTGAAATTTCGCATAAATAATTGAGTAACCCACTCCTACAAGAGCGCAAAATTTCAGCCTTCTATCTCTTTTTTTCGAATTTTTACAGTTGAATGTTTGGGTTGCACGACTTTTGAGTCACTCTGTGTATATATATATATATATATGAATGTGAGTTAATGGTGCCAAAATTTTCTTGAAGTCATAAAACGAAAAACGTAGCCACCCCCGACCCTGGGGGCTAATACCGCACTAAGCGTAGTAAGTAGATTTTCTAAAGAAAACCTACTTAAAAAAGAAAGAGAAGAAGACAAACGATAAGAATAATTGTCGTTTGTCAATTCTAATCGAAATCAAATAAAAATGTCAAACGTCGTTATTGCATCCCCGTTTTTTTCTCGGTCTGTCTGTCTATCAGTCTCCATAAACAGGTAACGAACTCAGACCTCGTTTTTCTTTCACTTTTATCGATTCTCATTCTCATCCGCCACCTCCTCGTTCGTTTATATGGTACAGACAAATGCTCAGACACCAAGTAAAAACGAACGCCTATTCGTGGAGAAGAGAAAAGACAATATTTAGCAGCGACGAGGGGAGGAAACGCGACAACAAAGATTTCACCTCTTTTCCTCCAAGAGGAAAAAAAAATATACAATAAAAATTGGACGTCGATTTTGAGAAAATAAAATTTTTTCTTTGAATTCTTTTTTTTTTTTTTTTTTTGGCAACTATACTTTCATCTTTGTACCTACGTGTTGTTCCTTTTGTGTATTTTGTTGTAAGAGTTTAGATTTATTTGCAAGCAAGAAAAAGAGAAGAGGAAAAAAGTAAATATTTCTATTTCTTTGCAGTTTTTTTGCTCGATTCGTCTTTTTTTGTTTTTGCTTTTTACTCATCATCCTTGTTTTTTTTTGTTTTTTTTTTTTTTTTCGACGGTTTTCTCGACAGTATAGTCGTTACATTTGTTACCGAGCTGAAACGGGCGATAGGAGGAGGGTGGATACAAAGGGTGGGAGGGGGGGGGGACAGAAAAACCGAAATTGTAGAGAGTGAAAGTAGTGGAATTTAATAAGCGGTCTGCTGTCGCGGTACAAGTGCTATCGTAACTTTTTGAAATAACGTTGACACACGTAACTGCTCTGCAAAGGCCTGCCTGACCCAACGACCTACCCATAAAAAATGGCTTGAATTCGTAATGAAGGCAGTAAAAATTTGCGCGGCTTGTCGGGCAACAAAATACGCGTCGCCATTCATGCGCTGCCAACGTTTTATACGTTGGCTTCTGAGGGGCAGCGGGGAGCAAGAAAATCAAACGATCTTGTCGGCGACAGCATCACATTTTACAGCAGATAGTGGGCACCTTTGAGAATTCGAGAGTACAGCGAAACGAGATGCAGTTCCGCTAAAATCTCTGGCATTTTCACACTCGTTCAAAATATCCACGTCGAACGGTGAGATAGGCAGCTTGGTGACCCGGTGACCCGCTGGGTTGCTGGTCTGACCACCTATCGCGTCGTGGAGGGCTGCCGACTCGATTCAGCTTGACCGAGAACACAGCTGAATCAGCAGATCGACGAGTGCGATGCGAAAGTTATCTGCTGACTGGCTTCGGACGCGTTTCGTAATTATAAACAACGAAATACATCTGCAGAACTTTCTGTCAATTTGCAGCAAAGAGAGCGAAGTTCCGAGCGTTTTAGAGAAAACACCACCATGGCACCCAATTTCCACATAATGGAGATCTGCTGCGCATTGGAGGGGTGAGGGGTGAGGGATTAGAAGATTTTGCGGTACTCTGTGCCAGGCGCCCTGGAGAGGCCACTCTACTCGCCCAACTGTAGCCTCGCCTCTAAGAGGAGAAGAAAGTTCCAATAAGATAGACTCTGAAATGTATCTTAATGTTGTACCACTCAGTCAACCTCGGGTGGGCAAAATGTTTTTATCGGCTTTTCAGATTTTCACAGTATTTTAGATCAGGAGTTTTCAAACTTTTTTTTGACGTACCAACTTATCTTCCTCAAGAAACTTTGCCTACAACAAAAGATTGAATAGGAATTTTTTTCTGACATTTGTAAGGATATTTTCGTGCTCAAAATTGTCGAACATCAAAAAATAATGGGACAAAAATTTCTCACAATGTCCAAAGGTCGTCTGACTTCGTGCACCACTTAGTACCACTCGCGTACCACAGTTTGAGAACCTCTGTCTTCGATACATTGGACAAAGATACAGAATAGGATTACATTAGAGAACTGCATATTAAGTACATTGATTGGTTTCACAACACTTCAATTGGATATTTAAACTCCTCAAAAGCTTCCAGAAGCACATACTACTGCATTCATCAGGGACATTTCAGCCAGTGTCTGATTAAGGTAAAATGGCGTTCTGGGAAAATTTTTCAAAGGCGTCTCTTGAAACCAAGGAGAAAAAACAAATTGGTTTTCAAATTATAATTATGTACGATTTTCGCAATACTGATAACTTGATTAAAAGTTTTGCTTTGAAGAAAGTACAAAAAGTTATGGGATGTAACAAGCGAAGAAAAAAGGCCAAATTATATACGAGATAAAAATTAACGTAAAGTGGACCTTTTTTTTTTCTTATTTTTCATGATTTTTTCCCCCTCTTCTATTTCTTTTTCTGGGCTGCTGTTACACCCCGTGGCAGCTCAGCACCAGGGGGAAAATTCCCACTTTGCTCATTAGGTTAATTCAATACTGATTGTGGCTACTAAAGGAGCATAACACATTTGTATCATTTTGTCATACCATAATGGATATATATATATATATATATATATGTATATATATCTTATCACCCTGTCATTTTTTAATACGACATAAGGTTACACAATTTGTACATATTGGTATGGTACAACGATACAGCGTGGCAAAATGATATATTTACAAATGTGGATGTGCCTCAACACTAACGAAGATGACTTTGGGTGATAAACACATCATTTGTGGTTGGGTTCGTGAAGGTAAGAACGTGCGGCTTCGAATTACATTTACTTTCTTCACTGGGTTAGTTAATTGTGAAAGTAGTTAAAAATGTCAACTTATTGACTTTTAGACTGTTAGCAGCAATAAAATGACGATATAATAATAGATAATAAAAAAATTTAGTGGTGGTCCGTGTTTGTAATTGTTATGTCAAAAATTCTGGCACTAAATTTATATTCGTTATTTCACTTAAGCAGGGTTTACACTCGCATCTCTATTCTTCAATCTCTAATCTCTAATCTGTATTCTGTAAAGTCGGGAAATTTCAACTTTTAGAGAATAAATCAAGAGAAACAGTATAAGCCAAACACAGTGTTTCCCTTCAGCGAACTTTTTACATATTAGATCATACAGAATAAATCAGCGAGTATAAACTGTTCTTTATGCAATTTCAACGTTGAAGTCGAATGAGTCGTCTTCAAGGAGTGCTACCAACCCATTTTATCCCATTTTTATGTGTCATTTGCATAATATGTTGGTTTTGGTGCGTCTAAGAGCCAAACGTAGGCTCTCCTTACACCAACCTGATCCGCTGAACGTAGCCCCGCATATGAATGACTAATTTCAAGTGTATTCATTCCATCTATACTTCTGAAGATTAGAAATTTCGTTCTAGCAATAGACGCCACAAAAACGTCTTCCTCCTTATCTGCAAATCGTCGTCGTTTGTACAATTTCGCCACCATAATTTATTTGCTTGTACATTTTGGAACACCGAATGCGATCGAGTCACCTCCAGTGGACGCGGGGTCCGCATGGCACAGGATAATTTATGGTGGCTAAAGCTCGGCAAATCCAGGAAACTGTTAGTACTGCGGCACTTCCTCAGATAAAAACTTAAGAACTTGGGTAGACGTATCGTCGTTAGTTTGTAAGGTTTCCGCTGTATGAAAGTTAACAGAGAAAACAAAAACCAAACACTTTAAAAAAAAAAAAAAAAAATAAAAAAAAAAAGGTAAGAATAAAAAAGAGCAAAGACGTTTTTCACAACGAAACAAAACCGAGAGAAGTTCGTTTAATGAAGAAACTTCTAAACCGAAGAAAACAGTGTGCTAGAAAGACAGAAACAAAGCATAAAGAACTTGACTTGACGCAGATAAAAGTATAAAACTTGTGGCAATGAGTAAAATATATACTCGTTGAACGAAGTATCCGAGCGTATGTACAAAGGAAAAATTGCGATGATATTTTTTTATGGAACGACATATTTGTAAGCAGAGCGCCGACATGGAATTTGCAGGTGTTTGACAATGCAGTAAGCACGTTACAAGCTTAAAGAATCGATATGCACGTTCAAAGGTGCTTCAAAAGTGTCTCAAAAGCTGACGACACAACTACAGGCTACCGCTGTCATGGCTGTAGCCACGAGTCCTGTGCGCACTGGCGATGCGCAGAGGACTCGACATGACTGGAGAGACTGGGTTGAGGCGACGCCAACCAGTTGTCTAGCAGCGAGGCGAGAGCTAAGGTGTGTGACAACGAGATATTTTATTCGTCCTTGTGACGTTAAACCAACATAGTAAACTCCTCCACTACATGGTAGCAGGAGCACGGTGTCTTACACTGGACCTCGAATTCATTAATTCGTCTTCAATCGAAATTTAATTTCGCGAGTCGGATTCGAAAATTGATTTCGCAAATCGAAACCTGGTTTCGGAAATCGAAAATAAATTTTGCAGATCAAAACCTGGTTTCGGAAACCGAAAATTAATTTCGAACATCGAAATTCGATTTCGGAAACCGAAATTTAATTTTGAACCCACACGCTTCCACAAGTCATAGACTCTCATCCGTACCTAGTACGCACTTAACAGTCTCGTTAAGAATTAACCTAACAGTTAATCCCAAACCTAAACAGTTTGACTAACGAGACTGAATCTCAATTCAGTTCTATTTCTCTATACCCCGTATAGTAAATTATCTCCTAATTGTTAATTAGTAAAGAAATGGCGTTTGTAATTGTCGCTCACATAACGCTGACGAAAAAATAATTCTCAATTATTTTTCCGCCGCCCCCAGCGCCATTTAATACGTATATTATTCTAGGAATAATATATATCGAATTCAAAGATTTGTTCAAAAAATATATTTAGGCTGTATCAGATACAGAAAACATCGCTAAACGTTAGCGCATATGGTACATCCGTCCTTCAAAACGAGAGAGATGGAGAAAAATTTATTACCATTTCTATCTCTCTCACACTCACGCGTTTTAAAAAACGTTACAGAAAAGAGACACAAATACCATCCTTTTCGATCGAATTTCTGAAGAAATGCAGCGATCGTGTTCAAAACAAAAGATTTATTTTAACCAATCGGCTCTCACCAGCCGATGAACAGTTGAAGAAGATCGTATGAATTTTTTGTTGAGTACGCACACATACGTAAAAGGGTTTGTAACCCTTTGCGCATTTACGCACACAAACGTAAATTATGCATCACGCTGCAGCAGCAGCGACATCCGCGTGTTTAACACGACGTACCCAGAGTGTACGAATCTATTCACGATCACAATCATTTCGTGTCAAATTGTGATCGAGTTAATGTGTGTTTCCGCAAATAAATGTGTCTTTGCTTAATTAATTTGCAATTTTGGCTATTTGTAACCGATTTTTTCGTAATTAATTACGCGTTTTGTGAATTTCATTCCCCCGGAGTGTAGTGGCGTAGTTTCCGTAAGGTACAGCCAATTATTCACACAAAAACCGTAAGTACACTTACGAAAATTTTTAATCTTTAGTATATCTCCTAAAGTGCCTCCATATTTTAAATATGCATTCGTAACCCATTGTTACGAGCCTAAATTATAGGTACTCGGACTCAAATTTAATAATTTCTATTGATTTGTTACCTAAATTTGTAACCTCAGTACTCAGTCCGAAAAAATTGAAAACAGCCAAGATCGCAAATTGATCTTAGCTGCACATGGCTTAGTAATATACGTAATTTAATTACAAATTCAATTCGGTTTGTGACCCCATGTTTGCGCTGAAATAAATTACGAGTCCTGTGCGCACTGGCGATGCGCAGAGGACTCGACATGACTGGAGAGACTGGGTTGAGGCGACGCCAACCAGTTGTCTAGCAGCGAGGCGAGAGCTAAGGTGGGTGACAACGAGATATTTTATTCGTCCTTGTGACGTTAAACCAACATAGTAAACTCCTCCACTACAACCGCAACGTTTTTTGACGGGTAACCAAAAAATATACACGATTTGCATTTCTTGCACAGTCGAGAGTACATTGGAAATGATTTTTAAGTAGGCTTTAGATTTAAAATCTACTTAATAATCATAGTGTCATGGAACAATCTGGTGACAAGAGTGGGCAGATCATTCAAAAAAATGATTCGAATAGCAAATCACGAATCCTTTAAAGCAGAGTGATTCGAATCCTTGAATACTTTCAGTCCAGAGATTAAAAGTGATTTGTACGAATCATTTTTATACGTGTCACCGGTCTTCAGTTTCAAACGTTAAATAATTCTGTTTGACCTTGATATGAGAAAAAAGTTCCGAACATTCCGGTACTTTTCGATAGAAAACTATTTTGTTTAGGAGAGTAAAAACCAAAAGTTCTCTGAAAAAACTGTTTGATTTTACAAGGACGAAATTCTTGAATTTGTTTTCCAACAACTACCAAATTTACGGGAATTTTTCGGGAATTTCCAGACTAAAGGAATAGGATTCGTGATTCGTTGTTCCGCTGTTTGTAAATAAATTATTCGAATCACGAATCCTTTTCAGCCCCTTAAAAGAATTTGAATCCCGTTTTCTTGACGAATCCTGCCCACTGTTATTGATGGTGAGGATGGGTACGTTTTTCATTTCAAAACTCGAGCAAAATTTTGGCACTACTAACTCAAATTCATATATAAAGGCCAATTTCTTGTTACCACAGTATAGGTCACAATTTTTATCCGATGGTCACGAAATTTGAAACGAAGGTTAGTACTAAGCCAAAAAGCTGACTTATTGATTTTATTGAGAGGATCGACCAATATGGTACTTCTGGTACGGCTATTTTCGTTTTTGGTTTTTGTTTCGGATATAAAATTTTCAATTTTTGACTAGTATCTATGAAATTTGAAAAAAATATTAATTATGATCTATTATAACTTGCTATAAGTTTTGGGGCGGATTAATCGCACAGTACATCCGGTAACACAATTTTTGTTTTTATTTTGGCTATAAAATGCCTAATTTTGGACCAATAAGAACGTAATTCGGAACAAATATTTATTATGATTTATAAATAACTTTTTAGGGACTACCTAATTTTATAACTTTCGAAAACCTACTTTTTCTAATGAAGCTGCTGCTGCGTCAGAGTTTTTTGTGTTTAATTATCATTTTGTTAAATAAATGTACACATTTCATTTTTCATATTAAGGTAACCCTGCTAAATTCTTCATTTTTCATACTAGGGTAACACTGCTAAATTCGTCCAGTGGGGGGAAACAACAAATTCAGTTTTGTGTTAGCGTGCATGTGTTGAATCATGAATACAATCCAGTGAACTCAACATAATATACTGGAATGCTCACAGCTCATAACAACACATACTATTGTAGCAAAACAGTGTGTTAGAAAGAGACACAGATAATGGGGTGGCAGAAAAACGTAAACAAACATATCAGCTCTTCATAAAATTACTTCTTTTTTAGTATTTCTCCAAATTTCTTCAAGAATTTTTACCAAGAACATTGATTTGTAATTATTGCTAATCATGAATTAATTTCACTACTGATATTTAAGATCATCAGGCTAGAACTAATTATTTGGTCTACGTTTTAATTTTAAATGAGAAAAAAGGTAATATAAAACTTAAATCTTGCATAGTAATATTTTATTTTACAGTCTAAGTAGGTACCTACTTAAAGAAGTAAATCCATAGATAGTTAATAAAATAAAAATTACTTTAACCCTATTTATGTGTTTTTGATTTTATTTTATTTTCAAAGGTGCATTTTGAAGGAGCTTGAATGGGCTTTTGCTCTAATTTAGACGTGTGTTATTTATTTTATGCAAATATTAAATATCATGATCGGTTTCAAAAGAAATATAGAAAAAGAGAACTGAGATAAAGAAGTTTTTCTCACTAAGTTTTTTTTTTCTTTTTCACAGTCTCAATTTCAACTTGAATGTGATGTAGACATGCATTAAAATAAATAAAGGGTGAAAAAAACCCAGGTTTAACCTAGATTGTATACAGAAAAGTAATTAGGTACTATACCTACTTCAAGACATTTCTGCATTAAAATTGATTTATGTAAGCAATGAAAAGAAATAATACTACCATATGTACCTGGGCTTCCTTGCATAATTTAAAGTTTGTATGTAATTTATCTTTTTAGACATTATAAAGGTTAGCAAATGTTTAGGCAGTTTTTACCACATGTAGGTGTAGGTACCAACTGGTTCGATCTTTTACAATTAGTGTTTTTAATTGAGAGGCTGATGGTTGAAAATTGCCAAAGACAAGTTTTCTACTTCTTCTTCATACGATGTACTACCACATAAAAAATTGTACAAAACGCATATAGCCTTAACTATGAGATTAAAAGTATCAACTGTATACTCAAGTGGACGCCCATGAACTCGAAAATGTGCGGAAAATATCCCAAAAGTACATTCGACAAATGTAAAAATATTCAAACTCATCAGCTTAAACATTAGATGAATAAATAAATACGTGAATTATTATACTTCATTCTTATAATAGGTTACATTTATCTGCGATTTTCTCGACTTTCAGTGTTTCTAACAAGAAAATAATTTATGCTATTTTATTCTCCATTAAATTTCCTATAAAAAATACTTCTCCTGTTTTTAAATTTTTCCACTTCATCAAACAAAAAAATAACAAATAAAAATATTCGCTCCTATTCCATTTCTATACTACCATTAAGGACATGAGTACGAGAGAGAATGATGAAATTGTTGTTTTGCCACCTTCTTATTGCTGTCTCTTTCTAACGCACCGTTTCGTTGTTTCGCTGGCTGCGAGCATTCCAGTATATTAAATTGAGTTCACTGATACAATCAAGTACACAGGCACACTAACAAAACAATCATGATTAATTATTTTGTTTACATTTTTCACTTCGCGTTGTACATGACATCATATTTTTGTTATGTACCTCAGGTTAAACATTTCCAATGTTAAGAATTGCGAAGCAAATGTTGGTACAATGGCAAGGATCAGCGGCATAGCCAGGATTTGCTTAATAGGAGGAGATTTGATGAGAAAAAATTTTCCCCTTCCTCAAGAACTTTTTTCATTTAATGGGGAGGGACCATGCAGGCAGACTTTGGTCAACCATCTGAGTGAACTAAAAAACGTGAATAAAAAAAGTCGCATTTTGGAGGGGAGGAGAATTCATAAATTGAAAAAATTTTCTATGTACTAACGTGTTTCCAGTTTTAGGCCACTTCATGGCCCAACCACTTCTGGTGTTGATTTATCTCGGCACTTCACGCTTTGAGATTCAGTGAATCAAAAGTAAACTATGAATTTGAAAAATGTTTATTTATTCAACAAAAAAAAAAAATATGAGAAACTAAATTATAACATGAACCTTAATTATAATTTAAAATTAAAATGAGAAAACAACTAAATTGTACCAATTTGTCTAATTTTCCAGATTTTATTCACCGAAGTACCTCTTTATATACCACATTAGTGGTTCTCTTCTCAGGTGATAATATTATCAAAATGCTAGGTGTACTCATTCTTGAACATGCCACGTAGAATTGTCCATGTGAGAAGCAGTCCTCACTCAAGTCAATTCCTGCCACCTTGAATGACTGCTCCTGGGACTTGTTTATAGTCATTGCAAAACATACCTTAACTGGAAATTGAGGCCTTTTGAATTTTAAAAAAAAAGTTCATACCTCTCAAAACAAAAAAACTTGGAACTTTTTTGAAAACAACTAATATGATGTAGCCCACAGTCATGTAATATCATGAAAACAAAAGTACAAAAACTTATTATGTAAAACCACTTTTCACCCCCTAGACCAACAATGTATTCGATATCACACTTCATTAAAGAGATACTAAAAAAAAAAAATACAAAAACATTTCACACCATTTTATCCTCTTAGGAGATGAATTTAAAAAAATTCAGAAATTGATTTTCAAGATATGGATACATTAATATTTTAGAGCAAAAATCTCTGTGTTATCTCATCCCCTTGGAAAGATATTGACAAAAATTTGAAAAGAAGTCAAAACATATTTCACCCCATTGCACCCTTTTAAGGGATGAATTTAAAAAAATCCTGAAATTAATTTTTAAGGAATGAATACAACAATATTTTAGTGCGAAAATTTCTTCGATATCTAATCCCATTGAAGAAATATTGGCAAAAATGTAAAAAGAAGTGAAAAAACATTTCACTCCATTTCATCCCTTAAGGGATAAATTTCCAAAAATCCAGAAATTGATTTTTAAGGATTGAATACAATAATATTTTAGTGAAAAAATTTCTTTGATATCTCAACCTATTAAAGAGATATTGGAAAAAAAATGTGAAAACACATTTCATCCCTTTTTGACCCCTTGGGGATGGGATTTCAAACAATCCCTCCTTAGTGAGCACCTACACTATGACAATGATATACCTCTAAAATTTCAAGTCATTCGGTGCAGTTGTTTTAGCAGGGCGGTGATGAGTGAGTGAGTGAGTGAGTGAGTGAGTGAGTGAGCGACGACTCTATTTTATTAATATAAATTGGCTGGTTTTTAAAAATCTACATTTCCTAGCGGAGTGGTTGCTGCGCTTGAGTTTTTTCGTCATGTTTTCGGCAGCTATCATATCTAGCCTGCACGCTTGGGCTATAAATTGGAAAGAAAATGTGCCTGGCCGCAGCGAGTAAATACAATAGAGGATACTATCGAACAGCGAATTGTAATAGAATCGCGTTGAAAACCCCCTACAGATTAAACGATAGACAAGAAACGACACAAAATGAAGTACGAGTACTCAGGAAGCGGAGAGGGTCGAGGATGCGAAATGAATGGAGTACAGACTACAGAGTAAAAAGAAATGGATGAATTCCAGTGTAACAAAAAGGAAGAAGATAAACAAATAAATGAATAAAATAAAACGAGAAGGAATACGAAAAAGAAAACATTGCCGAGCTTTTCGGCTCGCTAAGTACGACTTCAAGTGGAAAGGAGGAATCTCGAGGCCAGTGCATGCTCATAAATCACAACGTTCTTGAAACAAAATGGAAACTGTACAGACTTGTGCGGTGTATATGATAATTGTATTCGCGTTCGTACGAGTTTGTGACTGTGTGTTGGTGCGTGGGTAAGTACTGGAGTAAACTTGGGAAGCTTTATTCCAGTACCACAGGCGTAGACGAAGTAACAAGTAAATAAGTCTTTTAAAATAACGTTTACCTAAAACGGTTCGCTGTAAAAACAATTCTCTAACAGAAAATCGGTAATCTGTAAAGACATCTTAAAAAGGGGGGAAAACCATAACAACGAGCTTTATCTTCGTTTTCCTTTTTTCTTACTTTTTTTTTTTTTTTCTTTTTTTTTGCCATTTGTATGCGAACTTGGACGAATTGGGGGGACCATTAAAAAGCACGTTAGCCATGCGAAGATGATCAGAAATCTTCTGGACGAATCAGATATTAAAGTTGATTTTGGGCTGAACGATACAGCGGAACAAACCCGAGGAAATGTATCGACGGGTTTTAATTCGGTACAAAAGATTTGTTAAGATTTGACAAGAACAGCGAGATTAATTTTTGATTTGGATTTCAATGGCGCAAACTCGTAGGTTACCGAGAGTATTGCGTAAACGCTGTTCATTGACTCATGACGGCCATTTTCTGAAATAAAGTTTGGGTGTCACCACTGCGGAATTTGCCCGTTTCAGGAATCGAACACTGCAACTACAAATTTAGCTCGCCTATAAATATGAGACCATATCCGTTGGTTTATGGTCTATGTATAGCCACTATCGCTAATAAAGTGGACAAACCCTAGGTGTTCGTAATAAGTCTCCATATTGTACAATTTTCATCGCAGTGCAAAATTTACATAATTATTTTCTAGCAATATGACATTGATGTCTGGTGGCGACAAAATACGAGATGTAATTTTAAGAGCTAAAAATCAATATTCTGGGAAGACTAAGGTCATAAAATAACTCCAGAGCATAGTTATCTTCTCTAGATCAGGTATTATCGAGTATGGTTAGTCCTAAACTGGCAAGTGTGATGAACAAAAGATGAGACGCGAGTCATTATTCTGTTGCGGGAGGCATGTCGCATCACATCTGACTTGAAAAGGAGCAACTGCTTGAAATGTATTGTGAGATTCGAGGAAAAATAAAAATTCTTGGAAATTTTCAAGAGAATTTTTCAAGAAAATGTAAAAATTATATGATAGGTAATTTTGACTCAGAAGATGGTCGAGAAGATGAACGTTTAATAAGTCAAAAGGTATGGTGCGAGGGAAGAAATTAGGGAAAAAGGAGAATGCCAGCACCTAAGATATTTTATACAGGCGTGGGAATGTTTTGAATGAAAAGAATTTTTCACACCATTCCACAATCAACTTAAATAAAACCCCGTTAATATGTTCTCTCGCATAATATGTTTTCCCTATGACCCGGTATACCAAACTTCCGGTATAATACGTTTTTTTCAGGCAGGTCTGGCCAGGTTTTTCAGAGAATTAAGGCCAGACTTTTCCAAATTCAGCTCCAGTGTTTAAAAATTGTTGAAAGTTTCTCTCTTTTGCGTATATTGTTATGGGATGGTAGAATGGTCTGCGCCCTTGGTGGAGGAATTTTAGCCCAGAACGATTTCGACGATAATTACAACTGAGAAATTTTGAATTATCTCGAAATGAGAAATTTTATTCAAGAAAAATAAAATTTACGTCTTTTATACTATAAATGAAAATAAAAAGAAGACATTAATTACTTGGTAGATTAAAAATTATTTTATAAGATTGCTTTCAGTTCATGAAAAGTCTGCATAAAGAGAATTGAGAAGAAGTTAGACATAAGATGTTCTCATTTGGGTTTGTTAAATAAGAAGTGATGTTGACATCAAAATGGATTTTTTTAAAGTTAATTCTGGTTTGGTGGGTTTATCAGATGAAGTGTGATGACTGCCCACAGGGGAGTAAGCGAATCTGTCAGAACTTTGATTTACTGGAATCAATTCCATAAATTCTGGTACTTTCGAGGTTAATTTCAAGAAGCAAAATCATGAACGTGCATTTCTAGGTAAATTATGAAGAGATCGAAAAGAATGTACTCGCAGTGAAATACATCAAAAATTGTTAAGTTTTTTCATTTTTTAGGTGTTTTTGCTGACTGTGAGGCCAAATTTTTTTCCTCTAAGCCGGAGGCCAATGCATTATGCACCATTGCATATAGGGAAGCACATCACTGCTCTCAATAAATCAAATATAGGGAGAACTAAAGGTAAGATACGAAATGGCAGGCGCTACGAAGGTATGCGTGAGAACGTACCAAAAAGCCTTTTGGTGGTTTAAAAACATATAAAGATGTGCATGTAGGTACTAGGAGGTGTAATGTGTGGCACCTTACAATATTAAACAGACCTAATTATAAATTATAACAAAATTACTGACCTGTAACTATATATTTCCACTCATTATAACTTGTAACATATACTGTTACACCCAATATAGAAGTATCCACCTATTATATCATATATGTACATTTAAATCATATCGCATACACAGATCTTCATAATATTCCCATCTCATTCACACCGCTCATTACTACTTGTCTCTCTCACACAATTACCGTATTCTCTCGAATGCAAGATCCCCTTTTTTCCAACTTTACAAGCCTTGAATTTGGAGTGCGTCTTGCAATCGAATTTTTTACTGTCACAATTGCAACCCATTGGATGTATCTGTAAATAAGCCCTTCAACGGCTTTGTACGTGCAGAATATGAAAAATGGATACTTTCTGACAATCTCCCATTAACAAATTCGGGTAAAATCAAAAAAGCACCGGCATCCAAAATCGCACAGTGGATTTCTACTGCATGGAAACAAGTATCCCCAGAGATTGTGGAAAAATCATTCCGGAAGTGCTGTGTTACCAATGCTATGGATGGTTCAGAAAATGACTTGGAATGAGAAGAAGCCGATTATGACACATCCTCTTCAAGTAGTGAGGATTCTGATCATCCTGATGATCTTTCAAGCGACGGATCATCCGACTAAAACTTCATATATTTAATATTTTTATTGTATGAAATAAATTTTTTTTCTAAAGTCATTCTTAAATTTAGTGTGCGTCTTGGATTCGGGTGCGACTTACATTCGAATTTTTTTTTATCCATTCTCAAATTTGGGGTGCGTCTTGGATTCGGGTGCTACTTGCTTTTGATAGAATACGGTATGTTCATTCGGTGCTTATAGTCATCTCTTTCTAGAAAACCTGAGAACAATGGGTTTGAATTAATCAATCGTTTAAATCCACGTTTTAATCATTTTCTGAAAAGCAGCTGTGTCGCATGTGTTAACTAATCGTTTTATTACTTGGACCAGGTCATTGTTAATTAGCATACACGTCTCTTGATTGCACTAAGAGGGAAAAGTGATTCTTCAAATTTTAACAAATTCCAAAGGATTAATAATTCTGAAGAATCACTTCTCACAAAACCTCCACATGTAAACGGGCTAAATAGTCAAGGCCGTAGTATTATACTAATTTGTACTCGCCTCAATCAAACAGTTGCTTGAAGTTGAACACACGTTCACAGTAATTTAGGTCAAATCATCGTTTTTTATTCGAATTATGAAAGTCCGAAATTGGCTTCACATGTCCATCATATTTTTTCTAACTCATATGTTATTTAATGCGATAACATTTTTATTTTCACTACAGCAAAATACAGGGTTTGTTTTTATATTCGATGTCATTTTTTCTTGTGAAATTTTCCTCCTATTATCGAGATAATATATTGATACAAATTACATAGCTTTCTTATTATAGAGGATGAGGACCGGAGATGAAACAAGAAAGAAAGATTTAAGCGAAGTTCCGTCCAAGAAGCGAGTGTATTTTTAGACAGTTACATAATTTCAGCAAAGTACATTTTATGATAGATAAACGAGTGTTAGCGGAAATGAACGAATGAGCGGCGGAAGTGGTAGATCAGTGTAGCCGCGAATAGATATAAATAAATTATGTATTTTATGTAATCGTGTGTTCGTGGAGTGAGAGGGGAGAAGGATTGGTGGTCTCAACACTTATGACACATCGAAATATCGATATTTCATTCAACATTGATAAAACAGTTATGAGGAAATCCATGTTTTTGTTAACACAGTATCGATAGTTGATGGTAAAACATTGATATTGAAGATGAAAATGTTATCACATTAAATGTAATAGTCCGTGGTAGTCACAGATACTGAGGCCTTTTTTCTACACAATGTCACTTCACTTCGCCATCTCCATTTCACTTTGTACTGTACATAACACTACTAATAGTGTGGTATCTGATGGGGAGTGATTACGTATTTTTATAAACCATAATATTCTGTCACATAAATTTGTATTTTAGTATTTAAAATGGAGGAAGACAAAAGTTAGTATTATATACCTGTTGCAAAATGGTTCATTGAATGTTAACATTTCCAGTTTGCAACAGGCACTTTTTTATTCAGTTTGAATGAGAAAATTCAAGATAAGCCAAAATTTTTAAGATTGATAGGACCCTTTAAATCATATATAGAAAGTTTAAAAAAAGACGTATTATATGGATTTAGAATTGTTTAAGAATTGATAAAGATGAACATCGACGAAACGTTATTTGATTATTTTACCACTACATACCTACAGGATAAAATTTAACAAAACATAATTTTGAACAAAACAGAAATTCAAAACAAAGAAAATTTATTTTATAAGACGTTCCATTTCTTGATGTAGAATTGAATTTTAGTATCTATCTCAGGAGTAAATTTGATGTACAAGGTACCAGAAGAGTTTAGAGAACTATCAGATTTATATGATATCAAAATCCAGAATGGAGGACCATTTGGAACACAATGACAATATGATTTATGGATCTGGTATATGATTTTCTCATTAAAATTAGTTAGGGGCCAGTAAAAACCATACAAAATTATAGGTTGGTTGTGAAGAAATGTAGAAATGTTCCATCCTTCATAATTATCAATCAAAATCTTGAAGATTTAGTTAATTCATTACAATAAGTGGTTAAATTTTCAATCTGAATTGTGATAAATCTGAATTTACTCATAAATTTAGGCTTTTAAAGATGAATAAAATAAAATAATTCTATATAATGTGGAATATGTGAAACATTTCATGATGGTAAAGATCCAAATAACATTATTAAAGCCTTCTATTGATAGAAATTTTAGGTTAAACAAAATTGTGCCAATTGGAGTTAACCAAATTTTGAGGAAAAAGTGATTTACATGAGGTTTTATAAGCAAATTTTCAAGGGATTTTTCCCCCAGAGATTTCCTAAAGTGGGAAGGTACTACCTTCAAGGAAATTTCTGATTGGTTTTTCAAAATAGATCGAGTCTAATAGAAAATGGAGGAAATGGCATGTCAGTTACTCCCTCAGTGGATTTGATGACTTTTTACAATTTTTGGAATGTGATAAGTATAGGCTTAAACAATTTCCAAACACATTTGACAAATTTACGAGTTTTTCAAGTTTGTATAGAAAGCCAAAGGAATTTACTGACTAAATTTTTTACAGTAATTTCATAAAAAGGATATCCTTATCAGTTAGTATTTCCTCTATTTTCTTTTAATTTTGATATCAAAGTAATACGGAAGTCGAGGGCAATGATTTGAAAGATTTTAATTTTTGAAAACGGAGTAATTATTCGTGTCAGATTATGAATTTTAGTATTCTGGAATGTGTATATTTTTTGTTGTTTATTACTTTAGACGACTGCAGTGTATTTTAAAAGAATTTGCTTAGATAGTATGTATATAAGGTGGTTTTGTTGTATACAGGGTGTTGTGTTATTTAAGGAGAATAAATTCTGAATTTGGATTTTAGATATTGTACAATAGGTACTCAAATACTAACACATGCAGAAAGTTTGCAGTACATTAAGTCATAATAAACATAAATACTTGCTCCAGATATAAAACATTGATACGTTGGACACAACTAAAATCTAAGCCTACATAAAATAAAATATATCGTCACCTTTCCCGAAAATACTCTAACTGCGGTACATTCGCTTTTTCTAGTCCAGTTAATATTCGAGTTTTTATAAAGTCTAGCCTCCGGGTATTTTCTTCGTAGCACATGAAAAAAAAAAAAAAAAAAAAAAGAAAAAAATTTGAACTAGGAGGTACTCCGGTCTTTCCAGCGAAGACGAAAAATGCTTTCATCGAGACGTCGGTTAATCTGAGTGGAAGCGAAACTTGGCGATAAGTCGGACGAACGATTATTTCGTGAATGGAATGAAAACGGTGCCGCAAGGTAATCTGCGAAAGAAAATGCGAACGATAAAATTTTTACACCCATTCGACTATAGGCAGAGCGTTATATCGACGTGAAAAATCCGGACGATGATGGCGCAAGAATGGAGAATAAAAGGACAGAAAAAAAAAATTTAACGACGAATTCTTTACAGCATTTACGAGAGACATGAAAAAGTTGAATACGAAAGCGGAGGAGAAGGAAAAAATGAGTTAGGAAAATAACACACAAAAAAAAAAAAAGATAAAAATAGGCTTCACAAAGTGACAGCCGCAGCTTCGTGTCTAATTCTCCAAAGGCTACGGAGGCCTAATCGTAGTTTTGAAAACGTCAAAAGCGATGGGTAAAGATAGGAGGGGATAAGACGTGAACGATGAAAATAGGAATTGGGAATTGATTTCGATGGAAATGTGTCATTGATTCTTGGCGTGCAGGAATTCTTCGAAGGTAAAACGAGAGAGTGACAACGAGGGGGAGAGAGAGAGAGAGAGAGAGAGAGAGAGAGAGAGAGAGAAAGAGAGAGACACGAAAAGAGAGGAATCGACGATGGAAATGAAATTCGTGTACGAAAATTGAGAATTATTCGAACTTGTCGAGCTAATCCTGTGAGACACACGATACAGACTAAGCCGGATTAATTGGACTTTAATCGCGTTCCTGGTGAAAAAGAAAAGAATTAATATCTTTCTCGTTGTACGTCGGACTGAAGCGACTACTCAAGTAGAAATGTCACCGAGTGTTGACGAGGGCAATCCGAACACAACTTTTTATTGTAACGTAGGTATAACTTACCACGTTTTCACAAGCGGGTCACAAGTGAAATTGGTTTTGTTTTTGTTGTAAAACTGAATTAAAATTTTCAACACTGAAAATGCGTAACTTTACCGCACTGGGGTACGTTCTAAAACAGTGTAAAAATTTACATGACTTGCACTTCTTGCACAGTCGAGGATACATTGGAAATGATGTTTGTATTTAATTCTCATTTTGATAAATAAACGTACACATTTAATTTTTAAGCCGATGTTCTATTAAAAATCAAGGTATTAATCTTTGTGTCATGGAACGATTGCGTTGGGTACGTTTTTCATTTTTAATAACTCAAGGAAAATTTTGGTACTGATTGTAGTGGTAGGAGTTTAAGTTAGTTCGTTTAACGTCGCAAGGATGAATAAAATATTAGAGTTGTCACACACCTCAGCACGCGCCTCTGGTAGTACGACAACTAATTAGCGTTGCCTCAGCCCAGTGTCTACCAGTCTTGGCAAGTCCTTAGCGCATTGCTAACGTGCACAGGACTCGTGGGCTTAGCCGTGACACTGATAACCCAAATTCGTTTGTATAAGTCAATTTTTTGTTGCCTGGGTACAGGTCGCAATTTTTATCCGATAGTCATGAAATTTTTAACAAGCGTTAGTATTACGTCAAGGACGACCTATAAATTTTTTTGCAGGTTGGCCGTACTGTACTTACAGTATGACTATTTTCATTTTTATTTTAGCTATAAAATTTTCAATTTTCAACCAATAGCTACAAAATTTGGAACAAATATTAACTATGATTTATTATAACTTTCAATAAATTTTGGTGAGGATAGATCGTATGCTACATCCGGTAACACTATTTTCGTTTTTATTTTGTCTATAAAATGTCTAATTTTGGACCAATAGGAATGTAATTTTGAACAAATATTTATTATGATATAACATATTTCAATAACTTTTCAGTGACTACTCAATTTTATAATTTTCAAAAACTTACTTTTCCTAATGGAGCTGCTGCTGCGTTAGAATTTTCATATTAGAGTAACACTGCTAAATTCTTTGAGTTTGGGAAACAACAAATTCAGTTTTGTGTTAGTGTGCGTGCGTAGAATCATAATATAATAAAGTACACATGCACACTAATAAAACAATCATGGTTTTTTGGTATGATTTTGTGAGGTACCAGATACCCTCCACTTTTACCTGTCAATAGAGACAAGATGCGCGTTCTTTTTAGGCAAATAGGAACCCCTACAGCTATCAAAGACACCCTTTTATAACACCCGCCATTTTGCAGCCTACCTTGATTTATCCTATTTATTTATTTTTTGGTAAAAGCAATACAACATCTATTATATGACCAATCAGTATTGACATGTAAACAATTTTGACTATTTTAAGGTGACCAGAACACCCACCATTTTTTGTGTTTGCTTATATTATGAATATACTCCAATATGGGCCAATACTGAAAAACAATGTATAAAAACACTTATACTAAATTGATAGGCCTAAACATCGAGTGCTGTTCTTGAAATTCTTTGTGATGCAGACATAAAATATTAAATAAGAATACTATTGGAGACACTGGAGATCTATGAGCCAGATAGTTCTCAACATTCATCATATTCACCCTTGTAGCTGACATTAAAATTCAGAGAAATTCTTACATTAAATTCATGGTTTGACAGCCTCATTTACTCACCACTGGGAAGATACCACATTTTGTCTGGTCAAACCTCTGAATTGGAACTGATCTGGTAAACTCATTTTTCCTCTACAATCACTTTTGGGTAGGACTTCTTCGAGAGCACATCTCTCCAGTAAAACATTCCAACTTTTGGATCAATCTGATTAGAGAACACATCTCTTTAGTAAAAACATCTACCTTTTGAACAAAATTTTGTAGAGAGCATATCTCTCTAGTAAAACATTATATTTCTTTTGCCTAAGTTCCTAGTACAGAACTTAGAATAATTTCATATATTTTTCTTGCCTTAATACTTGAGTTTAACATTGAAATATTATTATTATTTGTTTTTGGATTAAGTTAAAGTTCGTTTAAGTGAATTAAGAAGATTTAAAGTTATTTTTGTGAATTTTATTTCTTTTTCAAAAATAAAATTCTACATTTTGAAATAAATTTGATTTTTTAATTTAATATCAAAACAAATTCCCTTGACTGAGATCAATCTCACATCTACCTCGATCGAACTCTACTCAAGGCAAAAACACATTGCTTGTGGCCCATAATAGTTTACATTTTTTACTTTTCCTTGCACATGACATCATCCTTTTACTGTGTAATTCAGGTTAAACATTTACAATGTTAAAATTTTTCTACATCAACAATTAACAATGTGTGCACCCAAAGACATATTTCTAGCCATTAAAATAAATAAAAGACTAAAGAAAAATCATAGATCAGTGAAGAATACTAAAAATAATAAGAAAAAATTAAAGGAATACAAAAACTACGTAAAAACTATTGAGCAGAATTGATAACTAACTTTGAAAAGAATAAATTCTGGACTGAAACTTTCTATTTAAATTACAGCTCTCAGAACACAGCTTTCATGATGAAACTAAGCAGAAACCATTTACGGATAAGTATTCACTTGAGGTTAAAATTTTGTGAAAATTAGTCAAGTGAGAGAGGCGTGATGCTGTGACAAAAAAAGCAACATCAATTTATAATACTTATATAGATAGATAAGTGTAGAAAATGGTGTGAGAGTGTATGGAATTGTTTTATTTCTCAAAAAATTGGGACGAACTATAGCATAAGTTTGAAGGAAATTTTCAATGTAAAGAAATAATAATATATTTGTGGCGGCTACCACACTACGTCGGCTATATACACTTCTCCTTCATTCACCATCAGCTGGCACTGTGGCTGAGTGAATACGGTGCTGTATTTTGGTGGAGGTAGCGAAGGAGGTTTTAGGTATTTGGTCAGTACGGGTGTTCAAATCCCCGTGCAGACTGAATACCTAAAGTGGTGATCCCAACTTGATATGGGAGATGACTATCAATATCATCTCTCAAGCATGCATACAGCCAGTAACTTGTGGTAGTAGGTTGCACCGCTGCTGTTGGAATGTGACAGCACTGTAGGTTGTGCACCACAGGGGAGTGATGAGTGGGGACATCACCTCACACAGGCGTACATACCTACCCACAAGGTGCCTCTGTACCAGTAGTCGTATTACGCTCCACTATACTGGGGGGAGTGGTGTGACAGCTACCACACCACGTTGGCTATATACACTTCTCCATCATTCACTGTCACCCAGCACCATGGCCAAGTGAATAAGGTGCTGCATTTTGGTGGTGGCAGTGATGGAGGTTTAAGGTATTTGGTCAGTATGGGTGTTTGAATCCTCGTGCCACCTGAATACCAAAAATATTAATTTAAGTAACAATAATAATTATTGTGAAAGAGTTGTGACACTGTCTTGTTTTTGACCAGTGGTACCAGAGAAATAACTTGAAATGACTTTTTGAATGCTAGCAAGTTAGCTACACTGTGCAGGGTTTTAGTTTGTCAAAATTTTGGAGGGGAATAAATTTTGAAACTTTGTAATAGGCTACAAAAACTTCCTATTCAATCGAACAAAAAAAATCATATGGTACACACCATATTAGTTCTTCTATAACCTATTTTGATTTTAATCAATTTTTGTTTTTTTTTTGTCCGTAATGATAATTCCATATCATTTCTTATTTTAATATCTTTTCTATATATCTCTCGTATTCTATTAATATTATCCCAATTAATCTGTTTCATCTGTAACTTCATTCTAACATCCTGTCTCGACTACGTTATTGAAATTTATCTAGACCTGTCTTTTGATGTTACCTTTTCTCACTAATACAATGTTTTCACCCTAAACACTATGATGTCATTTATTCCTTAAATATAAAATACAACTCTGCAATATTCCCAATTTCTCTTAAAATTATAACTACACCCACTTATGTCATAAGTATGTTTCTCTATTGGCTTACTCTAAATTATGTAGATTCTATTAACCAATTACATTGTATATCTCCCACAACACCATTGTACAATTCTCTCAAATTTGTACCTTTAGTTCTAAGCCTGATTGATTACCAGTTCTTCTTTTGTACAATTCACTACATCTTAATAATATTTTCTTGTACATATAAAATATACATCGTACAAAAATAATATATGTGTCGTGTACCTTTTTGTAACAATTATACCGTTACAGTGTCAAAAACACTACATAATCGTTAATTTTCCGACTAGATTCAAAATTTCCAACTGTTCGGCCAATTGCAAATTATTGGGGGCAAGCTGCTCTCTATGCTCTCTTATAGCTATGGCCCTGATACTATGACGTAATCACAAGGTTCGGATGCGACGGATGTGAGAATCTCCCCAGAGGAGCGAAAAATGGTGGCGCAAAGTTGTTAGGGAACTTTTTTCGTTTGAGGCATTTTTAGTCCACCTATTTTTCTTAAAACTTGAACATTTTTCTCGTTCTTAGGGGGCAGTTAACCACTCAACCTTCTCGATGTTCGGCCAGCATAAAAATCTGTCCACTATTCCAAAGTTGCAAAACACATTCGTATTCATTAATGTATCGAATCGAAAAACAATTCGCAATATATTCGTATTTTAACGTACTTACAAAAGTTTTTTTTCACTCCAACCACCCCTCGCATCCATCAACTGCGTCAGAAACGAGGTTACAAAAAAGTTACTGCAATTCGATTGCAGTTTGAAATACGTTGTTCTCGAACAACTACAACTAAACTACAAAAAAGGAGAAAAACCCGAATTTAATGAAACGATTTCAGCACACTAAACTTGTGATGCCACACCCGTACATACGTAAAATTGTAGGGCATAACTTTTTCCTTGTTAGCATATTCTGTCTCTCTCTTTTTTTATCTATTTCATTCTCCAGTATTTTGTTTGTCGGATAAAATTTCCGTGACTGATACATTTCATGGCTGGCAGTGGCACTAATACGATGTGCAACTGAAAAATTCAGAGACATCGTTTCATCAATGCATGTAGGCTATTCGCAAACGTGTAATTCCATTCTCAAAGTATTGTCAAACGATGTTCAACACGTGGGAATCAACAGACTGGCGGGTCAGTAATTTAAAAAGATAAATAAAAAAACTACCGGATGAGAGGTGCGAGTGAGAAAGAAGTACGGAGTACCAAAAAAAAAAAGCAAAAAGGACGAAATATAGAGAGTAGAGGCGATTACGATACTCGGTGTCGAATAAATAAAAATAGCATAGGACTGACCTTTATGTTGTTACGTATACCATCGAAATTGAGCTATTACAAAAAAAAAAAATGCCGAATTAAAAAATATATATATATCTACGTATATTTGAATAACTACCGAGTATTTTGTTGAAAATAATGTTTTTGCGTTGATATAATGGCACAAAAAGAAGAAAAAAAACGAACGAAAAGATGCCTCGTTAAAAATGCCAAGTTGAAATATTTTTGACGAAAAAAAATACAAGACAAAAATTAAAATTGAAACTAATTTAAAGAGGCAAAAAAAAAATGGAATAAAAATACTGAAAAATTTGGGTAAAAAGGTGTTCGAATGCGACGTTTTTCTGTTTGCAAGGTTGAAGCAGAAGATTTTAGTAGGCGTTGAATGTAGAAAAAATGATATTGAAAAAATCTGAAAGCACTTTTTTAAGTGAAAAACAGCTGAAAAATAAAAAAATAAAATTTATAACTCACATTCATTTAGCTAGATTGTTTAAAAAATAATGATTCTCCAGCAAAATTTTATCAAAGGCACAAAATCGTTAAAAAGTTACGGCATTTTCTTTGTTTCTTGTCAATTATTTTATGATTTCTCCGTAGTCTCTGTAGCAATCCATCATAGCTCCATGCTAATCTTAACTCATTGTGTCATAGCGTTACCAGTCTATCTGCGAGTAGGTATATCTTAATTTATGTAGTTTTTTTTTTTTTTTTTTTCTTTTTTTTTTTTTACTGTGGTACAAAGTTATTTAGAGAATAGCTGGATCGATTTTTATGATTGAAGGAGTCAAAAGAAAGGTCTCAGATATTTCACACGACGAAAAAAAGTCCGCAGCCCAAAAGCGAAATGACGCCTGGTATTTTGTACGTACACTTCATCTCGTGAGTAGTTTCGATCTACTTTCTGCCTCTTAGCCTTTCTTCTAATTCTTCGATTTCATCCAATTTGGGGGTTTATTTGGGTTCTGAAAAAATGATGACCAGATTCTTATGATTATGAAAGCTACCTCGGCCATCATCATTATCTTCGTGACGATTCATTCACACTAATAAGGATTCATATTATTTAGCGTAATTTTGGGCCGACATTGCCCTAAAGTTATCAAAGATTAAAATAGTCGGGAAAATGAAATTTAAAAAATATTCTTACATTAGAAATCTGGTTTTATTATTTTTGAATGAAAGATACTCAAATTAAAATAAAAAATAAAATAAAAATTTCTAAGGACTCGGGGAATTACACCTTCAACATTAATATTCCTCTTTGTTTTCAACAGATTTGGTTTGGTCTCTACGATTTGAACAAAATGTGTATAAGGTCGCTTTTCTTGATAAACCTCGTAAGTCAAAAAATCAAATTTTACAGGAACAACAAAAAACTGAAAAAAAAAAAAATTCCCCAGGTAGTAATTATCATCATTATATTGTATTCTCTATTCAAGCAGGAGTTGGGATTGATGTGAAGTAGTCGATTGAATCCTGGGATTTTTTTAATTCTTTTATCAGAGAGCGAGTGAGTGGGATTCACTCAACATGTCTGAGATTCAATCAGGATTTATTTGGAGTGAATTACTAAATGAGCAAGAGAGCGATCGAGAGATTCCTTAAAATTTTGAATCATTCATTTCCTCAAGGACAAAGCAGTTTAGACTATTATCAGCACATATATTTTATTTTATTTCTTTCTGCCTCATTGCCATTTTTCTTTCTCCCCTGCCCATATTCTGATTTTTATTGGTGCATTTTTCTTTTTTTCCACCCCCTTTTTGTTTGTCTTTCTTCCATAGATCTATAATCACAAAATTTTGAGAAAAAAAAAGAAGAAAAAAGATTCAATCGGAGTGAATCATTTTTCTAACTAGACTGTAATCGATTCTATCGGATTGATCTAAAGTTATTAAATTTGAGAGTAAATGGGATTGAATGGGAGTTTTTGTTTCACTCCCATTCCCTGTATTCAGTTTAAGAAAGGATACTGTAAACACAGTTTTAAACATTATGAAAGAAACATTGATAATGATTTCTACAAAAAAAATCAGATTGTTGATATTTAATTTCAGCTTTACAGTTAATGGTTCGATCGATAATTTTGATGATATTATATTATAAATTGAAATTAAATTAATTAATTGAATCGCTGAATCAAAACCGAATTTGAGGGATAACTACTGAACAAAACGTATAATTTCATCGAAATTTTCACAGAATCTTCATCTAATCGATATTTAATGTTTCTACTTAATTTCAGCTCTCAATAAACATGTTTTATCGCAATATCATTCAATAATTACGATGAAATGAATAAGTAGGTGGTAATCATATACTGACAAGTTCTCTCGAGTATATTATTTTTATACAGATAACGCTAAATTCAGTTGTCTTCGATCTTCATCCTCGCTAGATTTGTTTCCAAATTGAACTACGAATGGTTCAACGAGTACCTCAACAACATTGTCTAATTTCCCCCTAGATACTTCCGTTACTTCTGTAACATGTCGAATAACATTCTTCCAATCTCCCACTGAGACTGGAAATATTTTCTGGCAGTAAATAGATTACATCATTTATCTTAAATGTTGTATTACCGCGTGCAACATATCCTTTTATGTTTGTCCAAATACACTCAATTGGGTTGGTCAGAGTGATATGGCGGCAATCGGAGAACAGTATGACCTGGGAGATTTTTTTGGTATTTTTCCTCTCATAAATATATTTATAGGTCCACAAAATTTCATACTTCTGTGTCACACCCTTCTCAAGATATGCAGCGTCAGAATGCTACAAAATTGAGTTTAGGTACGTATAGGTATTATAGGTGTGTGGTTTGAAAATGAAATGAAAGAGAGTGAAGAAAGAAAACAAAGGGGAAGAGTGAAGAAGAAAAAAGAGATATGAGTTAGTTACTCTAGTAAGTCGGTTGTCCCAAGGAAGGTTTTATCCTTAGTGAAAGTCTGTAGCCTGTCTCAGTGAAAATTTTCGGATTTTCCTCCAAGTGTATCCTTCATTTATTTATTGTTAGTAAGCTGAAAAAACAAAAAGAGAAAAATATAAGGAAAAACAGCTCTATATCTCTGTACCTATTGAAATGAAGTTTTTTTTTTCATTATTATTTACGAATTAGAATTAGAATTAAAATTTAGTTAATTATAATTTCAAAATCATTGATTTCAAATAATTTCATGCTGATGAGCTCAAGACAGATAATGAACCGATTCAACTGAACTTAATTGCTTCTAAAAAAATTAACACAAGATTAAAGTTTGTACGCTTTAAAGGAAATCATTACCTAGACATTAATTTTGATTTTCAACAGTGAAAGTACAAATGATATCCTGGTCCATGAAAATAGTAACTGAAAAAGTTAATAAAAAATCGTAAAGAAAAAATAACAAGCTATCAACCGCAGGGTCAGCGGTGATGAAAAATATTAGTTTCGGACTTTAATTTTCAATTTCGGAATACAAAAGACCAATATCAAGATCAAAATTCACCGTACAAGATCGAGACCGAACGCAAACAAAATAAAAAATACGAATAGATGGTAAAATTTTCACATTCTTGTTACTTACCTTTCATATTTTGTATGGACATGTATCTACGGTAAGTTTAATTTAGTTATCAATAGACGAAAAAATCTGGTACGCAAAACTGAAACTAAGACAATGGTTCGACTCTATAATACTATGACCACGACCAAGACTACCATGGTTAGAGTCTTGATATTGGATTTGCTTTCGCACATTGCCGAATCAAGGACATGAGGATGCAGGGGCTCCAAAATGGGATAGGGGGTCTAGTGGCCCTCCCACCGAGTTTAGGATCGGGGAAGACAAAGTGCTTCCTACGACTTTAAGATCGAATGGTAGGGCTTGGAGCAGGGCTAACGGTGAAGCACATAGCGCCTTCGAATCCAGGAAATCATGATTATTTTTAAATTAAAACTTTTTTCATAAATAATATTACTAGTATTACTTGAAAAATACAAAACGAAAAATATCATCTAAAAATTTATACTCGGTGGTTTTGAAAAATATTTTTCACAGACTAACAGACAAAATCATTCCGAAAATTAATTTTCTTTCAGCGTGGAAGTTGAGAAATTAGAAAATAAGTCATCTCAATGAATGATTTCAATACATACCAAAGTAGTTCACCTCAGCTTTTAAATTACCAAATCTCTTACTTCATAAATATTATTTTCAATAATTCTCGTATTTAGGGCAAATTGGTTATGCAATGAGCATAACGTATCTAAGATACAGGCGCAGATAGATAATTTTCAAGCATGACAGATTTCTTTTAAAGAGGCTGAATTTCAAGGGAAACATTGCGTTTATTTATTCACATATTTTTTTATTTACCTTCAATTATTGTAACATAATAAAGTATAATTTCCAGTCCAACCCACATCCAGCAAAATTCGAGTAGTCTTAGCGCTTTAGAACCAAAACAAACTTAAATGTTTTCTTCGGGCGAATGTATGAGGATAAATCTGAAATAATACATTAAGAAAACTCAAACCACCGTTCCCAAATTATATGTATGCTACCTCTTTACACGAAAAGTGTCCCTGAAGGCTAAATCAGCTTTTCGATTAAATATACGCTCCTGCTGATTTCATGAATGAAATTAGCTAGTGAAAAAAGTTTTAAATACAACGTAGTAACAATATTTTCGCATTTGTGACAATGTTCTTACAATGACACCCTGTGAATACGTTCTTGCATAAGACGTTTTCCCGCATAATACGCTGTTTTGTCCTGGTTCCTTGATTTGTTATTTCAAACTTTTTTAAAATTTCCTAGTTTCCAGGTAAGAAATTTTTCTGCATAATACATTTCTTCGGGGAAGGTTCGGGTCAGGGTTTTCAGAGAATTAGTGCTACACTTTTCCAGTTTCTTTGGGCATTAAACTGGATCTGTTATGAAGGAAAAAATTGGAACTGAACCACGAATTTTTAAAACTGATATAGGAACGATATTGCGTACACATCATGAGAAGCGATAAGAATTTATAGATAAAAAAAAAACTTTGGAGAAAATGTGAAAATTCACCAAATTTTAGTATTCCTCATCAATCCAATAGTCTATCGACAGTATCGACTGTTTTTAAAGACGATCGATACGGTGTAGATAGTTTGATAGAAACAGTTTTACAATCGAGAGTCTAAAACTATCGATATTCCACGAAACTATAGCTAAGGTCCATAATTTAGAAATACATAATTTGAACAGATAACTACCCCTAAAGCTGCCAAGAAAACAAATTTATTTACTAAAACACCTATTGTCTCATTTTAGTAGGTTGCACAGACAACAGTACCAGAAATAATTTTATTCAAATAGGTACATATAGAATCTAGAAACCACCTAGCAATCCAAGTCTAAATAGAAATATTACGATCAAAAAATGAAAGCCAGAGTATTCACATTAATAACACATAAATTTATATAAAAATAACAGAAACTGCCTATAGTAGAATCAGGATTGTTCGATCTTTATGGGACTACGACGATGACTGGAACACACAAGAAGTCAAATAATTTGAGGAACAAAATTGTCTGTCGAGTTTCCCTCATCAAATTGCTCATGACAAATACCACGATGCTTTTTACCAGGGTGCAACTATCCATTACTTATACTGTGAAATCATCTCTCAATAGTTTTTTTTATTCAAAATTATTTCCTCTGATTAAAGGCCCCAACAAAAATGTTCTTTCTTGTCTTTCTTAACAAAACTAAACTCAGATTGCGTCATTCAAGATTTCTGATACAGGAAGTTTTTGGAGACCTACAGAAGGTATCATGGTTGATCAATCCAATGAGTCCGATAATTGACGGTTGGATAATTGAAGTTTAAATGTATGTAATTCAATATAAGTACCACATATTTGGAACAAAACACTAACAAAATTGAAAATCAACAAAATTAATTTCACATTAAAATCTACTTAAGTTTAGGAGACCACCAACAAAATATCATGAAACACGGATAGCAGAAAACACAATACTTTCCTCTAATTGAGTGGTAAAAGAAGCGAGCTTCAGTCACACGGGAGATAGGGGAAATTATTAACAGATAATATTCCACCTCTTATTCACAAATGCTGAGCGAATGCTTGAAATGCTTGGGCATAAAAAAAAAGCAAATGCTCATTACTATCACTACACACGCCTATAAGCGAGCGATTTCTTTCTGATGCAATCCAAGAACAATACATTCAAACATATTCGTACAATAATTTTGTGGAAGAACTATTTCGCACTTGTCAGTTAAATCAACTTACTTCATAGAACCGCTTCAGATTTAATAATTAGGTGTACTAAGATAGTAATAATCCGCTCAATATTTAGTAGCCGACATAATGAGTCTCCCAAAAATTGGGTGCACACTTCTATTGTACTCACCAGTTGAACAGTGAACAGCAATTTTGATCAAATCTTTTTAAGTTTGTAAATCTTACGTAAGTCCTAAACTGCTATCACACTAAGATTCTCAGTGAGGAATCAAAGGTGGCACCTCCACAATTCATCTGCTTATGAAATTAACGCAGAACTCACAGACCCATTCTCTGATGAGGGGGGAGTTGTCACACCGATTACCCCAACAGTTTCGAAGTTACCACAACACTGAAATTTTAAGGCACAGAATAAGTCTTACACAATACTGGAAAAAGTCAAACTTGGTAACCAGTGTGAAAGCAGGATTTGAACCAACCACAAACAAGGTAACATACCAGCGTAGTAATAGAATGTTTGTAGAATTTAAATAGGGTTCAAATGTTTCTGAACTTTTTCAGCAGCCTTAACTGAACTTGGTTTTTAATGGCAGTAAGTATGTTATTTTGGAGAAAACGTTGGCACCAATTTTTGACGAATAAAAAGTTTCAAGTGCCTGGAGTAATACCTTTTGAAAAGAAGACGTAGACTTCCGAGTTGAACGCATATTAACGACTTTCGATCTCTCCCTTCGAGAGAACTTTTCACCTTCTCCGCCTAAAATTTGCACAAGAAATAAAAAGTTTTTATTAATTTTTGCCACTATCTGGCACATTTGTTAACTCGGTCGCTAATATTTTTAATTTATAAAACACGATGTTTTATGAATATGGATTTTTACGTTTAAATTTTTGGATCAGGTCTTTCTTCTTTCGTTGGAACAATTTTCTATTTAGGCCCTACAGTTAACCGTAAAATTTTCATAGAATCTATAACGAGTACATTTTGTCAAGGTAAATCGTCATCGTTTTTTTACAAACAAAATGGCTGATGAATATTCGTCTCATTCCACCCCAACATCACACTAAAGGGGAGAAAGCACAAATTCTTCGCACCTCAAATAATACAGCATAATATTCTGATCGCTTCTGAAAAGTTTACAGTAAAGACAAAAAAGAGTTCGTGTTCAACATGCTGGCTGTTGACCTTTTCCTCACTTTTCATACTTCCATAGTTAAAGTATAATGAAACTTCTCAAGTGAGGATGTGGAACTACTTGCTCTCATACAAAACCATTTAAAAATTGAAAATTCTTTAAAAACTAAATAGAAAATTGAATTAACATGTAAATCATAAATTTTTAAAATATTTTCAAATTATTACATTTTCCTATTATAGCTGTCCAAAAATCTCTTAAAATTTATCTAAATAATACGCAAGGGAACCTGCTGGAATTTTCTACCTCACAATTACTTAAACCCAAAAATTTATAAATATAAAAAATGAATAAAATAGTTTTTTTCCAGTTTTCAAAATCAAAACTGTGAATATTTTAATGAATTTTTCATGATACAAAATTGAAAAAATTCCAAGATGAAAACATTAAAGATGAAACACACACACACACACACACACACACACACACACACACACATAGACACATACACATACACACACACGCACGCACGTACCCACGCACGCACACGTACACGTATATTACTGGGCACATAGAGTAATTATAGAAATTCTGAAGAGATACTGTTGATAGACCTTTAAATAAACTTTATTAAAAAAACAAAACAAACGACTGCCTTAATCTGATTGAGTAGCTTTTATTGGTGGATTGTCCAAATTTATGGCAATAATTTTTTCAATCTTTAAATTCTCATTTCCTTGAATTACACCATCTAATTTTTAATTTTCACTTGTTCTAAGCGAACGAAATTCTATTAGTTTCAGATACAGACATACCAAATACATAACCTCCTCCATACACAGTCGGTACAAAATTGAAAACTGAAGAATTTAATAAAACTGTCGATAATATTAACATAATTTTATCAACTATCAGAACCAAAAATAGCGGTTTATCATGTTTTCAAGGAGTGGAAAAATGATGTTTTGGCAATGATCTTATCACCGGGAATAAAGTAGTTACCTTATCTCCCGAGGGAGAAAAGTATCGTATTATTTTCTGTTTATCACGTATATGTCATCATAAGAGCAGCTTTTCATGAAAACCATGACTGGGGCATGAGAGCGAATGATGTAAGATTGTTAAAAACGAAGATGAAAACGCCTTTTTTCTTTAATTCAAAAATTTTCTTTCGCTTGAATAATAAAGTATGTACACAACTTTTTCTGAGTGAACAATTATCAACTTGTGTGGTTACCGCACTCGCCTATGGCTCGTGTTTGAAAACTTTATACTCGTTAATAATTTCTCATTTTCCTCTCATGTACTATTAATACGATTTATTGTTTTAAGACCTCCAAGTATCTAAAATAATATCAAAATTCCTATTACCAGATTCTTCAAAAATAAATGAATTATGAAATCGATAAAAGATTCCAATGATTGCTGATTCTCTATTACCTGTTTTCTGAATAAGAGAAATATCTCACACTATAACTCTGAATCGACTTTCAGGAAAAATTCTACTTCAGAATTTGTGAGAAATACACAAATTGTTAGTATCAAGTTTAATAAATCCCAAAAATATCGATGGTGGATGGTTCTTTCCCATTTTACCAGTACACAGCAGTTTACAAAGTTTTTACCGATAATGGACCGAATTAGTCTCAAAAATATCTCTACCTTAAAATATTTAAGTAAAATTAAATCATTTTCGAGTGTAAGCAGTAAAATTTATGAACACGAAGCAGATGAGGGATCCAGAATATTTCACCAAATTCCTATTTTTCAACTCGAATCAATTCCTATTAAGATTTTTCATCTCGGAATGTTTTCTGTCTTATATCATGAAAAAAATCATCAAGGTATCCACATTTTTGATTTTGAAAACAAAATACAAACCTATTTTCCTCTGTTTTATGACTATAAATTTTTGTGTTAAAATAATTCTGACGAAGAAAATTCCAGCAGGTGTTCTTGTGTATTATCCAGATAAATTTTAAGGTATTTTTGAACAACTCGGATAGAAAAATGTAAAAAATCTGAAAATATTTAAAAATTTTGTGATTTACATGTTAGTTCAATGTCAGCTATTAGGTGTTTAGAGAATTGTCTCTTATTAAATTGGTTTTGTGCGAGTGATGATTAGTTCTACACTTTCACTGACGGACTTTTTGACTTTTACAAGTAAATCCAAAGTGCCTAAGTTTCATCACTGTCTGACGCGTAAGTGTCGAAACTACATCTACGTAAGTGGATAAGACTTATGTGCGTGGTTTACGTAAACTTTCCATTCGACGCACCTCGACGTGGTGAATGTTCGTGAGATTTTATAGTCGATTCGTAAGTTTTTGGAAGCAAAACCACGCCAGATATGCATTTTATGGCGCCTAAAAAACGTATTAATGGGCAAAGTTACAACGGCTGAACGCGTAAATTAGCGAATGCCAAACGAGTCGAAACGTGTACCTACTTGGTTCGCGTGCGAAACTTTTTAATGGCATATTAAAAATCATTGGCTAAAACAACGGGTAAAAACTGATTTTCACTATTGGGTTGATTGGTTTGTTTCGATTTTATATGCGCTCGTTCTAGATTCATCTAATTTTATTCTTCAATCGAATGGTTCACAAATCATTTTGGATTACCTCGTGTTCTTTTCGTTCATTTGGCCGACGTCAAATAAGTTGGAGCGGAGAACTGGATTGGGACGATGGCTGAGTTTCCAATCAGACAATTCAAACGTTATTGGAGGGAACTAAGTATTATGGGACGGGTAATCGCGTCTGAACTTGTCTACTGCATGATTGCAGGTGCTCTATCTGCTTCGATTTCGAAGCTTAACTTCCTCCAAAATCTCCATACTCCGTTTACTACAATTCGAACGACATCGAGTCCATTAATTGAGGAAATTTTTAAACCACCTAAGAACCTAAATCACCACTACCTACCCATCATTTTTCAAGATTATGAACTATCTAATTATCAAGACTCATTAAACGTATTTATTTAATTTACTCGTAGAACTGAATCTTCTGTTGTAGGATTAGCCTTTTATATCCTTTTTCTTCACATCCACTGCCGTTATTGCCTTTTTCTAGAAACTGCTTCATCTTTTCTGCAGAAACTTACTGCAATATTATCAACACTTTAATGTATTTAAAATATTCTTTTTCACTTTCCTCTTCAAATTGAAAACCTGCTTTTCTAGCGCAGCAAACTGCGCTACAGTTTTTTCTCTGAAGTGCATTACTTACTTACTCAGATTAGGTAGGTACCTATACGAAAAATTAGGGTAAAAATCAATCCTAAATAATAATGTAGGAATCACACTCAAAATAACGGTCCAGTGAATCGCAATATGTAAGTATTGTGAAGCATCTTTTATAACCTTAATAAATAAAAATTTTTGCGATTTTATTATACAAGATCCGATAGGTAGAAGATGTGCTATTCCTTTCATAACATCACGTTCTCCTAATATTCGATCAAGATATATATATAATAAAATAAGAAAAATACGGTTTATTGAGTTGACTATCCGGTCTTGATAAAATAAAATAAAATAAGTAAATACTTCCCCGGTTAAATCTGAATAGTAAAAACTGAGTAGATCTAACCGTATGACAAGTGGGGAAGTCAGTCCGTTTTTAACTGGCTTTCGATAAGAGACGTTTTTTCGTTCACATCTAAAATAAGTTAACATAAAGTGAAGAAGTAAAATAAAAGTTCCATCAATTCAAGATTGTGTTTCAATATTAGTTCGCCTCCTTTTTTATAAGGCAGATGACCTACAAATCGTATATATAAATGTCAACGAATGAAACAAATAAATGATTCTCAAAATACCATCTCCACGTGGTACAGCTCATTAACACTGAACAATGGACATTCAACAACTAAACAGTAAGATCAAAACCAACATACATCAGCTCTATCATGTGTTTCACTAAATCATATTGTCTTAAGATCATCCGTTTGGATTGTTGGGCTTTTTTATAATAACTTAAGAGGAGTTGTGTAGGATCTATATGATGTGACCTCATGTTCATAGTGGTTTGTGGGAAACTAGGTTTTCATGTCCCTCCCTTCCTAAATTTGAGGTACCTTGACTCTGAAGATCTATGATCTTGGGCTGTCTTGTTTTTCTATAGACACTTCAAATATTTTTTAGATTTTTTTTTTTTTTTTTTTTTATTCAACATAATATGATGACTACCTTTGAGGCGTTACAGTATACCAAACGAGCCAAGATTTTATTTCATATAGTGTACGAATTGACCCCCAAAACTTTGGAAGAATTATTTTCGACATCGTATTGGTACGTAAAATTCGTTCAAGAAATCAAATATCGTCTGTATAGGAATCCATTTCTGTACCTACCGCCTTTCTCCTCGCTTGTTGCTCCTTTTTAAGTAGGTTTCTATTGAAAATGTACTTATTAATCTTGATTTCATGGAACGACCTGGAGGTGGGGGTAGGTACGTTATTTGTTTCATAATTCTGGGAAAATTATGGCATTAATAACTCAAATTCATATATAGGTACATATATAAGCCAATTTCTTGTTACCAGGATACAGGTTGCAATTTGTATTCGATAGGTACGAAATTTGGAACGAATATTAGTACTATGCAGAAGACCTGACCTATTGATTTTGTTGCGGATCGGCCGTACAGTACTTCCAGTGCGGCCATTTTCGTTTTTCTTTTGGCAATACAATTTTTAATTTTCTACCAATAGCTGCGAAATTTGGAACAAATATTTACTATGATATAATATTATAACTTGCTACGGACTTTGGTTCGGATCGGCCGCACTGAACTTCCGGTAAAACAATTTTTGGTTTTATTTTGCGTATAAAATTTTTTAATTTTCAATTAATAGCTCCGAAATTTGAAACAAATATTCACTATGATATATTATAATTTTTTATAAATTTTATTGCAGATCGGCCGTACGGTACTTCCGGTATGGCTATTTTAGTTTTTGTTTTGGCTACAAAATTATTAATTTTCGATCAATAGCTACGATATTTGTAACAAATAATATAATTTACAATAAATTTTGGTGCGGATTGGTCGCATGGTACTTCGATGACACTATTCTCGTTTTTATTTCGCACATAAAATTTCTAATTTTGGACCAATAGGAACGTAATTCGAGACAAATATTTATTACAATCTATTAATAACTTTTTGGTGACTACCTAATTTTACATTTTTCAAAAACCTACTTCTTCTAACGGAGCTGCTGCTGCGTTAGAGTTTTTTAATCTTCATTTTTCAACTCCAATAATTCGCGTATGAGAAAAAAAAGAAAAAACTGCTTGGAAAAAAAAAAAATTGAAAACCAAAAACTGAAACCGAATAGATTTTATTTAGATTAGGCGAATACATTATGTCTATTGAATACGACAGAAAAATTCATTTCCCATTCACGTCCTCTGTTTAGCATATTTTGTTTCGCCTTCAACACTCCGCCACCCATTTATTCGGTTCTACTCGGCTACTCTGGTGACGCTTCATTCAAAACCAAAAGAAACTTCTTTTCGAAAAAGTTCGTAATCGAAAACGTGTATTTTTTCATTCGAGTTGAAGCAAACGAACAAAAAAACGAAAAAGTAAAAAAGATAGGAACGTTTATTCCCAGCACGAATATTCGTTCTTATACTATATTATGGGAAATGGTTACGATTTTCGGGGCGTAACATGTAAGATCATATTATATACCAGAGGAACGCGAAAAGCGTGTTTAAATAATTCGTTACCACAAAAATCACCAAAAACGTACACACATTGTCGAAAATTTCATTAAATTAAAACGAAAAATGTTGAACATTTTCTAAAATATGGTAAAATTTGATAAAAACAACAAGCGTCCACGAATACTACAAAAAAGTAAAACTCGTAAGGATTATTTCTTCTCAAAAATTATTATTATTGTGAAGCTATACGACTACAGTAGATAAAATTTCTTCCCCTCAGTTCCTACCCATCAAAAATCACTTCGATTCAGATCAACGGTTTTTAACCTTCCTCAGATGATCTCTTTTTTGTCCTTCGTTTAACATTTTCGCCGCTCTTTTGCCTTTCAATTCCCCTCCGACTCTTCACAATTTTATTTAATAATGACCATCATAATAAACCTGATTACGTTGAACATGAAACTGCACCAAGATTACTTTTCAGAAGTCCACTGAAACCCCCTACAGTCGTCCACTGATATGAAAATTCGTGAATTATAATTTTATCTTGCAGTTGAATTAAAGCGAATAAGCTATTTTTTCACCAAAAACATTTCCAAAAATTTATTTAAATTATGATTATTTAAAAATTTCGTTTTTATGGAAAATTACATCGATTGGGAATTTATCCAAAGTAAATAAAATAATTTTTTTTTTCACTTAAGCTCAAAAAATTCGATGTTTATAAACTTTTAAATTGTACCAAAAGCTTTTGTGACCGTATCCAATCCAAGCCGTTAAATTTTTGTACCCGTAATCTGATCTTGTCTTGAAATAAAAATGGTACTCTTCTCATCAAACTGAAGTTTTTTTCCTCAACACTGTGAGTTTTAATTAATATTTTTATTCCGAATTTGGGATAACTAATTCGAGAATAATGATTCATGGCTAAAAGCTACCAAAATAAGGGTAGTGGAGGAGGGTTGACTAGGATTTGAGGCTATTTTCAGTGATGTGATGTTGTGAAGCTAATTTCATTTTCTTTTTTACAATTCCTCCAAATTTGATATATAATTAGTAGTTTTTTTTCCCTAAAGGGGTTGGGGTCGTTTGCTGGTTGGAAATGACAAACCCAATCATACAAATCCGAACATTGTAGACTTTGGCTCTAATCCCTAGGAACCAAAACACTAGCCAGACATAAGAGGACATAATTTGAAAAACCTGCTGCTTATCTAGTGCGGAGGTGTGACGTTTATATATCGTAACAGAATATTTAAAACACACTAATTGATAAAAGAGTGTATTAAACAGTAAGTTTATAAAACATGGAAGAACATAAAAGTAATAAGCAGTAACAAAACATCGAGAGAGTATAGAGTTAAAATGAATTATTAAGAATTGATTAAGAATAAATTCAGACGTACAAAACATGAGATTATATAGTAGTTAGATTATTAGTCTAAAGAGGAGGATTGAGCAATTTTACAGAGTGTTGGAGAAGGGTTTCAATCTTATTCGTTAACAGAAATGTATGTACAGGAAGTATGACCAATGGTCTTAAAAGAATACGACATAAAGTGAGTGTTCACAAATAATTTAGCAGAATTGAAGATATACGCAAGATTGCAAAAATATAACAAACAAGAAATAAGTTTATAATACCGTATAAACAAAGTAAAAGTTTATGTAGGGAGATGATGTCATCGGAAAGTCTTCACTTGATTGAATGACGTGAGTATTTATGAATGGAATAAGAAGAGAAAATAGATTAAGAGTAATGATGATGATGATGATAATAAATGTACGAGTTTGGGAAAGTATTATGTATGATACGAAAATATCGTTACAAGAGGTTCTCAGTTTTTTTTCACTCGTATCTGTTATCTTTTTCAAGAAACTTTGTGTGCCACTCAATATTTTATAAGCCATTTTTTCTTTTACATTTGTAAGAATTACGTAGGTACGTACCTATATTGAGAATTATTGATAAACATTAAAAAATGGTTATTAAAAATTTTTTTCTCTCACTTGAACTTGGCGTACCAATTAGCTACTGCTCACAGACTACCAGTTGAAAAACTCGGATCTAAAGATTGAGATTAAAAATAAAAAGGATGATTTAAGCTTCATAAAACTAAACAAAAGATAAATCAGGGCCAAAAAAGACTCCAAGTTAATGTTTTTGAATATCTCTAAAAGTGTCTGAAAAGCAAAGTCACACAATGTCTCGAAAATGCAAAGAAGAATGTGCCTTTCTAAGAAACCTCACTATCGTTTGCTTCAGTTTCTCTACATTTTCCGATTAGATACTATGAGAATAAAATTACTTAAGACAGACAAATAACGTGAAATCTGTTCAGTTTCTTTGTATAAGTATTATCTTCGTCAGTGACGATTTTTCATTCTCTTTAACATATAAATGAAATTTAAGTACCTAACTTACTTCTCTTTTTTTCATAAATTGAAAGGTTAAATTTTAAAGAATCCTCTACGTACCTACGTGACATTCGCCAGAAAATACATCCGAGATACTGGACAACATGTTTGAGGGTACAATAACCCATCTTGCAGTTTTTTAGGAGGAAAACTGACCTATCAGGAACACCTTTCGGACAAAAAGTGATTAGGTAGCACGTTTTGCGCAATTAGCACGGTGGCAAAGGGTGAAGGCGAGACTTTCATTATGCTATTTTGGAAATTCATCCAAATTCATTCACGAAATGAAAACTTAACCGACCGTTTGGTTGAGTAAGCATTTTTTTCTGTGCAAACGTACATGGAATAATGATTCAGTGTGAACCAAGAAAATCGATCGATCAACGTGACATAATATCGCTACGAAGAGCTCCAACTCTCAAATAAGATCATTCTCACCTACGTTAAGTCGAAAATTCGGAGAGTTATTTCATTTTCTAGTGGAAACCAATTTTGAAGATCACAGACAAATAAACGCATATTGCACTAAGAACCGTGCTTAGTAACGAGGTTATGCGATTCTGCCGATAATTACAATTACTCGGTAGGTACCTAATGGCTCATTTTGGCTCCTCAAATGGGTCGCTACGATTGGTATTCTTAGATAAGGATTTGATTTGACACGCGCACTTTCAAATCAATCTTATCCCCCAGAATGCAATGGCATTACGCGGTTGTGTCACCAATCATCTAGGTACGCACATCAATCGACATACAAGCCAAACAGAACAGCGGCACACTTGCTCCCTGCACACGCACACTCCAAACAAGGGTCCCCATTATGGTAGTAAACCAAAATAAGCAGGAGGCCATGGTAGTTTTGATCTAGCTCAGTCAAGTCTTGTTATTAGTCTCGGGTTTTGCCTACAAAATTCTTCAATTAACGACAACCAACTTATTCTAGCCATTCACGTCCTTTCAGAATATACAATAATCATAATTTGTCTAAAACACCAATTTACGATCAAACAGGAGGAGACAAAACAATTAAACAGGAAATACTGCAAACCAGGTGGGTAAGGGGCGAGGTTGCGAACATTTTAAAGTTTGCTCATCACTTGTGGGGAAAACGAGACCAACACCAAGACCTGACCGGGTACGACCAAGACCAAGACCACGACTACCATGACCACAGTCTTGATCAAGCTTTTGCTCCAGGCTAAAAGCAAGAACAAGACCAAGACCGTGACGGAGACTTGACTGCGCAAAACCCAGAATACTACAAGAATATTGATGCGAGACTTACGACTAATAAATACTACGTTGATCATCGTCTCGGACCTCAAGTCAAGGTCTTGTCATTTGGTGCGATTCGAGGAGAGCGCGACTGATTGCTGGTAAACAAAAAGTTCTGGGAACAAATCGGATTTAAGACAACGACGGATGATGATTACGTTTGCGATAATGATGATGATGATGATGATGAGGATGAGGAGGAGAAGGAGGAGGAATGGACTAATTTTTTGATGCTGTTACCTGCACTCGGACGTGAAAAGGAAAACTATTCAGGTTCTATACCAAACTTGGAAGAAAATCTACTAAAAACAGACTGGAGTATGACAGTCTGTAACAACCAATGAAACGGGAAAGAAATCTCATCGGTAGATAATAACCCGCTATCCAAAAATAGGAAAACAATGGGGCAAAAACGTCGAGAATTCAGTATGCTCGAAAATGGTCACCGCGCACATTAGCAGCCGCAAAAGCCCCAGCCTGAAAAACAAGGATCGACATCGAGTGGTGAATCAAATTTGCAGATGATACGCGAAGTGACTGCGGATGCGGCTGGATACGGGGTGGGGGCGACGATGAGGCCCGGGAAAAGGAGGTGTATAGGCGAAAAATGACAGACAACGAAATGGTCACCAAAAAGTTTAATGTCCATTTAATTGAATGGTACGCGGTGACTATGACGACGCATCAATTAGTTTTTGATTTTCGCCGCAATATATATATATATATATAGCGTGGTTATAATAGTATACAGTATATACTGTATTAATTCATAATTGGCCAAATAGTTTCGACGGCACGCTGATACCGATAAGTGCTATCCCTTCCCCCGCCCCCACCTTACACCACCAATCCATCTAACATTTACTCTCCACTGTACCATCGTCGCTGATACGTTTATCTGATCCAGAGAGCTTGTTATAAAAAAAAGGTTTGTAAACAAAAAAAAAACAAAACAAAAAACTCTAGCGCAGCAAACCAAGCTAAAAAATGTAGGTATTCTTGAGAAAAAAAAATTAAATAAATAAATTTAAATAAATAGTTACCATAAAAAAATGAAAATACCAGAAGTATTCGTCAGAATGGTGAGAAACCATTTTGTTTAATGAAGTGTCAAGGAAATTCACAGTGAATTGTAGTGCGATATTATAAAATACGTGTGCTAGTTATTAAATTATTGCTTAGTAAATAAAATAACTGCAAGGTAAGTCTACTTTCCACACAGCTTTTTTGTTTCTTCTGAAATTATCTATACAATACTATTCTCAGCAATAGTTGGACGATTTTTTCAAATCACTTCTACCGATGAACCGTTCAGCTGATTGAAACTAAATTTTTCAGAATGATGGAAAATAATATAATTTCGTGACAATTGATTAAAAATTACGCGCTTTAAAACCATTTAGGCTCAACAAATTCAGGATGTAAAGGACGTACCATACCGTCAATCTGGACCAAAAATAATAGAGTTCATCCTTGTCTAGATCCGAATAATTGAACTAAATTTAATGACTATCGGATAAAAATTGTGACTTGTATCGAGTTAAATCGAAATGGGTATACTTACAGATAGATATTTATATTGGTAAAGTGGTGGACTTCTTGCAATAAGATCGACTTTGTGCTCCGCCAAATTACCAACTTCCTTTTTTTAAGGAAAAAATGAAGATAACGTTTTGCCCTATGGAGGTTTTTCGTATTAAAGAGCAAACTAAATAAAATCTAATACTTATCATCCCTCAAGTTAATACTTCCACCTCACTCCCTAAGATATTTTAACAATATTTTACAATTATTCTCGTGATTTCCTTGCCTTAGGTCCATCGTACAGAAAATTTTTTTCCAAGTGAAAAGTTTTTCTATAAAATCTCATAAAAATTAGGTTGTGGAATACCTTGTCGTGAGAGATATTCACACTAGAAGGTCTTCAACAGTATTTGCGTGTTCTGCCACTTCATACGATTAAGTATGGGAGAGCCAAATCCTCGGCGAACACTGGCGATTTTTGAGCCGGTTCTGAGAGTTTATATACAGGATTTGGTACACACACACAGACACACATGCATACGTATATGTACGTAATTATGTCATGCGTTACGTCGTTTCTTGTCTCCGTTGAGGTGATAAGAAACGAAGCAGTGCGTTTGGTACCGGGTCCTGACATTACCGAGATTGTTATCAGGTAATTGATCTCGGCCCGTACAATGTATCTTACCTGTACGTACGTACAGGTACGAACATACAAACGCACCAGTGTAAATTCGTTTAACGTCATAAAGATGATTATTGCCAGCCTTTGGGCGGCAACTGTCATCAAGGGGTGCGAGCCCCTATTACCTCATACGAGTATTGTCCCCACATAGGTCATATACCTACTCCATTTTCATCAGCATAGTAGTTTTGGAGTTGAAAGCTGCCAGAAATTTTGTTTTGTTGGGATGTAAAGCATCAATTTGACCAAAGGGAACGTTTATATTTCACGATGTCTGATAAAACTTTGCAAAATACTTTCCTCAAAATATATTTTTTTGAAATTTACAGGTAATATGGCGATCTAAAAGTGAAAAAGTGAATTGCTCCCGGTGAAAAAATATCAATGATATGGAAAAAAAAGGAGCAAGATAAAGTCCCACTCAGAAATAGATGAATGAATATACACAACAAAAAAAAAAAAATCCCTCCACTTTACCTTCATTTTTCTTCACGTATAATGTATAATAACGAATTTCAGTTAACAGTTCCTGAAGTGCCCTGAAGTCATGAGACGAATAACAATCCTACCCCTGACTATGGGTCTCGATACCAGATCAATTTTAATAAGCAGATTTTCTTTAAAAACCTACATAAAAAAAGAAAAACAACCCATAATGCTCGGTATGACAGTTTTATTTTAGCGACAGTCGGTCGAATCATCTATTGTTTGTGTGGGGTGCACACACCGAGAGAATGGTGGCGTAAACTGTTTTGGCTTTATGAAGAGCTTAAAATTACATTTACGCTCGTCGGCGACAAAATAATTGATTTAGAATGAATTATCCAGAATGGTGACAAGGTGGGTAGGTTATTTCAGTCACGTTGTCACGTCGTCACGTCGAATTTCGTCGTCATCTATGTAAAGGGCATTTTCTTTTGTGCATGGCGGGATGGTATTCTCTGTGTGCCTGAGTTTTATTTGACAACCTCAAAAAAGAAGAAAAAGAAAGTTGAAATTTTCAGCTGGAATAACATATCATATCACATCCTACGTATATTTTAGCGCAGAATCGAATGAAATCAACCGCAAGTCAGTAAGACCAATAGTTTTATAGCTTATTGCAAATTCTGTACCAAGTTTTAATTGGTAGATTTCACGTTTTCTGGTGTTTAACTTCTAACACCCAGGACAAAAAGTCGTTTTTTCAGGCTCACTTTTTAGGGTCGGGAAGCGTCATAAACAAAATAAAATAAGAACCTTTTTTACCGCAAATATAATGTTAAACATTTTTTGACTGAACTATTCTTCCGCTATCGTCGATATTTCCCAATTAAAACATCAAAAAACCGATTCGGGGGCACATTTTACATAATTCCCACAGTAGCAAGAGGGGTGGGGGTTGAGACTTTTAGTACGTCATTTACGTTATTTAGGACACTCATCCCTAAAGATTAGTCGCAAAAAACAAACTATAGCAATTTTACAGAATAAGATTTCTATTTTCTCTGGACTAAAATTGTATTTTCAATGGTATGCGACCCTCGATGGGAAAAATGGCCCATTGTACGGCAGCCTCGTAATTATTTCGTCAATTTCTTGCACTCAGCCGCGATGTTTTCATTTCACTGTAGAAGGCAAAATCATAGGGCTCGGTCGTACCAATGTCACTCGACTTATACTCTGTGTGTAGGTCTACCGGCGAATAAAATCTGTTGCTGGTAAGTCCGTAAAAAAAATTTAAAAAACAAAAACTCCTACTCTGCGTGATTAAACGCGGATTAACTCCATTGGTTCGTTTCAGGTCGGCGGTCTACCAAATGAACCTTGTAAAGCCTCTAACATCAATTTATGAAGGGTTATCCAATTATTGACAGAAATTATTGACGAACGAAATCAAGACATAACCGAGACAATGACTAATAATAGTCGTGGTATGGCGCAGTCAAATCTTGGTCTTAGTCGACGTGCGTAACACGTACGATTTTTATGAAATATTGATGGCTAAATTAAACTAAATATTTACCTACCCGCGCGAACAGTTGTAAGGAACTATCATTCAACAAAACCGGTCCGAAACTACAACTTTTAGTGAAAACTTAAAAACTCTATTGCAGCTCCCAGTGTTTTGAGTTTAGTATTCCTCTTAAGGAGACTGAGTTGATTACAGTTCCCAATTTTTATACGCTTTCATTTTACTCACTCAATTTGTTTTTTTTCAATTTTTGATTGTTTTTGTCTCGGAAAAAAAAAGTGAGAAATTTTATTTTCTCTTTCGCCATTATTTTCTTCTTCAAATTATAAAATCGTATTTTTTAAAAACTCGTTTTTAACCTAACTTATTAGGTTTCAACTGACAGTAAAACATTCAAGTAAAACTGAGAATTAACATTCGAAAGAACGGGTCCAGAATCAAAACAATTAGGGAAAACTTTTAAACTTAATTACTACTCTGTTTTTTTAATTTTCGTTTCTAAGAACTGACAATACAAACCTAAAGGAGAAATGAGCACTCACTTTCAACAGAACAGGTTCGAAACTAAAACTATTAGCGAATTATTTTGAACCCATTTACAGCCATCGGAATGGAGATTTTGAAATGAAATGTCTAAAAAACCATCAAGGATTAGGAACCCATGTGGAATAAAAATTATTTGAAAATTTGTCGGATGAGAGAAACAGCGTACTGCGACAAAAAAAAAGTAACTTCAATTTATATTAGGTAAGTGCAGTAAACTGCGTGGTAGTATACGAAATTGTTTGATCCCTCAAAAAAAAAAGAAGAAATTTTACGTTTTTTTTTTTTTTTTGAAACTGGTTGAAATTTGAAGTTTACTCTCAGAACTGACACTAAAACTAAGAAGTAAAACTAAGAACTAAGAATTAACTTTAAAAAAGAACCAGTCCAGAATTAAAACTATTGATGAAAACTTTCAAACTTGACTAATGCTCCAAGTTGTTTGAGTTTTTACTTCTCAGAACGGATACTGACACAAAAACTATTGGATATAATTGATAACTAACTTTGAAAAGAACAGATTGAGATCTGAAAATTTCGAACTCAATTACACCTCTTAGAATAGAGTTTTCAAAACGTAACTACGCAGAAACCATCTAAGGATAGGTATATACATAGGACAAAAATTTTGAGAAAATCTATAAAGTGAGAGGGGCACGATGATGTGACAGAAAAAAAACAACTTAAATTTATAATATAGAAGAAGGTACACCACACATTCCTGCTTAACATGGTACAAGTCGCAATTCTTATTCAACAGTCATGAACTGAATCTAAACAAAGAGAAACTCTATTGTCTTTGGTCCAGATCGGCTGGATGAAACGTAGGGTACATCCTATTGTGTTGCATTTTTGTGGCTTAAATGGTTCTAAAATGTATAATTTTTAAGGAATAGTCACGAAATTTGGTACAGACATTGAATATATTATATTCTAGAAATCTATAAAATTTTGTTTCAATCTGTTCAACGATTCATGCGTAGAAATAATTAAATTTTCAACTATTGCCATGAAAAGTAGACAATTTTAGATAAAAAAAAAAAAAAAACTGGATGGAAATCAGGCTTCCAGTTATTTTGTTTGCCAAGCAATTATTTAATAACTTGCGTTCGTATTTTACAACTTCACAATACAATTCAAATTAATTTCCTTGACACTTAATTTTATACGTAATTATTAATCAGCATTCTAATAAATAATTTTGATATTTTAATTTTTTTACAGTACTCCTTTATTTATTTATTTATTTATTTATTTATATTTTATTTAGTTTTTTCTTCGTTAAGAATACCTACATTTTCTAGCGTGGCTCGCTGCGCTAGAATTTTCCATTTTCAAGTCTGGCGTTGGTATAGGTAAGGTGTCTTGGTCTTGCCATCACAGGTATGGTCTAACTAATGTAGATATAGTCTTGGTCAGTTATCATCGATATGGTCTTGGTTTTCATACTTCCTATAAGACCAATACCTATTTTCTTCATTAGTAAAAGAGGTGTAAAGGAACTTTCATTCAGTACTCGAGTGAAGTTGATCATAACCAGTGAAATCATCTACCTCATGCCAACGTTACTAAGGTGATTCGAAACAGCTGATCGAAGAAAAAACATCATGAAAATCATGTGAAACCCTGTATATCATCAATGGTTAATCCATATGCGTCCAAATGGACGAATTGAAAATTTTTGCTTAATGGGTAGGTACTTACTAATATTTTAAAGTGGTCCAAAAGACAGAAAGTTTGGAGAAAGTATCAAATATAAACCAATATAAAAAATACTATTAAAAATTTTCTGTGTGTGATTTTCACAAAAATTGTACCTCAATATTGCATACAAATAAACTTGAAACGAAGTTTGATTATCATTTTATCAGAATAATTCCGACGTTTGGTGTTAGGTACTTACATAGCATGTTCTAAAAAAAAACAAAAAGAAAAACATAAAGACAAAACAACAAGAAAAAACTGCCAAGTATTTTGATTAAAATATCGATATTTTATTTCAAAAGTCTAACTTTAACTATTATCTAGGTGGGTCTATACCAATTTCATGGTTCTGAGCTATTGCACCCTATTAAAATCACCATTGTTTTCCCTCTTGTTGCTGTTTTCTTCATTTTCTTTTTCTATTTTTTTTTCTGAGCCAGTTCTATGTTTTGTTTTTCATCTGTGAAGCTAGTGATGCACACTAATCGATTGGTTCAACTAATCGATTATCTCGATTAATCAACAAATCGATTTTTGGTTATTCGATTTATTTTTGCAAAATTAATCGATTAATCTAATATCATTCAGGCTTGGGCAAGAATCAAAAAGTTTTTATAAAAGAAATAGACGAAATATAAATGAGGAAAATCCTACTTGTTGGCTGTTGTAGAAGAAATGTTTTCTATTTTACCTAAAAATTAATGCGTGTTGAAAAAATGAAGTTTGCAAGTTGATGTAAGAAATGGAAAAATCAATTGCTTGAAATAATTGATGAATCAAGCAGTTTTCAAATAATCCTGTATCAATATGTGAAGCAAAAACCCTATTGCAACATCGTTTATCGATGTAGCTTGTTTCTCATTCTTTTCTTCATTCTTTTCCTCTCACCACCATGGATACACCATTTCTTCGAAGATGCTGCCACAGTTGTTTCATCGTTTGTTCATTTTTTCATCTTCTTCTTCTAACTCCTCCTTCCTCTCCGCCAAAGTAGTTGCCTTGGTTGCTGCTGTGGACTTAAATCAACCAATAACTTCTAATTTTCACTATTTCACACATAATTTTATTTTCCCCTTTCTCCTAAAATTATATTCCACAGAATGCAGTGTACTTTTTAGTTGAACATTGTAAACTATTTTTTTGCTGCTCTCACTCATTTTTCTATACTATGTTCACACATACTGTATGTTTAATGTATTCATCTGTACACTTACTTTTTTTGTTGATTATAACTTGATATTTTTCATTATGTTACCTGGTTTTTATCTATTATATGAATTAATTTATTATGATGTGTTAAGTTTTTATTATGGCAATGGATTAATTTTGGTGAATGTGGTCGGTGGCTTCTAATTAATGGTCTCATCGTAAGTATTTCCACGGCTATTGAATAGCGATGGTTCAAGTACTTATCATTTTTCATAGGCAAGGTCTAAATTCGAGTCAATGGATACCTGGTTGACTATTAGGGTTGAGTGGTGGTAATTCTGTAGCCACTATCCAGTGTGGGTGATTTCTTCCAAGGTTTTTTGTTTGTGACAAGCTGGTAGTAAGAAATAATGTCGGGACTACGGGTAGTGGAAGCTTCTTGGGCCCCCCTCGGATACTACACACGTAATCCAACTTCTGATAACAATATTTCTAAGTTGAGAGAATTTTGATTTTTTCAATAAATACTCATTTGAAAAGGATCCCAATTAGAGACACTAGAACGTTGAGAAACAGAACAGCAGAACACTAGAAGTCTAGAACTAATTCTATGAGAAAAAAAAAAACAAGGAATAAAACAATGTAGATGATTTTATGTGCGGATGTTATGATCATGAAATAAAGTATAAAAACAAATAAAAATGTAGTATTCTAATTAGCTTCTCATTAAACTGAAAAATTTTTAAAGCAATTTAAGAAGTCCTGAAAATAGTGCGAAAAAATAAAAAATAAAAATAAGAAAATGGACAGACGACATGATTAATAGAGCCAAGCGACGTATTAAGTTCTATTATTAATATTAATGAAAAATATTTGAAATAAAAAAAAAAGAAAAGTAACAGTTAAAAAGAGACAAACTTTTTAAAGTTCATTTTGGCAATTTACTCTCCAAAAGATATTGCACATAAATATTCATGAAAGTAACGAAAAACAACTTTTCACCATTTGTTTAATGTCTTTTTAACGGCTAGAAAATGAAAAGGTTAAAAAAGAATAGACGAAGCATACCTCTTTTTTTCCCTTTCCTTCCTCATTTTCTACTTCAACTCTTTCGGTCTTCTTTTCTCATTTTTTCCCTCTCATTCACTACACTGGCAAAATGAACTAAGAGCTTCTTTAGAATGATTTTTCGTTCGAAACTATGCTCGTTCCTACAATATTAATTTCAAACGAGAGAAGAAGAAGAACAAAATAAGTAATTAAATCCCTAAACGTGAACACTTCAAAACAGAAAATAAATTTCATTTTGCAAACGACAAAGAGGACGAGGTGAGAATAAAGTGAGTGAACGTGGAGTACCCACTGACATTTTTGCAATTAGAAGTGAGAAATTTACAAATTTTCAAACTTTCTTCGCACAGCCTAAGTAGGTATTATTTTTTTTAATTTTTTTCTTTTTTTGCCAACCAGCAACAGCCGACGACAACAGCAATAATAACAATAACAACAATAACAACAACATTGAAATGCTGGAAGCAAGCAAGAACGAACGATTTATGGCGACAGAAAGAAATTAAAAAATATCGTTGCGTATATCTGATCGGTTGTTTTTCTTTTTTTTCTTTTTTGAAAATGAACAGAGTAAGAGTGAGGCAGTCAACAAGGCGCTAGATGGAGAGAGAAAAATTGAGAACATCAACTAAATGAAACGAACGCCCTTTTTCTTCTTTTTTCTTTTTTCTTTTTTCTTTTTTTCTCAGTAAATTATGCGAACTAGCTTCGTGTTTGAATGTAAATGTTTCGTTGGCTTTATTGTAGAAAAATTATTTATTTACGTGCAACATGAAATGTGGGTTGAGCAGAAGGTAAAAATAATGTGTAAGTTCAGATCCGAGAGTGTCAGTGCAATGAAGTGGAATTTGTTCGATAATTTACGAGGTCACAATACCGTGCGTTTTCTGCTGTAAAATGGTTTTGTGATTTTTCGTAAGCAGCACGGACTGGGCGACGTACCCACCCAGAGGAGCACGACAAAACAGACAGCATCCAACAGCCTGCTTCTTTTAGAATTCGGTATATACTACACTAACCCCTGGCTCTTGCGGTTTTTGGCTCACTCGTTTACATTCACCAGGCGTCACATTCTTTCAAAAGGAGTTTTTTCCAGTGGAATTGTGGAACTTTCTCGCTGATAATTTTTTCTTTTCTTTATTTTATGCCGTACTACAACTAACGAACTGAGTGTGAGGATCGACTACTGATTAACCAACCGACACAGATAAGATAAAACACATAAAAATGACGCAAAATGCACGTGCGTCGATTTTGATTTCAACGTCATTTACACCGGCCCGTTGGTATAATAAATTGCCACGTCCAGCTACTGAGGCTACAAAAGGCACAGTAGAGGCCAACACAGGATGGTATAACATTGTAAGCATAGTGGGTGTCAGCGTTGTGGAGGAGGGAGAGGTAATCAGGTATTGCTTCACTCGGTTAGCCAAAGGTCAGTGCTGTACGCAGCCTACAGCATCGTTCACATGACGTCGTTTTACCAGCGCTGGTTGAGAATTCATGCTGGTTGCTGGTAAGCAGCGCCGTGTAAATAGGCTGGTGTGCCGGTGAAATTGAAATTTTTCAACTTTCGCTGATGGTATGCCAACTTGGAGATGAAAAGCATCGTGTGAATCACAAGATGATGAAACAGCATGATTGCTAACAATGTTATCAGTTATCATAATCTTTAAGAAAAATCTTTGAAGTTAATATTAGAGATGATGCTTATTGAAAAGTGATTAATTTCATGACCTGATTAAAATTTGAAATAAAGCTTAAACTGTTGTCTAGAAAGTATTTTGTGAGTAAGCGTTGAGTGATTTTTTTTGAATATGAGACCATCGGTTTTTGGTTATTGCAGTTATATTTCAAACAGCTTCTCTTCGTAACCAAACGATATTCAATAGTGAAATTATACTGGGTTGTTAAACAATGTTTGAGATTTTTTACATAAAAGTTTAGTTTGAACCTGTTCACTAGTAGGTGAGTCAGAGCTGAAAATCAGGAAATGTGGTTGAATTTTAGAATTTGTTCAAATCAATTTGTTGCAAACAAATTTTCTCTGCAACAGAAGAATAGTCAATGGTGAAAATTTAACATTAGAGTTAGTGTAAGTTAATCAAACACAAGTGAAGTCTACACCAATCTACATCGGTGCAGCTAACTGTTTGCACTAGTTTAGGCTTGGCGTACTTAAGTCCACTGACACCAGCTAACGGATGGTTAACAACATCCTGATGCAAATAGCAAGTTGCTGGAATCACAACACAAAAATCTCCACATATATCTTGCTGCTGCTATTGCTTCTGATGAATCATACTGAATTATTGCATCATATCACGGTTGATGGATGCTACACCCAGTCTGGTCGTCTCTGATTCTCAAATGAGATTGGTAGACGCTCAGGACAGCAACAGACAATATTTCTATGTGCTTGATGGAAGGCTTATGGCAGCAGAACATTAGTATTAATAAGTTTTAATATCTTGTATAATTTTGTACCCTTATTAATAAAAGAAAATATTTACAGTTGATTCCGCTTAATTGGGAAACCTGTTAATTGGGACAGTTTTTCAATTGCCGAAATAAATGAACAGGTAGGTACTAATGATGTTAAAAATTTCCCCTTAATAAGGACAGAATATTAGTTAATTGGGACGCTCAATCAACATGGAAACTACCCATTTCACTACAAGAGTAGAGGAAATTCGAGAAAATGATGCGAAAATTTACATAGTCAATCATGGAAAATGAGAAAGCAGATTTTTATCACCATTTGTTTACCTTTTCAAAAGTTAATACACAAGACGAAAGATGATTTCATTGATTCATTTGGACACAGTATTGTACCTACATGTATGTACCTACTTACTATACAAAATACTTAATATGTACCAGCAAAAAATTTTGGTTTCAGTAAATTTTTGAAACAAAACCTTTTTTTCATTTTTTTAAACTTCGGATTATTGGAACAACCTCTTAATCGGGACTAAGAAGTACGTTAACGATGTGTCACAATAAAGCGGAGTCCATCGTATTCAAACAATAAGTATATAAACATTACCTATCATTGATTTTCACTTAAAACCAGGAGCATGCAATAAAAAAATCTGACCCTCCTGTACCAACAGGTAGGGCTTGTAACCAAAATGTTTTTGTGGTTACTGGTTACTGGAATCAATAAAGAGCTGTACTTGTTACCTACTGGTTACTGCTCTGATTAACCAAAACAACTTTGCTGGTTATGGGATGATCTACTGGTTATTGGTTGAGATAAAATTCATAGTAAAAAGGATAAAAAAAATCCGCCCCTGGTCAAATTATCAATAATCAATAATTTTCCAGAAAATGATAGATTATTTTTGAAAAAATACTTGATTATATCGATATTTTAGAAGAACCAATAAAAACCAATTTTTTTTGGTTATTGTTCGTGTTGAAGGTTTCAGAATTTTGAGGAAATTAGTAATTGATTACTTGAAATATTTTTGTCTTGATTATTGGTTCTCCAATCAACGCTGTCTGTTTGTCAAAATTTTTAGCGGTTATTGTTCTGGTTATGGTTTTTTGATTACTAGCCCAACCAACAGGTAATAAAATGATTTAAAACTTAAATTAACATCATGTTATAAAGGCGTGGTATGATGGTCGCACGCTGCTACGGCTGCTCGAACGTTCACGGTTATAACTTATAGTAGCTTTGGCTTTCTGCACGTTATCTCCTCAACAGTTTACTGTTTGGCTACTCCAGCTGTATAATTGGACCATTCGGTAACCAAACAAACGTCAGATTATTCGACTCTGACGAACTCTACGTACCCAAACGTAACCAAGGACTGTTTAGCCTTTTCGGCTCTTGGCCAGGCTAGGCCACAACAGTGTCACGCATTCGCATATCAAATCGCATAGGTGGGTGGGTACTCGCTGGCGAGAGCATCGATTCGGAACAACACCACGGCCGATGATGCAGTACGCCATTTTACACGTTCTTCTTGGCCTCGCTCGTATCGTGCGATTCAAGTTGACGTCGTAATCGTGAAGACAGTCATTTAAAGTTCGCGTCATTGTTCATTGGCACCTCCCCACCAACGCTGTAGCGAACCGCTGCCAAAACCAATTCGTGCGCGCAGAAAAATCGAAATTTCATTATCCGCAAAGTTCCCACATCCCCGAAAGACGACGGCCGCCCACCAGAATTACATCCCAAGTTTTTATTTCAATTATTGCAGTCACGGCTGCTTGGTATCCTCTTCACAAAGCCAATTAGTTTGCATTTAAGCCAAGCCAAAATGAAAACGAGACAGAAGCCGGCGTAACGGCACGACGGGACGAGGAAGATTATAAAGAAAAGATTTGTTAACGAATAAAAGATGCTTACAATGACGAAGATAATTTCGACGTGCATAAGATGAGAAAGCGGACGAAGAAGGAGAGATATCATATTGATTGGCGAAAACAGAAGGAGACTGACGGAGAGAGACGGCGTGGTGACAGGGGCGAAGGGTACAAAAAAAAAAAAAAAGAAAAAAGAGAAAAAACCTTGGAAATGCCGAAATGCGGTTTAATTATTCAGATTGAATAAGTCAGATTTAGAAAAGGAGGAGGGGGAGGAGCACGAGGAACAGGAGCGGGGTCAGCATGAGCAGCTTCCGAAGAGTTCGGCGGCGCCCAACTTCGACGGCGGCCGAGGGCGACGAGGAAGACTTTTTTCTCTTTCCGTCCGGAACGTCTCATCGCGTGGAAAACGTTTTCCATTCATTTTCAAATCCATTGTTTAACTTTTCGCCGAATTTACGACTACGTAATCGCGTGTTTTATAATACGGCGTAAAGATTTCACGCCGCAGCACTGAACTGAACGGAACTGCGTGCGTTGTGCACGCCAAGTGTTTCAACTTTATCGCGATTACAATATTAAATTTTGGGTTACACTCCATACACGGCGTCTGTACCTACGTACACACGTAAATATGTATAAATATTTATTTTTTTTTGTCAAGTCGTGTTTTCCTTCGAAAGTTTAATCGACGCCAGGCCAGAAAGAAAAATGACGGAGATACTTAATTTCATTCGGGCAATACGAGAGGCCACGACGACAGCGGCGACGGCGAACAATGCGCCGAACAGAAAGTAAATGCGAGCGCAAGTTGTTGTTCTTCGTTTTCGTCTTCCATTTACTCGTCAGATTATAGGTGCCTCTCTTTCACTCGATCATCATCTCCCTCACACTCGTTCATTTACTGAGTTTCCAATTTTCCATCTCCGTCCGTCCGTCCGTCCGTCCGTCCGTCTGTCAGGCTACTCGCGCTTCTCTCACTCGTTCACTCTCTTCTCAATTTCTTCCTCTAGGAGGCCTAATTAATCGAATTCCCGGACGCTATATTGCGTTCGTCGAATTTTAGGCGCGAAAGACCAACCCGGAAAAGGTCACCAAGGAGCAACTTTCGGTGCGAAAAAGAAGGCAGCAGCGATTAGATAAATTACTCTCTCGACTGTCTTCAAGTTTGTGTGCTTTCTCGACCAGCGTCGGAGCTACAACAATATTACAGGCATTAGGAACCTTGTTCGATGCGGTACGAAGACAATGGAGAAGTTGAAGGCCTTTTTGGGCGAAAAACGAAATTAAATAGGTTGCGGGCGGGCTGGAAAATTATTTAGCCTACCTCCTCGCATATCACAAACACCTGTAAGCTGTAACAAAAAGAAAAAAACAAACAAATTAGAAAAAGGAAAAGTGTCTTTGAACGAGGGCAGAATTATAGACTTTGGTACGGTTCGACCGTACAGTACTTCTGGTAGAGCTATTTTAGTTTTTGTTTTGATTATAAAATTTCTAATTTTTGACCAATATACCTATGAAATTTGAAACAAAAATTCACTATGATCAATTATAATTTCTTATAAGTGTTGGTGCGGATCGGCCGTACGGTACTTCCGATATGGCTATTTTCGTTTTTGCTTTGGCTATAAAATTATCAATTTTCGATCAATAACTATACGAAATTTGTAACAAATATTATAACTTGTCATAAATTTTGGTGCCGATCGGATCGGTCGCACGGTACTTCCGGTAATGCTATATTCGTTTTTTGTTTCGCCTATAAATTGCCTAATGAAGGACTAACAGAAACGTAATTCAGAATAAATATTTATTACAATCTGTTAACAACTTTTTAGTGACTACCTAATTTTATATTTTTCGAAAACCTACTTTTTCTAATGGAGTTGCAGCTGCGTCAGTTTTTACCCATATATGTATGTATGTATGTACGTATCGCCCAAAATTTTGGGTTCACGGTTTTGAGAAAACTACCAGGTGAATATGGCTGAAATTTTCACGAGAGATAGTTCTTATACTGGATCAGGTTTGAAAGAACTGTTTTGCTTATCGGTTGATTTGTTTTTGAGAAAATTGGAAAAAAAAAATTTCTGGAAAAGTCGTTTTTCCTGGACTTTGAGAAAATGACAATAGGGATCGGAATTTTCACGATAGATTTTCCTTATGATGGTACAATTCTCTCAGGAGTTTGGCGCCTATCATTTCAGTAGTTTTCGAGAAAACTGGAGAAGTAAAATTGCTGGAAAAAATTTTGGGTTCACGGTTTTGGGGAAACTACCGGATGGATAGAGCTGCAATTTTTACGGAAGATAGTTCTCATATTGGTGCAGGTCTGAAAACAGTTTTTTGTCTATTGGTTGATTAATTTCTGAGAACATTGGAAAACAAAAAATTCCTGGAGAAGTCGTTTTTTCAGAATTATGAGAAAATGACAAAAGAGATTAGGCTTAAATTCGCGATAAACTTTCCTTATGTTGCTGCAAAACTCTTGGAAGTTTGGTGCCTATTAGTCTCTCCATCTTCATCTCTATCTCCATTAGCAAACTGGGATTTCTAGCCAAGCATTGCCGCGGTAAAGTTTTTAATGTGATAACATTTTTATTTTCTATATGGGATCTGTTTTCGAATTCGATGTTTCTTTATTTTCCTATTTTTTCTCACACATCGATAAAATATCGATATTGGTTTACATGCATTTTGTTGAGACCACCAATCCTTCTCCCCTCTCACTCCTACGAACACACGATCACATATCGAATACATTTAATTATATCTGTTCGCGGCTACACTGATATACCACTTCCGCCGCTCACTCGTTCATTTCCGTTACCGTTCGTTCATTACTCTAAAAATGTACTTTGCTTAAATTATGTAACTTATGAAATAAACATTCGCTTCTTGGACGTAACTTCGACTCAAATCTTTCTTTTCTGTTACAACTCTAGTCCTCAACCTCTATATGGTAGCATCGCTCGGTAACAATCCTTGTACCTGCAACAGATTTTGAAAAATAATAATTTAAAATTTTTTATATATTGTGAATTTTCTTTGTGTTTAAGTCAAACTTTTAAAATTTTTTCGTGAATAATTGTGTTTTAATATTTTCGTAATTTTATTTTGTGTTGGGTAACTTAGTTCCAACCATTTTTTCGAGTCATAAATTTTTTGTTCTCGAAAAATTTAATTCCACTTGAATGCTGTAAACGTTCAATGAGTTTCGTCGTTTGCTGAAAGGATTTGCCCCGTTTGTGTATAATCCAGCCAAGTGTATCGAAAAATTCCAGGACTCGCCGATTGCTAAGTTGTTTGGGAACCCTGCTTGTGTTGCCCGAAAACTAGTAAATTCATTAGTATCTGCCCTGCTTGTGTATGAACTAATTCGTCGAAGTCATCAATTGGAAATAAATCGCCTTGAGCAGTCACAAATTGATCTGAAACCAACGTAAAAGCTTCAATTCAACAACATCAAAATTGGTATTCATCATCTTAATTCAACTTCACTTTTGGTATCATCTTTAAAACTCAAAAAAACTTAACTCAAACTCTCATCGAAGTACGTTCAAAACAACCGAAGCGCAGTTCAAACAGCAGTTCCAGAGCACCACCTTCATTAATTCCAGAAAATGAACCTGAAAACAAAAAATCAACGATTGAAAAGGTATAACTTGAAAATTTTCTGCTGAAAAAAGGTAATAAAAAACATTATTTTTCGTAATTTTTCGTATTTTTCGTATATTTTTCGTGTTCAATTTCGTGTTTTTCGTGTAACTTAACTCTTTCGATTCAAAATTTAACCTGTATATTTGAAAATATCGTTAATTTCAAATAATTTTGGCTTTTCAAAATTTTTCTAAGTACAAATTTTGGCAAGTTGTGTGCAAATTTTTGCAGCCACTTTTGTCTTAGAGTGTACAACTCGTGATGTATGCACGGCTCGTTTCGTTCATTCGTTCGAACTTGTACATTAACCTTTTGTTAAGTGCAACGAACCTACAAACGCTTATCTTCGCCCATTCAATAAATACGTTGGCGCTGTTTTTCAGTTTCAAACCACCATTTTGTTGCAACTTGAAAATTTTTGCCGTTGCACAATTTTGTCGAAAATACTTAACGATTTTTTTTTTGAATTTTTTTTTCTTTCTTATACGAACACTTAAATTAAATTAAATTATTTTTTTCTCTCACTTTGCTCTTTTTCTCTCGTGCAACTTTAATTATTTATTCGAAAATATTATACATATTTCAAATTTTTTTTCTCATTCACCTTTTTTTCTACTGTGAATTTTTATTATTTTTTAGTGTTACCAGTAGAATTAATTTTGCGTAATACTTGGCGAAATTTAAATTTTTTTTTCTCTCAAATCATCTGCAATTTTTTTTTCATTTCTTCAATTTTATTTCGAATTATTTTTGTGGGTATACCATTTCAAACAAAATTTCCCCTGTTTTCAATAATTTTATTCCTTTCTAATTCCCTCGATCTGAAGGTAGCTAATTTCATATTCACCCTCACACTTTCATTTTTTTTTTATTGATTTTAATTAATCATCTTATCGAATTTTGAATTCAAATACAAATTATTTTGGGTTAAAAAGTCTTGTTATTTTATTTTTTATTTTTTTTATTGGGAAGCGTCCAGTCTCAACTTTAACGTGTGTGATCTCTTGCCCGCAGTGGACCTACTCGAGACACACACAAGGACAATTTAAATACTATCGTTATATTTTCAAATTGTTTGGTTAACACAGGTACGGCAATCCTAGTCTTGCGGTATTTGCTGGGGATTGACATCCGTTTTTTTTTCTTTTTTATTTTTTTTATTTTTTTTTAATTTTTTTTAAGTTCAGTCAATTCATTAATTATGAACACTGAAAATAATGATAGGATCTCAAACGTCTTCCGTGGAAATGGCTATGAGGGATGGCGTGCAACCATCATCAGCACCCTTATAGGCAAAGGCTGCCATTCCACAATTTTTCCTACTGCTTGTGAAACTAGTTACATTTATACATCATCTGAGGAACGCCTAACATCTAAATGGCTTAAATTCTTTCAAACTCAGGAACGGGCCAAAGCCCACATATTCGAACGACTTGACAAAAGAATCCTTCATCATGTCAAAACTTGCGATGTAGTTTCTCAAATTTTCGAAATCTTAGATGCTCGATACAGAAACCAAACTGCTACTAACATCATGGTATTAAAGGCAAAATTTCAGTCCCTTCGCTTCGATCCAAGGAGAGGTACCATCCGTAGATTCTTGGAATATTTTTCATCCATTGTGGAAGAACTACGTGATGCTAATTACCCCCTATCGGAAGCCGATGAAATTGATCAATTAATGATGTCGTTGCCCGAAAAATTTGATACTGTTTTCTCAGAATTCCGCCAATTAGAAATAGAAAAACGAACTACTGTCAGACTTACAAAAATGATATTAGAAAAATGTGATTCGAATTGAATATTCTAACAAAACTTTTCCCGGGTTTGATCAGCCCAAATCATCCTATCAACCGATGAATAATAATAATAAAAGAAATTTCAGAAATTTTCGTAATAATAATAATAACTCAAATCCCTCCAAACCAAATTATAATACAACGAGTTATCTAAACGATCACAGAAATAACCAAAACAAACAAAATAGTTATCCTTCCAAAGATAATGTGTCCCAAATGGATATTACGTGCTTTAGATGTAATAAAAAAGGACACATGTCAAGGACATGCCCTAATGAGACATCTACTGCAAATAATACTCCACAAACCCAGAATCAGAACAGTAGCTCGAAACCCAAACTTCAAATAACACGAACTCCCAAAAAAAGTCAGAAGATAAATCCAATTTTCGTGTCAAATATTCTATGATGTTACATTCAAATCTTAATCATTTAAGTTTTGATGACATCGAAGACAAATTTCAATGGCCTAAACCCCCTACAGTATCAAAGTCCGCCCCCCCAAAAAATCAACTCCACACGATGTTACTAGACAATGGAGCAGATGACCATATGGTCAATGATATTTCAAAACTAAGAAACATACGCAAAGTTGACAATTCTCGCAGAGCACTTTGTGCAAAAAAAGGTGTATTTGTAAATCCCACACATGTAGGATCAATGTATGTTAACGTCTGCAATTCCAACGCAGAGTTTTCCACTATTCACCTAAAAGAGGTATATTATGATCCTGATTTAAGCCTTGATATTTGGTCAGGTGCTAAAATCATGGAGTCTGGCATTTTCAAAATCATAACGGACACGGATCACGCAGACATCATAAATAAAAATACTGGTGAAATTACTATAACCGCTCCAAAGAGAGGTTCTATGTACTACATTGATTACGAAATAGTTGATGAAGATGAGGAAAATAAGGTCTATCAGGAGCTTGTGTGTATGCCTGTACCTAGTACGTCTGCAGAACAGGAAGATCATGTAGATGATCCTCAACAAAATTTCGAAGAACTGAATGAGGCTGAAACAAGCAATCCACAAAGAGAGCAGGAAAACATTGACCACCCCCAAAATTTTCATGATACCGAAGTGGATACGGTCACTCAGGAGATTTATTCCGAATCTGAGGACGACTCAAACGGAGAGAGTGTCGGAATAAATAGAAAGCATAAGAAAAACATAAACAAAACTAAAACTCTTTGGCATAGAAGATTAGGTCATCTAAGTGGCAAAAGCCTAAAAACATTATCAAAAGTAGTTGTAGGTATGCCCCAAAATTTGGTATTTAAGGACGATGACTTTGCCACTTGTGAAATCTGTATAAAAGCAAAATCCACCCGACTTGGTCACCATGGCGTGAGGACTCGACCAACGAGAAGAATGGAAGTAGTCTCATCAGACATCATGGGACCCTTTCAAGAGGCATATAACGGAGAAAAATTTATTATAACCTTTATTGATCATTATTCGAAATATACTCTTGCCTTCCCAATATTAAGAAAATCCCAGGCTTTCGATAAATTTAAAGAGTATTATTTATCTTTCAACACAAAATTCCCCAATGATCCTATCTCAGTATTAAGAACTGATCAAGCTAAAGAATACTCCGACTCCAAAATGACACAATTTTGCTCCGAAAAAGGAATCACTTTAGATGATGGCGTGGCATACACCCCCGAATTAAATGCAATAGCCAAAAGGCAAAACAGAACCCTGCTCGAAAGAGTTAGAGCCATATTATATGACGCAAAAATTGATTTTAAATTATGGTCAACAATTGTATTAGCCGCCGCCCATATAATTAATAGAAGTCCGACCCGCGTCAATTTAGGAAACATGACCCCTTATGAAAAATTATACGGAACTAAACCCGATATTTCCCACCTTCGAGTCTTTGGTGCTATTGCATACAAACACGTTCCTATAGAACAGAGACAGCAATCAGCAGTCAAAGCCAAGAAGAACGAAGAGGAGCATCTCGACCCAAAATTCTTACCCCGAGCCCTTAAAACTATTCTGATCGGCTTTTCGAATGTAGGTTATCAGATACTAGATCCAATCAAAATGAAATCCTACAAATCCTGCGATGTTAAATTTGATGAGACGAAAACATTAGCCGACTTCACAAATAAACCAGAGGAACTACAAGTAAAACCCTTAGAAGAGGAAATTGAGGCAATCTATAGGGTCAATGTACTAAAACAAGCCTCATCTGAAGACTTGTTATTTATAGAAGATTGCATGCCAGTAAGTTTCAGTGACATTTTCCAGAATCCTTTTAAGAAAGAGTGGCTTAAGGCAATCAATGATGAACTGCAATCCATGTCAGACCTTAATGTGTGGAAAATTGTAGACCGTCCACATAATGTTAAACCTATAGACACACGATGGATATTCACGGCCAAAGCCAATGAAAGAGGAATAATGTGCCCAAAAGCTAGACTCGTTGCCAAAGGCTTTATGGACAGATCCGAGTATACCATGACAGAGACCTATGCACCTGTTGTACAACTCTGGCTAATTAGGTGGATCTTATCCGTAACTAATCTATTGAATCTACAACTTGTTCAATACGATGTCAAAACAGCCTACTTGAACTCTAAAATTAAAAATGACATCTTTCTTAATATTCCCCAAGGTTGCAATGTCGAAAAATCAAAATTACTTAAACTTGAAAAATCCATCTACGGCCTTAAAACATCAAGTAAAAATTGGATTGAGTTACTGGATTCTCACCTTCAAACTTCCAATTTTACAAAGTCAAAAATCGACAGATGCGTATATACACGTAAAGATGAATCAGATGGTATTGCCTTCATGATAATCTACGTAGACGACATCCTCCTTGCAACTAATCGTCCCGAATGGGTTAATGAAATAACCACTCATTTTGAAACTCGTTTCACTATGAAAGTTGTAAACAACCCAACCCATTTTGTAGGTTTCGAAATCGAAAGAAATCGTGAATCACAAATAATTAAACTCACCCAAAAACAGCAAATCCAAAAGATTCTCCAGAAATTCAAAATGTGTGATTCAAATCCTTCCAAAATGCCTATGGAGACAGGCCTCAAATTAAGCAAATCTGAAGGCACAGACAACAAAGAATACAGGTCTATGATTGGTGCACTATTATATGTATCTAGAGGCACAAGGCCAGACATATCTTTCTCAGTCAATTACCTGTCAAGATTCCAAAATTGTTCCGATGATACAAAAAAGAATTATGTACGGCGCATCATTTGGTACTTGAAATCCACGATCGATCTTGCAATTGTCTACAGATCTAACTCCGAAGGCATATCAGCCTATGTCGATGCATCTTATGCCCCCGACATTGATGATCAACCTATAAACATGTCTGAACTTGAAAAAGGAAAATCAATAACTGGTTACCTTATTACCATGTATGGTGACCTGATAAATTGGGGCGTTCATCGCCAAAATATTCATGCTTCTTCATCAACAGCAGCTGAATTAATTGCTCTTCACGATTCTTTCGAAGACATAGAACTTGCTTGGCTCCTCAATCGTGAATTCTTCTCAATTGACACTCCAGTAATTGTCTACGAAAACAATATCTCTGTTATTCATGTCATCTCTGGAGGAGGTCAAAAACGTCTTCGAGCTCTCATGATCAAATGTTATGGACTTGCTCAAGCCTATAATGACAAAATTTTCATATTCAAACAAATAGCTACTGAAGATCAACTAGCTGACTTACTCACTAAAGCCTTATCCAGTAAGCAGCATATCTCACTTACCAATAAAATCCTAGAATCCCCAAATTGTGATCCATAAGAAGTCAACTCCATTACCAAAATTTTGTCTGAAACATCACAAAAAATAATTTATTTATATTCATCTTATTTTTCATGTTATTTGTCTCGTTACCTAATATAAATTAATTTTGCATGTTACCATACTTACTATATTTTATTCATATTTATTAATCAACATACTTACCATAAGCGTCCAAATCAGTTACCATTTTATATATACATGTTTTCAATTTTTAAAATTTATATTTTGTAATTTTTTTTAAACTTAATTAAATGTAATAAACACATATTTTGAAACACTTTTGTAACACCCGCAGTCGTGATCGGTTCAAAAGATTGTAGGGGGGTGTTGAGACCACCAATCCTTCTCCCCTCTCACTCCTACGAACACACGATCACATATCGAATACATTTATTTATATCTATTCGCGGCTACACTGATATACCACTTCCGCCGCTCACTCGTTCATTTCCGTTACCATTCGTTCATTACTCTAAAAATGTACTTTGCTTAAATTATGTAACTTATGAAATAAACATTCGCTTCTTGGACGTAACTTCACTCAAATCTTTCTTTCTTGTTACAACTCCGGTCCTCAACCTCTATACATGTATTTCCCATTTAACATCGAAATCGAATTTTTATCAATATATTAAGTAGCTAAAATATTTACTGGAAGAAAATCAGTCGGTGAATCGAGTAGAATCCATCATGGATTAAAGTCAAATAATATGAAAATGTTATCACATTAATTGTAATCAGCTTCAGCCACTGATACTGACCACTAGTTTTTCTTCAGTTTAATTTCACTTAATGACGACAAGCACTGAACAACAAAATTATATTCCGTCGAACTACCTGCAAATACAAGAAAAAGGAGGATTGTTTTATACCCAAAGGTGTAATGCAATTTTACCTCTTTTAGTCGAATGAAGACATCTTGTATGAAATTTCAAGACAAATTCAAGTTGTTCATAATCAAGTTGTATATTTCTTGATGACGCTCATTTTTAAAATAATTTTTCAAGAAGGTTTCAAGTGTTTCCAACAATCAGATTATATTCAGGTTAATGTTAGTTACAAGTTGAACTAAAAAACATGGAAGTGTTGAAAAAATGTTGGTTCAAAAAGAATTCTAAATGTAACACTATTAACACCTAATTACCTAATCACTGATAACAGTGATCTCTTAGGTGATATCAGCCTAAAAAACACATTCTACGATTACACCGGCATGTTTTCAAACTGAACGCCCGGGTAACACCCAGGTAATAACCAAAACATTCCAACCATTTAGAATGACTGGTTGTTTGACCCAGGTAAATCGCCCAAGTTGTTCAGAATGAGTCGGTTGTTTTACTGGGGTGGAATGAATTTTACCTCAGTAAATAGTTTGAGAAAAATTACTCCAACGATTTTAATTGGTTAATGCAGTTTTGGTTTGATAGCAACGTGAAGTTGTTGATACTTAACAATCTAACGTGTTTTAATTATTTAAGCTGGTATTAGGAGAAATCGTTTGTTTTGACGTGGATAAACTTGAGGTAACATTTCAACTTCTTCCTAACAACTATGGTTATTTTGGTTCTTCATTTTGAACGCACAATTCAACTCTTACATCTACTCTCTAAGCAAGCATTGGGTTTGCTGTCCAAGTGTTACCCTGGTGTTACCTTCATGTGCAAAAAGATTCCCAAGTTGATAACTTTTTGTGTTCATTTGGTACCAAAAGTTGACACTGAGGGTAACATTGGCGTAGAAATTTTAATAGAACAAACCTAATGTTAATCGTGTGTGCTATGATTCCAGACCGTAAAAAAAAATATAGAATTTCTGCACATGTGTAGTAGGTCTTTTTTCACCTGTTTTCGAAGCTATTTTCAGAATTCACTGAATTCACAAAAAAATCTTTAGATAACTTACACCTGTACTTTAAAACAATACTTGGGTGAAGATTCGATACCTAAGTAAGTAATGTTTTATCTGCGACTCGCATGTATAAGTATAGGAGAAATCCGGTTCAACAAATGCGTAAGTCTTACTTGAGTATAAGAAAGGTTCTAGAATACAGGTGTTAGATTCACAGAACAAACAGATTGAAGACAGATGGAAAAGGACTTACTGCGTATGTACAGATGACCTACCCCCATTTAAGGTTTTAGAATGCTGGCACGTATTTTCATGTTTCCCTGGAATCCATATATACCCCATACATGAGAGAAACATCTGAGTGAAAGTGAAAGAGTTACTAACATAAGAGAAGATTCATTTTAAGCTCAAAAAATGTTATTTTATTATCGCGATTTTGACAGTAGCAATGTGATATCACATTTTGCCCTACAACTTGGTGTTATTTCATCCCTTCACGAACGATATTGAAGAAATGATTCAATTTAAGAGATCGTGACTTTGCACATTTCAAATTTTTATTCTTCCGATACATCATGTGAAAATGATTTATTCAACTATTTCGATATATCTATGAAAACATCGATTTTAGTTTTTTAAACAATGGTGGATTCACCCCCCAAATCCCTCTTTTCCTTCTTTTTCACAAATCTTAACCCACTCCACCTCACCAATCTCCAAAACATTATATATATATACGTGTATAATACATGTATATATATATTACATATCGATATGCGAACGCATCGATACTTTGAATAATATTACATCTGCAAGCAAATTGCAGCTACTGTTCATTAATGAATGAAAATATGATGCACATAAATTGAGTGAGTGCTGGCGCAGTTTTTTAAGACCGAGATTAGCAACCTGGAGGTTGGGGGTTTCGAACCCACAGCGCAGGCAAGAGAATTTATTAAAATTAAAAATTAAAAATAGCGAGAAAAGGAGCCAGAGTGCGAGAGCGAGAGGATGCGACTTCATTATTGACATTCAATTTACATTCGAATTCATCCGAGACTTCCGGACTTCATCTATAACTTGATGGGTAAGCTGAGAATCTTTCCATCGGAGGTTATTTATTTATTTTCTGCTTTTGATAATCTTTTAAATTTTTTCCGTCAATTTTCCTTTACCACCCTCCGAATATCGTTTTTACATAAATTTTACTCAATGCAAAAAAATATAAATAAATAAAAAAATAATATCGTGTTTTGCCAAGTCACGAAAAACTTTTCCAAATAGATTTTTATCGCTCACTTCTTTAGAATGAACGAACTGTACTTACATTCGGTCTCGTCTTTTTTGCCTTCTCGAGCTTTCTTGTTTCAGTTGCCAGTTTATTTATTAAAATTTTAATAATGTAAAGACCTAATTTGAATTTCGTATTTTGGAGAAAAAAAAAAAAACCAAAAACAACAGGCTAGGAACGACGAATACTTTTGAGGCGTTCATTTACATGAATCCATTGTGTTACATCTACACATTGTATGAATGTTTATGAATGTGAGCAAGAGTGAATTTTCTTCACTGGTTCATTCGGTAAATTCGTTTTTCTAATTTTTTCTGGCATGTATTCATTAGGTACAGTAGCAATCAAGAGTTCCTGCACATGATACAGTGAACAGCTGACTTTCAAAATAACTCACGTGACAAGGTAGATCTATACATCGGTTTTCGTTCCATTAGAGTGCAGACAATATTTCGTAATAAACGACCATTCATAACAAGGCCTTAAACATTTGATTATGTGTCTGTGCAATTCGTGTACATTACATTGACATTTTTCGTAGCAACCGAAAAAAGCATAATATTGTTGCCTATAAAGCATTTCTAAGTTAAAATGGTTCAGGTTATACTGTATATTACAATTTGCATTTTTATAATCAAGACATTAATAGACATATTTACCAACTACTATTTATCTCGTTATCTGTAAATAAATTTTCTATTTTACTAAAAAATGAGTTTACCGATGCCGCCATTTTATTTGCGCTGCAATTTGGGCCGCATTTCATAATGTTATATTTCAGGATTATATTAATTTGGTTTTTACTTTTATTTCTCGTATTTTGCAATTTGTATCTGACGGTTTCACGTTGCATTACATCTCTTGTGAATAGCTTGTTTCTGCAAACTCACATTGATTTTGAGTGTCATTTTTATTTAATACAAACTGGATTACGCGCCATTCGAGTAGGTGCAAGATACTATTATTCAACAGAACTGGACTAAAAGGACAACTTTCGAAGAAAAAATTCTAACTTGATTACAGCCATGGATGATAAGCCATTTAATGAAGCTTAAACTTATGACTTTTGCATATGACCTGGAAAATATAGCTTATGCTAACAGCTTACAGTTTATGAGATGACTGGCTTATGCTTATAGCTTAAAAATGTTTTATTCTTGAAATTTCTCGAAACAACCTTGGATCACCTCGAATTGGTTTGTTTTCAATAGTTTACACTTCACAGTTTGTGTCATTACAAATTTAAATTTTCAGATTTGTGAAATGGAGAAATGGTAATTTTCAGAATGCATATTTAAAAAAAATGAAAAATAAAAAATAAAAAACGTCAATTCCATAGGTCAGACAAAAATATAACTTATGCTTACAGCTTATAGTAAGTTTGGCTTGAACTTATGGCAGACTTATCATCCCTGATCACATCTCACATTATTTTGAGTTTTCATTTCTCAGGAGTGAAAATAAACCTTTACAGAAGAACTGAGAACTAACTTTTAAAATAATAAGTCCAGAACCAAAAAAATCTGGGAAAACTTTCAAACTTTAATACACCGTTTTTTGAGTTTTAATTTCTTAGAACTGACAATGCAACACTACAGGAGAACTAAGAACCAACTTTCAGAAGAACAGGTCCAGAACTAAAGGATTTCTAGGAAACTACTGAACCATGGGCAATAAAAAAACAGAAAAACAGATATTAAACTAATACCTTTTTTATTGAAGAAAAACAAATAAAATAAGTATGGGAGGGGATTTGAACCCACGATTAGAGGTTTGAAAAACAATGAAGCTTTGACTATGCATATAGTACTGGACCAGTAAGCTCTAGAAGACCAATATACTTATGGCGATAAATTAGGCATCATTAATGTATCTTCGGCGTATTTTCGACGTTTTGCTTGAATTCACTAATTTGGGATGCATCTGATAAAGATATCACTTAAATTCACAAGGACAGCGGACATAAACGCAAAGCAAAATAAGTCAAAAGGTACGCCCTGGTTGTCTATTTAGCGCTGGGATGTCTAACCAGAAATCATCTTTCTTTAGTGGTCCAGAAGTATATAGTCGATGCAGTGAAGTCATTGGAAGTTTAACACTCGATTAAAGCTTGAGGTGTCCGAAATCGATTATCTTGTTTCAAGAGGTAATTTGAAATCGATGAGCTCATAAAGTCAACCTTTAATGTATTTGGTGTTTAAATGTTAATGACATCACAATGTCCTAAAACTAGGGCATCATGCAGCCGAAACACTGAATTGAGGGGTCTTGAATTGTGTTTTCAAGACATTTTATTTTTTTGACTTTGACAATATCCTTCAGCTGAATTCTTCTTGACTTGAATTAAACTTCTTCGGACACGGTGGAACACAGCTTACAATTGTCTTCATATCTCATCAAATTAATATGTCGAATCAGCAATAAGCTGGGTGGTGCGGATAGAAGAGCCTAACAAAGTTTTGATCCATAAGAGGTTCGAAACTTACAAAAACAAACAGCAGAATTATTTTGTCAAAGACTATAATTACAAAAGAATTATAGTGTCAACAAAGCGGAATAAAGCAAGGCATACAGTGGAAAAATAAAAAGGTAAAAAAAAAGCTATTGCAGACAACAAGTAAGGGGAAACCATCAGAAAGTTGTTGTGTCTTCATCTAATTGTTTGTCTTCATAAGTGATGGTTGTGTTGTGTAAAAGACTCCTAATATGAAACTTTAGGTCTCGGAGCTTTTTGTTTAAGTGAGGGTGAGGTGAGAAAATAAACTAACGTAGATGAAATCAAATCCACTATGCGCTAAAGAAGGCTCTACGTGACCTTTGATTGACAGAGCAAAGCAGTCATCTTGAACTAAGCTTGTCTTAAATTTGTCTTCAACACACCAAATTTCCCTCCTAACAGATGCCAGGAACTCCATCTGATCGTATTGAAGACTTAACTTCATTTCGCAGGTGTTTTCAAAAGATCGCCTTGAAGTGCGATATATAAACTGATAAAATTAGAAATGACTTATGTGTCGTCACTACTGATCCTTCATGATGAAAGAACATCCCTAATTTGTCTTTTGTCTTCAACTGAACTTAACCAGAATTCCAACTACCATTCTAGTTTGTCTTCAAGGTAGATCAGGTTGAAGTGACTATACATCCGCAGATGGTATATTTAATAATTGCCTATACGAGGACTTTAACGTACGACTTGAGACTTGGACTTGCTACTATCCGCCTACACAAGAAGGACTGCATTGTAAAGACGAATCTAGTACCGGGTATTGCCAGAACAAGAGTGAGTTAAAATTAGAATTTGTCTTCACAAGTTAGCACTTCTTGTTAGAGAAATTTCCCCATTTATTGTCTGCTTAATTGCCTTCAAACATGCGATGTCGATAATATAAAAAGGCGAGAGGAATTAATATATGTGTGCAGCCAATAAAATTACAGATAGCAAATATACATGTCGACATACAATAGACTAAACGCAGGTAGATGACTGATAAAATAAAATATAATAAAATATAATATGACTGCAAACCGCAAGCAAAGCGTGGAAAGGCCAGAGATAAAGCAAAATTAGGTTGACTGCATTCATGTCCGTTGATGGGTTTTTACTTTCTATTCAATTTGTGTTCATCCCCAATATATCTCATGGCGTTAGTCTGTCGGATTGAACCAAATTATTTGTCGAGAGTTGTCTGAATTTGGAAGAATTGATACTGAAATAAAATGTATTAAGATTGCCTGAAAGAGAATCAAATTTTATTTCTGTCTTCATGTCTTCATTTGAATGCGAATTCGAATTCGGATAATATAATGTCTGAATTTGAATTTCGTTTCCAAAAAAATTGTTTTCAAATGTGACGTCATTATTTTGTCAAAAATAATTTTTGTTTTAAGGTCCAGATCTCAGAATTCTCAAGCTTTAATACTTGTAATACTTGAGTTTTCAAAACAAAACTTTGTACAAACCATCTATGGATGGCCAAGTATGTGAAACCAAAAAGTCAAGATCAGTCAATTGGGGAGACACCTACTCATCACAAAAAAAAGAACTTTGATTTTATATAACAGAGAAGAAGATAATTGATTAATTTCAGAATAATAAGCCTTTTGATGGCCATGGAACATGAAATGATGCAAGGCCAAGAGCACTTGAATATTAACTTTATTATCGAATATCCTAGCGTAGGTCTAAAACTGTGGGTGAATGTGAAAAAAAGTGGTCTGTTGAGTTACAATAAACATTTGGAGCTAATTATCCGGATCAACAAATCCACAAATCCACTTTACAAGTAATAGATGAGCTACATGATTCCTATTTGAGTTTTTCAAAATTTGATAAAGTTGTATTGTCCTATCCGCGTTTTCTTCATATTTAATTTTTTAATATCAAAATGTTTTTAATTTTATACAACGAAAAAATTCATCAAGCCATCAACAATTTTGATTTTGAAAGCAGGATAAAAAAACTATTTTCCTTTGTGTAGGTAAGTTTACCTACAGCTGGTTCTACGAACCAAACAAGTTTTTGTATGTTTACTGACCAAATCGTTTTTTGACACTGGTAACCAGTGGGTTTAATGACTACATAACAGGTAGTATACTGGGGCAACAAAACGAGACTCGGCAGCTTCCATAACGGATCTATACGTAAGTGTAGCTGCGCATCATCTGTACGAGTGCATAAAAGACAATGAATATGTGTTTTAAGTACAATGCACTAATTAGTTGGGCCACGGACTCGGTTTGTAACCTGTGTGTCGATGCAGGGCTGAGTCCTGAAAGGAGGGGGAATTAGGATAAGGTTCCCACACTATTTTTTATAATTATAAATTTTCGCGTTTAAATAATTCTGAGGTAGAAATTTCCAGCATGTTTTCGATAAATTTCAAGAGTTCTTGAACAGCTCTAATAGGAAAATGTAAAAATGTAAAAATATTTAAAAAATTTGTGATTTAGTATGTTAGTTTAATTTTTAATACGGTTTTTAGAGAACTTTCTATATTTTTAAATTGGTTTTATATGAGTAGCAAGTAGTTTCAAGAAGTTTTGTAACTTTGACTAAACCTATTTCACTTTAAGAAAGACATAACGTCACCCACATGTTGATGGCAAAGGGCAAAGGAAAAAACAATAATTCACAATTATGTGGCCGAGGATGTTATAAAATTTCAAATTTCAATGGTGTACTGATTATGCGCATCTGTGCTGATACGTGTTACTGTTTTAATAACGTCATGTCGTTCATTAAGTGAATAGGATATAGTGGAAGTGTGATGAAAGGGTGAAAATGCACTGAAAAGTGAAGAGTAAAAAGTTTCACTTCTTTCGCTCATAGACACTTTTCGTTTTTTTTATTATTCTTTCTTTGCTCTATACAAGATACCATACTTTATAGATATATTCGTATACATGAAAACTTGCCTACTTTTGAATAATGTACGAGTACAAAGTGTTTTTAAACATGGAGTTTTGCTTGTAACAAGAGAAAAAAAAAACACGAAAGAAGGAAAGAGTTCAGTATCAAAGAAAGAAAAAAAATTCAACTTTTCCGAGTAAGAAAATTTGAAACATAAATTATTTTCCAGATTATCGGAAATCCGTTCGTAAATCTATTCGCATAATGTGACGCCTGAAACTTTGCTACGTTTTTCCTCATTTTTTTCCCCCTTTTTCTTTAGATATATGTGTATTCAACTTTTTTTCTTTTTTTTCTGCGTAAAATTTATTCGACGAGACAACGTTCGCTGATTGAGCCACAAGTAGAATTGAAATTGTTCGAATTAACCCCTCTCGCCACCCTCTTTTCTACCCTCAGCTAACATTTTCCGATAAAGTGTCAATTTTCGAGTAGACGAGATTACGAACAGGTCTCGTACGGAGCTTAGTGTGAACTGATTTTCCACGACTATTAAGACCACGCATAGCAGGTGGGGAAAGGGATTTGAAGGAGAGAAAAGGTTTCTTTTTTTTCCTATACACGATCGCACACGTAGGTAACCTTTAGGTATGTATATGTATAGAGTGTAACCTCGTAGAAACAGCCAAGTAAAAAAGATAACCGATATTTTTGATGTAAATTTAATAATACGCTTTTTTTTTTTTTTTTTTTTTTTTTTTTTTTTTTTTTTTTTTGACACGTGTCAAAGACAGCGAGTTAATAAAGTATGCGGTGCGAAACCCTATACCCAAAAATATGACACGTTGTTTGAGCCGAACTTTTATACGTCTAGCAGAGGGAAGATATTTGAGGAGGCGATAATGTCGGAACATTATGTCAGAAACGACATACCAACAACAATGCGTTGATACTGAATTTTGTGTAGTTATACTCGAAGTTCGTAATGAAAGTTCATAGATTTAGTAATAAAAACAGCTTTACATAAAAAGTTAAAGACGTACGTAAGTATATGGAAAGTACGCTTAATGGTAACTCGTTTGTAACGGTAAAAAGAAAAACAAAATAAGACAAGAGAATAGCATTAATCTTCATTAAAAATAAAGTAACTTTTTGACTCGAAACGAAGAAACGAAGGAACACTAAAAGGGCAGGCAATTAGCACAAAATTAAGTATGGGCAATAACTTCGATACAATTCTGGAATCGTACGTTGAGAGATACATATCCATAGTTAGTGTTGGCAAATGCTTGAGCATAATTTTTCCAGAGAGAATTTTGTGAAATTTGGTCAAATTTTATGTTAAATTTTCGAAAACTTGTAACCTAATCAAGTTAATAGACAGAAAATAATTAAAAAATTTTTTTCAGGTGAACGCTTCTATTTAATTAATGCGGTAAAAAGGAAATAACTCCCTAAAAATGAGAAAATAAAATGATATTTTTTATTTTGTTTGTATTATCTAGAAATGGCATCAAATAAAAACGTGGGGCGCACAAACATGCAAGAATTGAATGTATCCAAATTAATCCTTGTCATTCCATGCCGAATCAATTCAACTTGTGAGGGGGAGGTAATTACAATTCTCTACTGGTAAACCAGGAAGGCGCACAAAAATTCGTAATGAATTCGCACAAAAATGCATAAGGAAGGAGCACAGAAATGCAATAGAACAGCGCACAATAACTCAAGGAAAACGCATTTGCATGCCAGTAAAAAAAAGTAAATTTTGCCTAAAATAGACAGGTTTTCAAATTATAAGTGTATTATGGGTTGCATTCTTCACGAATTTAAATAATTTTGTATCATAAAGGAAACTTCAAAAAACCATAATTCGTTGACTAACAGGGGGATTTGGCTCATCATCAAATTCGACTGAAATATAAACCAAAAGTACATGCTTTCGACTACACCACAGTACTGGACCAGTAAAGAAAGATGATTTTCTGGTTAGACATGCCGGCGCTAAATAGGCAACCAGAGAATACCTTTTGACGTATTTTGCTTTGTGCTTATGTATGCTATCCTTGTGAATTTAAGGGATCTCTTTATCAGATATATTCTAAATTAGTGAACTCAAGCAAAATTTCCTCCAAACTTGAAAAAAATAGATGAACCAGAACAATGCACAGAACCAGGCGATGTTTTCATACCATGGTACAGCATAACAAATTGTCAGAATTTCAACAACATCTCACCTGGAAATTTTTCCTCTTTAACGAGGAAGACGGCCTGGGCAATGGCCACCGCAATCACATTCTCGAAATAAACAAAATAATTCAATAAGTTTAGGTTAAAAACGAGTTTTCAAAAGATAGCTTTCATTTATTGTTTTTTTTTTTTTTTTTGCTTCAACTTTATGCGAAATAAACATTATTTCGATGCGGAAGTTTGGCAGTAGCATTGGTATATTATTTTTATAAATCGCAGCAGCGAGTAGAATAAAAGCTCATAATAATAAGTTTAGGTTAAAAACGAATTTTTGATAGATGAGCTTTTATTTATTCTTGGCTGTAGCTTCATGCGAGATAAATATTATTTCGTTGCGGAAGGTTGGCTGCAGTATTGGTATATTTTAAAATCGCAGTAGTAAGTAGAATAAAAGCTTATAAAAAGGAAAGCATTTCTCGGAAACCGACAACGTAGCATTATTTTTGATGGTTATAAAATAGAATAATCGACTCTTATCAGCTTAGCAAATAACATTCAATATCAATGGCCAATAGTTCACGCATTTTGCCGTCGCTGTTCCCAGACGAAAGAAAAAAAAAACCGAATTCCAGCCTACATCGTCGAATACAATGGGCCTAAATGATATTAAGAACAAAGTGAAAAAAACAAAAAAAGAAGGGTGGGGTTGATCTCTCCTTTCGTTTATATTATAACGAACAAACATCGCTCTTAAATCGTGCCCAATTAACTATAAAAAACGATTGCAAAATAATATAAATAAATTTTCCGAACAACGCGTTTCGTCGAAATGTCCGTTAATTAAGGAGGGAAAATTACTACACGTTTCGCCTACGAAGAGGCAGGAAGGAAAATATAATGTTAGGGGGGAAGGAAGGATGCAAAAGGATGGAGGGTTTAGCGAGCCAAAGCTTGAGAGTGAAAAGAAAAACGGATCGGAAAAAAAAGAATGAAAAACGTAAGTAGGAAAATTATTGTTTAGTTTACAATACGAGCGCCTTTTTGAAAATTTCGATAACTTCAGCTTCAAGTTTCACCATTAAAGTAAATAATAGTATTTTGTTTTTGGAAAAAGTGTTCTTCTTTTTTTGGTCTCATTTTTTCATTTCTTTTTAGGCAGGTTTTCTATGAATATCTACTTATTAATTTCGATCTCAAGAAACGACCAGAGGGTCGAGTTGGGTAGGTTTTTCGTTTCATAACCAAAGTTTTGGAACCAAAAACTCGTACCACTATTTTGTGTACGTTTCGAAGAAAATCTACATATTAAAATTGATCTTGCATTAAGATCCATGTTAGGAGTAGGCTTGTTTTTACGTTTCACGACCTCAGGAAACTTTTGACACTATTAGCTGAAATTAACACACATACACACACGAGTTCTATCAGACACGGTACAGGTTAAAATTTTTATCCGAGTCATGAAATTTGGTACACTTATTTGGATCAAGACAATGATGAACTCTATAGTTTTTGGTCCAGATTGCCCAGGTGGTACATCCAGCACATCGTATTATGTTGCATTTTTGGGGCTTCAATGGTTTTAAAATGCGTAATTTTCAATCAATCATCAAGAAATTTGGTACCGACATTGAATATTTTACATTTTAACATTCTGAAAAATTTAATTTCAATCAGCTTGACGGTTCAAGCGTAGAAAAAATTACTTGTAAGAATCGTCAACTATTGCGAGAAGAGTATATAAATCTAGATGAAACAAAAAACCTATGGGAAAAGTTGGCTTGCTGTGATTATAAGCTTTTATTCTACTCACTACCGCCATTTTAAAATATATCAATACTCCAGCTAACCTTCTACAATGAAATAATATTTATTTCGCATGAAGCTAAAGCAAAGAAATATAAAAGCTTATCTTTTAAAAACTTGTTTTCACCGTAAACTAATTTTATAATTTTCCAAACAATCATTTAATAACTTGTGTACGTATTTAATAACTTCTTAACCAAAACAATTCATTATATATGAATTTCATTGGCACTACATTTGAAACTTAATTTTACCCAATAATCAGTAAAATATTTTTGAAATTTTAATTTTTCATTCCATTAAATTATTTATTTATTCATTTATTTATTTACTAGCAAGTATTATCGTGGGCTACGCCCATAATCCCTGCCCACCTGACGGGTGAGCAGGAAACTTGTCTACCCAAGAAATGTAGGTAGATGAAGACTGGGCTGAGATGGTTGCCATTAGTCATTGTTAGATCTAGTGTGCGAGAAAGGTGTGTGACGACGTATATTTTGTCTTCTAGACATTAAAGACGTATTAATATAAGTGCTTTAAACTGTAGAGACTCTGCCACTACAAGTATTACACAAGATTCGGATGGGATGTAGCGAATATTATTATTTATTTGAAAATTAAAAAAATCAATCAGTAAGGATAAAAAAAATTATAACTTTCAGGGAAAACTTTCAAATTTAATTAACGGACAGTTTTCATTTTTTGGAATTTACACATCTCAGAACCCACACTACAACCCTGAAGCAAAATTGAGAACTAACTTTTGACAGAACAGGTCCACAATGAAATCTTTCATTGAAAACATTGGAACTTAATTACAGCTCCCAGCTTTTGGAGTTTTCACTTCTGAAAACTCAACACTACAAGCCTAAAGCACAGCTAAAAACTATATTTCAACAGAAATGGTTCACAACAAAAAATTTCTAACGCGTTTACAGCTCCCAGTTTATTGAGTTTTCTCTTCTCAGATTGCACACTACAATCCTAAAACAGAACTGATGTAATTAACTTTACAAAGAACTGATTCTAAACCAAAACTTTTAGTGAAAATTTTTTAATTTGTTTAAAGGTTAAAGTTTTTCCAGCTTTCATTTCTCAAAATTCACATTACAACCTTAAAGCAGAGTAGAGAACTAACTTTCAAAAGAACAGATACAAAACCAAAACTTCTAGTTTAAACTTGATTACAGCTCCCAATGGTTTGAGTTTCCACTTCTGATCAGAGCTCACACAGTGGCATACTGAAGGAGGGTTGTGGGGGCTTCATACTTTCCAATGTCAATGAAGTCATCAAACCAGTTAACAAACCTCCTCATATTTATTGTTATTATCATAATTTTAAATTTGGCAGTAAACTCTGTATATTACCTTAAAGCCCCAAAACAAACAAACTTAATTAATGCTAAAATAATTTAAGACTCAAAAAACACTTCTAAAACTTTTAATGAATACTTTGTAATTTGTTTAAAACTCTTAGTTTTTTGAATTTTTACGTACAACCCTAAAGCAGAAATGAGAATTATCTTTCAAGAGAACAGGAACAGAACCAAAACTTTTAGTAAAAACTTTCCTACTTGTTTAAAGTTTCAAATTTTTTGAGTTTCAATTTTTCATAATTGACTCACACCACAACCCTAAAGCAGAATTGGGAACTAACTTTCATCAGAAAAGGTCCAAAAAAATAAAATCACCTTTGACACCTTACATAAAGACATTACAAACTGCCTTTATTGTTTGAAAAAAAAAAAAAAAAAATCAATTTTAAAAATGAAGGATCAGATCAGATTTAAATGTAATAATTTTCTTTATTGGCTAACCCAGAGACATACAGCTAGAGATGTCTAACACCTGATCAAAAATGTGTCAAAGATAGAACGTTAATAAAACGTTTTAAATTTCAATATTTGTTACTACGCATGTTGTAGCTTGATAGTGTGTGTGTATTGGTATGGATATATCTGTATTCATAACAGAATATGCGCATAATGTAAAACGTAAATTGCTTCTTTTCAATCTTTCACATATTTTTACACCGCACCATGTATGGAGCAATGGAGCAGTGGACATCTCTTTAGCTGTATGTCTCTGGCCTATCCAGTAACCTCTCTGCCAATGTCCATCAAGTCACGTGATATTGTTAGGTGAGTAAAATGCCTAGTGATGTTATCGAAAGTTTAAATCTCCATTGCAGCCTAAGGATCAAACTTTCAAAAATTTTGTTTGTGGTTACTATCAGCATTCATGGGAGTCTGTACTCTGTGTTGATTCATGTAAGATAGACGCTGTGATGAACTAACAAAAAAAAAAAAAACTAGGGCAGCAATGCTTCGCTAGAAAACCCAGTTTGCTGGATATTTATATCAATAGTGACAAATGTTTATATCCATATTTCATTGCTAGTTTCAGATTAAGAAATTAAAAAAAACCTATCGACAGTTATCCATATCTTTAGCAAAAATGTTGATCTATGGATGTTTTATTGGTGAAAACCACTTTTCTAGTGATTTTTTGTTTCCAGTTTTTTTGAGAACTACTAAACCCATGAGCTCCAAACTCCTTTCAGATCGGCTCCCATACAATAGCTATCTCTTGTAAAAATTTCAGCCTTATCTGTTTGGTAGTTTTGGACACAAAATTTTTTCCAGAAATTTTTCTTCTCTAGTTTTCTCATAAACTACTGAATTAATAGGCAACAAACTTCTAAGAAACTTGCACCAACATAAGGAAACTATATTATGAAAATTTCAGCCCGATCCGTTTTGTTATTTTCTCACAATCTCGGAAAAAACAACTTTTCCGTAAATTTTTGTTAGAAACTAAATAATCGATGTGCAAAAAACGTATTTTAGACGTGTTCCAATATGAGAACTATCTCTCGTAAAAATTTCAGCCCTATCCACCAGTAGTTTTCTCAGAATCTTTAATACAAAAAAAATTAGGTCAAAATGAAAAAATGGAACCAATCGTTTTCTTTTCTCATGAAACTGATAATTTTCGTCATCCGCACCTGTAACCCTTTTGTGAGGTCCATTTCAATACCCTGTTTGCAAACAAACTGGGTAAAAAGCCACTTTTTATTATATAATAAATAGATAGAATTTATATTTTATCGATTGATTTTTTTACTTCGGTTCAGAAAACTTTACTATAACTTATTGTAACATGTTACCTATTTCAGTGCGGACCGGCCGAATGGTACTCAAGAGTAATTACGCAACGTCCATTTTGTTTTCTATTTTGCATGTTATAGGTCGAAATTTTTATCCGATACATACCAACGAAAATTGGGATGAACATTTGCACCAAACCAAGGTCTATATTAACGGATTTTGGCACGGATCGATCGGACTGTACTTCCATAAAGTCTAATTTTGTTTCAATTTTGAAAGGGGTAATGCTTTTAAACTGTGTAATTCGATAGCTACAAAATTTTCAGCTATTTGACAAGTGGGCAAAGAACTTAACTAATTTTATACTTTTTCAAAACCTACTTTTTCTAACGGAGTTGCTGCTGCGTTAGAGTTTCTTTTTTTCTTTTTCTTCTCTCCATTCTCTCCAGTAAACGAAGTTATGTGGAATGTAAAATGGAAGATAAACAGTCTTCGACGATGGTACGGATTCGATCCCTTCAAACGTCGCCTCGTGGGTGAAACAATTCGGTTTTTTTATTTCTTCGTCGAAATCGTGCTGTTTGATCCTGAACGCGTTGATAGAGAAAACGTACGAAAATCCTTTAAGAGGCCTAATTCTAAAGTGATATAGAAGCCTGTTCCTAAAATAATGCTGCTTTTTCAAAGGACTAACGTCGCAAAATACACTCAATTTATTCATAGACCAGACGATACACTGTCGTCCAGTTACTTCAAACTGTTTCCATTTTTTTTTTTTTTTTTTTCAATGAACGAATAGATGATCTTTACAATAACCTACCAAAAATCTCACCCCAACCCGGCATGCCAGCGTGGTAAATATGTAAAATAAATTTCCCAAATTGGTTTTTCGCGTAGACTACGTTTATATCGACGCCAATATTGATTTTAAACTAAAAATAGCTCAGTAAACAAATATTACTTGTAAAATATTTCAGTTAACAACTTACACTAATTAATATTCAAACAATAATAATCCTGGAAGTGACGTATTTTTTACCTCACACTATAGCTGGTTTTCTCTTCTAATTTTTGGTACATCTTCAAGGGGTGGCTGAAAAACAATCCGCTTTATGTCATAACTTGTGAACGGAAATAATAATAGTAAAGAACGAAATTTCAAACTTATGTTACTAGATATTAGAACATACCAACATTTAATTTACAATTCAGTTTCCATTCACAGGAATTCATTTCTTCTAGAAGTGAACAATGGCGGATCCAGGGTCAGTAACAATTTTACATAATACATGATGAGAAAGGCAATGTTTACGTTGGTATTTTGTAGTGAAAAGTAACTCTTATCACTGATGAATATAACCTCGATGTAAAGTGAATGCACCTCCTTGTAAAAATGTGATGCATCTTTTTGAATGGAAGCATGTTCAGTTTACATCGAAATAGGGGTTACTTTTTATAAATGAAATGTTAATCAGCCACCACGAAGAAGTTGATATTTTGTTCCATTTTTTATAGGTAATTTTTGTACAAGACTCATCATTTTATAGAATTTTAACATTTTATCACTTTCTGATCATTAATTACATAAAATATCTTCCTCAACAAGGAACAAAATTGGGTTTACATGACTGGCCATTGCTTATTCGCTGTGCTAATTTCAAAAACTTCCTCAAATGTGAATGTTACTATTTTATTAGTTTCATTCGCACTGAAAGACTAAAGGTTGGGAGATATACTTTCCTTGAAAACATTTATTTTTATTTTTGGAAGAGGCTAAAGTCCCTTAACCTCCATCTAAATCCACCTGTGGAAGTTTACCGGTCTTGTAATATCATCAATGAAGAATTCTACAGGTTTAAAATGGTGTTCATTCCACAACCGCCTGTACCCACTAAATTTGGGTACCTGGTATTTTCACCTTTTCCGATATTTAAACAGGGACCGCAAGGGCAAACTTTTTACCACGCATAACAAAGAGTGATGGATACAGGGAAAAGCTATTGGTCAAAAAAAGACTGTCAAAATAATTTTCCATAGACAGGATAAGAAAACTAGCTCATGGCCAGAGGCAATATGGGCTACTGTAATGAAATGAGACAATACTGAAAAGTTAATGTATGTTCTTCTTGCAGCCAATAAAATGTACTGCCATGCCTCTTTTGTTTTGTTTGAATATCTCAAGTCTATTTGCTTGTTATGACCAAGAGTGCGTTACATTTTTATGCTTTTATTCAACCCACAATCATTAATTAGAATGTAGAATTTGATATGTTAATTGGACAGCGCACTCACTTAAACAAGACGTGTAGTACCAGGCAGACCACCATATTTCATACTGTGAGATACACAATATACATTTATGTGAGTCTGTGTGAGTGAGCTAGGTTTCATGCAACGTTTTACGCTTAATAAAGGCGGATTTTTAAAAATTCCCTTTTATGTAAACCTATTTCTCCTTCAGTCAATGAAGATTTCAGAGATTGAAAATGGAACTCATTTCACAGCATTCATGCTCACCAGATTTGGCATCCTAGTATTTTCAATTTTACCAGTACCAGATCTACACAGTGTGCAGACTGTGTGGTCAAACAGGGTGGCAAATTTTTCACCTCAGAAATGTATTTGCTTTGTTCTTTTTAAAAGACATGAAAGAGAATAATTATGTCATACATAATGTTATATTGGATAATGGCAATGGGTTGCAATTAAAAATTCGAACAGAATGGCCGCGGGTAATAATTTGGCATTGGCTTTTACATGAATTTAAAGAGGAGAATTAGGGACACTTATTTTGCTAAAGATAATGAAGTAAAGGATCCACAAAATCTACGGATCAACGGAACTTTGTCAAAACTCTTTCTTGACAAGATGAAAAACTGGTTTAATTATAAGATGAGATTGAACTATAATCATAACGTGTTTTTAATTTGGCCACACAGTGGCAAGTGGAGTGAGATGAGAGACTTAAAGAGAATGTTGTTTGAAGGTTTGCACTGATCCATCAATTAAGATAGATATTTAACAGAGTGCCTGGAGGATCAGAGGCGGTTTTAGTAAGACAGCAACTATACAGCTCCATTGGAAGACGACCGTCATTACTCAAAAATTATCAATTTTTGTTTTATGGCGTAAAATATTAACGGATGAATTTTTTGTCCAAATTACTCTCATTCCTATATGCCGCAACCAGCTTCTAACTAAACAAATCACATAATGAGGCGTATACTATTATTTTTCTTTTTAGAAAATCATCAAGTTACGTAAAAAGGGATTTTCCTTCAAAAAAGTCAGGAATTCAACTGTATCGGACCCGTAGGTCAGTGAGGAACGGCAAATGTACTTTCAAGTTTCAACTAGAGCTTCGCAACTAGAGTTCCATATAGCCTATAATCACTCGTTTATATAGAAATTCTTAAAGGGCTTACAAATTCTCTTTTTCTGAAAGGAAAAATTTCAATAGTGCGACAATTAGATCTTTAATATTGCATTTTGAAATGCCGAAAAAACACTATGAAAATACAAAATTTTTTTTTCATTTGCACCAAATAAAAAACTGTTTTTCACAAAAACTGTCGCGTCGACTCACTTTTTCTACAAGTTAATAATTTTTACACAAAATAATATGAATTACCAAGTGACAAAAATTCATCAAACAAATGAAACGATTTGTAAACATACACCCTGAAGTTTTAATTTGATTTTTTTCCCCGTCAGCAGTTACGAGAAGTTTCTTTTTTTTTTCTTTATTCTTTCTTCTTTCAAAATCAACATCCCTGTCCACAGTGTGCTGGTTTTTTTCTTCTTTTTTTTTTTTTCAATTTAAAGTAATTGTTTACCTTTCTTATCTGTTAGTTCGCCTTTTATGTTGAATGGCGTTTAATAATTTTAATTTTTCATTATTTTTCCCCTTCTTTTACTTGTGTCCTTTTCGTTGTTCCAACTAAATCGTAATAAAATTACGATAAAAAAAAATATATATATATAAATGTATAACGAAACCTTTTTTAACAAATATCTCTCAATTGTGGATACCTTCCCTCATAGAAAGTGTTTAGTCAGGGTAAAAACATATTTAAAGTAAAGCATTAAATATCTCCCAATAGCCGACCCTTTCCTAATGGTCAACGGACAGGGTAAAATGGTCCAGTGAGTCAAATTTCACCTTTGAATACAGACAGGTAGGCTTATATTGGAGGATTAATTTCCCTGAAAATGCTGACTCAGAGTCAAAAGTTCAATGCAATACACAAAAAGCCATTGTTAAATCTCAAAAGAAACTTTTAAAGAACAATTTTTTTTGTTTCTGTAAAAAGTAACTACTATTCCTTCTATAAAATTACATACATTCAATTTTTTTATTCTTTTTCAATTTTTAATTTTTCACTTTTCATTCATATTTTTTTCTTTTTACATTTTTTCTTGCAATAACGGATACCTTTCATTAGCAGACAAAATTCTTGGTCCCATTTGTTTCTGATAATAGGTTTCACTGTTTATATACTATATTATTCATGTATGAAATTTGTGATACCATCGTGGAAATAGAAATAGAGAATTTACCAGACAATTCAGTCTTTTAGCACCACTAAAAACATTTAGTTTCAACTTCGAAAGTCGAATGAAATACCTCTAACTTAAGCTGTATTTAAAACTGAATCTGAGGACATCGCCAAAAAAGAAGAATCAGATGTTATTTCACAACTTTCTATGGATTCAAAAATGGATAAATTCAAAAATCCTTATAATTGCAGAACAAAGATAAAAACATTTTGTGCATTAAAATAGGTACAGTCTAAGAAAGAGAATACTTCCATAATCAAACTTAGACAGTTTTCATCTCAATTGAGTGCCAAATTGTTTAAAAAGTGTTTGGTTGGTGATTTTCAAGTCAGATTAATCTAAAATTTTGATCTAGATGAAAATGAGCTTACTGTCAAATCTTCATTATTTTAATACCGAAAAAATGGAGGCCATTGAACAATAATTTGCCAGTTACCTTGATTTTGATGAATTATAAAAACCAAATAAATTTTTGTTTGTCCAGATTGTTCTTGAATAATTGTTTCAACAGAAGAAATTGATATGCTTTCATATGTATGTTACTGTTAAAGTATAAAATCTGTTAATTCATGAAATAAGAAATTAGTTATTTCATAGAATACCTATTATGATCAGTTAAAGTGTATAATATTCACCGATTACCAATATACTTTCAATAGTTATTTTGTGAATGAAAGAGGAGCTGACAAGAAGGGTAAAATTAAGGCTGAAGAAAAAATATACATACGATTAAGCTTACCTAAAGTCCTTGTGGAAATACAAGTTGAACCATTTCATATATCTCATAAGTAAATGTTTGAAATTCTGAAATTAGTTACAAATTTTGTCACTACAATAACAACAGTGCTATTGTTGACTACCCACATAATTTAGGAAAGCGGATGGACAGCAAAATTTGTTTGGAACAATGACGTCATGGACTGGCTTTGAAACTTTTTTTTTTTTAATTGTTGATATGATGAAAAATCTGAAAAAACCAAAAAAAAAAAAAGACCCCACTTCCAATACACGAAAATATCAAAGTTGATTAAAAAAAAAGTTCAAAAAATGATTGTCTAACTGCAGATTTGAACCTATGACTCAGGGGTGTCATCCTCTTATTAAACACTGAGCCACCGTGGCAGATACTGGATCTGGCTTGTCAAAGACATATAATCATTTCCCATTTATGTTTTAATTTCATGATTTATGACGACATTGTGCCAAACAAATTTTACTGTCCATTCTCTTTCCTCATAATTTTTTATATTTGTTTCAATTGAACTTTCATACTATGAAAGATATCAGAAGAAATAGTGAAACCACCACTCACTATAGAAAGATAAAATTGAGGAGACACTGGCATATGCTCGTAGAAAATTCTGCAAAAATTTGGCTGAAATTGTGAATTTGGTTCTCAAGATATTGCTGAAATTCCACAATTGGATATTAATTCCCACCATTTAAGTCACACAATCTGAACAGAATTTCAGCATTACCCCAAGAATTAAATGTACAATTTCAGCCAAATTTTCACAAAATCTTCAGTTTACATATACTGATGCCTCCCCACAATTTCAGCTTTCCATAATGAGTGGTTCTTTTGCAACTGTTTTTAATATCTTCAATTGTATAGAAGTTTAATGGAAACAAATGGAGAGAATTATGTGTGTAGTTGTGATCGCAACTTTAATAACAATTTGTAACCAGTTTTTAACTGAATGTTTTGAACATTTTTGAAATCATCCCTAAACTTCGTGTATCCTCAACAATTATTGTGTATTGCTTGAATAATAATTAAAATTCAGTTAGATCAACATCTACAAGGGTTAAAACTATTTATGATATTCTACTGCAAAAAATGCAAATAAAGTACCACCGCCAAATTAATTGTTTGCTTATCTATTCAACTTTCATTTAAACATTAATTCTAACCTAATATTCATTAAGATAATTTTAGGTATTCAGGTGGCAGGGGGATTTGAACACCCGCACCAACCAAATACCTAAAACCTCCCTCATTACAGCCACCAAAATACACTCAGCCACGGTGCCGGGTAATGGTGAAGGAGGGAGAAGCAATGTCTAGCCGACGGTGTGTGGTAACTGTTACACCACTCCCCCCAGTAAATCGGAGTGTAATATGACCACTGGAATGGAGGCACCTTGCGGGTAGGTATGTACATCGGTACATGGTGATGCCCCCCTCATCACCACCCTGTGGTGCACACCCTACAGTGCTGTCATGTTCCAGCAGCAGCAGTAGTCCAACAAACTAGCACAGGCTATGCGCGTGTCCAAGAGATGGCACTGTAATTCATCTCTCATATTACGTTGGGGTCACTACTTTAGGTATTCAGGCAGTAAGGGGATTTGAACACCCATACCAACCAAATACCTAAAACCTCCCTCACTACCGCTACCAAAATTCAGCACTGTATTCACTCGACCACGGTGCTGGGTGATGGTAAATGAGGGAGAAGCAATGTCTAGCCGACGAGGTGTGGTAGCCGCCACAATAACAAAAGTCAAGAAATTATTGTAACTACATTTAAAAACTTTATATTTTTCAACAGTTTGCTGCACCAGACTTCTGAAATGTCACTGTTACTAAAAACTTGTTTCTTACAAAAGCTTGCTGCATGATAATTTTTTTTTAAAATTTCAACTTGTTTCTATCAGAATTTTTTATTCATAAGTTGAACCAATCAGAAGATACGATATTGATTTACAATTCTATCTCTATCACTACTAAAGAAATGCAGAAAACTATCAATAGTAATCGATATCTTTAACAAAAATATCGATTTATTGATGTTTTATTTCTGAAAATCTATTTTCTCGGAATTTTTTATTTTCCAGTTTTCTTGGAAACTACTTAACCAATAGACACCAAACACGTATCAGACCCGGAGAACTATTCCACAACAATTCGGTGTGATTTCAGCCACTTACATCCTTCACATCTCCTTTTACATTAAAGATCTTAAGTCCTGTAAGAATCTCGCAGAACCATCTACTAAGTTAAAGTTTGCTTAAAATGTATAAGTGGCTGAATGACATATAGTGTTAGTGGAATAGCTACCACAGTCCTATATGAAGAATACCTTTTATGAAAATTTCAGACCTATCCCTCCTGTAGTTTTCTCAAAACCATGAACACAAAATTTTTGCTTGCAGTTTTCTTTTTCCTGTTTTCTTGGGAACTATTTAATTCTTTGACTGTATAGATAGTAGCCTATTGGACCAGTAAAAAATTATGATTTCTGGTTAGACATCCTGGCACTAAATAGGCTACCACTGCATACTTTTTGATGTAATTTGCACTGCATTTACATATGCTATCTTTGTGAATTTAAGATATGACTTTATCAAATGTACTCTAAATTGGTAAATTCAAGCAAAACATGATTTACAAAAAAGGTACACTGGGTTTTCCTACTTTTTTGCTGGCATGTCTTGACATTAAAAAGTACATTGGTTTTATGGAGCTTTATTGGTCCAGTACTTTACAATCAAAGACTGAACTAATAGAAAACAAATTTCAGGGACTAAGTAATGCTATGTTTTTTCATTTTATTTCTGCTAGTTGAGTTTCTGAAATTTACTGTAATGTTAGTCATTTTTTGCTTCCATTTCGATTATTTTGGTTTCCATTTCGCATTACATTGCCTGATTTTACCAAATTTTTCAATCAGTTTCCACTTTCGATTCCATTTCCATTTAAAAAATTTTCCTGTACTTATTTAAAATTTTCAAATCTCATTCAAATATCGTTATATTAATATTTTTTATAGAGGTTGAGGACTGGAGTTGTAACAGAAAAGAAAGATTTGAGTGAAGTTACGTCCAAGAAGCGAATGTTTATTTCATAAGTTACATAATTTAAGTAAAGTACATTTTCAGAGTAATAAACGAACGGTAACGGAAATGAACGAGTGAGCGGCGGAAGTGGTATATCAGTGTAGCCGCGAATAGATATAAATAAATGTATTCGATATGTGATCGTGTGTTTGTAGGAGTGAGAGGGGAGAAGGATTGGTGGTCCCAACACCCCCCTACAATCTTTTGAACTGATCATGATTGCGGGTGTTACAAAAGTGTTTCAAAATATGTGTTTATTACATTTGATTAAGTTTAAAAAAAATTACAAAATATAATTTTTAAAAAAATGAAAACATGTATATATAAAATGGTAACTGATTTGGACGCTTGTGGTAAGTATGTTGATTGATAAATATGAATAAAATATGATAAATATGGTAACATGCAAAATAATTTATATAAAGGTAACGAGACAAATAACATGCAAAATAAGATAAATATAAATAAATTATTTTTTGTGATGTTTCAGACAAAATTTTGGTAATGGAGTTGACTTTTTAGGGATCACAATTTGGGGATTCTAGGATTTTATGGGTAAGTGAGATATGCTGCTTACTGGATAAGGCTTTTGTGAGTAAGTCAGCTAGTTGATCTTCAGTAGCTATTTGTTTGAATATGAAAATTTTGTCATTATAGGCTTGAGCAAGTCCATAACATTTGATCATGAGAGCTCGAAGACGTTTTTGACCTCCTCCAGAGATTACATGAATAACAGAGATATTGTCTTCGTAGACAATTACTGGAGTGTCAATTGAGAAGAATTCACGATTCAGGAGCCAAGCAAGTTCTATGTCCTTGAAAGAATCGTGAAGGGCAATTAATTCAGCTGCTGTTGATGAAGAAGCATGAATATTTTGGCGATGAACGCCCCAATTTATCAGGTCACCATACATGGTAATAAGGTAACCAGTTATTGATTTTCCTTTTTCTAGTTCAGACATGTTTATAGGTTGATCATCAATGTCAGGGGCATAAGATGCATCGACATAGGCTGATATGCCTTCGGAGTTAGATCTGTAGACAATTGCAAGATCGATCGTGGATTTCAAGTACCAGATGATGCGCCGTACATAATTCTTTTTTGTATCATTGGAACAATTTTGGAATCTTGACAGGTAATTGACTGAGAAAGATATGTCTGGCCTTGTGCCTCTAGATACATATAATAGTGCACTAATCATAGACCTGTATTCTTTGTTGTCTGTGCCTTCGGATTTGCTTAATTTGAGGCCTGTCTCCATAGGCGTTTTGGAACGATTTGAATCACACATTTTGAATTTCTGGAGAATCTTTTGGATTTGCTGTTTTTGGGTGAGTTTAATTATTTGTGATTCACGATTTCTTTCTATTTCGAAACCTACAAAATGGGTTGGGTTGTTTATAACTTTCATAGTGAAACGAGTTTCAAAATGAGTGGTTATTTCATTAACCCATTCGGGACGATTAGTTGCAAGGAGGATGTCGTCTACGTAAATTATCATGAAGGCAATACCATCTGATTCATCTTTACATGTATATACGCATCTGTCGATTTTTGACTTTGTAACATTGGAAGTTTGAAGGTGAGAATCCAGTAACTCAATCCAATTTTTACTAGATGTTTTCAGGCCGTAGATGGATTTTTCAAGTTTGAGTAATTTTGATTTTTTGACATTGCAACCTTGGGGAATATTAAGAAAGATGTCATTTTTAATTTTAGAGTTCAAGTAGGCTGTTTTGACATCGTATTGAACAAGTTGTAGATTCAATAGATTAGTTACGGATAAGATCCACCTAATTAGCCAGAGTTGCACAACAGGTGCATAGGTCTCTGTCATGGTATACTCGGATCTGTCCATAAAGCCTTTGGCAACGAGTCTAGCTTTTGGGCACATTACTCCTCTTTCATTGGCTTTGGCCGTGAATATCCATCGTGTGTCAATAGGTTTGACATTATGTGGACGGTCTACAATTTTCCACACATTAAGGTCTGACATGGATTGCAGTTCATCATTGATTGCCTTAAGCCACTCTTTCTTAAAAGGATTTTGAAAAATGTCACTGAAATTTACTGGCATGCAATCTTCTATAAATAATAAGTCTTCAGATGAGGCTTGTTTTATTACATTGACTCTATAGATTGCCTCAATTTCCTCTTCTAAGGGTTTTACTTGTAGTTCCTCTGGTTTATTTGTGAAGTCGGCTAATGTTTTCGTCTCATCAAATTTAACATCGCAGGATTTGTAGGATTTCATTTTGATTGGATCTAGTATCTGATAACCTACATTCGAAAAGCCGATCAGAATAGTTTTAAGGGCTCGGGGTAAGAATTTTGGGTCGAGATGCTCCTCTTCGTTCTTCTTGGCTTTGACTGCTGATTGCTGTCTCTGTTCTATAGGAACGTGTTTATATGCAATAGCACCAAAGACTCGAAGGTGGGAAATATCGGGTTTAGTTCCGTATAATTTTTCATAAGGGGTCATGTTTCCTAAATTGACGCGGGTCGGACTTCTATTAATTATATGGGCGGCGGCTAATACAATTGTTGACCATAATTTAAAATCAATTTTTGCGTCATATAATATTGCTCTAACTCTTTCGAGCAGGGTTCTGTTTTGCCTTTCGGCTATTGCATTTAATTCGGGGGTGTATGCCACGCCATCATCTAAAGTGATTCCTTTTTCGGAGCAAAATTGTGTCATTTTGGAGTCAGAGTATTCTTTTGCTTGATCAGTTCTTAATACTGAGATAGGATCATTGGGGAATTTTGTGTTGAAAGATAAATAGTACTCTTTAAATTTATCGAAAGCCTGGGATTTTCTTAATATTGGGAAGGCAAGAGTATATTTCGAATAATGATCAATGAAGGTTATAATGAATTTTTCTCCGTTATATGCCTCTTGAAAGGGTCCCATGATGTCTGATGAGACTACTTCCATTCTTCTCGTTGGTCGAGTCCTCACGCCATGGTGACCAAGTCGGGTGGATTTTGCCTTTATACAGATTTCACAAGTGGCAAAGTCATCGTCCTTAAATACCAAATTTTGGGGCATACCTACAACTACTTTTGATAATGCTTTTAGGCTTTTGCCACTTAGATGACCTAATCTTCTATGCCAAAGAGTTTTAGTTTTGTTTATGTTTTTCTTATGCTTTCTATTTATTCCGACACTCTCTCCGTTTAATTCGTCCTCAGATTCGGAATAAATCTCCTGAGTGACTGTATCCACTTCAGTATCTTGAAAATTTTGGGGGTGGTCAATGTTTTCCTGCTCTCGTTGTGGATTGCTTGTTTCAGCCTCATTTAATTCTTCAAAATTTTGTTGAGGATCATCTATATGATCTTCCTGTTCTGCAGATGTACTAGGTACAGGCATACATACAAGCTCCTGATGGACCTTATTTTCCTCATCTTCATCAACTATTTCGTAATCAATGTAGTACATAGAACCTCTCTTTGGAGCGGTTATAGTAATTTCACCAGTATTTTTATTTATGATGTCTGCGTGATCCGTGTCCGTTATGATTTTGAAAATGCCAGACTCCATGATTTTAGCACCTGACCAAATATCAAGGCTTAAATCAGGATCATAATATACCTCTTTTAGGTGAATAGTGGAAAACTCTGCGTTGGAATTGCAGACGTTAACATACATTGATCCTACATGTTTGGGATTTATGAATACACCTTTTTTTGCACAAAGTGCTCTGCGAGAATTGTCAACTTTGCGTATGTTTCTTAGTTTTGAAATATCATTGACCATATGGTCATCTGCTCCATTGTCTAGTAACATCGTGTGGAGTTGATTTTTTGGGGGGGCGGACTTTGATACTGTAGGGGGTTTACACCATTGAAATTCGTCTTCGATGTCATCAAAACTTAAATGATTAAGATTTGAATGTAACATCATAGAATATTTGACACGAAAATTGGATTTATCTTCTGACTTTTTTTGGGAGTTCGTGTTATTTGAAGTTTGGGTTTCGAGCTACTGTTCTGATTCTGGGTTTGTGGAGTATTATTTGCAGTAGATGTCTCATTAGGGCATGTCCTTGACATGTGTCCTTTTTTATTACATCTAAAGCACGTAATATCCATTTGGGACACATTATCTTTGGAAGGATAACTATTTTGTTTGTTTTGGTTATTTCTGTGATTGTTTAGATAACTCGTTGTATTATAATTTGGTTTGGAGGGATTTGAGTTATTATTATTATTACGAAAATTTCTGAAATTTCTTTTATTGTTATTATTCATCGGTTGATAGGATGATTTGGGCTGATCAAACCCGGGAAAAGTTTTGTTAGAATATTCAATTCGATCACATTTTTCTAATATCATTTTTGTAAGTCTGACAGTAGTTCGTTTTTCTATTTCTAAATTGCGGAATTCTGAGAAGACAGTATCAAATTTTTCGGGCAATGACATCATTAATTGATCTATTTCATCTGCTTCCGATAGGGGGTAATTAGCATCACGTAGTTCTTCCACAATGGATGAAAAATATTCCAAGAATCTACGGATGGTACCTCTCCTTGGATCGAAGCGAAGGGACTGAAATTTTGCCTTTAATACCATGATGTTAGTAGCAGTTTGGTTTCTGTATCGAGCATCTAAGATTTCAAAAATTTGAGAAACTACATCGCAAGTTTTGACATGATGAAGGATTCTTTTGTCAAGTCGTTCGAATATGTGGGCTTTGGCCCATTCCTGAGTTTGAAAGAATTTAAGCCATTTAGATGTTAGGCGTTCCTCGGATGATGTATAAATGTAACTAGTTTCACGAGCGGTAGGAAAAATTGTGGAATGGCAGCCTTTACCTATAAGGGTGCTGATGACGGTTGCACGCCATCCCTCATAGTCATTTCCACGGAAGACGTTTGAGATCCTATCATTATTTTCAGTGTTCATAATTAATGAATTGACTAAACTTAACAAAAAAAATAAAAAAATAAAAAAAAATATAAAAACGGATGTCAATTCCCAGCAAATGCCGCAAGACTAGGATTGCCGTACCTGTGTTAACCAAACAATTTGAAAATATAACGATAGTATTTAAGTTGTCCTTGTGTGTGTCTCGAGTAGGTCCACTGCGGGCAAGAGATCACACACGTTAAAGTTGAGACTGGACGCTTCCCAATAAAAAAAATAAAAATAAAATAACAAGACTTTTTAACCCAAAAATAATTCGTACTTGAATTCAAAATTCGATAAGATGATTAATTAAAATCAATAAAAAAAATGAAAGTGTGAGGGTGAATATGAAATTAGCTACCTTCAGATCGAGGGAATTAGAAAGGAATAAAATTATTGAAAAAAGGGGAAATTTTGTTTGAAATAGTATACCCACAAAAATAATTCGAAATAAAATTGAAGAAATGAAAAAAAAAATTGCAGATGATATGAGAGAAAAAAAATTTAAATTTCGCCAAGTATTACGCAAAATTAATTCTACTGGTAACACTAAAAAATAATAAAAATTCACAGTAGAAAAAAAAAAATTTTGAAATATGTATAATATTTTCGAATAAATAATTAAAGTTGCTCGAGAGAAAAAAAAGAGCAAAGTGGAGAAAAAAAATAATTTAATTTAATTTAAATGTTTGTATAAGAAAGAAAAAAAAAATTCAAAAAAAAATCGTTAAGTATTTTCGACAAAATTGTGCAACGGCAAAAATTTTCAAGTTGCAACAAAATGGTGGTTTGAAACTGAAAAACCGCGCCAACGTATTTAATGAATGGGCGAAGATAAGCGTTCGTAGGTTCGTTGCACTTAACAAAAGGTTAATGTACAAGTTCGAACGAATGAACAAAACGAGCCGTGCATACGTCACGAGTTGTACACTCCAAGACAAAAGTGGCTGTAAAAATTTGCACACAACTTGCCAAAAATTGCACTTAGAAAAATTTTGAAAAGGCCAAAATTATTTGAAATTAACGATATTTTCAAATATACAGGTTAAATTTTGAATCGAAAGAGTTAAGTTACACAAAAAACACGAAAAATGAACACGAAAAATATACGAAAAATACGAAAAATTACGAAAAATAATGTTTTTTATTACCTTTTTTCAGCAGAAAATTTTCAAGTTATACCTTTTCAATCGTTGATTTTTTGTTTTCAGGTTCGTTTTCTGGAATTAATGAAGGTGGTTCTCTGGAACTGCTGTTTAAACTGCGCTTTGGTTGTGTTGAACGTACTTCGATGAGAGTTTGAGTTAAGTTTTTTTGAGTTTTAAAGATGATACCAAAAGTGAAGTTGAATTAAGATGATGAATACCAATTTTGATGTTGTTGAATTGAAGCTTTTACGTTGGTTTCAGATCAATTTGTGACTGCTCAAGGCGATTTATTTCCAATTGATGACTTCGACGAATTAGTTCATACACAAGCAGGGCAGATACTAATGAATTTACTAGTTTTCGGGCAACACAAGCAGGGTTCCCGAACAACTTAGCAATCGGCGAGTCTTGGAATTTTTCGATACACTTGGCTGGATTATACACAAATGGGGCAAATCCTTTTCAGCAAACGACGAAACTCATTGAACGTTTACAGCATTCAAGATGGAATTAAATTTTTCGAGAACAAAAATTTTATGAATCGAAAAAAAATGGTAGGTTGGAACTAAGTTACCCAACACAAAATAAAATTACGAAAAATACCAAAACACAATTATTCACGAAAATTTTTAAAAGTTTGACTTAAACACAAAAAGAAAATTCACAATACATAAAAATTTTAAATTATTATTTTTCAAAATCTGTTACAGGTACAAGGATTGTTACCGAGCTATGCTACCATATAGAGGTTGAGGACTGGAGTTGTAACAGAAAAAGAAAGATTTGAGTGAAGTTACGTCCAAGAAGCGAATGTTTATTTCATAAGTTACATAATTTAAGTAAAGTACATTTTCAGAGTAATAAACGAACGGTAACGGAAATGAACGAGTGAGCGGCGGAAGTGGTATATCAGTGTAGCCGCGAATAGATATAAATAAATGTATTCGATATGTGATCGTGTGTTCGTAGGAGTGAGAGGGGAGAAGGATTGGTGGTCCCAACATTTTTTTGTTATTTCACAATCGATATTTTTTCAAATTTTCTTTTCCAGATCAAGAATTAATCAGGTGAGAAATGGAAATGGAAATAAAAATGATTCATCATTCGGTTTCCATTACATTTCCATTATTGGTCTAGAAACTAATTAGTTAAAAAGGTATCTGAAGTTGTTTCCAAATCATTTTTACTGAATGACCATTTCAATGAATAACTGTTGTTCCAAAATCAATTAGACAGAACATATTTTGCCAAATCTATCTTACCAAAACTATTTTACTGAAAGACTTACCACGGAAAGATTAAAAATTTTAAAAACAATTTGTTTTCCAAATAAATATACTTGAAAATTGGCACTTCCATTAGACTTGCACCGATATGAGGATAATCTATTGTGAAGATTTCAGCTCAGTCCATTCTGTCCTTTTCTCAGAATCCTTGAAAAACCACTTTTCTAGGAATTGTTTTCATAGTTAGACATGCCGGCGCTAAATGGGCAACCACAGCCTACCTCTTGACGTACTTTGCTTCGCATTTATGTGCACTATCCTTGACCTTTATCAAATGTACCTTACATTGGTTAACTCAGGCAAAATATCGAAAGTACGCACCGAGTACACTCGGATTGTCTTCTTTTATGCCACTATGTATTGACATAGCAAAATAAATTGAACTTATGGAGCTTTACTGATCCAGTACTAATGTATAGTCGAAGGATATAACGATACGTGAATATGATTGTTGATGAGTAGAAATATATTATTGGAGGGCGAGTTATGAGGAATGCTTCATAACTACGCCCCCTCACACACTAAAAAGAAAGACCGAAATGGAGCATCACTGTTCCCTGTTTGTTTCCTGGTCCACCCATTACCATTTTGAGAAAAAGAGCTACCTACGCCACTGCACATTATTTGTTTAAGTCTAATGAATAGAGAAAATCAGTTTCCCTACATTGCTGCCAAGTTTCTATTTCGAATTCTTGAGAAATAAAGTCGACACATATGTATGTCTATTACACGTCTTTTTCACGTCTCTGATTTTTTCCTCGCCTTCAAAATTGCCACTCTTAAAGGGACGAGTAAATGGAAACTTTTTTCAAACAAGGTAAAATAAAACGTATTCCCCTGCTCTTGTTCCTCCCAAAAAGTATCACTCTCAGACTCGTTTAATATCAATCTATTTTTTTTTTCGTCATCATTCTTCCATGGTATTACATTCGAAATGCAACCTACTCTTTTTTTTTTTTATATTTTTCTTTCGCACACTTGCTCTTATTAACTCGAGTCAGCCAGCACACTGTAGAGGGTGTACGCAGTTTTTGTTTGTTTTCTAACACAGCGAATTTTCTACCAATATTTTTCTTTCGTAATATTATTTCCATCATTCGTCGACATAGCCATAAAAATTGTTCTCTCATTTTACGACTCTATTTTTCTATCATTTCCGCCCGTATTATAAGCGTTCATTTGACAGTTTCCAAACATAATACTCGCTCACTTACACCTACACACAAATATAGATACGCACACATATACACTCACTCGCTCCCTCTCTTTCTTTCTCTCTCTCGATCTCTCACCTTCTTGAAAAACAAACGACACCCATTATTTATGTTTCATTCCACACCACCAAAATCTATATATGTATATAAATTTCACAAGACAGAGAGAAAGAGAGTGAGAGAGAGAGAAAGAGCGAGGGGAAGAGAAAGAAAAATAAAGAGAAAAGAAATTTTTCGGTCCGTATTTTTCTCCTGCAACTTTTCCTCTATTTATTCACCCCTTTACTTTGTACCTTTTCCTTAATTCTTCTTTAAAAATCACACCATTTCATTTTTATTGCGGATTATCGTGAAAATTTTTTCGCTGACACTTCGAAATATCAATTCCCATATAATTTGCAATGATTAAAAAAACAAAAAAACTAGAAAAAAATATGGGTGATTTATTAATCCATAAAATTCTGAGCCTCTTTTGGAAAACAGGGGAAAAAAATACAGGTACAGGTACACTATAGTTTTGAAGGGGACGAAGAAAAATTGTTCAGAAATTCGCACCTACTCGTATGGGACATCTTTTAATTAAATTGATAGATAATGAAACGTTTCAAAAAGTTTTAAGCCAATTTTGCAAGGTGTCAAAAAAGAAGAATAGGTAGCTAAAATAAAAAATTTGGAACTGATAAAAGTCAAAAAATCAAAATTGAACAATGCTGATACCCAGGTATGTAATTTGACAGCGTGTTTTTTTTTCTTTTTATGGTATGTGATACACATTTCTATATTCATTAGAATCAGGGATTGAGAAATGAAAACGGAAAAAAAATTTTTTGGAAGTGGAAACCATATTTTTTTTTGCGCTGGAAACCGAAATAAATGGAAACACCAAAATTCTGCAATGGAAACTGAATCGGAAACAATTAACCAATTAGCTTTATGACGAATAATGGAAATGTAATGAAAATTAAATGATGAATCATTTCCATTTCTGTTTCTTACCTGATCCATTTTTGATCTGGAAGAAGAAATTTGAAACAATATCCATATTTTTTGGTAAATATCGACAAAATATCCATACCTACATCGTTAATTGAACAAGATTTGAAAAATTTTAAGCAAAGGAATTTTTTTTTTTTTCCCCAATGAAAATGGAAACTGAATGAAAAATTTTGGTAAAATCAGGAGATGTAACAGAAACGGAAACCAAAATTATGGAAACAGAAACAAAAAATAACTAACATTATGGTAAATTTCCAAAACTCAATTAACAGAAACAAAACGAAAAAATGTGTTTCTCAATCCCTGATTACAAGGGTAAAAACTGAAAGGTGTAGGCTGCTGGAACAAATCTCCGGGTGAGTTTCGGTGTAAATTTTGTAAAGTTTTTAAAATCTCTGCAGGTAGGTGAAATTTCCTGGTGCAATCGGCAAACAGGAACCACTGACGTCATTGGTTCCATTAGGATTATACCTATATACATATAATTATATGAGTATGCATATTCTAGTGATGGTTAATACTCGAGAATTTATTATTGATCAGTAAAGACTGAGTATGCTCAGACTTTTGCTCAGCACGTGCTCATGCTTAAAATGCTCAAGTGTTTAATATTGGCTAGAGAATGCTAAGAAAATGCTCAGCATGCTCGAGGATTTCTATTATTTCATCTTAAAATGAGATAATAATTTAAAAAAATTGAACTAGTATACTAGTATGGTTGTGAAGGAGAGGTGAAATATGGAAAAAAAATATTATTTGACATTTAAAAATTATTTTGATTTGACATTTGCATCAAAAAACACATTTTTGGTTTTTCATCTTCTTAGGTCAGGAGTCAAAAATTTTCAAAAGACTCATATATTTTCCAAAATTTTCTCAAAAACGAGCATATTATGCTCAAACTAAGAATATGCTTTTAAATTTTAAGCATTTGTTTTTGAAGCGTTCGCTGAGCAAATGCTTATAATGGTTGAGCATGAAAAAAAAAAGCAAATGCTCATCACCATCACTAATAAATACGTATACTTATAAAATCTTCAGCTGTCATGCGTGATGCGGGTTGTATTTCTGTTTACATTGAACTTGGCTGATCTGTAGAGATTTTGAAGACTGCAAATTTTGGCGCGTGAAAAGAAGGAAAGATAGCAGTAAGAAAAATTTGTTGGTGTGCGTATGTATTTCCGTTTGATTATGATCAATACCTGATTATGATTCATATTTTGAATGTAGTAAAATGATCGATATTTCTGATTCAATGGAGATTTGATTTTTTTGCATCGATCAAATGATTAGAATCAGTGGGCCTAATAGCTCGAGGTAGGGAAAATAAGGAATAATACAATAGCCACATGAAAGCCAAGGGTCATGTACCTACTTTCTTTTCTCTTTCATCTTGTATTCCGTAGCAAAAAATATTTTAAAAACACTCTCATACCACACCGTATTACTGTCGTCCACCTTAATATAAATCGAATTCTAAAAAAAAAAAATTCTATTAAATCTAACCGCAAGCATCTCTCAGAAAATTCTTCACAATCTACCTGTACCTACCTTCTTTGTATTAAATTCGATTTAACATATCGCTCGAATTCTATTTCGAAATTTTTCCTATTTATTTTACTTTTCTTTTTTTTTTGGGGGGGGGGAGGAAGAAGAAAAAACGTTGAACCTGGGCAGGCTCATTTAATTCAGTTTATCCGTACTTAAACAAAAATCTGAAACTGTTTGTACCTAGAAGGTTTTTTTTGCCATCATTCACACAACCAAAGTTTGTTACACGAGTAGAATTTATTTTGCGAGTACTCTTCTTTGCTTTGAGCTATCCCACCAGCCCCATATTGGAGTGAAAAAAGTTTTTATTTTAACCTTCAGTGAGGCACCATACAGTTTTGTTGTCGATTTTTTAGTTTTCTCTGTCATCTTTCGAGCCTGCAGAATTTTGAAAAGTTGAAAAAAAAAAAATTGTTACTTAGTAGATTCTAAACATTACATCATAATTTCCCTTTGTTCCTTGCCACTGAGCTATAATCTAAAGACAACGACGTTTGCTTATTATTTTATAGCATAGAAAACTTTTTCACTACTTATGTCTTCTACCCTTACAATACAAAATACACACACACACCCACACACACACACACACACACACACGTGTCAAAGTTTGTTTGGCTACACAAAATTTACAAAACTGAAACAGATCTGAAGGTATCAGATGTCAAAAGTTTTTCTTTCATTATTGTTGGTATACATATAATAACTATTATGTACGCAAGTTATAGGCAAAAACGAAGAAACCGATACTGTATATTATAGGCACGAAGGGAGATTAGATCTTTTGTGAAGTAACTTTTAGCTTTTTGTAAAAGGCGTATAGCAAAGGTGTCCTCTGTTTGTTCTTGCTTTCCCATTCCTTCATCTCTGTGCCTTTCTTTTTTTGTTTCGGTTGACAAAATTTTCAATGAAACGTTTCACACTATATTTATACAGTTGGTAGTCTGTACCTCTACAGAAATTAGAGCAAAGGAAAAATGTCTTAAAGATGTTTTGAATAATCTCCTAGCGGTAGGAAGTTTTTTCTCGTTTTTTCAGTCGTAGGTATACGTATGGGAGTCGAATTTTGTGAAACTAGAGAATTTTCGTTATGGCGAATAAGCTACAGGAATTTTGTGCAGATTAATGGAAGGAATGAGAGAGAAAAACAAACATACAACAACAACAGCAACAACAGAAAACAAAACTAAAGTTTATTCGAATGAAATTTCTTCCTGTTAGTTTTGTGAGTTGGTTTGGAGATTCGAATTTCTTGTGGCTAGGTTTCTTGAAGAAGATTAATTCCGAACGTTCAAATCTTCGAAATAATTTATTTGTGTTCTCTGAAGCCTACTTGTAACCTTATAGTACGTTGAAGGTTGTTGGAGGAGGAGGGTTAACTTTAAATGTATCTTATTCTCATCAAGAATCACAGTTTACCTACTTTTTAAAATTATGTCTTCCCCCCCCCTTATAAGTTGTCAATAGTGATGTAAAGCTTCGAAACTGATCGGAAACTGTCTTGTGTAACCATTGACTATATATAAGCCCAATGTACCTTTTAAGTCAAGATATTACGACATAAAAGTAAGCAACCTCAATGTACTTGGGGCGTACTTTCGATGTTTTGCTTGAGCTCACCAATTTGGAATACATTTGATATAGTCATCCCTTCAATTCACAAGGATAGCATATGTTCAAGTGTTTAATATTGGCTAGAGAATGCTAAGAAAATGCTCAGCATGCTCGAGGATTTCTATTATTTCATCTTAAAATGAGATAATAATTTAAAAAAATTGAACTAGTATACTAGTATGGTTGTGAAGGAGAGGTGAAATATGGAAAAAAATATTATTTGACATTTAAAAATTATTTTGATTTGACATTTGCATCAAAAAACACATTTTTGGTTTTTCATCTTCTTAGGTCAGGAGTCAAAAATTTTCAAAAGACTCATATATTCTCCAAAATTTTCTCAAAAACGAGCATATTATGCTCAAACTAAGAATATGCTTTTAAACAAATATCAATAAGTCTGTTCCTTGGCTTAGTACAAATGTTTGTACCAAATTTTGTGATTATCGGACAAAAATTGCGATCTGTACTGTGGGAACAAGAAATTGACTTATATACATATATATATGAATTTGAGTTATTGGTGCCAAAATTTTCTTGAGAACATGAAACAAAAAATGTACTCACCCCAAACCTAGGGGGCTAACACCGCACCAAGCGTAATAAGTAGATTTTCTTTTAAATCTTACTTTTTTGATAATTCACTTGGTTCCCATTGGGTTGTTTAGTTTCTCCACTTTTATTCTGAACAGTGTATTATAACATGTGTGATAACAGTGATTTGACTGGTTCATGTTGTGATATCAATTCAAATCCCCGAACCAATTGGCTCGAATAGTTAAACAACCATTTGGGTAACAATTAAAATCATCTGGAGAGTGGGTTGCAAAAATTGTATATTTCCTCTAAATATTCACCGTTACCTCCGACCAGTAACCCAATTAATAAAGCTAGCAGATATGCAGACGTACAACTAATCAGCATATCTGTCAGCACTATTTGGGAATTTACTTTAGGTACTTTTGGCAAACATAAACATTTTAGGCCCTAAAAGAAGTTACCTGGTAAATCAATTTACACCGGGACTTCACTTGCCTTTCTATAGAGTATCAGAGTAGTTCTGCTACATACTGATCTCTTAGTCTGATGGCGTTCCAACATGCCCCAAGTTAGCTGTCCACCCTAGGTAGAGGTGTGACATCTATAGAAGTAAGATAATTATTTTATAAGACTAAGTATAAAGTATTTGCGATATAGTAATTGAAAGTGTATTGTGACGTATTTGTTTCGAATAAATATTGTTCGATAAATCTCGTATATAATTTTGTATTTTCTCTATAATCCGGGATAGAGACACAACAAATGTGAATATTGTTGGAGAGAGTTATTTAAAAGCAACTCAAATTCACACTTTGCATCTCACTGTGGTCAGTCGAAAACTTTATCAGTGGGAAAAACAAAGAAAATATAAACAAAATTGTGGTAGAGTATTCATAATTACGAATCTTACAAAAATGAAAAAATTGTTTTTTCAGCTGTCACCCTTTCAGTGCTACCAAAAGAATAATTGAAGTTGAAATTCAAAAATTGTGAAATATTCCCCAAAACAGCTAAAAACTGTTGAAACACAAATTTTTTGTGGTGAAGTAGTTTTGAAAAATGACAAAAGGGATCGGGCTGAAAATTTCGCGAAAGATTTTCCTCATATTGCTGTAAGTTTCACACAAGTTTGGTGTCTATTGGCTCCGTAGTTTCCAAGAAAACTGAAAAATACAAAATAGATGGAGAAAATTTTGTATTCATGACTCGGAGAAAACTACCCAATTGATGAGGCTGAAATTTTCACGAGAGATAGTCCTTATATGAGAGTAAGTTCGAAAGATGTTCGATGATGCTTAGACCGTATTGGTTTAGCAGGTTTGGAGAACGGTTTTGAGGAAATGACAAAAGGGATCAGGCCGAAATATTTGTCCTACCTGAAAATTAACATGCGATTTTTTATCGAAAATTTAATGGAGATTAATTTTGTACATAACGATCTTAGTCGCCATATTTACGTAGATAAACGTCAAAAACTTATTTTGTCGAATGTTCCATCCCCCACAAGGCTACGCTTACTACCTAGGAGTAGCGCCTTTTAGTACGTTGTTTATGATAGTATTATTTACGTTTTAAAGAAAATTCTCCCTTGTTAAAAATTATTCCCACTTCGTTTAGAATATATTTATAAATATTTATAAATGCCTGGCTTATATAGACCAATTTCCTGATTTTCGTGGAAGAGAAAAGAATAGGTTGACTAATAAAATCACAAAGGCTACGAAAATTTTTAGTACCCTTCCACCGAAGATTTTTTTGTGATACGTCACTCTCGCCTCCTCTTGCTTCTTCACTACATGCGCAAAATGGTCTAAATAAACCTAAAATATACCAAACCAGTAGTGCGTTTAAGCGATTTGGTGGCCATCGTGAACTCGCCGCATAGGCCTACGTTTAAGGCTCGATGGAAAAAGAGCATAAAATTTTAAACGCATCCGGTGAGTGCGTTTTTCATCCTGTTTTCGAGTAAATTCGAATGGCGAACCCAAAAGGATAATTATGTCGTTGTAAAGAGTAACGAGGGAAAGGCGAAAGTGTAGAAGGACAGAAGAGAAAAAAAAATTTCGTAAAGATGCGAAGATGTGCTGTTATTTCTTTTAACTTATTTCTGAACCTGGTAATTTTTTCCATTCGCTGTCTGCAAATTGGTGGAGTAGAAAAAGAACTTTTTCCCGCTCAGTTTGTGCATATTTTTGTCTCGCCGCAGCAGCGTCGGCAGCGCCCATCGAACGCGTATTTCTCCAGAGAATAATGGTTTCACGCTTTCCACGAAAACTACAATTTTAAGTCTATTAATTTTAAATTCGCCGCCGAGTCGACGCGTTTTACCCGCACTGTACAGTCGGCTTTTGAAATTTTCAAAAAGGGCCAAATGGTTACGAGGTGTGAACGAAGCGCGGTCGTCCGCATCCTGCAATGGGACTGCGTATCTGTACCTAACATGTGAAAAGGGGTGAAAAAAATAAAATATCTAACCCCTTCGTACCACTTTTCTCACTCTTTCGCCTGTTCATAGATACGACAATAGTAACTCTATTTTTACCCAGTTTGCTTGCAAACGAGGGGTATTAAAATTGACCACATAAACGGGTGAGGGATGGGAATGACGAACATTATCCGTTTCATGAGAAAATGTAACAATTGGTACCATTTTTTCATTTTGCCTTTTTTTTTAAATATATGTCATCACTATAGTAAAGTACAAAGCGGCCAAAATTAATTAGTTTGTCAAAATTATTTCACTAAATTATTTCGCCAGTATTTTCCTTCGTATTCGTTCGATGCACATGTGTCACCAAGGGTGGGCACGGATGATGACTCTGTTATTCGAATAACGGATAAGGTTATCTGATTTTGGCTGTAACGGATGACAGATGAATAAAGTTATTTGGGAATTTGTAATCGAATAACAAATAATTTTTCTCTCTATAAAACCAAATAATTTTCGGATGATTTTAGATAATTTACAAGATTGGTGTTGATTTGTTAAGTAATAGTTTCAAAGTGGATAATAGTCATTTTTAGTGAATTATAGCTGAATAATTATCGAGTTGAGGATAAAATAATGAAAAATGAATGATTTTCATTCAAATTTTATCTAATAATGTGTTTTCTTTATTTTAGCTGAAAAAATTTGCAGAAACGAAACTTTTGAGTAGTCTACACTACCTACGTTAACCTATGTTGTGCTTGTGCACTATGCTAGACTGGTGTACCTTAATATGAATAAAAACAGTTCTTCGACCTGACCTAACTACAAAACTGAAGAAGATTTGCATAATATTATATCTTATTATTTTTATATTACATCTTACATGTCTTATTGCCAGTACTCGGTATGTATAATATGTATGCAGTACTTACTTTGTAAATTGTAGATATGTATGCATACTTGACATTGACAAAATGACAATGATAAATTTATGATAATTGATAGTAATTGATGATTGATAATTTATAATTTAGAAAGCAAAATATAATCCAAAAATCATTTGGTAAATTATTTGTTTATTTGGATAACAGATGCTCACTTTTCTGTAATTGGTTATTCGAATAACGGATAATTTTATCCAAAAATTATCCTAAAATTATCTGTACCCACCCCTGTGTGCCACTGTCTACACAACCACACACAGACACAAAAAATATGGTGTTGCTTCCACGAACAAAAAATTCTACAGTGTTACCTCCATGCCAGAAAAAATCCAGCCCTGGTACAAGCCAAAGTGCCACAAAGCGGTGCCTTGGTGTATTTACATGTATATAATGGGGTACCGGACATGATTTTCAGTAAACATATTTTCAAATTCTTTAAAAAAAATAAAAAATATCAGTGAAAACCGCATTAAAATTGGTTGGATAGAATGGGAGAAAATGAATGGTAAATTTGAGTTGTCAAAAAATGTTGTGATATTTTTTGAGCAGTGGGTGTGATGTCATAGAATTGACACATCAGCAAACTTTTCACCTCTTTCACAGATTTCTCATTCATTCATTTCTCACTCTCCTGTGTTTGTACATTGGTTTAGTTAAGCTCATCAATTTAGAAAGTTCATGGTAACTGTGAGGGAAGGGATAAAAGGATGTGCACTTGCACCCCCCACTCCCTTATTTATAGACAAATTCAAAACATTGAAAAACAATAAAAACTAAGAAAATCAAAAACCAATTATTCCTTATTTGTTTTTATATTAGAGCACAGCCTTGGAATAAATTTTTGGTGGTGTCTGAGGAGTTATTTACTTTGAAGGTTGAGTTCATATTTGCAACCCATTTTTAGATTTAACCCTTCATTAAGCCCCCTGTAGCCCAAGAAATGGAATTAAGATAATATTCTTGAATATTATTGAATGATACATCGATAATATTGTTTTTTGAGGCTCTGAGTTTACATTTATAATCCATTTTTAGATTGAACTCCTCCTTGGCCCCCTGTGACCCCAAACAGGGGGTTAAGATAATATTCTTTGATATTATTGAGTGATATATCATTAATAATGTTTTTTGAGGCGCTGGGTTTAGATTTTCAATCCATTTTTTATCAAACCCCTTATTGAGCCCCCTGTCACCCCAAACAGGGGGTTGAGATACTATGCTTAGATATTATTGAGTGATATATCATTAATAATATTTTTTGAGGTGCTGAGTTTAGATTTGCAATCCATTTTTTGATCAAATCCATTATTAAGCCCCCCTGTGACCCTAAACAGGGGGTTCAAATAAAATTCTTAGATATTATTGAGTGATACACAATAAATAATGTTTTTTGAGGCACTGAGATTATATTTACAATCCATTTTTAGATAGAACCACTTTTTTTCTTCCTGTGGCCCCAAAAAAGAGATTGCAATTATATTTTCACTTATTATTGAGTGATTTATTAGGTATTGGATGCCCATGTTTTTTGAGACCAACAAAAAACAACAAAATTCAGTAAAACCACTTGCCCAGCTTATTTGTAAGAAAAATAAGATTTTTTTATTTGTACTCAGAAACTTGTAAAACATTATAAACAATATATCACACAATAAAATGTGACAAGTCAAAATTAGCTACTTATATCTGAACCACTTTGGATCACATTAAAAGGAGTTGAATGAAGAAATACATGTCAAAATAAAACTTCAAGTCTAAAAAAATTACCAATAATGTATAACACAATAAAATAGAGAAATTCAAAATTAACCCCTTTCAGAGCTCCTGTGGGATCACATAATGGGTAAAATTAAGAAATTACGTCAAATTCAAAATCAGCAGCTAAACAACTATTACGAATGATGTATTACACTACAAAATATGAAAAGTCAAAATTTCCCCTTGGGCGTCAAAAATGAATCAAATGAATAAAATAATGTCAAATTTGAAATTGTTGCCTCAAGAAACATTACAAATGATGTATTACATAATAATATGTAAAAAAACAAAATTGGGCATTTTTTGATCCCTTGGGGTCAAAAAATTGATCAAATTGAAAAATTATTGACAAATTTGAACTCAGCACCTCAAGAAACATTACAAATAATGTATTTCATAACAATATGAAAAAAATCAAAATTGGCCGCTTTTATGAGTCCCTTGGGGTCAAAAAATTGATCAAATTAAAAAATTATAGACAAATTTGAACTCACTACCTCAAGAAACATTACAAATGATGTATTACATACTAAAATGTAAAAAAACAAAATTGGGCCCTTTTTTGAGTCCCTTTGGGTCAAAATATTGATCAAATTAAAAAACTTAAGGTCCAGTTTGAACTCAGTTCCTCAAAAAATATTTTTTTAAAGCATAAACAAACAATATTATACCACCTTTGTGTTGAGTTGGATAATTTCAGCGTATATATGTTGAAAGTTCTAAGAAAATGAATTTTTGGCCCATATCTGCTGCCCCTTTTTTATTTTTGGGACTTCAAAAAAAAAAATTAGATGTGATACTTAAGCACCCTCATACCAATTTTCAACCTTCTACCTCAGTGGGAAGTACAAAAAATAAATACAGATAGAAATCCAAACTTATTGAATCTTATTTACTTAGGTGATATTTTAGACTTTGAGCTTTCTGTGCCAAAAGTTTTCTTGGGTCCTGAAATGAAATGTGCGCCCACCCTTGCTTCAAAGTCATTTTTTAAAGTCAATTTTGTTCAGTAAATTTTCACCAAAAACCTACTTAAAAATGAAGTATTAATGAGATGTATTGAAACCAGCAACCTCTGATAATGCTAAATACAAAGATGTCAATTCTATGACATCACAACAACAGGGTGCTCATCGAGGTACTGTTTTTGGTGCAGCGCAACTTTGACATCTCATATCTTCCTTTCTATTTAATATTTTTCAAAAAACATTTCAGAACCTTCATTCACAGGCTTTAGACTATCTCTCCCATTAATTTCAAGTAATTCTGAGAGTCATGTCCGGTACCCTATTACAATTACATACACAAGTTTGTATGTATGTATCACCCAAAATTTTGTGTCAATGGTTTTAAGAAAACTACCAAATAGATAGGACTGAGATTTTTATGAAAGATAGTTATCATATAGGAGAAACGATAGATTATTCTTATGTAGGTGCAAATCTGATAGAACTTTTGTGCCTATTAATTCGTATAAAAAAAATTTTGTGTTTACAGTTTTGAGAAAACTATATAATAAATAATGCTAAAACTTTTTCAAGAAAGATATTTCACATATGGGATCAGGTCTGATAGGAGTTTGGCGCCTATTGGTTCAGTAGTTTTCTGAGAAAAATAAAAAACAAAAAATTCCTGTAAAATCAGTTTTTAGTGATAAAACTGATATTTTTGTTAAAAATATTGATAACTATCGATACTTTTTCATAATTTTTTTACCTGAAACTAACAATGAAATATCGATATTTAGATATGTTTGTCAGATATCGATGACTTATACCTATCGATACATATATCAATTACTATCAATATGTTTTTGCAATTTTTTCAAATATTTGAAATTCGTTTTTTTTATTTTTTTTTAATGAATGCAATTGGCAAATTGGTTTTCTAGCCAAGTATTGTTTTGCTTCCTTAGTTTAGTTTTTTTAGCGTTGAAAATGCTTCTCGAGTTAAGTTGTGAAAAAGTGTCTACCACCCAATTTTTAGTAATGTTTCATGCGTGAATTATTTGAGGTCTGATGGATAACAAGGGTAAAAAAAGTAGAAGGAGAAAATAGTAATGAAAAATAAAATGGAGGTGGTAACATAGTTTTATTGTTTACAGAATGAATACAAAAATGAAAGAAAATGAAAAACAAACAAGTATTAATTTTGTTTTAATTTTTTATTAATTTCAATGCCCTCTTCTCGTTGTTACAAAGTGTGAAACCTGTGAATTTGTTTTTTGAAACTAAAATTGTTAATGGAGTGGATAGATATGGTTTTTGGGGACGGATTAAGTAAAATAGAAAATTCAAAATATATGCAAGCGAAAACATATCCGAAAATCTTAATAGAAATTTACGATCTTTACGTTTGGAATGGTTCGTTAGTACTTAACTGTACGTACTCCAAGTTCTGCGTATTTGGTGAAAAAGAGTACTTACAAAAATGTTAGGGTTGAGTGGAGGTTTTTTTAAAATTAAAATTTTTCTCTTCGTAAATAAGATCAGGTAAAGTGTGTCGAGTGTGTAAAGTTTGGTCGTTTCACGAAGATATTCGGTAATAATCGAGCTTCGGGAAGGGGGAAAGCATTTCGAAGATTACTTTTGGAATGTGCCAGATGCGACACCCAATTTCAGATGCAAATGTTTGTTGCTGTTATTCTGCAAAAAGAGAAAGCCAGTAGTAGACAGTAGCGCACCATGCTGGAGAAGAAGTTTTTAACTAAGCTCACAATTTTTTATTTTATTTTTTTTTTTTTAGGTACTTGTTACGAATCTGATTTTAATTCTGCGTTACCATCGTCTTCTTTCGAAATTATTGACATAAAATTGTTCAATATTTCAGAGAAAATGGCTCAAGAACTGCATATCCAGAATAGGTAAGATTATGGTAGTCTTGATATTGGATCAGTAGTCTTATGGTGTTAGTTTTGGTCTTGGTTCGGTACAATCAGTTCTTGATCCTAATCTAGGTTCTGCTTTCAAGTTTGTGATCCACAAACAATGATTCAAAAAAACTGATTCTCTACGGTTTTAGTACTGTGTTATTGCCGCGTGAAGTGTAAAAACTCGAAATATTTATGTATCATAAAGAACTATGTATTTAAAGAATTTTTTTATTTGGAAGAGATCAGTGACGATAACACGTCGAGCGTTTAATACAAATACGATAATATCTCATATCTTTAGCAGAGAACGTTTCATCAGTACTTGCCGAGTAGGGTCCGGAAATTTGACACTTCTGGCGGAAAAAAAAAGTCTGCCTGTTTCACTTTGGGAGTAGGCGGTCGGGTCTTAGAAGAGACCACCGAGAAGATGTGAAAGCTATCTACACCTTGGTCTTCGCCAATTTATGACGCCAATTTTCTCGAACAAAAAGTCTGAAATGCCTTCGTTATGATTCCTGTTCAAAACCTTTCCCTTCACAATGCACGCATAATGGTGAGATGCAAACCTTAAAAAATACAAGCCCCTCCTTAAAAATCAACAAAAACAACAGCTCTTGCTGTTCTTACGCGAATTTATGGGCGTATAGTACACCATAAAACCAGAAATGTAGATTCATTGGGGACACATTACAAAAATAATTGAAACTACCTGCGACACACAACTAAATTCTCATAAATATTCGACGTAGGTGTACTACATGGAAGAGTTGAAGATGAGAAAAAAAGCCGAAATATTAATGATTAAAACACTCGGCAACGGAAAGGTGTTCGTATGTATGTTTTTCCTCTCGACGATCTTGGGTTATTCGATAAACGACAATTTCAATTTTGAAAAACAGCTTTCCCTGGAGGAATTCGGCGAATGAGAAAACAAAACAAACGAAGAAAAAATACCACAAAGATGCGATATTCTCCTCTAAAATTTGTCGATCGCATTAAAATTTGATGTTATCACGCACGGAGGGTATGCAACGAACGTTACAAAACTACAGAAAATGGTATAAAACAAGCAGAAGTAAAAACATGCAGAAGGCCGGATGGGGTAAGGAAGAAAAAAGATACTTAATACGGAACATGCAAAATTTTTTCGGAGCTTTCTAACTATAAACAACGTTTATTTAATGAAAATACAAGTCGATATTCGTTGATAAAAACTTGCCTTTAAAATGAGAATAAAATAAAAATAGAAGACTCTAGTTGAAAGCATTCCTTACTTGTGGGAAATGTAATAATGTATTTACAGCAAAGCTCTGTGTATGTATAAAGAGAATAACAATGTTTTTTTTTTTGGAAATAAAAATTTTATAGGACATATTATATAGGTACATGTACAGTAATACCAAGAGTATGTCCTCATTTTGATGGCTAATACCCTAGCTAGGGAATGGCTTACTTCCTTTTTTTTTGCAATAAGTTCAGTATGGAAGGCTTTTCACAGCGTCGCAATATTTCGTCACATTACCTATTTTATTACAGTTGCATCATTTCACAAGTACATAGTTGTAATAAGTAGGCAGGTATGTCTTCTTGATGAAATTTTTGTTTTTGACGAACATGTGCATGAATATAGGTTTTGCAATTGCATCGTTGATGGTCGAATTAACTAAAAAAGGCCATAGGATGTCTTTGGAATAAGCTTACACTGTATTCCTGGTCTAAAAAAAGGGTTCTGTTCATAGACGGATTGGTTCACCTTTTACCATGCTGTTAAAAATCCAGAAATTCAAATATTCCATCCAATAGTTCCGTCTCTGTGCCTCTAATCTTAGCTGGCACACAATGGACGAAGCAAAAAAACAAATTATTCTATCAACTGAGAGAAACAGTGCACAGGACCACACCGTGCAGGTTAAGACTGATGTATCAGCATTATGTAGATTTGTGGAGGTGCTCATTGCCCATATAACATAAAGATTAGGGAAGGTCCGCACGCATCGTGTTTAGTACTCGACTACTAATCAGTCGGGTTTTCGTAAGTCAGTACATCAGCCGAAAGTTGTGTCCCCATATCCGTATGCCAGTTTACTACAGTCTCACAGAAAAAATAGGATTGACAGTTCAGACTCAAGTTCTAGCCTAAGATTAAAACTTTCATGTTGGGAATAGTGTTTGTATTTTGGTGTCCCATTAGCTATGTGATCATTTTGCACCTTACTGTGGAAAGTTGTGACAACTTCACAACTGCTGTGAAAATACGGTATTCGTTTTGCGCTCGTGCATGTCATCAAAATTTGTTAAAATTTTATGATGTCAGCGAAGCTTGTTCTTTTTGCGCTTGCTATGACTATGAGAAAGTTGAGGATTGTTGTCATAGTTTTCTACAATTAGTCGAAACGTCAAGTGTTAAGATCAAAAGGTATGCTCAGATGTAAATGAAAACGCAACTCGAAATTCACCATTCAGCCAGTAAAGAGAAAGGTACACCTGGCAAAGGGCAGTCTTTAAATTTTTGGTCATAATTCGTTTCAATGATAAGATAAATTTTTGTACAATATATCAAATTAAAGAGGCGACTCCAAGAAACAAAATGAGACAAATAACAACACATTTTACCCCTTACAAGTAAATAAATTGAGGAAAAAGAAGATATTGTCTGTGATATTTACTTATTATACATAATTATTTTCACAAATTCACTGCTTTTGAGCATTATTATCAGTTGTGATCATTGTTAAGTTTATACTTTGATAAAACATTTAATCTTTTTATTTAGTTTTCACGCACTTTTATTTAACTCGGTACAGTTGTTCTGTGAACGTTAAGTTTTTACATTAAATGAAGACAGAATTTAGATTTTTTATATGATAAACGAATATCCACTTACTCGAGAAAAAAAAAGTGGCATGGTAGAGATAAGGCAACCGCTACGTTTCATAACATTTTACTTTTTATAAGCTTTTGTTCTACTGGCTACTGCCATTTTGAAATATACCAATACTGCAGCCAACATTCCGCAACGATATAATACTTATTTCGCATGAAGCTAAAGCAAAAAAAAATAAAATAAAATAAAAGCGTATCTTTTAAAAAGGCGTTTTTAACTTAAACTTATTACTTTTATAATAAAAGTGTAATCATCCTAAGAATTTCATTTTTCATTAATTATTTTGGCTTTTAAGGGCTCAAAAGTGTTGTTCTAGTTCTCGTTTTATTCTTTGACGCCTACTCTTTACTTTTATTAAAATGTTCGAGCACTTTTGGGATGGTTTTATTAATGAAAATTTTTTTTCTTGCTTCACTTGCAGATTTTAGGCTAATCATAATTTTTGAGGCTTTTTCATGCGATCCTGTACTAAAGATTGCACTTCTTAGTCACAAAATTTTATCTCTTATTCTTATGCATTTTCTTCTTTTTTTGAGTCAGAAAAATTATGAGAGGTGTGGTAGCATGGTGTGTTACCTCCACAGTGAATTAAATATAATAGAGGACGCACACTCATCTAAAAACTGTTACAAAAAACGGCACCACTTTTGAAGCTACTCTCCCCACTCATGCGGTACCAAATTCACATTTTCTTGACCCTCATTCGGGTCCATTGGTAATAATTACAAATTTAAAAAAAAAAAATTAATTAAATGAATGAATACCTACATATAATTATAAATTCAGAAATCACAACAAATACGCATTTCGTAGATAAAAATGAGATTGTAAATTGCTGGTACCTTGGGAGGAGTTGTATCCGATGCTTTTTGTGTGTAGCCTACAAACTTCTGTATCCAGGATACTTTTGATATTTAGGTTGTAAAATATTTTTTTGACTGACAAAAAAATGTAAACTGTTTTATCAGTGTGGAGATATTATCCTAAGTGAGGATTAGGGGTTTGGTCCCTTTGACGACAGTCGCGCCACCCAAAGGTTGGCTAATATTTGCGACTGAGACGTTAAATTATATACTGACGAATTGGTTGTTGCACAATGAATGTAATTTGCTATTTCAGTACCACGACTAATTGGCTTATCACAGATTATGTCACGTTGGTAGTTGTACCTTATCAGTTACCACGGTTACTTTAGGTATTCTGCCAGTACGAGGAACAGAACTGCCAAACCGATAGGAACCTCATTACGTGCCCATTATCTACCACCAAAACTTAGCACCATATAGACTCGGCCATGACGCGGGTGGTAGATGATGAGAGCACAGCCGATGTATAGGCATCGCCACAGTTACAAAAAATGTACGACTAATTAACGACCAATCAACGCAAATACGTATGTATTAATTTACATATGTGTGTTTGCGCGCGTATGAAGAGTTGGGTACAAAGCCTCAATGCGCAGAAGCCGTTAGCGCCAGTGTTCACTGAGATTGGCTCACCTGTACTTGTGTACATATTTGTGAACACGAAGATTGTCTATAGACTGCATTCTAATGTGCGAATACTTTTGTATCCAGGACCAAAGGCATTTCATAATCAGATTGGTGGAGGCAGTATCTTGTGTGTAATCTATCTCTCCATGTTTTGTTTGGATCACTGACTCTGATGTTGGCCGACGATTTAAATTGCTTACCTTGTGATGACGTTGTTCTTGGTAATTTGTAGTCTTGGTCTCTTGGAAAAACTGAAAAAAAAAAAACTGGAGAAAATCTGAAGAACAAATACCATCGATAGAGATGAGGCACAGAGTCTAAATTCTATTGAAAAACCGCTCAACAACGTTTACCTATTCGTCAATAATTTTACAACCAAACTGATCAATTCGACAATATTTTGGAGTTTTTGAAACAACGTTTTGAAAAGCATCAGGACTTTTTGTTGCTCAAGGAAGGGGAAATAATAGAAGACCATTTTTGCTCCTTTGTGGTGAGTACAGCGTATATAGGTCTACGGGGTCCAATAACAGATTTGAAGCTGATTTTTTGATGTAATGTTTCTCAGTATACCTAAAGTCACTTAATTGAGGAGAACGGGACACATTATTTTATTCGTTTCGAGATATCCTATCAAATTTTTTTCGGGAAATACCTTCTTCCGTAACAAAATATTTTCAACCGAAATTGTTTTTCACTCGGTGTTTGGAGAAATTTACTTCCCAAAAATTTCACTTTTGCTGCGTCGACGAATATAACGGCAATGGTTCAGCTCTTTTTGCTTCGTACCCAATTATACAGCTATTACAAGAATGAATACCTACAGCTTTCTGATGAAAAAACTTATAAGAGCTTTTAAAAAACGTACAACGTTTATGTCAGGTCTACCTAAGTAAGCTAATATTCGTTGGCGGAAAACGCGCCCAAAATTCGAAATGAAAATGAAATGGCGTATGAATTAAAAGCATTCCTCGCTCGTTCGAAAATGGGGGAAAAAGCTAATAATAATAATAATAATAATAATAATAATAATAATAATAATACTAATAACAATAATAATAATAATAATAATAATAATAAGAAAAGAAAGAAAAAGAATGAAAAGCAGAAAAAAAAATAAGAAACCTGAATTGACGTATGAGTTTGGTTTAATAGCATCGTACGAAAAAAAAATTAAAAAATTAATGAAAATGTATTCTTCATTACGTTTTTTATTTCAAGGGTGAGGGTGTAGAATGTGTAACCAACGCACATTCTCACAATTTCAGAAAAATTTTTCATCGCAAATAGAATCAGAAGAAAGGTAACTATGGTAATTTTTTACATAGGTATAGGTATATAATTATATACTTTCAAAATAATCTGGGTGCGATTTTAATTTGCATGGCCATTTCTATTTCTCGTCGTTGTCGCCGTTGTCGCCGTTGTCGCCGTTGTCGTCGTTTTTAGTTATTACTAGAAAATTTTCTTAAAAAAATTTTTAATTAAAATTTAAAACAGACCTTCGAACATCGGTCGACATCGGCGAATAGGAAAATAATTTCGTTTTATCTCTTTTTTTTAAGCCCTCTTATTCCGAGTATTTGTCCCCACCATTAGCATTTTTTTCTCCTCACCGTTATGTACTTACCTACGGAATTCTTGGAAATATAAATTTTTGTTAAAAATATTATAAGTAAGAGAGGAAAGAAAGGAGAAAAAAAAAAAAACTGATTAAATTTCATAATTCCTTTCAGGATTTCTTTACGAACCAACAAAACCCATATTGAATTTTTTTTTATTCCTCGTGCACGACACGACTATGAAATTCTTTTATATTTTTTTTTCCACTATTTTTCCTCCCTTTTTTCGCTTCTCACCCCAATTTAGTACGAAAATATATTCCGACAGCTGAAAAATGCGAATTTAAGGTAACGATGGTGGCGCACAGTCATTAAAAAACGACTCTTCCTAAAAACGTAAATTCTTCAAATCCGATGATGTATGGTTTTTTGTTCGGCCAAAATTTTGGAAAAGCTATAATTTTAGAAGACTTTTTGGGGCGGCCGATTGGAGAAACGTAAACGTACCTCTATTGTGTTGGTTTGTTTGTACATCTGTTAGAACGTCCGAGTTATTTATTGAACAGCACGCTTTAATTATACGGAGCCTTTTCACAATTACATATTTACATAATTTCGGTGGTTTATTGGTACGATAAAAGCTAAAGAATGTAGGTCACGAATAAGTTTTTAGCAGGTTTTCAGAAAAAAAAAAATCAAAAAAAAATCTCATATCGTTAAAATTAGATATCTAGTTTTTCTTTTCTAGTCAGAAGAAATCAACGACACCACAACATAAGCTTTCTCACCCTCCGCCTATAGCCCGCTTCCCTTCAGGTAATTCACACCCCGAATCACCTGTCTATCTTAGTTAGAGTTATATATATTGTGGAATACCTTGTCGTGAGAGATATTCACACTAGAAGGTCTTCAACAGTATTTGCGTGTTCTGCACCTTCATACAGTTAAGTATGGGAGAGCCAAATCCTGGGCAAACACTGGCGATTTTTTGAGCCGGTTCTGAGAGTTTATATATAGGATTTGGTACACTTACACAGACACACATGCATACGTACATGTACGTAATTATGTCATGCGTTACGTTGTTTCTTGTCAGCGTTGAGGTGATAAGAAATGACGCAGCGCGTTTGGTACTGGACCGTGACATCACCGACATCGTTATTTGGTAATGGGAAGCTGGTTCTGTCTTTTGCGTGAAGGCATGTGTTAGGGGTTTATTATCTGTATACACAGTGAAACATCTACCCTCTAATTGGTGCCTGAAATGCTTCAACGCAGTAAATATTCCCAGTAACTCCCTGTCGTATGTGCTGTAATTTTTTTCGGTTTTTGACAGTATTCTGGAGAAGAAAGCGAGTGGTAACTTCTCGTCATTGTCCTTTTGGAACAGTGTTGCACCAATAGCAAAGTCGGATACATCAGTTGCGACACATAACGGCAGACTTTCATCTGGGTGAGCGAGTAGAGTTGCATTTGTCAGTGTTTCTTTGATGTTTTCAAAGGCATTTTCAGCTTCTTCTGTCCAATCAAGTGGAGTCTTATCTTTCTTTTTATTTGTTTTGATCAATGCAAACAGCTTACTTTGTTCGGCTGCAGCATTTTTAATGCAACGTCTGTAGAAATTCACCATCCCCAAGAAGCGTCTGAGTTCAGCAATGTTTGAGGGTTTTGGGAATTTCAATATGGGCTCTACCTTGGTCTTCAGAGGGGAAATGCCTTTGGTTGAGACTTGATAGCTGAGAAAGTCAATATAAACTTTTTCCAACATTGATGGTAAGTCCAGCAGCGTGTATACACTGTACGATGTCTCTTACATTCTTCTCGTGCTGTTGCTCACCACCTTCTGAGCAAATGCATATGTCATCCAAATATGCATAGGCAAATGGCAAATCCATAAACAGTCCATTGATGAATCTCTGGAAAGTTTGTGTAGAATTACGGAGTCCAAACGGAATTCGAAGGTATTCGAATAGACCAAAGGGGGTTATGACCGCTGTCTTTGGAATGTCCTGTTCAGCCATTGGAATTTGGTGGAATGCCCAGTTGATGTCGATTTTTGTGAACATCGTTTTACCCTTCATATTTGCGTTGAAATCCATTATGTTTGGGACTGGATAGCAATCAGGAACTGTTTTGGCATTTAAGGCCTTGTATTCTCCAACGATTTGCCACTCTCCACTTGCTTTTTTGGTCATGTGGATTAGGGAACTCCATGAGCTCTTCGAGGGGCGGCATATGCCTTCCCCTATTATGCAATCATAGTATTCCCGTGCTGCTTTGAGTTGATCAGGCCGTAACCTGCGGGCTCTAGCATGGCAAGGCGGTCCTTTAGTTTCTATATAATGAACGGTGTCATGTTTATAGGTTGGATGCCTACGAATCGATGGTTGAGTGACTCCAGGATAGTCTGACAGAATCCATAGGAATTGTTCGTCGACTTTAGTGCAGCTGGATATGTTGGTGTCTAGTTGGTACGCTAGCATTTTGCCTTCCACCCATAGACCAGTATTGTTGTCTATGATCTTTCCATTTTTGAGGTCTATGACCAGGCAGTAATGCGCGAGAAAATCTGCGCCCAGGATCAGGGTTGGAACGTCCACAATTGTGAAGGACCACGTCATGTCTCTTCACAAACCGATGCTTACTTTGCTGGATTCTATTACGTAAGCTGGAAGGTTTTGACCATTCACAGTTCAGAGGTATTATTTTGGAGGAAATGCCTTTTGATTTTTACTTACTGGCAAAATGCTCAAGTTAGCACTTGAGTCAATAAGGTAACGTCTTGTATTAGTTCTGTCCTTGATGAACAGGTGGCGTGAATAATTTTTGGAGGGATCTTCAGCTGCATAGAAGACCCCTCATTCTAGTTTGACGACTTATTGTATGTTTTTCCCCACCATTGGCATATGTTGTTACACTTGGTGGCCTCTGTGCCAAATCTATTATGAAAAAAGCAGGACTTATCATCCCAGTTCTGAGACGGGGGTTTGGGGGATGATGTTCTTCTAAGGGGAGTTGGACTCTGACCCCTGGTAGAATTGATCTTTCAGTCTCTGGACCTGGATTTTCTATCATTGTTCCTGTTGTTGTTGCTCCTGCTTTTTGAGTGGTTATTGCTTTTACCATTTCTCGAGTTATTATTATTGTTTTTCTTCTTTATTTCACTACTCAGCTGAGCTATCTGGGCTCTAAGCTTGGCTAGTTCTCCCTTCTCTGCCGATACTGCATAAATCAAGGATGCAGATCTTGAATGTTCAAGTGCACTATCGGCTCTCTTTGCCAAGAAGTCTAGGTCCTCGGAATTGTTGATTACCGTGGTACCCACAGCTGCCAGACACTGCACAACATTTTGGGGCAGTTGTTTACAGAACTGGTTCCCAATGACCGATGGTGATACGATATTATCGGCCTTTTGTCTTAATTTGGCCATGAAGATGGAGGGTTTATCATCTCCCATCTTCATTCCACCCATGACATCATCAATTATTTGGTTTTGGGTCTTACCAAACACATTGCGAATTTTCCTGCAGAACCAACTGTACTTGTCTGCTTCCGCCGGAGAGCATTCCATGATATCTGGAATGCGGCTTATTATTTCTGCGGGCATGCCGCTGCAAATGTGTGTGTACTTCTGGTCATTCTGTAGTTTCTCTCTTTTGAAACGACCTTCGAAGAGAATCAACCAGAGTTCTACCTTATTTGGCAAAAATTCTGGAATCTCGATCCTCCACCTTTGGATTGTAGGGTTCTGCAGAGTCTGCATCTACAACAGCTGTAATAGCTGCGCTAGCACTTTGGGGGTCAGCTGTGGTTGACCACTTCCACCTGTCCCAGGCTGATTCGATGTCAGGTTCGTCATATTTCCATTTCCATTAGTGTTGGGCATTGTTGTTTACTGTATCTCTTTGGAGTTGCTTCTAGCAAAGGTTCCACCAGACTCCATCAGTTGTTGGTCTGGGGTTGAAGGGTCAGAGTCTTGGCTCAAAAGACGACCACTTCTGAGGGTGGGAGCTGTTGTCTCGTTCTGGTTGACAACAGCTCCCAAACGCAAGGCTTCTGGCCTCTGGATTTGTTTTTGTTTCTACAGAGTATCAAAGACTTCTGAGTCTTGTGTTGAAGCTGGAGGAGTTGGAGGATGAGGGCAACTTTGTTCCTCCAGGTCTACTTCTCTTGGTTCCCTTCTGGTAAATATATTTGGAAAGGGGGTTTAATTTCCCACTTTCAAAGTCAGACCTCTGCTTCGACAGCTGAAGGTGTGTAGGTCTGTGAAAAAATTATTTGTATCACAAGTGAGTTACTCAACAGCGCACTGCGCCTAGTTTTAGAATTAGTGCAACGCGCCTAGACACCCACGACATAGCCAAAAAATCATGTCAGGGTCACCACTGTGGAATACCTTGTGGTGAGAGATATTCACACTAGAAGGTCTTCAACAGTATTTACGTTTTCTGCCACTTCATACAGTTAAGTATGGGAGAGCCAAATCCTCGGCGAACACTGGCGATTTGTGAGCCGGTTCTGAGAGTTTATATACAGGATTTGGTACATGTACACAGACACACATGCATACATACATGTACGTAATTATGTCATGCGTTACATCGTTTCTTGTTGGCGTCGAGGTGATAAGAAACGACGCTTCAAGTTTGGTACTGGGCCATGACATCACCAAAATCGTTATGTGGTAATTGATCTCGGCCCGTGCAAAGTATCTTACCTGTACGTACGTACAGGTACGAACATACAAACTCACCAGTGTATATTTGTTTAACGTCATAGAGACGATTATTGCCGGCCTTTGGGCGGGGACTGTCGTCAAGGGGTGCAAGCCCCTATTACCTCATACGAGTATTGTCCCCACATATATATATAAACATGTCTGGTGGAAAATTTCATTTTACAAGATACCTACGCTAAGATATAAAAGGGTAATAAATGAGATATGAATTCTGTTAGTGTATTTTCCTTTGGAATGGCATTCAGTGCAATGAAGAACCTGGAGGCGGAACTTATGGAAAAGCTCCGATCCTCAGTAGTAGATTTAGAATATAAAGGTCACTCAAATTCTTCTGTACACAATTATATACATAGTGTATACATTTTTTGTTCATTTTGGCACTTTTTGGGAGTCTGTGGAGCCTCCAATGTTTGACCTATGGCAATGAAACTTGGGATAGTGTTGGAAAGCTTTCACGGGCTACACATTTGTGTTAAAATTTTTGAAATTTATCCGCCAGTTTCGGAGGAAGGGATTTTCAAAGTGTTGCAAAGCCACCGTGTTGTCATCACGACAACTTCCGTAAACTGAAATATTTGGCTTGAAATTTTTATGACAGTTGGAGACCATATGGAACTGGTTCGGTATTAAATTTGAGCGAAATCGGTCAACTGATTTTTGAATGGCAGCCATTACAAAATTTGACACTTTTGGAAAGTACACACTTACCGCGGTTGCTGCGTGGCTGAAATATTTTTCTAGTCCAGATACATAACTCGTAAAAGAATATTTTCAAATTTTGGTCAAGATATCTTTTCACTGATTCATAACTGTGGTATGCCAAATCGGTTTTCACCTATTTACGAAAATTTTGGTTTTCATCAGCTCCTACAAGTTTTCAACCAATCACTTACCTGAATTGATTCACAGAGTACGTAACGAGATACCATACACATGATATCTGAAGATGAAAACATTGAAGACATAGATGTTTTACCGATGATAGAATGATTATGTGAAATTGAAGAGTTGTCGAAATAAAAGATTAAAATAAAAAACAAGCGGAAATTTTGAGTATCAGATTGATAATAACCCACAGTGAGAAATTCCAAAATTCACTGTGGGGGAGAAAAACTGGAAGGGAAGACCCAGGGTTTGTTCTCACCGAACTCGTGTAATATTACATTTTAAAAAAGGTTTACTGAAGGTCGAAAGATATGCCCAACATCATTTTAAATTTTACCCCATTTTCTCTAATTTCCTCCTAGAAAATTTACCCATTGTATTTATACCATTTCTCCATGTCACTTGACCCAGTTAGCTGGACATTCTTAAGAAAAAAATCAACGAGTCGAAAACAAAATACCAACTATATTAAAAAAGAAACACATACCTTTTTCAATACATCAAAATGTTCACGTAAGATGAAAGATATTATGAAAATAAAAACGAGACATATTACGAGAAACACAAGGTAGAATTGTAGGTGAATTCATACATCGATCGAAAATTTTTCTAAGTACAAAATCAGAATAAAAAGAATAAAATATTTCATGAAGACATTACAAAATATGTTGTACTTGAACGGACAAGAGTTCCAAACGGAGTGATTTCTTCCAATCTCAAAAGGCTAGAGCTAACCAGCAAACTCGTGAGAGAAGGAGAAATCACTTTTATCTAATTTAATTTTCGATAGTAACTTGACAATAGGCCAAGTTACGAGCAAAAACAAACTTAGATATGGGGAAAGAACGCCAGATAAGGCCTTCTATTCATCAACAGACGAATGTAACAAATTATCTGTTTTGAGAATTCTATGGATACTTCATAACATTCCTAATTTCACAGAGAAGAGCGTTGGTATTGTGACATAGAGAAGACGTAGTTTACTTGAGATTATTTTTAAACCGAGACAAATAAATTTAATAGGCTAATTAAATTAACGCGAATAGAAAGAACACGAATGTCAGAAATAATCATCTCTTCTCACATCAATCTGAAACGTCCTGTGAGTCGTGAATTATGTGATGTTTAGGTAAAATCTTAGACTCACAGTGATCGAATGCTAGCTTGCAAAATTGGTGTCTCAGACAAAGAAATTTCACATCAAATATAAAATAAATAAATACTTCGAGCAAATTATGATTTCAGTTTTCTATTGATGGACTGATGAATGAACAATCAAGCTTATTGAAAGTTTTCGAGTTGGTCTGAGGAACCTAAATGATTCCACTTGTATATTTTTTTACTTCAATTTACAAAAGCTCTAAATTGCGTTTCATTTGCGTTTCATTTCCGCTTCCGCTTCCAATTTTATTTCATTTCTGCTTTCTACTAAATTGTTTAGATTCTGGTTAATGATGGTTCTGTACACCATTTCCATATTTGGTTTCATAGCCCTGCTTAACAGCCCAGATGGCAAGGGCTGCGTAACCTAAATGATTTCGCTTCAAATTTCGCTTTTTGCTGCTATTTACAAATGCTTTCAATTCTGTTTTCCTTCCGCTTCCAATTTTATTTCATCTTCTCTTTCATTTCCATTTTCTATCGAATTATTTGGGTTAGTTTTGGTTTCACAATCCTGTTTTCAAGATTGGAGATGAATAAGAGGGATCATTCAAAATCGTCAAGACTAATCTAGCATTGCTTTTACTCAAGAAATGCACCCAGTTACCACATCCATTGAACTCGAACATCTGAAATATTATTGTAAAAAATGTGAACATTCATGTACTTATGTATAGCATACCTAATCATTTGGACGGATAATTCCACCAAAAAAACTTTCAGTAAATCGCGACAAGTATATGAGTTAGAAGATTCACGTTTAAAAGTTGTAATAAACCTTGAAAGAAAAAAAAAAAAAACAATAATGAAAAAAGAAAACATAAAAAGTTGAAAAAACTCAGTTCATGATGTTTTATATTCTTTTTTTATTCATGCGTTTAGCCTTTAGAATTCGATTTATAACATTTTATATCAGATTTATGGTTTGGCTGCGAACTGCGTCCTTTTTATTTTTTCTATACGAAAATGTTAAAAAGTTATTCAGGGAACAGGGAATTCGATTTATTCGTTATATGGCACGTGTATTTTTTTTTTACCGGTTTTCGTGAACAGATGCATTTGTCAAAAAATGTAATTTCCATATTAATTTTCAATATTTCTTGCGCTTCTCGTAGACAAAAGCCATTATTGAATTTGCCTGATAGATAAATTGGTTGTTTTTTTTTTCTTTCTTTTTCAGCAGACAGAAGAAAATCTTTCCCCTCCGTCAAAGTTCAAGGGCAATTTAGCATTACGGAATTTTCACGTAGCCCTATCCTCCTATCGAAGATGAAAAGTCTGCACTGCCAGCGAAGTATGCAGTATACAGGTTTTTATATTCTAGACTTGATCTATCCAATATCCAGTTCTACCTAATAAGTAAAAGCAGTCATTTTTACTGTTTGATTGCATCATTAACCACGTAAAGCACGAAACAGATTGTAGAATCAGAAATTGTCCGAACTTCTTCGAATCGAATCATAAATATATACCGCTGTTTTTCAGATCCAGAATATTCAGTCAATGATTTTAGTTAAATTATTTCATTGAGAAAACATTATTGCAATAACTGTTAATATGGTAAAGGAGAGAAACTTCAAAATGATTCAAGTTTTTTGAGATCACAGTGACCTTTTCCTCTTGCACACCTACGTACTAACGAAAAACAAGAATTTACTAAATAGAGTACTTTCGATGATGTTCTCCGTCATGTTTTTTTCTTCTTTTAAAATATGAATTACTGCCGAATAGGTGAATTATTCAAGTGATTTGGTGCCAATTTAATTGTTTCTGTATCTACATATTATAATCTACGAAAAGAGTTTAGCAGCAGCATACGCCAATAGTGGCTTCATAGTGGCCGATCTAATGTGTTCCGGCTCAAAAAAATTGGCCTGGGTCTTTCAATAAAAATGCTTTTTAGCTCGTTGCAGCCTCATGAAAAATTATTTTGTTCTTCATCCTGTTGCTGAAATTGGTCTTTTCAAAAATTTTTTCTAGGATTTTATCCTTATATCTGCCTCTGTAGCTTCAAACCTAGAAATTCCGGATGTAAGATTAGAGAAAGGAAACTAGGAAGGGGAGAATAATTTGACTTTTTTTGGCTACAACGGGTTTCTTTCAACACGAGACAAAAAAAAAACCATATCTACTCATAGGTTCTAGCCAGTAATGAGCAAAAGCCAGATGAGAACTAAGACCATGGTGGTATTGGTCTTGCTCTTGACCATGCACAATCAATTTGATCCAAGTCTTGATATTACTTTTGGTCTAGGTCTTGGTCTTGGTATGTCACCATCGAGTCTTGATCTTGGTATTTGTAACGATATTTTCGTATCGTTCATAATACTTCCTTAATTCGTATTACTAGTTATCATCATCATCATTACTTTCTCTCTATTTTTCTATTATTTCCCATTCATTAATTCTCACGTCATTTCTTCAAGTCAAGACTTGTTTGATGACATCATTTCCTACATAAACAGTTACTGTATTTACTCATAAACAATGAACTCATTTCTTGTTTACACTATTTTTGCAATCTTGCATATATACTAATTTCTACTAATTTATTTGTGAACATCCACTTTATGTCATATTCTTACGAGACCATTGGTCATACTTACTGTACATATATTTCTATTAACCAATAAGATCAAAACCCTTCTCCAACACTCTGTAAATTCGCCTGAACCTTCCTCTTTTTACTTATTATATAATATCATATTTTGTACTATTTCATTCATTCTAATTAATTCTACTCAAGTCTAATTAACTCTTTTTGATGTTGTTACAATCTTACCTATTCTTTTAATTCTTGATGTTTATTACTGTTAATGTCTTATAAAGTTTATGTCTAATACACCTTTTTAACTAACTTGTGTATTTGATTGTTCTGTTACGATATTTAACCGTCACAGTATTTTATGATATTCTTGTCCTTGGCCTTGGTCTTGCACTGTCAAGTCTTGATCTATGTCTGTCATTTTACTTTTGGTCTAGGATATCTATTTTCTTAGTCTTGGTCTTTCACCATCGAGTCTCGATTGTGGTCCTTCATACGATCCTTAGTCCTGTTCTTGCATGGTTAACTCTCATTCTTATGCTTTTATGATATTCCTGGTCTTGGTTTTTTATAGTTAAATTTTCAGCAGTTTCTAATCTACTAGCATCGGGTGAATGCTTAAGCTCGCCAAATTTCAAATAATACTTTTGAAGCTATTTATTAGCAAAACAGCTTAACAACTGTGTAAACGAAACTTTTAGGGACGTACAGTGTACACACAGGGCACGAGCAGTTGACTACTGAAATAGCTTTAGTTTGAATGGATACTACGTTAGTTTGGTACTCGTTCACAAGCAGCTTGTAAGATATAAGCTTTGTTCGAGTTGACAAATTCTGTACAGATTTTGCGAGGGGATATATTATAAGTTTTGTGAGAACAATCTTACTACTGAATTAGCCTAAATTTTGCTACCTTGTGGGTACCATTCAATTAGTTGCTTGAAAACTGGCCTGGGATGAACCACTCTTATCTCATCGGATTGCTTCTTGACAAAGATAAGCATCTTCCAGACGATTTACTAACTGTGTTCTCACCCCATTGTAACAGCTCGACCATTTATAGCCGTCTATACGCAACGAAGTTCTTCTTCCAAAATTAAACTTTTGCACCAGTCGGCGTTTATTATCTCCATTCGAGCTCTTCTGCACACAGTCTACACATACACGCACACACGTGCACACGCACACGCGCGAATACACATTTCCCTCCAGTTAAACTTTTTCGACCAAAAATTCACGAGAACTTGATTTCATTTAATATTGTAAATTTTAGCGTCGTTACCTAAACAGCCGATAACTCCTTACCATTTTTGCCCTTTCTTATTGGCAAAGGAAAAACGGAGTGAAAAACAAAAAAAGAAAAAAAAAACCACCAAAACTCGCAGCATGGAAGACCATTATCTTGCGTTGATATCGTCATTAATAAATAACGTCGGAACGTTTTTCGTTAACATATTTCTTGGCCTAAAAAGGAGAAGGTGCAACAGAGGGTGTGTGGGAGTTGGGGTGGAAAGTGTATACACAATGAGAACCGCAGTTTTTTTTTGATGAGGGGAGGGGAACTAATAAAAAGTTACACTCACTTCTCGCGCAGTGTACCGCACTTTTTCTTCAATCCGAAAAACTGAGCTTCGTCGTTTTTCCTAATCTCGAGGCCATAAAAATTTCACGGGTTGCTTAATCAGTTAATTTTCCGAACGCCCATTACAAAAAAATTAACTTTTAAGTAGGTTTTCTATGAAAACCTGTTTATTAAATTTGGTGTCGTGGAATGACCTGGGGAAGGGGGTACGTACGTTTTTCCATTGGAAATGTTTAACCTTAGGTACATAGCAAAAGGATGACGTCATGTGCAACGAAAAGTGAAAAATGTAAACAAAATGAAAATACGTAATTGTTTTGTTAAGGTGCGTGTGTACTTGATTGTATTCATAATTCAACACACACACACTAACACAAAACCGAATTCATTGTTTTCCCCCACTCGAAGAATTCAGCAGTATTACTCAAGTTTGAAAAATGATGATTTTAGCAGGGTTACCCTTGTACGAAAAATGAAATGTGCACGTTTATTTAACAAAATAAAAATTAAAAACAAAAAACCCTAACGCAGCAGCAGCTCCATTGGAAAAAGTAGGTTTTTGAAAATTATAAAATTAGGTAGTCACTAAAAAGTTATTAATATATCGTAATAAACATTTATTCCGAATTACGTTCTTATTGGTCCAAAATTAGGCATTTTATAGCCAAAATAAAAATGAAAATGGTGTTATGGGATGTACCCTACGACAAATCTTCAAAATTTATATTAATTTATAACAGATCATAATAAATATTTGTTTCAAATTTCGTAGCTATTGGTCGAAAATTGAAAACTTTATAGCTAAAACAAAAACGAAAGCTTATATGTATACATGAATTTGAGTTATTAGTGCCAAAATTTTGCTTGCTTTATTAAATGAAAAACATATCCACCCTCTACCCCAGATCGTTCCATGACACCAAGATTAATAAGTAAATTTTCAATAGAAAACGTACTTAAAAATCACTTCCAATGTATCCTCGACTGCGCAATAAATGTAAATTGTTGAAATTTTTCGTTTCATAATTGAAGGAAAATTTTGAAAACTCAAATTCATATAATTATTTCTTGTTATCGCGGTACAGGTTGAAATTTTTACCCGACAGTCAAGAAAATTGTAACGAAAATTAATAATAAGCCAAGGATCTTACCCATTGATTTTGGTGCAGATCGACAGGACGGTACTTCCGGTACCGTTATTCTCGTTTTTATCTCTACATCTCTACCTATTATAAAATACTACGGGTTAAAAACTGTGGGAAACATTATTGCTCCAGAATCACTGGACGGATTTCGATGAGATTTTCCAAACAAAATTTCATTATTAAAAGGAAGGTTCATTGCCATCAAGGAAGTCCGTAGCTCTCCTGGGGGCAAAGTTAACAATTTTTACCATTTATGAAAGCAGAAAACGGACAAAACATTTTTTTAATCGAACGAAAAGGAACAGAAAAGAGAACTGAAAAAAACTTCTGCCCCTCTCTTTTTTCCGTATCTGATGACTACTGGACTGATACACAAGTGAAGCTGCGGGTGACAGCTCGTTTTGGCCTATATAATTCTTAATTTTTCCACCAATAGCTATAAAATTTGGAATAAATATTCATTATAATTTATTATAACTTGTTATTGATTTTGGTGTAGATCAGCCGGACAATACTGCCGGAAAGACTATTGTTGTTTTAATTGTTTCTATAAAATGCCTAATTTTTGGCCAATAGGAACGTAATTCGATACAGATATTTATTATAATTTATTCTAACATATGTTACTAATTTTGGCGCTGGTCTGTCGGATGGTTTTCACAGTGTTGTTATTTTGGGTGTTATTCCGACTAAAAAATGCTTGATTTTGAACCAATAATTAAGAAATTTGCAAAAAATATTAACTATAATTTATTACAACGGCCAGGAAGTACTTCAAAAATTATTTTATTGTTACGATTTTGAAAGAGGTAACTGTTTTTAACCGCGTAATTTTGGGTCTACAGTTACAAATTTTAATACAATTATCAATTATGTTCAAATTCATAACTGTTTGGAAATTAATTTTCTACTTTTCAAAAACCTGCTTCTTCTAACGCGGCTGCTGCTGCGTTAGAGTTTTTTTGAATTCGTCGTTGGAAATTTGCACCTCCCAATTTTGTGTTCCTTTAATTGAACTCCCCACCACCGCTTTTATAAATTATTTGCTTCATTTTGGAACGCATTCGAATTTTTATTTATATTTTTTGTTATTTTTGTTTTATTTGAAAATACCTCTTACACAAATTTAGTGAGGTTTTGTAATGCTTTTCTATTTCTACATTTTTACGCGAAAGATTTCCAAAGTTACAGGACGACAATTTCGATGAAGTTTTTTCGAAATTAAATAGGGAAAACCTGTGGAAATTAAAAAAATATACGAATATTTTCTCGTTTTTAAGGAGTGGACAGGGTAATAAAATTCGATCTTGTCAGTAAGAATGATGACGTTTCTGTTGCTGGAAAATAAATTTTTAAACCATAATATAGGCAGTTATAATATTATAATATTATGGTTATATTACAGTCAAATCCTACTTTTGGCCAAACCTGCTTCTGCAATGATTGTTTTGATTGATGAAAAACATTTTTTTTTCTTTACTTTTTCCGCCCTTATTTTCGCTCTTCTAGCCTGTTTTCAAAATTTTAGAATTAGATTGTGCGCAATTACACTTGAAACCTTTCCAAATGAAACATGTATCAATAAAATTGGTCCAGTAGTTCTGAAGTGAAACGGAGTACAAGAAAACTGCTTGCTTATTAAATATAAAAATAGATTGACTCATTGTCTAAAAATTGTTTTTTGAATTTTACAAAATTCCACCCTTAAATGGGTTAAATAGGGTCAAATGTGTTTTCATACACATATTTCTTAATATCTTTTAGCCCAGATAAGATATTTAACCTGTTTTTGTTTTAAAAGTTCATTCGACTAACTGTCTAAAACTCTTGAAAATGTAGTGTGAAAAATTAATAAGCCTATATAGGCTACATCATTATAATAAACGCCAGTTGTTTGGGACGAAAATCTACGAAAAATTATAAGCGGTGAAAATTAAAGAGATGAAGAAAAAAAACAAACAAAAACTCTTGCGCAACAAGCTTCGCAAGAAAAAGTAGAGTTTCTTTGTTTAAAAATCACCTCTTTCACCAACATACTTTTAATAAAGAAATATATAAAAATAATTTTTATATTATTCGCAAAAAATTACCAATATCACACAAGTACGAAGCATGCGATAAAATGTATGGGTTCGGTATCACGTTTTCAAAAAATTTTATGCATAAATTTTTCATTTTTGTGTAAAAAATTATTATTTTTTTGTGAAATGATAAATCATTCCAAGTTCTAACTAGCACAATTTTAAGCAATAATTCGATATTTTTCTCTCCTGCAGTGACGAGAATTGTGGATTATATAAAAAAAGAAACCAAAATATAAAAAAATAAAAAATAAAAGAAATTATATGCAAAAAAAAACAAACTCCCACACTGCAAAACGAAGTACAGTGCAGTTGTCTACGTGCTGTTTGCGAAAAAATTAAAGGAAATTTTACTATCCGTGTTCAAATCTAGTGAATGAAAGCTTGTAGGTACAGGGCGAAAATCGACCTTTCGCTGAGATCAGATTGTTTTTGGATTAGAACGAGTGTTTTTCTCAATGAAGCGTAGAAAATTAATTTTTCAAGACCATTACCGGAAAGGTAAAATAGGAAAAATCACACTAAATAGCTAATAAGTTACGAACAAATTGACCAATCAAAACCAAAATTGGTAGGTTTGATCCTTGTATGAGCGGTATTGTTTGTATCAAATTTCGTGACTATTGAAAGGGAATTGCAACTTTTATCGAGATAATATGACAAATTAGCATTTTCAACAGCCCTAGGGCATTAAACCATACTACCAATAGAAATAAAATTTAGAATCATTTTAGATATCCTTTAAATCAATATCTGTACCAAATTTTGTTAATACAGCTTGAAAATTACTCCTTTTAGAGCTATTAATGTGCCAAAAATTCAACAAAATTGCCTTCACTAGAAGTACCGTACGACCCATCCGCACCAAAATTGGTAGGTATTGTCTTTAATCTAAAACACATAAGTTTACGAAATTTTAGGCCTATCGATTGAAAATTGCGACCTGTACGCTGTTCAATAAAAAATTCATATAAATTAACCTACCGAACGAATTATGAGCTGGATTTAGACCAAAAACAACAGAGTTCTTCCTTATATGGATCCGAATATGTGTTTAAGGCTTCGAAATCATCCGATTAAGATTACGCCTGGAAATGGACTCAACGTTAAAGGGGGGTACAAAAAAAATGAATTTTCAAAAATAGTGTCAAAATGCTCCGAAAATCATGAAACTAAAAACGTACCCACTCCCACCCTTGGGTCTGAATACTTGGACAATTTTAATAAGTAGGTTTTTTCAAAAATTTCATAAAAAAAAAGGAAGAGAGGAGAAAAAGAATTCCTGTTCTCATAGTGCCGAAAGAAAACAAACCTGAAGGCGGTTGGGCCCGGTCAGTAAAAAATGAATTAAAAAACGCCAGCTTAAAAATATTTGTAAAATTAAGAAGACAGAGTCGGTAATAACTTACTCCGTAAATGAAGATAAGTTGGGTGGGCGAATTGTTTTTTTTTTTTTTGTAATTAAAAATTCACTTTGCAAGAAAAAACACCTCGCCTAACCTAGGCTATGCGCATATATTGCTTAAAATTACTATGCAATGAATATACGCCTAGCCGACTGTATTTATTACCCATACCAAAATAGTTTGCGAACGCACTCAATTATGTGGAATGTATTTTTATTCGTTTTCTAATGGTAAGTTATAAACAATAAACACAGAATTGCGAATATGTAGGCGAACTGTAACCTAAATTTGTTTCACCTGGCGAATTACTTCTTGGCCGTTTCTGTTTCTCAGTGCGTTCACAAACAAAACAAATTAAATGCTGACTTTTGGTTAATTCAGCCTTTTACCTCTTTTTCACCTCTTACTTGCACACAATCGTAAACACTGTTATGCCAAAATTACTAATTATCAGCAAAAGCCAAATGCTTTGTGCTGGATTTTCTTTTTTCTCTGTTTCTCCTATTTTCTGTCTCACTCTCGCTTTACCTTTTAGTCAGTTGTGAGCCTTTTTCTACTCAGTAAATTTTGTTAATATAAATACTTTCGCATTCCGTACACATTTTGTATTTTCTCTGATGAAGTAGACGTGTTTCTTGTTTTGCTCCGCACCAATCACTATTGAAGTTTATTTTAGAAACCATAGAAAAACTACGTATTCAATAAACATTTTGTTTAACATATATTTAAAAAAGGTATTGTGTTTGATATAATATTATTATTATTATTTCAAACTATTCTTATCCATATGTAACGTGTAGAAAGAAGATAAATTTTCATATATTCCGTTAAACGTGAGCGACACAACTTGTTTTGAGGTTACAACCATCAAAATTGCCTTTTTAATGGAAACTGAAAAACATTTCACTTTTTTGAATTTTGAACCTGAAAATAAAAACACCTTTTTAAGCTACCACTTAAAAAAAAAATAAACAGAAAAAAGTTTCATCTCTTCAGTATGATCTGGATATGTTGGGTAGTACAGGTGGTGTTTTTTATTAAATTTATTTTTCTTCTGATCAAACAGCAAATCTCTATAAGGTTCCAAATATAGGGTAGGTTTTGAAACAAAACAAAAAATGTATTTCCTAAGTGTCCTCTTCATTATTTGAAAGTAACATCCTCCATGTTAAAAAAATTTTACCTACTGCTAGTAGCTATATTTAGTCTCGTCTGGATAGTGTTAGTATTGACCATTGGCTAATAGATTTGTAATTTAGTTAGGTACTTCTAATGTTGCTGACTCAAATCATAGGACCCAGATAAAATAGAATAAAAAATCAAAAGAAAAACAAAATCGTTACTTAGTTTAGATACTAAAATTAAGAAAGGAGAAGCTCTGTGATTGCTCGATGAAAAGGAGACAGACAGACAGACTGACAGGCTTAGTGAGAGAGACGCAGAGAGAGAAGGAGACACTGAGAGCATGAGACATTAGCATGATGGTCAGTCTTGTTGTTTCAGCTATTCCGCATATTTTAGCTGCGAGTGTGACGTCCGAAAAAGTCATACAACAAAACAAACAAATCAACAGAAAGGCAAAAAGTAAAAAAGTACAGATATCTGCATGGCTAAGTTAAGAAAAGACGTTTTTAGGACGGAAAGGTGGAACCACCACAATCAACAGAACACCAAAGAACCAGCAAAACCATCCCCCCGCTTCCACCATATGCCTATTGGTTTAGGCTAACATTTTAGGTTTAAGATTCCAAAGCAAATGAACAAATGAAACAAAAAGAATAAAAAGGAAGTTTATATTACTGATTAGTAGTCAACAAACGTAGTAGCAGTCTTGAAATGATACGATCCTTTGTGGGTGTGGTGCTGCATCAATTTCAAGTTGATTCTGCTGAAAAAGCCCCGCTGATAGATGATCAATCGGCCTTAGACAGCAATAGTTAAAAAACTCACCAAAAATAATAATTTTAAGCACTTACTCTAAATGCTCTGCCTGGCAGCTAATGTAGTATTACATACAAATTGTAACTTGTAAGGCCATGGAAAACCAAATTTCGAATCTGATTTGACAAAAGGTTGCCACTGATTGATGGAACCAGATCGAGGAAAAATATCTAATTACAAAAGAGTGTGTTTGGAAAGAATTGATTCTTATTGGTAAGTAGCTACCATTACAAAAGCATGGTTAATGAATTTTAAGAGGGGGAAGTGTGCTTAATTGTAAGAATATAGTAAAAAAATAGTTACTACTCCTTTTGATATGAACTTGTGATTCTTTGATGCATATCAGCGCAAAGGGTTGGCTATCTACCACCAAAATTTTATTTCATTTTGTTGATTAGTTCATAATTTGTAATTGTATTTTTTTTTAAAGTCCAATGGGTGCAACCATATGTTGCTTAATCGTACGTATCAGTGTTCCTAACGGTGCACCCTAGAATAAATTGTGGGAAGTATCTTAGAGGTCGGCACAGCATTCTACGAACATGAAGTATGTTACAGTTGGGCTTCAACTACATATACCTACTTACATTAAAAAAAGAACTGAAGTCAAATTTTTTAAGTTGTTCTGGAGAACATAAACAAAATTTTAGTCGGATCGAATAAATTGTGTTCTTAAATAAGTGTTAAGTAAACTTCACCAAAAAAAGTGGTTTTTGGAACTTGTTGAATTATTTGAATCCGCATTTAGCTGGTGGTTATTTCTGTTTGGCTTTAGTGAGTACTACTAGTTGAAAGAGATTTTTATTTCCAATTTTTTGATACAATTAACCCATTTTTGGAAAAAAGTGGACTTGATGAATTTTGCCAAGAAGCTGTCGATTTAGTTACTTACAGCAATCATTTTTTTTCTCAGGGTAGTTTCATTATTGTTTCCATCAGTTTTACAACCAACTACTTACTTTGAATTACCCTTAAAAACCATTTATTTCCTGTTTTGAAGATTTTATTAGTAAAAACGATTTTTCTTTACTTATTACAAAATTTTATTCTAATATAAATACATTTTAGTATCACAATGTCAGTTTGCATACTATTAGTAGCACTTGAATGTTTCAAATGCTAATTTGATTCAGTCTATTTGAATATTATTGAAATCGATGTGCTACATCAACAGCATGCAAAAATAACTAACAAAATGGTATATTTTTTGACTATACCTTTGACTATATAGTACTTTACCAGTACAGAAAGATGATTTCTGGTTATACATGCTGGTGCTGAATAGGCAAACAGAATGTATCTTTTGCAAATTTTTTGCTTCGTGTTTATGTACTCTATCCTACTGAATTTAAAGTATGTCTTTATCAGATGTACTCTAAATTGGTGAACTTGAGAAAAATGTTGAAAATAGGCAGCAGGTACACTAGGGTTGCCTATTTTTTCACGAGCATGTCTTGATATTAAAAAGTACGTTGGTCTTTTGGAGCTTTACTGGTCCAGTTCTAAATAGAGTCAAAGGACTTTATACATATTGCAGCGTATGAACTGCTCAAGCAACTAGGAGGTAGAGTAACAAAAGTGAAGATATCATCTGTTGTGACAGGTAAGGGAAAGTCTAGGGCGCAACAAGCGCATGTAAATGACATTTTCAGATATTGTTAGTTCTTATGAGTGATTTGTTAGTGACAAACCAATAAAAGTATTGCAAGCGCCCTTTGCAATCAAGACATTTCTTTCCCCACCCGTAAGGTGTTCTCTTCACTTTCTTATTAGTTCATATAAAATGCCACATTTTTGAAGTACCTTTTTTCCAATCTATTTGGAGCTGTCGACAGTGTTACCAATATGCTGCTCTCATAATTGCAGTGTGAACAATTAGGCAACTACATACTATTAGGCGCACTTCGTCTACCTATAGGATGTATAAATGTTTAGATTGGATGACTTCTGAAGCAGGTACTTGTAGTAGAAACGTACATCGGCTATCCAGTATGGACTATGTAAATTGATGACCCCAAGCATATAATTTTAATGGCTTTTGGTACTTGGTACAAAATACCTCCATCATTTTTGTAGGGCTAACCTACAAAACTGTATAATGCAATTTTACACTAACCTGTGCCACTGGAACAAATGAAAATTATTTTTCTCAATTTATTCACCAAAAATAGGTTATTATTAAATCGATTTTGATTAGCAAAATACGAGATTTCCAAAGCAGATTGGGACATTGAAAATGGTTTTCATTTCTTTGCCAAGTGTAGAAACAGTGTAGAAATGAGTTTTTTCTTAACTGTTTGTTGTTTATTTCTTCATAGCACTGTTTACATGTACGCAAGTTGTAAACAGTCACAATGAAAAAGGGCCATTTCATATGGTGATGCTTACACAAACAACCATATGTTCATTTCTTAATAATATTTAATTATATCTAAAATTCTATTTACGAATGAAGTTTACCCGTTTAATCGAATAAATAATAACCTCTTTTTGGTGGATTTGTTGAAAAAAATATCGTACTCAACCAGTTAGCCGCTCGTGATTGTCAACAACGAGTCGCATAGTTGCAGCACAAGCCACAGGCGAGTGCTGTAAGTGCAACGAGTTGATCATCTCTCATTTCACCAACTAGTTGAGTAAAATACTATTAAAATGCGACATTTAACTTACGAATACTTTCTGCTAGACTATATTTGGAGAAATTTCTTCGTTCTACAGCCAGTAAAAATCTAATTAAACGACAAACCGATGCTGTCGTTTCAAGTCCTAATATTACAGCGCGGTCGGTTTCCGACTTCTTTTTCCTACGTTTATGGCACTTAGTTTACAAAATTAGGCTCGACTAAAAAGTAAGGTACCTACGTAACTAAGCCCATTAATGGACTTCGCAAAAGATCTAGCATGTCGAGTAGCAGATATTGTGCCCACGCAACCGAAGCCCGAACCAAGCACCAAGCGTAAAACAAGAAAAATACGTACACAAATCAACGACCCCCTAAACCAAAAGACGGTGTCCTTAACATCGGCGGAAAATTGCCTGGTCTCACGATACACCTTCGCTTCACAAACGCAGATAAAAATAAACAGTCGCCTATTTTAGAAAACTGCCCCATAAATTTAACCTATTTTCGCAGTTAACGCACTTATTTCTATTTGACTGGGCAGACGGACGAAAATCTTGGCAGCTGGAAATCGCCTAATTTCGTAAACGAAAGCATTCTCTCCGAAGCACCTTCACGAATGGATGGGCGCCGTAATTTTCGATAAACTTGGAAAATCAGTCACATTTTTGCGTTTAAATTTCGAGTGAGTTGGCTGTGCACTTGAGAGGACCATAACGGAGCTAAACGACATTTGTGTAGGCGTTCGAGGGTAGCTGTAAGTAGATAAGTGTGCGGAAGGGAGGGGGCGGATACGAGGGAGGTTGGATGGGCCAAACCGACACCCCGTTTTCGTTTGCGGTCACCTACGTAATTTCTGTAACTTTAAATGCCCCCACTTCTCATCTAATTAACGTGGGCGATGCAATATTTACTCCCAACACCGACGACGTACGACGGTCGAACGGATTCTCAGTATTTATGAGGACAGAAAAGGAGTCGCAGGAAGACGGAGGCGATGTTTCAGGCGAGCAAAAAACAAACTCGCCGCAAATCCGATAAGTCGAGTGGAAAATTTTCGACTTGTTGGCCGGACAGTGCGGGTGGATGAAAAGCGTCCGGTATGCAGTTCCATCGAGAATGTATTTATAGGCGGAAGGGTGCTTTATTATTATTATTATTTTGTTTGACCAGCAGCGAGGGTTACGAAATTTTAGAAACGAGTCATTCGTACAGTCAGATTTGCTGAGGGGTAGCGCGACGGGAGATGATCCACATTTTCACCGCGTCCTGAAAACGTTAGGAATCTGCTTAGCCTACTTGTAATATTTTCGAGAATATAAGTAGCATTTTATTTCGTACTTTGGAGTCTGCCGACATGAATACGTGACGAACAGTTTTTAGTGGCTTAGCCTTGCAACGTGGCCTTAGCAGCAATGATCCTCAGCTCTATACCAGCCCTCATCAAGCCAAAATCGTTGTTAGTTCGATCGTAAAGGAGGGGTCCATGTCTACTAAACTGTCAGTTCTAACCTTCTCCCCCTCCCTCACTACAATATCACCACCATCATCAAGTGCGAGAAAGTCAACTTAAAAGTACGCATGCGTCCAACAATATTTTTGCACGTCGTATTGAAATTTGCTACTTTTTGTTCAGCCAAGGGGCATAAAAATTTTTTTTTTCGGTTGTGTTTTGAAAAAAAAAAGTTTCTGATTTATTGATGAAAATACTTTAAAATTATTATCATCTGGAATAAGTTGGTGAATAAATCTCATGATTTCTTATTTGGACAGATGGTCTTTGCATGGAAAGAATTTTTATGGGCGAGTGGGAGGTGAAGAGTACATCTCGATAAAAAGGAGATTTACACTCCAAAGTCTCCCACGCACCCACAAATATGCTATAGGATAAAACTCTATGTCTAAAAGATACAGTCTCGATGTCTCCCAGTTATGAGTCCCTCCCAAAAATGAAATTTTGGTACCTCCCCTCCTAATGGATTAATTTGAAATATAAAATTTTTTCCATGTTCACTCTTGAGCTCTATTGTTTTTTTGAATGAAAAAAACAAAACAAACTAAACCAAAATTTGAAAGAATGCAGAATAAAAGTTACACCATAGATTTGGGCAAAAACACTGAATCAATTTTATAGGGGAAAAATTTTCAGTTACAGTATGGAAATATAATTTTCTCATACTGATTATTATTATTTATTATTTGCTGATGATGCTAGGTTTTGACCAACGAGCATATAAATTAATACTAGAGGCACAATACGCTACATTTTATACAACATTCAGTAAGCCAGCTACCCCCACTCCATTAAACCCATAAGCCCCATTTAAAATATACTGGAAATATGTTTTTACCCAAATTTTTTGCTATAATTCTCTTATTTAATGAGATATCGACTTTTTTATAATAAATAAAATTTTAGAGGATATGGAATACCTTGTTGTGAAGAGATATTCTCACCAGAAAGTAACCTACAGATTTTGCATGTTCAACAACTTCATATGTAAACATATGGGTAAGTCAAAACCTGGGTGAACACTGGCAATTTTAGAGCCTGTTTGGATGGTTTATATACGGGCTTATTTACACGCACACCAACGCACATACATAGTGATTACGTATGTTCGTGTGAATGGCCCAGTGTGTCATTTCTTGTAGTGATAAGAAATGATGGGCCTGTTTGTGTATGGAATTGTGACATCATCCTATTGTTGAGATTGGTCACAATTTGGTACTTGTACATTACTTGCATGTGCGTGCAAGTAATTACAATCGAATGTAATTTGTGTATTTGGTTTAACATCATTGAGACGAATATTTTCCAGCCTTGCAGCGGCGACTGTCATTGGGAGTGGAGCCCCTTAAACTCATATGAAATGAGTCCCTACAGAGGAAATTTCAAAAGAACTTTGAGCCCTTCGAAGCTGAGAAAATTGAAAAAGAAGATGGAATCATGCATCAGATTGTCTTAGTTTAATGTTTTCTGTAAATTTAACCCTAAAGACAACTGATGAAAAAGCTCAAAATCAGTGAATTCGTGAAAATGAGTAGTTATAATTAGTTAACTTTAGGGTTAAGTTTACTAATACCATTAAATTAAACTAATTTGATGCGCGATTTTATCTTCTTTTTTAATTTTTTCAGCTTTTACAGGTTTAAACTTCTTCGTTTTCAGTTCATTTTATTTTATGAAACCTCGTCTAAAATTTAATTTATTAGAAAAAAATAGCTATCTCATTAAATAAGAGAATTAAGGTGAAAAACTTGGTTAAAAATTCGGTGAAAACGCGTATTTCTTATGTATTTTAAATGGGGCGTATAGTTTTTGTGGAGTGGGGATAGCTGGCCTCACTGAAAACGAATGAATTGTGCCTCTAGTATTAATTCATATGCTCTTTGGTTTTGCTTACAGTCCACAAAACGTAAATTTTATTCCATTTTGGAGAATGAGAGGATTGATAAAATCTTTTTCGTACTCGATAGCTCAGGACAAACTGCGCTCCTTTACTTATTGACATGAGCATTAATCTCAAGTTGGCACCTTAAACATTGAACCGACAAGACAATTTTTCGCTACTTCCAAAATCGACAAATGGAATTTCATTAAATTATTTTACGAAAAGAAAAACAAATGGGTTATCTTCCAGCCTCACTTCGCCTGGCAGCATCAATTTGGTATATAATAGAACGGAGATTAGTTATTATATTATTATTTTCATCGTTATTATTAGACTACTATTAATCGAAACCACAAAGTAATTAAAGAATTCACAATACTTATCGTGTTACCATCCCCAAAGGTTTATTTCAGCGAGTACAAATTTTCTCTGTCGCGTGTATAACGCAGCTAATTTAGTCGTAGAACTTCTCGATTAAGAAAATGAGTTAATCAGCCGGAAATTTATTAATTTGGCGCAATAAGTACTCGAGGAAGGAGCAAAAAAGGGCGTAAGTATTATATATGTATATATTTTTTTTAATGACGAATTAATAGAAAGTGGGAAGCGAAGCGAGTAACTGACTGATTGAATTAAACTGGCCTACCCATATATGTGCTGCGTGTGTAGAAAAGGCAATAATTTCACATTCGTGGGCTAACTATTCCTTTCGAGTTAGACTGAGCTTTTGAACTGACCACAAAATGTTTGATTTTTTTTTTTTTTCACGTCTTTTTCAATTTAACGAAGTACAAATACTTACCAATTGATTTTTTTTTGTCGTTCTTTGAAATTTAACCTATGAAACTGAATAGAAGAGGAAACGGTTTAACGGCCCAAAGGCGTACAATGTTTGCGAAGAATTTAGTGAAAAAGAATTTGAATGCACAAAACATCCGTGTATAGAAGCATAACATCGATTTATTTATTTTTTGCTTACATACTAGAAAAGGGAAAGGTTGGTAAGAGTACGCACTTAGCGTTATATTTTCAACCCTACAGCCCCCTGATATCCCGTTCCTCTCAAATTTTCCTGTGAAATACTCCCATCTATTAGCCACAGTTTATTGTTAGTTTGAGTTCTGTAACTTGATTTGTAATTCCATAATTCAAATTTAACAAAAAGAAGTTAAATGCGTACTCTTATCCGCCTAGGCTGATTAGAGTACTCACTTTGGGTTTTAAGAGTACGCATTCTGAAAAACACACTAAAAACCACTATGGTATTCAAAAAATTTATATGATGTAAATTGAATTTTGAAACATTATCATTTTTTCATTAAAATTTGAGTATTAACAAAGACTGGTAAGAATTTCTTTTTCTGATTATGTGCTGTTGAATATTGACACCACAGATTTCTACTAACTGAGCATTATAATTCCTGAATTTTCTTATTGTTCAGAAATTTTCTTCATGAGCGGGATACACGAGAATATTTTTGTTCAAAAAATAGTTTTCACCTTCCCCTTCTTTCCCCTCTCAAAAAATCATGTTTACAGCGTTGATATCATGCCTTTAAGCTATGAGCGTACTCTTAGCTCACAAACGCATGTTTTGTAAAAAATTTTCTAAAAACATAGACATTGTAATTTTTCGAAATATTTTTCTTAGGTATGCTTTTAGATACCTACATAAAAAATATTATTCTGTTTCTGATGTCTATTTGCAAAAAAAATTGTCTTCGTGTACCACTACAATGTTATCACAGAATATATTTTAAAGACAAACAAAAACAGTTTTTATCATATTACAAATCACACAGCCAACCTAATATCAAGTATTTAGTACACAAGGTGTGTATAAGTATGAGGCTGTTCATTAGACATTTCACATATTTTAGATTAGTGCAGCCAGAGTAGTAATTGAAGTGAGTACTCTTACCCACCTGCATACTATTGCCAGCCTTTTCCTTACCTACCTAAAAATTGTGGTGTTATGTACATAATATTTTGTGAAAGTTTCAGTTTAATATCGGTACCTTTCCTTGTTTGATTATTGAGCTATGTGTTATGGCTCTGCCCACGAGTTCCCTGCGTACTAGCAATGCACTAGGGACTTGCCATGACTGGGAGACACTGGGCTGAGGCGACGTTAACAGTAACGCTATTGTTGCAAGAGAGGCATGAGCTGAGGTATGTGACAACTATATTATTTACTGTTCTTGTGACGTTAAACCATTATACTTAAACTCCTACCACTACAATAAGAACAAAAATTATCGACAGTGTACAATTACGATGGCAACAACTTAGAATTTTTGCAAGTGTTGCAAAATTTATAGGTTGCTGAACCTGAAGGCTTATCCGATTTACGATGATAGGTGAGCTAAGTGTGTAGGAGAAAGAGGAGGTGAGAAAGTAAATTGATATTTCAGAATAAATTCAATGATATTTTATAAGCTTTCATTTTACTCACTACTGCGATTTATAAAATATACCAATACTGCTGCCAACCTTCCGCAAAAATGTAATTTTTATTTCGCATTAAACTAAAGCCAAAAAAACAATTAAAGCTGATCTTGTAAATACCTACTCGTTTTTAACCTGAACTTATTATTTATTTTTTATTTACTTTTGGCTGGGGAGTGGATTTTCAGAATGTTGCAAAAAATTCTTGGGTGCTGCATGTGATACTGGAACTACGTACATGAAAATTGCTGCTACTGTGCAATTTTAAGACGAATATACAAATAATTTTCGATAAACAGAGCTTAGTAACTAAAGAAGCAAAACATGCAATATACTCAGTGGTGGAGATACAGGTGGGTCTGGGAACCATGGTTCCCCCACCATCCCCCCAAAAGAAAATTATCAAGAAAAATTTAAACTAGGTACATATATTATTTGATGTTTAATTGCTAGCACGAGCTAAAAAAAGCATTTTTGCAAACCATATTCCAAAGAGAGGCTAATATTGAATCATTTTTTGTTACCTAAATGAAAGATTTCCAAATCAGTTCGAAATAACGAAAAACATGATTATTTTATTTTTGCACAAGTTTGGAAATTAGTTTTTTTTCAACTATGTACTTCTTGTTTATTTCTCGGTTGGAAAAAATTCATTTTTTCACGAGCGTGGAAATAAGTTATGTTTATAGTCAACTAACTTACTGACCTTTTGTTTATTTCTTCACTGGATCTAGCAAAACAATACTTATATGAAAGAGAGTGTGCTCATACGCTACTTCATGTGAAAAAAGGTTTGCGACTATTATACTTCAGAAGCAAAACGGGAAGAATTATATGAAATTTAATTCAGTATATTGGAAATAATTAAGACGATTTTTTTAAATTATTGATAATTTTTTCAGTTGAAAGAAAAAGAAAAATATCAACATAGAGAATCGAGTAAATACAACTTTGATTGTCTCTATAAGGAAGGTACTCATAAACCTTTACTCACTCAAAATGGTGAAAGAACGTACTTGCCTATTATACTACTCTACTTCCAGCGCATCTAATATTATTCAACTTTATTGATAAGGAAGGTTGACTCATCATCATAGGTTCGTTCAGAATAAAAAATTCCGATTAAATCTTACCTCATAGAGAATACACTTGATTGCTTTTGGGCTGTTCGGTTTCTTGATTTTTAATCCGAATGATTTACTGACAATCAATGTGATAACTTTGATTTGATTGGTTGATGTCGCGATAACAAATTTCAAACCACCAACCAACTTACTTGAAAATGTATACCATCTGTGTAACATTTAATCACCATCTTGAGATTGTGTTGTAAAAGTAGTACTATAGGGTGAAAGAAGGGTGTTCGTTCTGAATGAAGTGAAATTTGACCTTCGTAAACAACCAATTTTTAATAATTTTGATGCACTCTGGTTGCATAAGCCTTGTACACATTTGGCAAGTTTTCATGCTACCAGCCAGCTACTTGGGGTATTATTCTGTTGACAGTTAAAGTCACTACGCCGTTTCAACCATTTAAAATCAACTTAAACTTGCCAGATTGCCATATGAGATTCTAATGAAATCTTTATAGGACTATCTGTCAAGTTAAAGTTGAATTTTCGTGGCTAAAATGGCGTAGTGACTTTTACTGTTAATGGAGTAGTACCACAAGTAGCTAGAAAACTAGTCAAGTGTGAACCAGGCTTTAGGTTCTTATCCGATTGTTTACTCTGAATGCACTCAAAACGTCAGAGATCAGAACTGCAAAAAACTGATCGAATGCAATCGAACCTTCTTATGAACAATTTGTTGCAAAAAATATCGCGTCCAACCTGTTTGCACACTCGCGATAGTGAACTCATGCGATTACAACACCAGGTGTGTGGGATCTTTGAAAATTGCTCATCTAGTCCTGTTTTATATTGTCAATTCTTCTAATGCATGTATTATTCAAAATTGGTTTAATCTGTTGGAAATACTCGCGCCATTTGGTAAGTTACTTTACAACAGATGTTAATTACTGATATGTTCACAATATATTTTAAAATTTCAGTTTAGCCCCTTTAAAGAATTTACAGTCCTCCAGAGCCTACCAAAAAATTCTAGTTATCCAATAGTGATAACTATGCTTACTGTATGCAAATGAACAAAGCCACCGAGTATTAAATAGTATCATAGAGGATGCACTCTTATCTAAACATTATTATCAAAAACGACACCACTTTTAATGCTATTGCCCCCTCTCCTATGGTACTGAATTCGAATTTGCTTGCTCCTCGTTCGGGTCCATTAGCAATAATCATAAAATTTTTTTTCAAGTAATTTAATTAAATGAATAATTGATTATAATCATAAATATAGCAATCATTGAAAATTGTTGGTACCTTAGGAGACCAGAATATTCTGATCATAAAAGTGGTGCCATTTTTCGTTTCATGTGCGTCCTCTGTCATATTTAATACCTACTCTGTGATCGAAGCTTCAGGGGTGTTCCCAATCCAAGACGCAGGTGCACACAGGGTATTCTCAAGAAATTCCTAAAAATTTATATACCTACACTATTTTCAGAAGTTCAAAAAAATAAAATAATAAAATCTACGTAGGTATATGAATGTTCTAACGCACAAAGAGTACCTAAAAGTAATGAAAAAAAAACAAAAACTGCTCAAAAGCACCGAATATTAAAAAAAGAAAAAAAGTAGAAGAACGAAATAAAGGCTGTAAAAAGAGAAATTAAGGATTTATATCGTATTATTTTCTACCTCGGAGGGTAGACAGAGTGACTGATTTGCAATCCAATAATGAAAACGATATCAGACCGGCTTTGCCAAGTTATAATTAATCGCCAAACGTAAATTATGGGGTTCGGAACACATTTGGCGGTTAAATTGAATTTCCTTTCTTCGGAACGTGTATTCGTTCCTACAAATTAATTCGGAATATTGGCTGTCAAAATTACGTTTATTTGATGCAGCCTATCCGAAATCGTGTCCTATTTCCGAATGTGACGGAGAGACGACTTTTTCTTCAAAACCATTTTCCTTTTCATCGCGACACTTTTGAGAGGATTTCCATTTAAGGCGTCTGATCTTGTCAAAAGACGACGAAAAAGGTGTTTGATCGCCGACATTATGGGTACCGTACCTTTCACGCCGAATGTGTAAATTCTTTGGAAACGTTTTTAATGTAAGTCTCCGAGGTAAGGTGGGAGAAAACGTTTTTTTTTCTTCGTGAAATTTCTTTGCCTGCTCGTGAGGCTAAACTTTGCACAGGCGTCACGTGAAATAGACAAACAAAAACTTTTTGCAATATACGTAATACGTATCTACGTTTCTCAGTTTCAATATTTGTTTTGATCGAGTTGAAGATTTTCAATTAAATGGCTCAATTTTTCACTCACCGAGATCATTTTTGCAGTCGATTGGAGGTTTTGAAGATGGTTGCGTTTCGCGAAAATTGAAGATATGGTAAATATCGTACCTGTATAAAAAAAAAAAAGTGTTAGTAGACGTTCAGCACTTTTTACGTATTCTGGTATCTGTCAGCATATGTGGCGTTTCATACTTATGGGAAAAATTGTTAACCACACAAAAAACTTCAAAATAAGAAATTCATTTTAAGGCAATATTTCAGGACAATAAGTCAAAATTAATTGAAACCGATAATTAATAAAAGATTTATCAATTTCTTTTAACGAGTTTGAAAACATTCGTTCCTCTTTCCCAAAAATATTTTGACTGAATCAGAAAAAATTTTTAGCACCACATGGAAAAAATAAAATAAACGCAACAGCTGTGAAATGTGCTAAAATATGCGATTTCAAATTGTGTAATGAGGCTCAGGAGAGTACTTGAAACGGAAAGTAAAATATCCAAAGATAGATTCTGATGCGTGGAAAAAAAAAATGTTTTTACATATTTTTTACAGCCTTAGTCATAAGTAAACAGAAGTCAGATTAATACCAAGGCAATGGTACCCTTGCTCTTAGTCTTGCTTAGTTCTTGTTTCCAGTGCTATCATTACGAAGTACTTCGCCGAATAAATACTGGTGAACAAGATTACAGTTTCGGCTTTGCTCTCGTTGCAAGTACAAGACCAATACTAAGACCAAGACTAAGACCAGAAGAAAAACTTGAAAAATTGGAACAAACTGGAAAATGTTTGTTACCTTGAAACTTAATTTGTAGTATTGAATTTTCAACTTTTTTCGTTCATATTTTGGAGACACGGTCGATAAGTTTAATTTGTCCACCAATAAGAGTAAAAGTCTTGTAAAGAAAACCAAAACCATGAGTGAGACCACCTTAGTCTTGATTTTGGTTTTATTTTTCTTTCATTACTATTAATAAAGCGCGTATTTAAGTATCCCTCGATTATGAAGGACCTTTGGCGGGGGAGAGGCGTGAGAAGTAGGACATTTTTATTTTTTTCTTTTAAAAGTGTTGCCAAACATAGATGCAAATACCATTCCATATTTTGGGAGGGAAAAAAAAATTTGATCATTTTTTTTCGTCATTTTTGAAATTTGGGAAATTTGTCATCATTGGAACCCTCTGTCACGTATTTATTACGAAAATTTCTCAAATTTCATAAGAGATGAGTCCAAAATCCAAAAATTTTTGGGTGGCTAAATTTAATTTTGTTGGGGGCGAGGGGAAGGCCCTTCTGGTACCCTCACTATTCGCGCCTATGTTGCACAGATGAAAAAATTTGATTCGATGTGTGCTATTCCTGCGTGAAATAAGCTCAAATGTACTAATGTGAGAACCAGGTAAGAATCGAGCTTCAACTACCAGAATCCAACTAATGTTTAATGGTAGAGAAGTGGAAGACTATTTGTCGTTGCTACGATCACTACCAACAAAACTGTCGAGGATATACCCACAGTTTTTTTTCCCTCACATTAGTATTGAATTAAAACGACGTTTAATATACATGGGTATATACGGGCAATCTATGGCAGCAGTGAAAACGATTTGGCAAAATTGTTGTGTGGGAAAGGGCTGAAGAAAAAATGTGAAATCTATTGGCTTAAGTTTAAGTTAGACGTAGAATTATTTTTTATTATTTTATTTAACACACAAAAATAAATCATTCGTCAGTAATTGTACGTATTTATTTATAAAACTATTGGCCAGGTCAGCGCTTACGTTTGGCTCACTCATACACATCACTAAGATATGAGAAGCGACACGTGGAGGGGGGAGATGTATCCATAAAGGGACGCAAAATGCGCATACGCTTCTTCCGTTTCTAGTTAAAGATGATGAGCAAGTTGTAGTACTACACTTCACTTTCAAGCTCAGTCGAAATTGAGCTTATTGACGTTTGTAAATTTTTAACGACACATTATATTTAACAGATCGCAGATATGGAGTGACATATGTTGGACTAATCAACACGTATTATAGGGGCAGACATGAAAATGGAGGCATGACGACTAACACACGGAAGCAGCATACAATGATCAGACACTGCTCTCTCATGATCCTATCCTCCCGTTTTAGACTCGCTCGGCTGAACTAATTTGGGTTTTTCGTTTGTTTCCAAATGCGAATTTCACCACCCTACAATTGGTCAAGCAATGGCATATTATAGGGTATCACTAATTGTGCAACTGACCATCGAGTTTATCACCAGATTTGAGATAAATTTGTTTCCCATACGTCTGAATTCAATTTCGTTTTGCACAACTGGCCTTACGAGTTGGAGCCACAGTTCCCGTAAGTCTTACCCCTCGTATTGGCGAAATTAATCGACATAATTTTTCCGCAGCTTTCCACTATAAATTTTTTTATAAGCAAAATTGACTGGCGCATGTGGTTGACACAAAATAATATTCGAAAATAAATGACAGCTGTAAAAACTACTCCCACGAGTAACATTTTCCAAATTGAAATTATTTCCCGAAACTATATTCGACGAAGAAAAATTTCCGTCCGTCTCGAAGATGTTTTCGAAGAACTAAAAATTTTATAGGCCCCCTTTTTATGGGCAATTTTTCGTCTTTGAGAAATTAAAAATTTTCGTCATTTCTGCGCACCACTCGTGGCAGACGACTTGATCCACTCTCGGCGAATAACGGTTTTCAATCCAATCACGACGCGACACCCAGTCAAAAACAATCTCATCGCATTTCGCTCGACTTCGGATGGAAAAATGTGGGGAAAAGGCAAACAAGGAAAAATGAGGATGAAGACAAGGCGAAAAAGCTTCAAAATTTGTCGCAATATTTCCATTTTTTTAATGGTCGTGTCTGCGTCTGTCTTCGGTGTAATTTTATGGACGCCAGAATGGCGTATTTTTCCCTTCATTTTTGGTCGTACCACGTTTAACACGATTCATAAAGTAATATTTTTATTTTACATTTTTTCCAACATAATTTGTAAAAAATTTTATTTTATTCCAAAAAGTTCTTCTCTTGCCACCCGAACGAGATTCAAATAGCAAACAAACGGTCTGGAAGGGAAGTGGAAGCCTCAGTTCTTTACCTCGTTTTTTTCTTCTTCGAAATTAGAATACGAGATTCGACTGCAAAAAAAATGAGTCATTTTCCTTCTTAAAAAATAGAACCAGCTTAAAAGAAAACAAAAAACATGCTCCAATGCTAAGGGGACTGAATAATTCAATGTGTTACACGTTCCTATATTTGCTGGTTGGTAACTTTAAAGGCCAAAAGAGGTGGTAATGTTATAATTAGAACCACTTTCAGTGTTACACCATACACGAGATACTAAATACTGGACAAGTATTAATACCTCTATAATAATTAAAATATTCAATTTATCATCCACACCTATAGTGGACCTTAACGTATTTGAGAGACTCAATAATATTTAAAGACACAAGTTTGAATTAACACATTTAATAAAATATTTAAACTGTACACCAACAGTACATTAATTAATATGTTAATTAACTATGTATATATCATCACAACACTATAGACAAGACTATCTGTTCACTAGTTACTCTACAGGAGAGGTTCTAGGTACTTAGAAGCATTTGTCTAAGAACTGTGTAGGAACTGTAGGAACTGTGTAGGAACTGTGTAGGAACTATGTTTTATTCCTTCAAATCGAGGGTTTATATACTTGTTTGGGGTATGTAAGGTACGTGTCAGATAGGTTAAGTGAGGTAGGGTGTTGTTATTATAGGGTTGTGCTGACTCGCAATATACTCAAGGGATAGGCACAATTAGGTCATAAATATACAGACATTATATCTATATTCATAAAATCAAATACGTGTAAGTTAGTGGTTGTTTATAAAGAGTTATAGGATGTTTTATTGTTGATGAATACCTATGTTTTTGGTATTTGAAAACGTGTAGACAAATATGTTTGTCATTTCTAAAAATAGACAAAAATATACGTTACAGTAATACTGTATAATTTGTTTCCGCCCCCCCCCCAAAATAATGAATTTTGTTTTTTTGTTAGTGAGCGTGTGTTCAAATACTCACGCACACTAACAAATCTTAAAAAATCTACTTATTAAAATTGCTTGAATATTCGGACCCAGGGGTGGGAGTGGGTAGGTTTTTCGTTTCATGATCTTTTGAGCATTTTGGTACTATTTTCAAAAATTCATTTTTTTATATGTACCCCTTTTTGCGTTAAGTGCATTTCCAGGTGTGATTTTGATCGTATGATTTCGAAATTTAAAACACATATTCGGTATTATTTTTGGGCCGAATCAGGCGTATAGTTCATCTACTAGGTCAGTTTATATGCATTTTTTATTGAACAGCGTACAGGTCGCAATTTTCAATCGATAGGCCTGAAATTTGGTATACGTATGTGTTATAAATTAAGGACAATATCTACCAATTTTTGTGCAGATGGATCTCATGGTACGTCTGGTAGGAGCAATTTTGTTGCATTTTTGACACATTAATGGCTCTGACAGGAGTAATTTTCAAGCTATAGTCACAAACTTTGGTATAAGTATTGATTTGAAGCATATCTAATACAATTCCAAATTTGGCTTCTATTGGTATTATGTTTTATTCTCTTTGGCTGTTGAAAGTGCTAATTTTTCATGTTATCTCAATAAAAGTTGCAATTCTCTTTCAATAGTCACAAAATATGGTAAAAATAATACCTTCTATACAAGAACCAGACCTACCAGTTTTGGTTTTGATTGATCAGTTTGTTCCTAACTTATTATCTTTTCAGTGTGATTTTCTCTCTTTTACACCCTCCTGATAATAGTAATAAAAAATTCAATTTTTAGGCATGATCGAGAAAAACACTCATTTTAACCTAAAAGCAATCTGATATCAGAAAAAGGTCAATTTTTTCCCAAACCCACTTGCTTAAATACACTACAATTGAGCAGGACACGAAAATCGCTGTTAATATTTTTGTAACCAGCAGGTAAACAACCGTACTATACTTCGTTTCACAATGTGGGAGATTTTTTTCACATACCTATAAGAGTTTTTTTTTTTTTTTTTTTTTTTTTTTTGTATTATCCACGATTCAGGTCATTGTAGCAAAGAAAACCATCGAATTATTTCCTAAAATTGTGCCAGTTAGAACTTGGAATAGATTTTCATTTCACAAAAATATATTGATTTGTGACAAAAAGAATGAAAAATTCATTCATAAAATGTTTTGAAAACATGATTCTGAATCGGTGTATTTTATGGCATGCGTCGTGTTTATGTGATATTGGTAATTTTTTTCAAAAAATATTGATATTATATGTAGGTATATTAGATACTTTATTAGAATGTTGGTGACAGAGGTGATTTTTAAACAACAAAAATTTACTTTTTCTTGCAAAGCTTGCTGTGCAAGAGTTTTTTATACGCTTTTGTTCCACTCACTCAATTTGTTGAAGTACACCAGAGAGCTGCTTTCACGTGTTGCGAAACACGCACACATACACACATATCCCTTTTTATCATGTTGTTTTTTCAAATCTATTCTAACAAATTTGGAAGGGTATCTGTTCGTTCTCTGTTACCATGTCAGTTTGAATTATTATGTGTATGACGCTGATTTACTTTCCCAATTTTTAGCACTTTTAATTAGATTATGATTTTCTTTTTTTTCTTTTCGATGTATTGAGTTCGAATTCATCAGCTAACAATTGCAATTCTGTCATTTTGGTTTTGGTGCTGTCAGGCTGAAACTGCAGGCTTTGTGCATCAGTTATTTTCTTAGTCAACTGCTATAACTTTTCATACACATTTATTGTAGTCACTAACGCAACAAATTGTGACGTAGTTCTTGTACTAACATCTGACAGTGATGAAATTGAGTTTTGTTGTTATCAGTTACCTCTTAACAAGGTGCTTTTCTTTCAACACAAGTTACTTCCTTTTTTTCTCACCGTTTTTATGGTGACGTAGTAACGTGGCTCTTTAGTCCAGGCTTATCGTGTTCGAATCCCCTGTGTCAGATGTTTTCTCATTTCTAGTCTTATGTTTATTTTGGAGTTTAGGACATGCCATTTTGTGGAATTTTACTCGCCTTATAGAAGTGAATTTTTTAAAATTCATTTATACCTAACTTAATTTTCTTCTCTCTTTCACATCGAAATTCACACTGAAATTTTCAGCGAGACTTGCACCGAGATTTGTGCAGGCCGCTTTCACAATTCAATTTTTACCCTGTAGGGAAAATAGAAATGAGTACTACATTAACAATAAAAAATGCTTTGAAAAGAGAAAAATAATCCTTTTAAAATTTCTCCGGCAAGATATAGGTCTAGGGACTGGAATTATTGAGAGGGATGCTCTATTCCTTACCGTACAGGCTTTATACATCAATCTGTCAAATTTTACGACAAAACTTGTTAACTAGCGCAGATTTAAATAACTTCAGTTCCTGGACCTACATCTCGCTGGAGAAATTTTAAAAGGATAATTTTTCTCTTATTCACACTTTTTTTTTTTGGGGGGTGATTTGTCCAATTTTTTGAAAAAAATTTTATCAACTTATCATAATGCTTTTTTATTTTATTTTAATTAATTCAAAGTAGATTTTATTTAGTGGGTAACGAATTTTTGGGAAACCTTTGTACTGCAAGGACAGCTGACAACGTAAGTCTACATTTATGTAAAAAAAAAACCGCACGGTTGTGCAGAATTGTTGCCTTTGTGCCCCCGTTGATACTTTGTCCAGATTTAAGTCAAGTCGTACTAAGCCTTGCAATAATGATTTTCTACCTCTATCATTTAGTTTAATTACGAAAAAAATTCCGAAACCGTTGCTTCCCCAGACAAGCATATTTTTTCCTCCTCTTTTTACTTAAATATCGTCGTATTTTATATCCCCTTAGTCGCACATTTACAGAAGTCGAGGAAATTGAATTTCCTTATCTCAGAAAAAATAAAAATAAAATATAGAGAAAAAAATTAACGAGGCCTAATTTATTGTGTCAAAATAAATTTCTCTATCGAATCGAATAAACGAAAGTAAGGTAGGAAGCAGAACGAATGAATAAGTATTACAAAAAAAAAAAAAAAAAAAAAAAGGAAAAATGAGTATAAAATTTGTGTTTTAAATATTCTTCGTTCCATGTTCCTCCCCACCTGCCCGACCAAAATGAAAATCCCTTAACGTTTAGGCTAACGACGTTTCTGTCGATGACATACCGAGAGGGAAAAAAAAAACGTTTGAAACGAGTAATCCTAATTAAACGATCTTTTCGATTTTCGATTCGAACTGTGACTTGTGCTTACGCTTTCACGTTTGTGTCAATACACTTTGAGGGAAAGGAAAATAATACAGGAATGCGTCTACAGAAGACGACGACGACGAAAAAGAAGAAAAAGAAGAAGAAAGGGTGATGTGCAGATCCGACAAATGGCTGATGACAAAACATTTCAGGCTCACGTCGAAAGACGACGATTGAAATTTAAATTTTCTAGTCGAAAAAGTTTTATGCTGTGCCCACCCCTCCGTTTCGCAGCCGTTTCGCGTGAAAACGTCGGTAAATCCGCATTTAAATGAGACGACATGCGAGTAGGTTCGTTGCGTTTGAGGAATACTCGAGTATTGTCGTCATCCGTTTTAATTCGTCGAGCGAGTATATATAATATATACCTATATAATTATGGGTATAGGGTGTAAAGGAATGTCTTTTGCGAATGGTTGGAAAACGAATCGATTTGACGAGACCTCATTTCGTTCGCCCAAATTGAGGTGTAGGCCAAGGGTCGCGGATAAACGATATCCAGGAGTAACGTGTAACCATTTGGTGAGCGCGCGTTTTGTCACTTGTCAAAAAGAAATCACGTTACCAGTGATGGAAGTCGATTGTTACGTGGGTTTATTTGAACCAGAGTGAAGATTTTTGTGGCGGTGTTGTTCTGATTCTGCCTCGTTCAGGGCTTGGCCATGCGTCGACAGATGGGCTAACAGAACTAGTCCGTGGCCCTCGTAATTAGTAAACAGTGCTTAAAAGTCACATTCATCGTCCGTATGCACTTATACAGACCGTGTGCCGTAATACTGATGGATGGACTGCTATTAGGGAAGCCGGGTAGGTTAGGTACGTATGTATTTATGTACTTTCTGATGAAGTTCGTGTCACAGTGTGTATAATGCTGCCAACAAATCTTGTTCTGTCACTCATACACTTTCAAACGTAACGTAGCCTTTTAGTAGATTGGTTCTTTGCATCTGGGAAAAAATTCAATGGTCATACTTGCCAGTGAAAAATATAGGTTTGGTAGAACCTAGCGAAGGTGGTGGTACCTACAATCTTCAAAGTGAGCGTAAAATCCGCAAGACCCCTGAATTTGTGATGAATAAAATCAAAACTATGGCAAAAACTATTGTCCAGGTCTCAGTTAGTGACACAGGCCCATATTCACAAACGTCACTTTAACCTTCCTTCACTTAAACTTTACTTCAAAATGACTTTTGGCACAATTTTGTATTTAAGAATGTGGTAACTATGGCAACTTCCTACCACTGGTGACAAATGTGCTTACGCACTCGCTGGTAAGTTGTGTGGCCTGTCCCTACATTATGTAGAGCAAACACACTTTTGGTTCACAGGTTGGTAGCTCACCACTACCAATCTAATTTTAATACTGAGCTAGGCTCACACACACACACAAGGTCAATTGGCAGTTGCACGCATGCGCTTACCACGGCGTCCTACAGTAACATTTCATTTTTACATTAGAACTCTAGTAAGAGATACAATATTCCCACATTTTAAAGTATGAAATTGTGTAAAAACCTTTTTTAAAGTGAAATTTAAGTGAAGGGAGGTTAAAGTGATGTTTGTGAATATGGCCACACTATCAAAATGAAGTGTCAATACTTTTACTTTCAAGACATAATATTAGAACCCAGCATTGAAACTATGCTCATTACTCACTTGAAAGTATCGATTCCATGGTAGTACAAGGTATCATTGAGCAGTATTCTCTCATAAAATTTTGAAAAACCTTGCCACAATTTACTGCGTGGAGGTGACATCCATATATAAATAAGTAATATACTTCGTATATAGATGGGTAACTTGTAACTTTTTTCATTACCTGTTTTATCAGCTGGTAGGGTTGGATAGGGATACCAACCATCACAAGAAGGATTCCAGTGCTAGTATCGTCTTAATTATTAAAAAAAATTTTCATTTTTATGGGGATTCAATCACGGATCTCCAAAATTCACGACCCAAAGTTGTCAAACACGGCCACTACGTAATTGCTGGGCCTCTGAATTTAATGAAGAAGGAACGAGTAATACAGATACATGAGTTCTTTTCAAAGATATATATGTTATTAAAATCTATTTCACATAATTATAAAGATATGCAACCAAGTATATTTATTTATCTATATGCATGCAGTGCTCACTATTGATGGGGTGGTTGGTTGCACTAAAAATGGAAAATGAAAATAAGTGCTGAGTGAACATTTCCCAGCTATTATTTATGCTTTTTACTGACTAGTCCTTTTAGGCTAATTCTTGCTGGCTAGGTAAAGGTTTTTGATGCTGACTAGACTGGATTTCCATTGACACAGCATAATTCCTATACCCAGCATCAACTAGGCTGGGTTTCCAAGAGTTGTTGCCTTCATTGATTGAGTTGCCTCAACTGGATTACTATTGAGGTATCACAATTTTTCCCTTTTTGGTATTCAACTTGACTGGATTTCCATTGAGCTGGTGCATTCCTCAAATGGGTTGCCATCAAGGTATAACAGTTTTTCCTTTTTATCGTAGTCAGTATCTATTCAACTTGACTGGATCTCTGTTGAGTTGTTGCATGTTTTACTCAAGTTACCTCGACTGGATTGTCATTGAGATATCACATTGTACACCATGCGCATTTCACTCGACTGGATTTCCATTGAGTGGTTCCTTTTACAGCCCAGTTCCGATTTTCCCCTTACTCATGTCAATAACAAAACATTCAATTTGTTGTACTGTAAATCACATTTTAATAAACTGTGTAAAAGAAATAAATCGACAATCTTTATCTGTTCAATGCGGCTACAAGAGGCAACCCTGTTCTTCAGTTTTTCTTTCATTGAGAAATTGCCACATTCCTCAAAATAGGCAACCCCCTCCTCCTGCAAACGTAACACAATATCTCTCAAAAATTTCAGTTTTATAAAAACAACGGTTCTTTTACAATGGTTTTCAATAACATTAGCTCTGTTTGATAGGATTACCCTGAATTACACCAACCTACACCGGTAGGAATATTCCACAAATATTCAAGTAAAACTTGGCACAAAGTCATATAACATTCCTACATTTGTGGAATTGCCCTCTTGGTGTAGGTTGGTGTAAGTTGGTGTAGTCCTATCAAACAACGCTATTGACTACAATGGAATTAAATGGAAATTTGGGGAATAGGTATCAATCTCACAGGGAAGTAATTGACAAGGTACAGAAATTTTAGTGATAAACAAGGAGTGAAATGACTTGTATATTCAATAGAGACTTAGTTTTTGGTGTTTCTTAAAATTTTATTGTTTCTTTTTTCTCGATATCATGTTTTGGCCTGAGGCCAAGCTGGGGTAAAACTCACGCAGAGGCTTTCTGCAATTATTTTCGCACATTAAAGTAAGCAGAATATTATTTTGTTGTTCATAACAGCAGGTACATATTTTCGATTTTTTCCGGAGGAGGTTTCTTTACCAGGTTTTAGGTGAGCTTAGCCTTCCTGCACCCAATTAGCTTGGCCTCTGGTTTTTGTCCAATGCTTCATATAACGGTATTTCATTTTCGAGACGGCAAAATCTGAAGTTTTTCCAATTGCAACCAACCATCCTGTATACACACGTACATTAGACTGGAATAAAGGGGAAAAAATATAAGTTTAAGAAGAAGAAAAAGTTCTAATGTTTTTAATGCGAAAAATTTCTTCGCTCGGGGCTATTCGTTGTGGTGTGATTACGTCGGCGAAGAAATTCACTTTCTCTTTCTCTTTCTCTTTCTCTCTCTCCTTCACTCCCTTTATCACGCTTACCCTTTTTCACCCTCATCCATTCATTTTATTTTTTCTATCTTCCATTTTTTCCACCCTTCTCTTTTCGTTTTTCTTTCCTCGGACTTTATAACAAACATTGGACGTGCGTAAATTAAATAAGGAAAAGGGATCCGATGCGCTTTTGTAGGGGAAAAAGAAAAAAAGAAAAAGGTTTTCCAAACTCGAAAATTAACAATTACGTCGAGTATAGAACGCTTTGTGTTCGTCCATTTTGAACGAAACAAAAATCGTAGAAAATACGATTGCTAACGTACTCATTTGTGGCGGATGTTTAGATTTTGCTTTTCTATTCAGTGTGGAATTATCTTCTTTTATGACAGGTTACCTAGTAGATGGTTAACTCGAAGGAGCATTTTTTTGATTTTGGGTAGATCTTGGCGGGGGATAGTTTTGGATAGTAAACTTTATATTTTTGTACGTACCTCTTAAAAAAGAGCTGAATAGATAATTTTTTGTCGCCTGAAATGGCCGAATAATGGCCACTATTGCTCGCTAGTTTTCGTTTTTTTCTCCCCTCATAGTAAAGTGTACAACCGCCTACATACGATATTGGCTAAATAGGGCAAAGTTCATCGTCTCGTGTTTGTTTACTTTGTATGCTTACATTCTGCATGCGTTGGAAGGGTATTATAATTCTGCTTTGTATTTTTTGTGACGCACCTTTTCGATGTGAAAAAAAAATCATTTTGATATTAAGAATATTGCGATATAGGGCGCTAGAAACGTTCAAAAAGATGGGAGTGATTACAGAGAGTGTATAGGCCTGAGATAGTGTTTTTTTTCCCCGACTTGAATGTTCATCTAAAGGAGAACAGATAAACATAAAGAGTGAAGATCAAAATCGTGAGCTGAGTGTGTGCGGGGCAAGACAAAATATTTACTCTAAAAAAAACACCCATAGGGGTGGGTTTTTGGCATATTTCCTTCTTACTGTGGGTACGGAAAAAGGAATAAATTATTTGTTACGATTTGTATGGAAAAACATGACCTAAACGTAGACACCTATGAAAAAAAAGACATAAACGACGAATTTTGCAAAATACAGTTTGAACTGTAGGCTTGTCGGTATCGTGATGCTACAAAAATCTAAGAAGAACTACTTATTTAAATAGTCAAACTATGGAAATACAAAGCACAAACAAAAATATTTCAACTCTAATGAATTTAAACAGAATTTATTCATTGATTCACAACAAAAAGTTCCTTTCAGATTAGGTAACAACTTGTGATCAGCTAAAGAAGAGATTAATACCTCCAAATGTGATAAGTAACTTTTATGTATAAATGAAGTAATCGAATTGATTTTGTTTGAACAATTTTTTTAATACGGTTAATGCACCAGGACTGGAATTTGATTCCATAATGAAGAGGGGAATGGTCTTATCAGAAAGGCTGTTGGTGAAAGGTGTGAGAGAGATTCGATTCTAAGATGCTGCACTCTGTTTCATGCACACGAAATATGAATCTCAACTCGATGGTAGTTTCACAAGGGGAGGGGATAGTGAAACTATGTGGTTAGGGTATATAACTTGATGTGGGAGGAATGTTGGAGCACCTTAGCATCTAATAATATATCAAAATAATTAGTAATTCTAATGACTACTTTTAAAGCAGTGTAGGTGAAATGACAACAATGTTCTCACTTTCTTCCAAAAATTGTTCAAGTCTGATTTACTCGTAAGGTTTTATTGTTTAAAGTTGATACGGTTGTATCAACCATAATCGACCTCTGGTTGGAAAAACATCGTAGGTGACCTTTTTTTCAAGAAGGATGTTTTTCTTCAAAACACTGTTTTGTAGTGTCACTCATATCTTATTAGAAAATCGAATTAATCTGCGAACTGTTACGAAAAGAGCGTTGATTTTGTAAGAAAAGTATTATTCACTAGCGTTGGAAATTGGTTAAAAGTACTCGTCTCCTGTAAAATTTCATTTTCATCTCTCACAATATTGCTCCGTTATGGGGTTGGTTACTGGAAGTTAGTTCAGGCTATATTATTAGTAGTATATTATGAGGATGGTATAACTAATGTATCATCATTCGAATGACTAAGTTACATTTTGTGGTGTAGAAAATTTGAACCAACAACCATCTGAGTGTTAGTAAGTTACATTGTAATTGAGTTCGATAGTAATTTTGTACAATATTAATTCAGTATTTGGGAAGCAATAACTTGTTTTTAACCTTTTAATTCACATTTTGTTTCTGTAACCACTGGTCCTTTTGAATTTTTATTTTTTGAAAACCTACTTTTTTATATGAACACTTTTAGTAATATTGAAAGTATTTATTACACCAATAATTCATTAAAAGTTGGTTATAAACCCATTTTTGAATCCAATGGGGTTGAAAGAATGGGTCAAATGAAAAAATAAATAACAAATTTGAACTTGGCACCTTGGCACATAAAGAAACATCACCATCTTTATAGGTTATTACACAATAAAATACAAAAATTAAAATTTTGAACCATTTTTGAAGTCTGTAGACTTGAAAAATGAGTCGAATGAAAAAATAAGCGTCAAATTTAAACTCAGGGCGTAAAAAAACATAGCCGATGGTATATTACACAATAAAATATGAAAAGTAAATATTTGGCCAACTTTTGAAGACTCTGGGGTCGAAGAATGAGTGTAATGAAAATATGAACGTCAAAATTGAACTTAGAACATTAAAAATTCACTCGATGATGTATTACACTATGAAATATGAATAATTGTGTGTTTGCCTTGGTATCAATGATGGAGAAATGTGTTCGTGTTTGTGGAAGTGTGTATTTTATTCTGTGATAGTGTGTTAGAGACACATTTTGCCTGTGAAACCCTGACAGAAATACAACCTACCAAATTCATTAACTTTCTCCTGTTGTGGTACTCGTTAAAAATATTACGATTTCTAAATGGGTTTCAAGGAGTTTTTACAATTTTTTGACTAGTTTTATGTATCTCATGAAAAATTCTATTTTTTAGATTAAGGAGATTTTGAAAGAGCACTTACCGGCTAGTTCTAACGTAATATTATACGTATGGTAAACAAATAAGGGAATGTGTGATTTTTTTTCGTAATTACTTATTGTTAAAATTACAAGGGTACTTACAATGAAAATATATTTCAAAATAAAATAACATTAAAAAAAATAATTTTATTCATCCCCTCGCTGATACTAAAACCAGATTCCAGTAAATTATGTAATGTACCACTGAAACCATTGATTCACTTGCAACCACTGCTGAAGACTCAAAATGGGCCTATGTCACTACCAAAAAATTAAGGTATGTATTTGTTGTGATTCTCTATTCATTTTCACAAGTAGTTTATTCGTTATAGAATCGTTTCACTGCCAACATCTCCTTTAAAAGGTTCTTTAATTACAATCACGTTGATCTATGTCGTGGCCAGATTAATATCAGCCTAATGGTATTCCATTTACGTTACCAAGAAAATAGCTTAAAAACTATTTAATACCAACGTTGGTCATCGATAATTTCTGGAATTCGGTTCAAACGAAGTAAAAGAAAATACCAGGAAATTTTCAAGGAGGAAAAGGATATTGGCATTTTGCTAAATTACTTTTTATCAATTTTACGTTAGCGTTAATAAAATGGCTCAATTTTTTTTTCTTGTCCCTCCTCCCACCCAACTCGCATAATATAACACCATTTTAATTTCATTTCCCTTTCGTTTTACATTTAACTTTTTTTATTGTCATTTTAGCATCGTGCCTTCTTGACGTTCTTATTTTCTCCCCCTTTATATTCATGAAACGAGATAACGCTAAAAGAAATTAAATTTGAAAAAAAAAATAAAATAAAAATAAAAAATAAAAAATAAAAGAACAAATTTCCACTGAATAATTCAATGAGCTCGATAAAGTGTATTATCGGGTAATGTTGTACAATGAGGAAAGGTACGTACCTGCCTACCTATCTACCTATACCTATCTGCCTGCATACTATGGACGATGAGAATTTTGCAGGAAAAAAGTGAGTAGATGAAAGGGGAATAAAGGGGCGAGTGAGTAGGCAGAAGAAAGGTGAGACGAAAGAAGGGTAACTAAAGCAAAAGTACGGGCAGAATAGAAAGAAAATCGAAATGCGAGTGCAAATTAATTTGGTCGACAGACGTCTTGTGGCGTATCAAATGTGTTCGCGAAAATTTTTCTCGAAGGTTCTTCGTCTTCGACTAATTCGTCTCGAGAATAAAGATGTCGACGACGCCCTCTGTGAATTCAAATGAGACTGAAATTCGCCGAGAAGCAATCCGCTCTCCGACGCGATATATTCGTCCTTGGGAAATACATATAAGCCGGTACAGATACGTGCTGCTTGTAAAGTATACATATAAGAGTCGATGGATTAGTACTTCTTACAAAATACAAGGTGCCCTCCATTTTTTTTTCTGAAGGGCTCACTGGCCCATTTGCCCATCATAAAATCTGCCTGGAATAACGTTTCTTTTTTCTCCCCTTTTACATCATAAAAATTTTAGGCATCCTACTGTAACGGCCAAAAGAGGTGGTAATGTACCTAATTAAGACCACTTTCGGTGTTACACCATACACGAGATACTAAACACTGGATAAGCATTAATACCTCTAAAATAGTTTAAATATTTGCTTTATTATCCACAGACTATCGTGGACCTTAACGTATTGGAGAGACTCAATAATATTCCAAAACACACAGTTGAATTAACACATTTAATAAGATAATAATTTGTACAATACAGTACATCAATTAGTATGTTAATACCTATACATATGGTATCACAATCCGTTAGACAAGACTGTCTGTTCACTAGAGACTTCTACAAGAGAGGTTCTAGATACTTAGAAGTAACTGTCGAGGAACTGTGTCTCATTCCTTCGAAACGAGGGTTTATATATTTGTACAGGGTATGTAAGAGTATGTGTCGGTTAGGTTAAGTGAGGTAGGGTGTTGTTATTATAGGGTTGTGCTGACTCGCGAGATATTCGAGGGACAGGCACAATTAGGTCATGAATATACAGACATTATATTTATATTCATAAAATCAAATACAGGTAAATTAGTGGTTGTTTACAAAGAATTATAGGATGATTATTGTTGATAAATACCTACGTTTTTGGTACTCGAAAATGTGTAGACGAATATGTTCGTCATTTTTAAAAATAGACAAAAATATACGTTACACGTACTACCTTAATTTATTGTAAATCCTACTCTCTTTTTCTATCATATCGACCACCAGTGAATTGGATACCAGGCTGTTCTATTTAGAAAACTACAAAATTAGTTCCTGAAGGCTGTAAAGAGTATTCAGTTTATTAGGGTAGAACTTGAAAACGAGTAACAATTAAAAAGGAACTTTTTAAAAGATGAGCTTTTATTCTTTGCTGGTATCGGCACCACTGTAAAACAGTCGCGGTACTGAGGTACTGCTGTACGCTGTTGGTGGTGAACATGTGTGAACTAGCGGCAGGTAGTGAGTCTATAAAAGCTTATATAAAAAAATTTAGCTCTTAAATAAAAGGGCGGAGTTCGCCCTTCTCATCTTAAAAGTTTTCTCGAACTGTTCAATTAGGAATTTTCAAATTTTCAAATTTTTGTCACTCAGCAAAATGCACATAAAACTAATACCTTAGAAGGTTAAACTGGAGAACTGACTTTCAGCAGAAGTTGACATAAATTTAGAACTTGGCAGCGGCTCTTTTTCTTCTCGTCGAATATTGCTGTCATAGATGCGCGCGCATATAGCTCAGGAACTGTTGACCTTTTTCATTAAGTAAAAACTCGATGCGCGTTGAACTGAATAAACAATTTCAAAAACAGGAAAAAGAAATGCTTGCTCTGATTTTAATTATTAACGAGTACTATCTAGCTATCTAGCTTACGTTAATCGAGAGGGGGACTCATAATTAAAACGTCAATTTTCTCTTTTATTTTTTACCCATTGAAGGGATGACAGGGAAAGAAAATGAAAGAAAAAGAAAAAAAAACGAAATTCTACGTAATGCTTGATAAAAGACACCAATAAATTGGATCTTGATGTTTGCACAACTTTTCTTTTTTCTGTCTTTCTTTGGAAATTCCTTTCATTCTTTCATTCTAGGAAGGTTCGCGCACAAGTTTACACAAGAAATTTTCAATCCATAAGCCAAAGTAACACCTTTTAATGAGGATTTGTGTGTTGGTTTCTTTAAAAGATTTTTTTTTTTTTTTCGTTTATGTTAGAGTGGTTATTTTTTTCTTCATTTTCTTGTTAATGAGATAATTTATGCGATATGGCGTTTTCGAGGAATTCGCTTTTGGAACCGGAAATGCGAGACAACCCTTTTTTGGCGTACGGTTGTTGAATTTCGCACCCCTCTTTCTGTTTGGACAAAGTCGACTTTAATGTCGATTAATCTGTTCAACATTTTTGGGGGACGATGATGACGATGACGACGAAGACGATCGGGATGGGAGAAAGGGTGACAGAGTAAGGGTTCTTTTGTTTTTCCCCGAAATGAAAGGTCATCTCCAAAATGATTCTCGTGGCTTCATCAAAATGGAAAGTATTTAGGTTTATTCCCTCGAACTTACGAAATGAGCAACTGGCGAATATTCTAAGAATCGACGACCGCCACCGACGAAACGATGACGGCGAAGTGGGGAATCCAATTACTTTTTTTTTAACCCTTTTAATGCGATCCGCGACTGTGACTCATAAGTAGAGAGGATAATTTATCGTGCCCGGTGGGCTGACAATCTTCAATCTTATAACAAAATACTAAATTCAAGTTGAGTAATAGTAATGTTTTCCATTTACTACAACGGACATTCAGTCGTCACACCGAAACGCCTTCCTTTCATAAGTAGGTTCACTTTCTCAGTACCCAGTTTAGGAATTTATCTTCCACATAACCTTATCTGGAAGATAAATGATATTGATATTTTAGAAAAACCAATAATAACCGATTCTTTCCGGTAATTGTTCTGGTTAATGGCTTCAGCATCATGTATGAATTGGTTATTGATTATGGTTATGTGAAATTTTTTTGTTTTGGTTATTGGTTTCCAAATCAATGTTGTCAATTTGTTTGGGTTTTTATTGGTTATTGTTCTGTTTATGGTTGTGGTTAAAAGCCCTAACCTGAGGAACAAAGCAAAAAGATGGCGTCATATGCAACAAAAAGTGAAAAAAAAAAACAAAGTTTGCAATAAAAATTGATAAAAATTCAGAAACCTTGCAAAAAAATTTCATAGCATCCATTATACATATTCAAAATCAAACAGAAATGCGCCAAATGCAAGAGGTTTTTGAAATAGGCTATTAGGTACCTACAAATAGAAAAACTACGTAACCCATTTTTCAGCCCTCATCACATACGATAGTAAGCCTAACAAAAAGTGAAACAAAAAGTTCACGAAAAATTAATCATGATTACGAAATACTTTCAAGTGAGGATAATGTTTATTTATCAAAATGAAAATTGAATACAATAACCATTTACAATGTATCCTCAACTGTGCAAGAAAGACAAATCGTGAAAATTTTTGCGCACCATTAATACTTGGCTCATGACAAAAATTTCAGTATCAATCCCATTTCATCGGTCAAGTCAGAACTTCATCATGATTATTTTTATTTTCTTGCAATGTTTTCACGACTATATCAATATTGTTAGATATTGTTGTCAAACATACATTGTCTCGGGTAATAACTTATTCATCTGAAGAACAACTGCTTTGGTCGTGTGATATTGAAAGTATGAATCCAATTTGGTAGCCTTGTAGCTTTGTGAGGTGGTCCAACTTCATAGGTGGATTTTGTCTAAAAGTTTGAGGGAGCTAAGTGCTGGTCAAGTTTTTTATATATGTGATGAGAAAGGCAATGTTTACATTGGTACTTTTTGAGTGAAAAGTTGCTCGATATAAAGTGAACGCACCTCCATGTAAAAATGTGAAGTATCTTTTTACACGGAAGCATGTACAGTTTACATCGAGGTAGAGGTTACATTTTTTAAATAAAACGTTAAATCTGCCACAGTGAGGAGGTTGATACTTTATTTTATTTTTTATAATTTTTAAAAAGGTATTATCATTACGATAGAATTGTAACGTTTCGTTGCTTTCTGATTATTAATTATATAAAATATCTTCCTCAACAAGATTCAGAACTGAGTTTACATGACTTGGAAATTGCTCACTCGCTGTGATCATTTTGCAAAAATTCTCACATCTAATAGCTCACTTTTAAACCTTGGTGGGTATTATACTATTCTGTCGTCAAACTGTATCTTCCAAAGATCTATCCTCGCCACCAATTGGCAAATTTAAGGAAAAAGGGTCCGATCAGTAGATTATCAAAAAGGCTTGATGTAAAAATGATAATTTGTCGCGAGTACAACGAGTGAACAATTATTTTGGATCTCTGTAAGGCTAAAGTATCTTCATCCACCAAAATGGTGCTAAAAAGCGAGTCTTTCCTCCAAAAAAATTATGCTTTTGCAGGGTTTTCGTGCTAAGTACTACTTACCTCTACCTCTTAAATACGATTTTCCTTCTTGTAAAAATCTTTGGGAGGCTGCCAAATGTCTGTTTTGGAGACTTGTCCCCATCTAGTACCCCCAAAGTTCACTTATGTCCAATTTACCGCAATTTGTTACCTTTAGGCTTGGTTTTTTAAAGGATCTTCTCTTTTTTCGGCTGTAGTTACTGTCTCTCTTCTTCAATAATCTTGTTTTCCTCATTCATAAAGAAAAACTCAGGATTTACTGTTTCTTTAATACAGTAAAAATTTAGTTTAACTTCGGAGAGAGTGATTTTCTATTCGTAAAATTTTCGAATATCTTCACTCGTCGATTTCATTAACAATTCGGTAAAATGTTCTTTTCCAATCAAGCTCCTTCATCATCGCTTCAAAGAATCGAACCGAAAAATTCTTTCAAAAATTCCATTAGCCCTGTTTTCGAAAAATTGAAACTACAAACCACAGCCCCCTAGGGTCAGTCTTGTATTTGTTAGTCTTTTTCTCTCAATTATTCGACGTGTACGACATCGGAGAGACATATTCACTGGCTTTCGTCTTCCTTTAAAGTTTGATTCTTATTTTCTTTTTTTTCCCTTTCTCTGTTTACACTCGTTATTTCGAATTCTTCTTCTCCATATTTGCCCCAAACGAATTTTCTACCCTCTTACATTCTCCAACTCCTCTCTCATCATCAACACTAGTTTTTTTTTTTCACTTTTTTCTTTTTTTTCTATTATTATTATTTCTATCAACGCCGTGAGGTCTGCCATTTCTTTTCTGGTTTACGACATTTCATACATACATTTTTTCAACACTTCCTTTCTTCACTTTTGATTTTAGTCGTTTTTTCACTCTTTTCCTCTCATCTTTAAATCGATTTTTTTTTCTCAGTTTCTTTTTCTTTCTCTTGGATGTAATGGTGGCAAAGGTACAGCACCTTGATTCTATCTTTATTTTTCCCTTTCTACCTTTCGATGTTGCTGTACAGTGATATTCTTTATCTTTTTTTTTCTTTATTTAATGGTCATTGGAGAAGTTTTGTGGAAATTCGTTTTTCCTTTGTCCAATTAATGAATACCGATTTATGAATTGCGTGTACCCACGAACTGCTGGACAAAGTACAACAAACCTTTAGGTATTAGTAAAGTACAAATGGGGAAGAAAAGTGTTTCAGAACTGTGAAATTTTATACGTTTCATAGCACGTTTTTTACTCCCTCATAGCTGGGTAACAGCTGTCGCAAAGTAAACATAAAGGAGGCTAGACGAGTAGGCATACTTACGTGAAGTACACCTTTTCGAGGCCACTACTGTATGAGAAGGCTTATAATATTTTGCTTGAAATTTCCGAAATTGAACAGAAATTTCAGGTCATCCCTGAATGAATTAGTTTAGATTTGATCTTGTCCTTACTCTTTCCTCAAGGCTGACGCTAAGAATAATATCGTTTATATAAGAGCAATACCAAGACCAAAGCTAACCATAATATTTACAGAAGCGAGATGAAAACCAAGCCTCTGATAATGCTAGGCTAAGAGCAACGGCAAAATTTGAGAAAGAATACGAATTAAGTGCAGAATGTTCGCAATCTTGGTATTTGAATAATTTACTAAATTCCTATAATTTTAATGATAAACTTTTTATTTCTTCTCATTTCAATGCTAGTTCTAACAACATTTTTGGTTTTTAACAGTTTTTATGTGAGAACAATACAACCGGTTGCATGAGTAACAATACTTCAGCCTCCAATCAATAGCTTTTGATCTGAAACATTTTTTTTTTTTTGGCGATTGGAGTACCGTGTAATCCTTTAAATCTAAAGAATTCAATGAGCAATAATAAATAAGCCACTTTTTAAATGATTAAAATACCATTTAATACACTTAAAATCTAAAAAAATTCGACGAACAATAACGCTTAGGCCCATTTTAAATGACTGAAATATATCGCAACGCACTTCAAATATTTAGAGAAATGTTTTTTTCATTTCCAGAAAAATTGACTTTTTGGGGTTAGGTGTTGTCAGAACTAGTTCATTTAATCATTTACAGGTATTTGTGGTACTTTAAAATAAGATTCTGGTATATTTTGGATTTTTGGAATGACGTGGATGGTAGGCTGAATTTAACTACGACAAATTCAGGTAACAAAAATTTTCAGTCTAATACCAAAGAACAACGAATACCAATATAGGAAACATTCAAATGTTGGTATCTAAATTCTTAAAAAAATGAGCTGAACACAACGTAAATAAACTCTAAACTAGTGATGGACAAAATCTCAAAAAAAAAGATCCAGATCAAGATCATAAATCTGACTAAAAAAATGATTTGGATCAAGATTAAAAATCTTTGCTTGAAATCAAAGATTAGATCATTTTACATGTCATCAATTCGTTCTGTTTTATTTCAAAGTTTGAACTTAAATTTGATATATTTTTGTATTCCATTATTTTGAATTTATTTTGGATGTTCTAGAGAAATGCTATACAAAAAAATTTGAGATTAACAAATTTACATAAGTAAGGAAATTTATAATTTATTATTGTGGGCATGTGAACCTTAATACGCACACACTCTCTTGTTTATTCGTCAGTGGTAGCGTAGCCATGAGCATAACATCATCGATTTTATATCTGTGGGTTGCCAGTTAAATTCCCAATGCTGGCAACCTACAGAACTGGTGACCCTTAGCGTGAGTGAAGACATTGCTTCTCCGTTGGTTTACATGCCCCCTTCTACAGATTGGTATTGAGCAATGATGACATAAGCCTGTATTGTGAGTGTGGTCAGTTTTCCATATAGCAGCAGCCTAGCTTTAATCTCTGTTGTGTTGTCATGCTGGGGGAGTGGTTATATGGATGTGAATTTTGATACGCGCACACTCTCTCATTCATCCGTCAATGGTGGCATAGCTATGTGAATAACATCATCGCCTTTAAATATGTAGGCTGCTGGCTTGATTCCCAATGCCAGCAATTTCTAAAATTTTTAAAAGTATAAATACCAGTATTATAGTGACAAAAGAAGTTGAAGATCAAAAAATGAAGTGATTTGATATTTTATGTAATATAGAATGATCTTATATTAGATTAAAGATCCTTTTTTTGAGATATTTAATCTAAGATCTAAAAAAATCTAGATCACGCCCATCTCTGTTCCAAACCAATCAGTCTAGGTCCTAGTATTTCGAAAATTTTCTTTAAATTATCGGAAAGTAGTATAAAAATAATCCCAGACTTCCAACATATCAGAAAACGAGCTGCATGTAGAAGGAATTATTTCATAACAGGTTATTTAAATTCCATTAATTTATGACGAGAAAAATGTAACGAAGACAAAGTCAACTTTTTCCTTTTTTATAAGCTTATATTTTTCTTACTACTGCGATTTCAAAATGTACCAATAGTGCAGCCAACCTTCCGAAACAAAATAATGTTTATTTCGCATGAAGCTAAAGCCAAAAAAAAAAAAATAAAAGCTGATCTTTTAAAAATTCATTTTTAACCTAATTAATTTTGACTACCTGGGCTACTCGATAGCATTTGACTCATCAAAACAGTTTCTTTTTCAAAGCAATTACTAATTAAGGGATACAAGATAATATAATCAGAATGAAGCGAGAAATATACAAAGAATAAGAATCTTTTAATGAAACCGAAGGACGTAAAGGGGCAATGTTTTAAAGATTGGAAAAGGAAGTGAAAAAATGGTAAAAATCTCGCAAGCAAGACTGAAGCTAGATAAAGACTCGACTATTCAAGACTAAGGCCTAGAACAAAGCTATTTACTACCTGTGCTATTGGGGTATTGATATTGCTTTTGCTCAACATCACCTACTCGTATGTTGTATGGCGATTTCATTCTGAACAATGACTGAAACTAGATAACGGATGGTGACACAATATCAACCGATCATTATTCAAGATGATGTTACAGTCAGAGACGTAGCTAAGGGAGATGGGGAAGTTTCCCCAGAACATTTTCAAAGTTGGAAAAATTGACTAGTTGTATGTATAGTTGGAAAATCGTGGAATTCGATTACTTTTTTTTAATGAAATCACAAAATTTTGGTGTAAGTAGTTGGTAATGTTGGAGTTGGAAAAATTGGTAGTTGTATATAATATATTATAGATGGAAAACCATGCCACCATGCCAGCCGTTGACATTTTTAAGTAGATTTTTGAGATCAAAATTGCCTGAGTATACTGAGCCAAGGGTGGGAGTGGGTACGTTTTTCTTTTCATGATTTTCTGAACATTTTGACACTATTTTTGAGAATTCATTTTTTTTTATGTTCCCCGTTTTGCGTTGAATCCATTTCCAGGCGTAATTTTGATCGGATGGTTTCGAAATTTAAAACACATATTAGCAGACGTCCAAGGAAGAACCCTATTGTTTTTTGTCTGGATCGGACGCATTGTCGGTCCTGTGGGTCAGTTTATACGCATACTTTATTAAATAGCTTACAGATCGCAATTTTCAATCGATAAGCCTGAAATTTTGCACACGTATGTACTTCAAGTCAGAAACAGTACCTACTAATTTTGGTGCTGATAGGTCTTACGTTACGTCTGGTAGGGGCGATTTTATTGAATTTTCGGCATATTAATAGCTCTAAAAGGAGTAATTTTCAAGCTATAGTCACAAAATTTGGTACAGCTATTGTATTAAGAATTACCTAATATAATTCCAAATTTGGTTTCCATTGGTATTGTAGTTCATTCCCTGGGGTTTTTGGAGGTGATATTTTTCATATTATCTCAATAAAAATTGAAATTCTCTTTCAATAATCATGAAATTTGGTACAAACGGTACCTCTTACACAACGACTAGATCTACCAATTTTGATTTTAATTGGTCGGTTTGTTGCAAACTTATTAGCTATTCAGTGTAATTTTTCCTCTTTTACCTCTCTGATAATGATCCTGAAAAATTAATTTTCCGGGCTTTATCGAGAAAAACACTCTTTTTAACATAAAAACAACCAGATCTCAGCAAAAGGTGAATTTTCTATCACCCCCCACTCGCATCTGTTCGCCAGATTTGAACACAGACGCTAAGATCTCCGCTTATATTTTCGTAACTAGCACGTAGAAAATAGCGATATACTTTGTTTAGCGATGTGGGATATTTTTTTTTCATATATATTTATTTTTTATTTTTTTATATAATCCACAATTCTCGTCACTGCAGGAAAGAGAACCATCGAATTATTTCCTAAAATTGTGCGTTTTAGAACTTGAAATAATTTTTCATTCCACAGAAATTAAAAAATTAGTTCATAAAATATTTCGAAAACATAATACTGAATCAGTATATTTTATGGCATGCGTCGTATTTGTGTGATATTTGTAATTTTTTCCAAAAAATATAAATATTTTATATATTGCTTAAATAAAAGAATGTCGGTGATAGAAGTGATTTTTAAACAAAGAAAATATACTTTCTCTGGCGAATTTTGTTGCGAAAGAATTTTTTTTATTTTTGTTTTTAGCTGTGTGAAATTTCAAAAATTTCATTTGGCACTTTTCGTTTTTCTCCTCCCTCCATAAAAACGAATTTCGCTGCGTCCCTGGTTATAACTTACAGTGCACTATTTCGCGTAAATATCGCGTCAGTCAATGTGTTCTTAACTTCAGCTCTGCGATGGAGTCACAGCGAGGCTGAAATGTCGTGCACGGTCGAGTAGATTCGCCATAAACTGGGCTGAAATTTGATAAGAGTTAAACCGAACTCTGGAATAGACTGAAAAGATATTGCGACTTGAAGGATTAAAACGGCATATTCGGCATAAATACAAACAAAGAAGAAACAAAAAAGGTGCACGGGGTATTAAAACGAAACCGTATAAAATCGGCAGGTATTTAATAATTTACCAGCCTCTGTTTCATAAGGTACCTATCTAAATATTCTACGCAAACACCCAGTCGAGATCCACCTAAAAATTTCTGAAAAAATCTCATTTGTAACCATTTTCATTCGGAATCATTTTCCCTTCCACTGCCTCCCCCCTCACCATCTACCTTTTGTTAATATCAACTGGACTCTTTTTTTCTTTCTCTTTCGTTTTGGTCGAAAAGGGAGAAAAAAAAATTAATTACATCGATAGGCGGCTCGAACCATTTTTTCGTTCGACGATAAAAAGCCGAATACGAATTTAATAACGGCTATAAATTCACACTCGGATAAACGGCTCACGTACTTGGTTGTAAATAAAGATATCTCATACCTATGCCGAGATATTTCGTAATACGCTTACATTCTCCAGCTTTCTTCCTCTCATTGCAGCTGCCGCGTTCCAATCGAAAAATATTGTAGCCTAACCATTAAAAAGAAATTCTGCGGACGCCGTACCGATGAAATACGATAGTATTTAAATCTCTTCTGAAAGTCGTCCAGAGAGTCTGGCATTTTCGTTCAGAAAAAATTAAAATGGGTCATTGGGGGGTTTACACCCGGAGCGTTTTGCGAGGGCTCCGGTTGATCATGCGCAAGTCCAAATAATTATACGAGTTAAGAGTGACATAGTTTGGAACATTCAGGTATTCTGCGCAATTAACTGCCTGAAAACAATTAGGGTATTTGTTGTATTAACTGGACCTGTACTTTGTCGCATCCAAAAACTGGTAGCCAACCAACGTATACTCGGGAAAATACAATTCGGATGGTATTGTAAAAGTCTGTGTGGTATGTGACTGATAATTTACACCAACATTAAAGGTCGTATATCATAGAGAAAAGAACGGGAGTAGGTTCATGTTCTAACAACAGCTCACGAGTAGTAATATTGTTCGTCACTGATTACTCTAATCATGCGTGAGAAATGTTCCACATGCATGAAAATCTTTTCTATATGCTCTAATTAGGTACCAGCAACACAATTATCAAACTATTGAACAACGAGAAAGGCTATTCGCATTGTAAAGCAGTGATAAGCCGTGTTCACATTTGGCTGGTTTTCATGCTATACTATCCAGATACTTGGAGTACTATTCTGTGAACAGTTAAAGTCATGCCAATTTAGCTATTTAAGTCAACTTCAACTTCACTGATCACAGTGCATGAGATTTTAATAAGATTCTTATTGGACTATCCGACAAATTGAAGTGAACTTTAATAGTTAAGTACCACTGTTTCTATACTCAGTTAAGATCTCCTTTAGTTTAACTATCGAGCACTATCTGAAGGTTAAATTCCTTATCTGGAAATTGAAAAACCAGTCCATCTTAAGGGTATGCCACATAATTGTTAAACATTTTGTTCGTGTACCTAGCCTATGTCTTAAGTCAAATTTTCTTTCTAATTTTTTAGATATATCTATGCAATATTTGTTGGGATATGCGTCACATACTTTAAAAATTTTGTACTTTTTGTGAGAATACACTGCACTTACCTAGTACAGACAATGAGCCCATCCCTGGAAAATAGTTCTGTTTGATAGAATCACACCAACTTACACAAATCTCCTTCAGGTATGTTATTCCACAAATATTTGAGTAAAACTTGGTGCAAAGTCTCATAACATTCTCACATTTGTAGAATAACCCTACCAGTTTAAGTTGATGTAGTTCTCTCAAACAAAGCAAATAACCACCAAATTCTTCAATTTTGTTTTTTACCACTTCACACTCTCAATGGTGTTTGTTGTGGCAAGATGATATTTCACTCAATCTTAAGTGGTTATTTTCTCTTCATATATCATATTTACTGGTAGGTTCGCTTGCTATGGCTGCATAAGGCACTGGGAGTGGGTCACCATAAATGGTGGGCTATAACCCTTTGACTATATAGAACTGGACTAGTAAAGAAAGATTATTTTTAGTCATACATGCCAGCGCTAAATAGACAACCAGGGTAAGTGTTCTTGAAATTCATAGCATTATGTTACCATGTTGAGAAAATTTTGCATAGTTTTAGATTCTGTTCTGGTTTATTGATTTTATTTAAATCTGGAAGATTTAATAAAATTGCCAAACTAAATTTCTACCAAATTTGAAGAAAATCGAAGAACCAGAACATCACCCATAATTATATAAAATTTTCATAAAACTGTAACATAGTGTTATGAATTTCGAGAACACCTACCCAGAGCGTACTTTTTGACGTATTTTTCATTGTGTTTATGTACGTTATCTTTGTGAATTTAAGGGATCTCTTTATCGGATGTATTCTAAATTGGTAAACTCAAGCAAAACTTCGAAAATACATAGAAGGTATGTTAGGGTTGCTTACTTTTTCACCCGTATGTCTTGACATTAAAAAGTACATTGGTCCTATGCACCTTTATCGGTACAGTACTGATACAGTCAAAGCTATGACCACAGGGAATTAAATATAATAGCTGATGTACGAGAAATAAAAAGTGAATCCATTTTTAAGATGAAATATATGATACCTTACAATTTTCGATTTCATTTTTATTTATGTAATTCGTGTTTGTTATGATTTCTGAATTTATAATTAGGTTAATTCGCAAGCCTTGAAGGAACTCGGGCAGTACTTTCGCTTGTGTTAGTCTGGAACTTTTCCTGACACAGATTTAGTAACACTATTAAATTTGTTATTTCAGAGGAAGAGGAAATAATGAAACATTTTGTTACTTGATAATGGGTGTATGCGTATAAAATTTACCAAACAAATTTTGGTGAACGAATTTCGGGCTTTACATTTATTACAGTAATTTATTTAATTTAATAATTATTTGAAAAAAAAAAAAAAAATCCTCACTATTGCCAGTGAGCAAGTAAATTGGGAGGGGGGAAAGTAGCTACAAAAATGACGCCGTTTCTAATACCAGCGTTGAGATGAGCGTGAGTCCTGTATTATATTTAATACTCTGTGGCTATAACACAGAGTATGCATAAAAATAGATGTCAGTATTGGCGAAAATGGTCGGGGACTGCTGTACTCAGTCACATGAAAGTCACTGCCCTGGTTAGCCGACACCACATTTTTATGGCGAGTCAGGCATTCTGGTACTCAATCAGAATCAGCTGAACAATATCACTGAAAACAAACGATGACTGGCTACGAGACTAATCTTTTTTGGGTCAGGAAAGTAGTCCTTGCTGGAATCGGAATCTAGGTCTCCGCGTTGTCGAACTTAATCCTGGACAACCGAGCTACACAAGATCTGTTGGTTATGGTTTTGTTAATAATGCCAATAATCCATACCGTTTGTTTGCAAGTAGTGGGACACAGCTCAAGAATATTATGCGTTTTAAATTCGTTGAAAAGCATGAAATTAATGACCTGCCCCCGATGGTAAAAATTACGTACTTCGGACATTGCATTTTATGTACCACATAATACCGCAGTTGGTATTAAGTTAGTATACAGCACACACTGCATAGCACATTTTAGTCTAGTATACCTATGCTCTAGAGAATTTTGGGTTGCATGTTGTCTGAAGTTCTACGTTCTTACTGCCTAGCGTACTAAATATATTCTTGAGTAGTCCTGTGGAATGATGAATAGTGATTTCCTGGCTGCGATTCTCAGTAATTCCACCAAGAAGGGGCAACGTGTTATGGTTAATGCCCAAATGGTCATCCTGTAGTTCATAGGAGTCTATAATTGTTGGAATTCAGATTACAAGGATATGTGTTAATCAGTTGGCAATTTGTGGCCCTGTCTTGGCTATTGAATCAGTGACTGATTACTGTGAACAGTTATTCGATTGAAAAAAAATAAAAATAAAAATAGGTAGTCATTTCCCCTATTTTTCTTCATTTTCTTCAGAAAAAATTTATCTCACCCCATCAGAAAGTAGCTTCCCATTTTAGATAGATGTGTTCGCAATCTTTCCTTCAATTAATTCTGCTCAATGAAACACCTCGTTCCCTTTTGGAGGAGTACTCTTTTCTTGGTTCATAAAGAAATGTAAATTTTTAAAGGGAAATAGGTCTGTTAAAGTTTTAAAGTTGTCCTCCGTTTCGAATAGATTGTCTTCTTTTTTTTTCTCCCCCTATTTTCTAAATGAGAAATCACCGCGGATTCGGCGCATAATTAATTTCAAAACTTTCGAAATGTGACTTCGAAATTACGAAAGAAGAATTTTTTTCCTTTTATTCTCTGTTTTCTACGTAATAATTATTAAATGAGAATTAAGTCCTGGCAGAAAATAAAAATATTAATGACCCACTGATTTGCTAACTTTTACGCTACGAGTACTTGCTAACTTTAAAAAAAAAAGGAATGAAGTATAATTACTTGTCACCCGCTGTCTCTGTCTCCACCTAGCAATTTTATTTGGGACTTATAATCCTCCTAAGAAAAGACCCCAGCGAGAAATAAAAAGTCATATGAAGAAAGTGAGATAGAGCTATTTTTTGCTTATCCTTTTCTCTTTTTTTCTTTTCAGTTTATGAACAATAAAGAAGTTGGGGATAACATATTATTTGGAGGAAAATCTAAGCACTTGTACTCGAGAAGGCTACAGTCAACATCCAAGGCTTAAAACCTGGCTTAGGATAGTCCACTTGCTGAATGTAATTAACTCATTTACATAAAATGACTCTTTTCTCTTCCTTACTCATCTTATCTGTTTTCTTCTTTTTTTTTTTTCATTTAATTTTCAAATCACACACTTGTGGTATACCTACTCACAACTGAATTTTTCAACCTTTTAGTGCTCCATATCTCAAGAAGAAAGTGATACAGAAGAAATAAATTATGTGGACTTATTAATATTGTTAAGGGAAATATGTTTAAGGGATGGAATTTTTGGGGAGGTAAGGGGGTTGAAATTCATAATTTTTCCAGCTGGGGGCTGTGGGCTTTTTCTCTTCAGATGGCATATCTACATGGTGAGACCTTTCTTTAGACACTTCAACCAAGAAAATTAGTCCAGTAATTCTCTCCAACTTTGTACCCCAGTAAAAAACACTTGATAGAAATTACAATGTAGATAGGTATTTCGTATTCGTCGCTTTTCTTTAAAAACCTTGTAAGTCACCTGTTGGTTATTTCCAATAAAAAATATTAATGCTTGATTAAAAACAAAATAAAATAAGAATTCCATAGATAACATTTATTTCAGTCCATCCATCTTGGACAACAAATTTGAACAAGAATTCAACAAGTTTGGCTGAACGGATTTTACTTTTTGAGGTCTATAATGTCGCATTATTTCCTATTTTCTGTTATTTTCCTTTCCTTTTTTTCTTGTTTTCTTATGTTTAATTTACAGACAGAGTTACTTACTGTTGGCTAGCAATTGCAGACCTGACCACCATTTTTTTTTTTTACTGTTAAACTGCTGACTTTTGTCTGCATCGTTTTTCACTTTTGATTTTTACATCAACTTGTCAACATGTTTGTCATTTTGTGAGAGGCTACACACTCACTTAAAAATGAATTTATTTTTCATTTCAGATTCAAATTCATGAAGCTTGCCTTCAGGATGTGGTTAAACCTGGGATTTCTATTTCAACCAATTCAAGTTGGCACCTCTGTCTGAACTCCGGTAAAATGTACATCATTCGTTTTTCCTTTCTAAATTCTAAAAATGTTTTCTTATTTATTCTTTGTTTTCCCACCTAAGCATGTTATGACTTGCGAGGTTTTTGAAGAAAAGCAATAAGTTACTGTCTGTGTGATAAATTGATCATTGTGAACATTACCAAGTCAGTGTGTACATTGACCAATTTATCTGATCAAAGGTCAGTCAATGTGTATAATTTCGAACTTTAACAGGTCATTGTGTACAAAGACCAACGAAAATTGGCGAATGTATGAAATAGGTCCAAACTGTTTAATTTAAAATTAATTAGGTTAAAAACGAATTTTAATTTTTTGGCTTTAGTTTTACGTAAAATAAACATTATTTTGTTTCGGAAGGTTAGCTGTAGCATTGGTATATTTTAAAATCGCAGTGGTGAGTAGAATAAAAGCTTATAATAAAACATATAAAATGAATCAAGGAGAATTAACTTTTTAAAAAGATAGCAAATATTATTATTGTCACTATTAATGTACAAAGTAAGTCCAAAATGTTTAATTAAAAAATATATGAAACAAACTGTATTACTCACCCTTCAGGCATGTGTAAGATAGGTACTACCATCCAACAGAACAGGTCCAGAACTAATTTTTAGTGAAAACTTTTTAACTTGATTTCAGTTTCAGTTTTTTGAGTTTTCACTTTCCAAAACTGAGTGACAATATGTGCAACCCTAAAGTAGAACTGAGAACTAACTTTCAAAGAAACAGGTCCAAAACCGAAACTTTCGGTGAAAACTTGCAAAACAAAACAATATAACCATAAAAGATAAATGAGAACTTACTTTCAATAGTCTGAATATACTTAAGCAGCGAGGGTGGTAAATAGATCATTGTGAATAGACTGGTTTAATTTTTTCCCTCCTTATTTCGTACATTATCCAATATTTAATGCACATGGTGAAGAATAGCCGGTCATTCCATACATTTCCAGGTTATTATGTACAATGTCCAAAATAGTAGGGAAATGTTCCCAATGATCCGATGATTTATCATACTGGTCGTGACATTTACATAGATGTCACCTAAAGATGTTTTTGTCCGTTTAAATTTAAAAAAAATATATATATTTCGTACTGTCAATGATAAAATTAGAATAAAATTATGGACAGAATACTAAAAATATGTAAAACTTCCAATGAAAGATTTTCTTTAATATTTACAGGTTTTTACATACTATGCAAAAAAAAAAAAAAAAAAATCAGCTTTCAGTATTAACTAATAAGTGGAATTTAGACCTCGTAGGTGACGAAATAAAAAGTTGAAATTTGTGTCCCGTTATTAGGGAATACCAAGTGCACCACTTTGCTACAGCAGGTACACTGCAATGAAATTCATATTTAGCAGTTATTTATTGGATTTTACACCAAATAACTAAATAACATCATTACTAGTTTTCAACTGTTGTTCAAAAAAATGTGTGATACTTACATGAAGTTGATTGTCCAATTTTTTAAATACCTATTGTTCTAGAAAACATTTCCATGTAAATTTCACAATTTTTAAGAAACCGTATTTTTTATTAAAGCTTTGCTGCGCTAGAATTTTCTTATTTATTTATCTAAAACGAGTAGGCTAACCTTTTTTTTTTTTATTTCAGCGAATTGCTGTATCAAGTAGATAACGATTTGATGAAAAGTGAAAATACGAGTATAACTTGACTGTGACAAGGATGATATCGACTACAGTGGCAGCCCACTTGTTTGCAACTCAATATGAAAATATGGGGTGAAGAGGTAAACGTTTTTTCATCAACAAAAGCTCAGTATCGCTCTAAAAAGTTTTATTCGGAAAAGTTTGATAAGGGAAAAAATTCGACTTCCCAGAGTGCGAAAATATTAGAAAACTTTTTCACGCGGATCGAGTTAATGATGTCGGCAATGTTTTGTGCGTGTTTTCAGAATGCTCCACAAATATGTATATAGACGAGCTGAAGAGGTTTCTTTGGAAACGAAAAATTATCTTTCTTTTGTTGAGAGGTTGGCCGAGAATGGAGATAAACTCATTTGTAGATTTAGAGAACGAAACAACAATCCTTTCCTAGTTCTGAGTTCTGCCACAGGCGTAATCTTGGGAGCCAGAAGAGTAAAATGAGTCATGCAATTTTATAGTATAAATTTTATCCTTCGCTAAGTTCTTGTATTTTACCTTAGAAACGACATGCGACTGAAGAAAAACACCATCTTACTGTTCGTTTTTCGAAAGAAGGACGAATTAATTTTTTTCTAGCTTCTTTTGTTAATCTCACTTGTGGTGATTGATATTTTCACGAAAAGTAATTTTGTGAAATGAAAAGTATTTACTTAAGTACCTACTTACTCTTACTTTTCAGAAAGGTAAGAGTGAAAAGTGTAAAAAATATTATTATGTGGCTTATCGTTGAAAAGCTCTGATCGCTGAGAACATAATATTAATGAGCAATGAAAAATGAAGAATATTTCTTTAAAAATTTATCTTCAATTAATAAAACTCGAATGTGAAATGCCAATCGGTGATGCATTGTTCATACAGTGATTAGTCATGCCTGTGATTTTAGCTTACATGTTTTCTTGCCAAGTTGCCATGTCCCACCAATTTATAATAAGGTATAGTATATTACACATCAAGGTTCAAAAGTTAGCGATTAAGAGCGAGAGAAAGTTTCACTTTTGAACCTTGTTGCCGAAGATATTTTTTTGTAATAAAATTAATGATCAGAAAGTAGGTTTTCTCGAATTTAGAATGAATGAAAGGATCATCAATATTAGTGCTGATCATTGAACGATGAATCAGCTGCAAAGGTAAACCTTGACGTAAAGTGAACGTGCCTCCATGTAATAACGTGATTCATCTTTTTACATGGAGGTTACACTTGCAGATTGCAGTTTCCTGCATTTAGTTGATCTTGAGAGCTTTTTTTGTTCCGCTGTTTTGAACTGTCATGGTGTGAGTACCTAATATTTTGCTGATTCAGTACTTTACTTCGTTTTGTTTTACATTGCTTTATTCTGTTCTCGAGAACATATTTTCTCGTCCAGATTGGATTTTGCTTTTGTTCATTAATTGCTTTATTAGGTATTGCGGTATTTTGTGATTTACTTTGTTTCTAATACGCTGGTTTTTTTTTTTTAAAAACTTATTTGTCTCATTTTTGTTATTACAAGTATGTCTGGCTAAGCAGTATTTTTGTGGGGTTGATAAGCCCGTCTTAGCACGGTTCGATTTTATTCTTCTTCGCGACTTTTCAAAAGCAACGTGTGTAGGGAAATTTGTTTTGGGTTTAAAATTGTCTCACTTTATTCATAGACTAAAATACTCAGGAGTTTAAAACATTTGAATGTTCACTCTGGCTGCTATCTAAGCTAGATTTTGTTGTCAAGTCCTCAAAATCTTGAAAAAAATTGGACTCGCGCTATTTCTGGTTTTATGATTTTGCAAGTAATTTGAGAATTTCTTGAAAGTAAGTTGTGAAAAAAGTGGGTATTCAAATAGGTTCTTTTGTGGTGTGCGCCCACCCTAGTTGGCATATCACAAAATGCCTCGATCCAGGCCTGGATAAAGTGCAGAGATTACAGTCAAGCTCAGTATGGGGTATAGTTATAGAAGTAGGAACATATGAAAGTGTATAGGTAAATACTGGGATGGATTGTTGATGATATAGGGGCATAGCAGAGGGAGGGGTGAGGAAGGATACAGTAATGTGTAGAATACACGATTCTTAATCAGCGAAGAATGGAAGTGTTAGTGGATATGACGCGCACATATTTTGCGAGTTGAAAAGTTCTTGGAAAAGTAGTTTGTGAAACGTTTCGCCTTTCGTTTCTTCTAAATACATTTTCATTTCGCAAGTTTTCACAGCTCATCACTACTTGTGCATTGAGGACTCCCTCGAACCTTCTTCTCAAACAAAAATATGCACATATTAATGCTCCAGAACTTGAAACATGGAAACTTATTTTACCAGTGGTAAAATGTGATTCTATAGATATGAAAAATAGATTTTCCAAAAAAGAAAAATTGAAATGATAAGCACTGCTCTAACCATTTCCACGATAATTTTCAATTGTAGATTATTATTAATGGCTTCCAGCATCCAGACCATATTTCCAAATATCTGAGGACTGATTCATGTAAATAGAAGAAGAAGGAGTTGATGGGCAAGAAGTTATCGGCCGGAATGTTAGTGGCTACTGAAGTTCAACTTTTAAATAACTGATCTTTAATAGATAAGAACACAATTATGAGAGGATTGAAATGGATTCTCAAGAAATGGGTAGCTAAGTTGAAAAATCTCTCTTATTATGCTTTAATGTTTCATTTTACTCCATGATTATAAATGGAAATATTTTAATTTTTCTCTCGTTTCAAGTTCCTAATCTGTAATGTAGAATAATTCAATTTTTACTTCTATCTATTTTTACCCAGTTTGCTTGCAAACGGGGTATTAAAATTAATCTCATGGAGTGGTAAAGGGTGGGGGTAATGAATATTTTCCGTTTCACGACAAAATAAATTTTCCCACATTTACCCGATTTTGTTTTAATGTAAGATTTATGAATACGTGTATATATCGCCTATATTCTTGGTTTACGGTTTTGAGAAAACTACAAAATGAATAAGGCTGAAATTTTCACGAAAGATGGTTCTCATACAAGAAAAAATCTGAAAGAGGTTCTGAAAAAACTGGAGAACAAAAAATATCCGGGAAAGTGGTTTTTCCAGGATTTTGAAGAAACTACAAAAGAAATTGTGATGAAATTTTCACAAAAGATTTTTCTTGTGTTAGTGCAATTCTAATAGCAGCGTGGTGCTTATTCGTTTGGTAAGTAGTTTCCGAGAAAACTACAGAGGGTTCGAGCTGAAATTTTCGCGAAACGTAGCTTAGGACAGGTTTGAAAGAAGTTTGGTGCCTATTGATGTACTAGTTTTCGGAAAAACCTAAGAACCAAAAATTCCTGGAGAAGTGGTTTTTTTAGGGTCTTAAGAAAATTACTAAAGGGGATCAGACTGAAATTTTCAACGTAGATTTTCCTTATATTAGTGCAAAATCAAATTTTGCTTTCTAGTTTTCTCAATATGCAATTGCATCAACCTAATGATAATCTATCGTGAAAATTTCAGCCAGGTCCTTTCTGTCGTTTCTTCAGTATCCTGGAAAAAATTTTTTTTCTCTAATTTTCTGTTTTTTAGTTTTCTTGGAAACTACTGAATCCATAGGGACAAAACATCTTTCAGACCTGCTCCTATATGATCGCCGTCCTTGGTAAAAATTATAGCTCTACCTGTTTTGTAGTTTCCTCAAAATCGTGTACGCACATACACTCGTATTACATACATATTTATAAAAAATAAAAAAGTCAGGTCAAAATGGGAAAATCGTTTTCATTTTTCATGAAACGGATAATTTTCAACATCCCCATCCCTAACCATTTTGTGAGGTAAGTTTTAATACCCCGTTTGCAATCAAACTGGATGAAAATTGCTAGAGAAAAGCACGTCGACTGTGTTGCTTGAAGTATCTTTTTTTTATTTACAGCGCAAGGGGTTATTATTGTCTTTGCCGCATTGCATTAATTTAGGTTTTATTTTTTTGAATTTCTGAATTTTTTTTTGTTTTTTGATATTGTAACTGGATTTTGTAGCGAAATATTGTTGCCCTACAACTTTTTTTGTTCTACCCCCGCTAGAAAAAATTCAGATTTCTTTAAACTCATATATATTCACCTATCTGCAGGTACTGAATTCTTCAGTCAGTTCGTTGTTAGTAAATTTTATCGATTTTCAGTAAAATTCTCGCAGAAAATTTGCTGTTCATTAGTTTTAATGAAATATTTTGATTGACTCGTTCGTCATTTTTAAAATGGAGATATTCTTCAGGTTTTGATTTTGACTGCTTTTTCTCGGCGGATGATGAACATATCTCCCTTCTCCAGTCTTGGAAGGTGGGAGAAGAACTGACAACCTTCCCAATCGTTCGGGTTAATAACGAGGCACTACTTTATTTTCGAGAAGGATAAGAAAAATCATTGTGTTTTTATTTTTCGTTACGAAGAGTCCTAATTAAAACTTATCTGCATTTTCTGGTGTGGAGTTTGATAAATGATAATTTTTATTTGGTGATTATTTATAAATTTCTTACCGATATATATGCTGATGTTTCAAATGGTACGATATTTCATAATTTTTAATTATACCCTGGTATTTTGTTTTCATGATACATTTTCACTACAATTATTCCATGCATATGTTGCTAATTTAGGTGTTTAGTGTGAGCAATACGCGGCGGAGGAGGAGGCGAGTTTCTTTACATATTTTATAATACTTTTGGGGGGAGAGGGAGGGAGAGTTTCGAGAACCCAGAAATCTTACATAAATGTAGCCTTATTTGGTTTCGCAAAACCTTCACAAAATGAGAAATAGAGGTTCATTTGTAAAAAACTCACCGCTTCGGTGACTATTTTATACTTGTAAAACTTACTAAATTATAGACTTCGGTGTTTGTTATACATTATGGTGATAGTTTCACGGTGATTCGTGATTCTGATTATCTGGTCTTATATAATGACTTATGCTCTTTGCCGGTGTTGTTTTGTGGTGGCCTACCCCAGAGACAAACGACGAAATGAAAATAAATTGCAAATTAATGTATCCATAGTTTCTTACTTTTATTAGAAAATTATTCCAGTCAAGTTGCCAGATATTGTGTTAAACTTTTAGTTTTCCAATGACTTGAGCACTTTTTCAGCTGATCAGCGAGAATTTTTCCTCAAATTCAGTATACTCACCTGGAATCATACAGCTAACTACCTGTACGGTTGGACATAACATTTCTCTCATCCTTTTCGATTATTCTATTTATGTAGGGAGTGAAGATGCGTCGAAGCCTACCCAAAAAGATCGTTATCTGGCTGCTTTTGATGACAACCATGCTGCACGCTGAGTGGTTGAAGACGACGGACTGGATACAATGCAACCAGTACCTGCCGGGTTGCACCTGCAAGATTTTCGAAGGCCGCAAGCAGGCAGAGTGCATAAATGTCGGCTTAACCAGCATACCAGACGCCCTCGAGGACGATATCCAAGTCCTGCGCTTTGACAACAATAACGTTAGTGCGCTGCAGCGCAAAGCGTTCCTCAATGCCGGCCTGGTTAACCTGCAAAAGATCATAATGCCTAACTGTTCTATTATGGAAGTGCACAAGGACGCGTTTGCCAGCCTGGAACTGGTTATCACCATCGACCTGTCCAACAACGAGATCAAACAACTGGATCCAATGACATTCCGCAGCACCAAGCGACTGCGCCAGGTCAACCTCAACAACAATCTCATTCAATGGCTGGATGATCGCCTCTTCTGGAATCTGTCCTACTTGCATAAGGTCGAGCTGAATGACAATCGCATCACACACATTGGCAACCATGCGTTCTTTGAGCTGCAAACACTGTCAGTTGTGATGCTGAAAAATAATCAGCTGAAAACGGTGCCGGCTATTGTCTTCAACCACCTGCACAAACTCAACTATCTGGAGCTGCAAAACAATCCGTGGCGCTGCGACTGTCAGCTGCGCGAGTTCTTCGAGTACGCGGGCAACATTACTGTATCACAGCCGACGTACTGCGCCGAGCCAGAGTACATGCGCAACCAGAGTTGGGCAATGCTGAAACCAGAGAAATTCACCTGCCAGCCAGAGGTTGTTTGGCCAGACAGTGAGGTGAGCATTGATGAGCTGACTCTCAGCTGCAAAGTAGTTGGTGATCCCAAGCTGGAAGCATATTGGACGTTTACTGGAAGACTAAATAAAGGAAATGTGACAGTACCATCCTCCGATGATCATAAGTGAGTTTACACCATTTGTTGTTAGGGTTGTTTTAGATAAAACTATCTGCACCTATGACAGCCTAGTGCCCTCTATTTGTGGCTTATTCTGCTACTAGAATGCTTTGTTACTTGGGCTGCGTGATCATTATGTGTTTATTTCTCCAGTGTATGGATGATTGGTGACTAGTGAGAAGTCCGAGATTTTGAGACTTAATATAAAAATAATTTTTAAATTATAATGACGACAAAAGTGTGACAACATCATATAAGCGGTGAAACACAGATTCAGACAATATAGTATTCGAATCCAAATTCATTTTGAAGACAGAATATGATGACAGTAATTGAATTAGATTTCCTTTCAGAGCAATATCCAATATTATGTCAAGTTTTATTACAGAGCCAAAAGATTCACAATTTGACAATTTTCTGCAAGATAATCTGGTTTAATTTATTCGATTGACGACATGAGATAAATATGGCAAAATACAAACTCAATAGATAGTAAAAACCCGTCAGATAAAATGCATGCAGCCAATATACATTTTTGCTTTATCGCTTATTTTCTTGCACTTTGCTTATTATATGTCAACATGTATATTTGCTGTCTTTTGTATGCTTGCTTATACATTCATTTTTATGCTCTTTAATATTATCTGCATTGCGTGTTTGACAGCTATTAATAGACAATAAAATGGGGAAACCTTGCTGACAAGAAGAACTGACTTGTAAAAACAAATTTTATTTTTCAATCACTCTTGTTTTAATGATACATGGTAGTAGGTTTGTTTTTACAAGTAGTCCTTCTTGTGTAGGCGGATAGTAGTAAGTCCAAGTCTCAAGTCGTATGTTAAATTCCTCGCGTAGGTAATTTTATAAAGTGTACCATCTGTGGATGTAGATATACTTTGAACCTGAATCCACCTTTGCAGACACTAGTACGGTAGTTAAACTTAGGCTAGGTTAGGTTGAAGATAAAAGGCAAATTACAAATGTTCTTTTGCCATGAAGGATCAGTAATGACGACACAAAAGTCATTCTTAAAATGTCAATTTCATATCGCACTTGAAGGCGATCTTTTATGAAGCACCTGCGAGGTGATATTTTAGTCGACAATACAATCAGATGGAGTTCTTAACATTTATTAGGAGGGAAATTTGGTGTGTTGCTGACAAACTTTTAAACAGGCTTTGTTCAAGATGACTGCATTGCTCTGTCATTAAAGGCCATGTAGAGCCTTCTTTTGCACACAGTGAATTTGACTTCATCTGTATTAATTAGTTATTGTTCTCACCTCATTCTTTCATACACCAAAAGCTCCGAAGCCTAAAGTTTCAAATAGGAGCTATTTACATAACCAAATTACCAACTCTTATGAAGACAAACAATTAGGTGAAGACAAAAGAACTTTTTGATGCTTTCCCCTATTTGTTGTCTGCAATAGATTTATTTTTTCCACTTTACACTTTGTTCTATCTGCTTTGTCAATACTGTAGTTCTTTCGTAATTATAGTCTTTGACAAAATAATTCTGCTGTTTGTTTTTGTAAGTTTCGAATCTCTTATGGATCAAAATTTTGTTAGGTTCTTCTGTTGACACTTTGCGCTTATTGCTGATTCATTCGTCATATTAATTTGCTGACACATGAAGACAATGTAAGCTGTATTCCATCGTGTTCAAGAAACTTAATTCAAGTCAAAAAGAATTCAGCCAAAGGGTTTGACAAAGTTAAAAAATAAAATGTCTTGAAGTCAATATACCAAGACCATTCAAATCAGTGTTTCAACTACATGATGTCTTAGTTTTAGAACATTGTGATGTTATTAGCATTTACACACCACCATACATGAAGGTTGACTTTATGAGCCGTTTAATTTCGGACGTCTCACTAGTTATGATGAGCAAAAATGTCTGGACAGGAAAAGGATCAACATCGTTAACTGTGTTTGACGGAGACTTGCTTGAGTAAAACTGAGATTTGACTGCGTAGGGGTCAGACCAAGTGCAAAATGAGAAAAAAATATGAACTAACCTTGGAAAGTTTTCAATCTTGTTACCTATACTTACTTTCTGAATAATTTTCAATAGATATTATTCGTGATTCTGGAAGAAGTAAAAAGAGGGGAACTTGTCCTGCAGAAAAATTGTTTTCCACTTTTTTTAAGTTCCTATATCAGAAGAAGACGAGTTCTTTCACATGCCCTATCCTGAATTCCTCTATCTCGTCTCTATTAGTTCGTAGGCTACTTTAAAGTTCCTCATATTTTCTTTCTTATATTCAAAAAATTGATTTCTAACTTTAATTTAAAATCCATTTTGTTTTGCAAATAATAGCCTACGAGTGTGTAAATTCGTATGGAATTCTGCGCAAAAAAATTAGAAGAATAATTAAAATTCTTTCATTTGGCTTATGATAAATAATTTACCCATGAATAATAACCAAACAATGACGCGCACAGCATGGAACGCAAATCAGTGGTTCTTTTAATTTTTTTTCATCTTTTAATTTTTGGCCAGGTACACGACGCATGAAGGTGGTGATACCACCAGATGGAACAACCTGACAATATCGAAATTAAGTCATCAGGATGAAGGCATTTATACGTGCGTGATTCAAAGTGCGGCTGGTCTGGTCGAAAAAAAAGTGCAGTTGACCTTGCCAAATGGTGCTGGAAGGTTTGTTGTACCACAGAACAATGCAGACAATGTATAGCTGTGCTATTTCCGCGTTTGATACTGGGTGAGTGTCTACGAAAGTATGAACGATTATTGAAACATTTAATATAGAGAATGCCGGTGTTGCAAAAGTCAACAAGTGCCTACCACACTCTGCTATGGTATTATTTTATCATCTTGTTTTGCTGCCTGTGTTTTTCCACCTTGGTTGGACCATGTAGAAAGCTTTTGACTCATTTATAGTGGTGGCATAGTAAGGTAGCATCGTCTACTGATTTGAAGAACTGATAAAACCATTGGGCTTCGTTTGGATTCTATTTCCAACCAGTTAATGTAGATGTAAACATGTCAGCTCGTACTTGCGTTGAAAGAACTCTGTCTTTAAGCGGGTGTAACTAACATTTACAGGGTCCAACACTCTTATCTTACAAATATAGGTACCGCCGGTTAGGATTTTTTTTAGTGGGATGCAAAGAAAAGGGAAAATAACAAATTTAAAAAAATGGGAAAAAAATCTGAAATTGAGGGACTTGCAGGGTGTTTAAAACAAAATAGAAAAAATCCAGGAAGCCGCAAATCTTGCCCTCCCAATGGCATCCTCCTGGTCATTGAAATGAATATTCAAGATTCCATAGAGAGCATCAACTGCAGCATTAGCAACATTGTGATGGTAGGAAGCCAAGGCTCTTCCTTCGGGGCAAATGAAAATTTTGATTAATTTATTTTTTATTGATGCCAATGTGTTATGGACATTGTAATCCGATTTAATATTTTCACCTGGTAGGTGGGCATATGTCAATGTGGCGGACGAACACTTATTACTCGTATTTACATCCTAATTTAAATCTATTAAGCTATACTTGAATTTTCAGTCAGCATAGGCGTGAGAATGTGGGTGCTTGTGGGTGCTTGGTATTGTGATATAGACACACGAGCTACTGCGCATACACCAGGCGCAGTATGTTTGGCAACAGTGCAAAGGACGCTGGAGTCTGTACTGGAGTCGAGGCAGTCACCAGACAGTTACACTTCGGTGAGGAGGAGTGTGACAACGTATTTTACTGTCTCATGGACGTTAAACTGACTAGCGGCTAAGGCCACTATACTCGGTACCCATGGTGATTTATATTAAAAAAAATAAAAAATAAATAATAATAATAATAATAATAATAAAATAATCCACTTCAATCAATAAATTAATTTTTTAATAACACTATTCATCCTTCATTGTTTTGTTTATTTTAAATATAATTTATTATTGTTTATCAATCCAGTATTAGAAATTTTGAATAAGACTCATTTCGTTTCATCTTTTTAGCCCAGGAGAATCAAGTGAAAAGCCATTGTGACAGTGAAACAATTTCCATCAAATGTTTTATTGTTGGAAAATGTTTGAGATTTTTCCTCAATTACCTGGTAAAAAGCTATCACCCCGACCCCCTGAGCGCCTCCACATGGGGCTAAAAATATGTAATTATTCTCTGTTTTTCAAATTTTACTCGAAAGTGAGGGATTTTACGAGAGAAAAATTCAATGAAGAAATATTATTCATAAAATTTTCTACCAAAAAGGTTCTTACCAAATTTTACCTCAGCGCCATAGGTGAGTCGCTGATGGCTTATAAATGTTGGTTTTATTGTATATGAATATTTCGAATAGCTCTAATTCAGAAAATAATAGGCGGATTTTGCCCATCTTTTAACTTCACTGAGATATTGATCCAAAGTATGCACAAGTCAAATTTTATCATGACCCATAAAGAATTACGCCTGTCCCCATTTTCTATAAATTTTAAATTCCAACAACCGCCATTTTGAAACTAATGGGCGGATTCCACCTAATTTGACAGAGATATGGACCCAGAGTATACACAGGCCAAATTTTATTTCGATCTGTAAAGAAATACCTAATTTTCTTTACATATCCTATATATTATGTATATGTATAAATTCTTGTGGGGAGGGTGTTTTTGAGATCTGGGGACATGCTAGGAAAAACTAAGGTGAAATGTTCCAAAAATCGTGACATGCTACCCCTCACAATGGGTAGATTCTACAAAATCTACCTAATATAATAATTAAACCCGTGAAAAAATTAAGGAGCTCAAAAATTGGAGAAAGAATAATGTGGTAAAAATCAGTTAGGGCAAAAATAATTGTGAGGGTGAAAAAAAATGTTTCACACTTTCTCAGGCACCTATGACTTCGGAGGTCAACGCAGGCTAGTGAGAGTCTGGTAAATTATAACATTTGTAACAAATATAGACGAAAATTTTTAAAATGTACAACTATATATTAGGTACACAGTTGTAATAATTTCATTAATTCCCCAAATTATTACACACATTTGACTCTTCTTCTTGAAACTAAATTAACAGTAAATTGTACTATTAGAATTCGATGAAAATAATTCATCTAAATGAAAAACAATTGTATTCTTTGACCTCATTAATTCACACACGTGTAACTTCCTAGAAATATCTGCCTAAAGCAGGTAAATTTTCATGATAGATATTCTTTATATTAGTGCAAGTCTGATGGAAGTTTGTTGCTTATTTTTGTTCAGTTGTTACCGAGATAACTGGAAAAGAAAAAATTGCTATAACAGTGGTTTTTCCAGAATTTTGAGGAATTGCTGCAGGGATAGGGTTGAAATTTTCACCATAGATTTTCCCTATTTTTGTGTTGGTATGATAAAAGTTTGATGTCTATTCGTTTGGTAGTTTTTTTCAGAAACTGGAAAAGAATTTTGCTTCATGGTTTTTAGAAGACAACCTAAGTGATTGCATAGAAATTATCGTGATAGATAATCATTATGTGATGGCAAGTTCAGTAGAATTTGAGGTATCTGTTTCTTATTTACAGCGCAAGGCGTTATGAGCATCATTTTTGCATGGCATTAATTTAGTTGTTTTTTTTTTTTTATTTATTTTTTTTTCAAGTAGCTGTTCTTCCTTCAGGTAACAACCAATCATAGCGAACTAATCCCGATATTATTTACCATTTCTTTCCTATACTGCATAAAAATTAGAATATAAAAACTATTACATTGAAGAACACTATGCTCAGTTCAGTTCAATTTTAAGTCTTAATTCTTGATATTCAATATCATTCTGTTAAAACTTTTCTTAATTGTAAGTGAAAATATTATATTTTATAAAATGTAAATTGTTGAATTTAATTGAAGTCTCACAAAACAAAGAAAGTTAAGGTCCACCATTTGAGCGTGGATACCTAAGAATTATATTTTAGTTATAAAAGTTTATCTTTATTGTTCATAAGTATTCATTTGTGGTTTTCTACAAATAAATACTTGGTGAAAGTGTTAATGTCAAAAAGAGGTAAAAACACCCAAATATACTACTCTTTTCTGGCGTTACAACATTCTATTTTTGTGGAATTGGGACAATTTTTTGACTTTTTTTTTTTCATTTCTATTTGTAGCTGGATCTTTTGTCAGGCTATAATCAGCGAATAAAACTTGTTAATCTGATTTCTCTCATTTTCTCAAATTTTGGAACTTGCTCTAACTTTCAGGGAGTGGAAGAAGTCACTTTGTTAGCAACTGTTCGAATGGCAAGTCCTGTTAATATTCCATGTATTCTTAAAGTCTTCTACTGTTTTTCGAGTAACCATTCGAAATTTTGGTAGTAATTTTTTCACCTTGTTTTTTATTATGTCTCCAATATTCTTTGTTTTGTTCAATTTGGTACGAATGTTTCCTAAATGTTGATAAGGGTTGTATCGATTTTATTTAATTAATAAAACGGTATTTTGTTCTCTTGGCCTGAATTTTGTGTTTTCATGAATGTCAGGCTAGGCTAGGTGATCACTGATGGGTGTGAAAATCAGCGAAAATATTATGGGTTTTTAACTGGGGGTAATTTTTTGAAAATGGAAAAATACTAGAATGATGGGTATATTTTCGACATTTTCGTAGTCATAATTTATAAATTGTTATACAATTTCAATTGAGTTTTTAGTATTTTTGATTAGGAACCTATTTCTGAAATATCTTGGTCCTTGTCGAAAGTGAAAAAGGTATTTCGAGAGTGAAATTATTCAAGTTGTTGTCCAGAATTGCTAAGGGCAGAAGACAGTTAAAAGATATTTAAGAGGGACTTTAATTTTCGGGGTTGAAATGTGTTTTTGTAGATGTAGAGTACGTTTTTGCAGGTGTGTCGAAGTATGTGAAGTTTGTGGCAAAATGTTTCAGTCACAATTTCTTATTAGTTTATCGGTTTATTAGCTGGATACCTAATTGAATTTATTCCCTAGTGTCATGGGCAGGGATTGGTATAGTTGAAGGAGATTTTATTGAAATTACTGTTAAATTCTTAAATTATTTTGATCAATGGATCGTTATTGAAATATTTTCATCTATTATTTGTTTTGGTATCAAGAAAATATCAATGTTTAAGTGAAAGCTGAAACAAAATAGCCATTTGAAAGTTGTTTATTGTTTAAGGTAATCAGTGATGAACGTCTAGATTGGGGTGGTTGGTTTTAATAAGAGATTTCAAATTCTTATTCCTGAAAAAGTTAGAAAGACATGGGTTAAAATTAAATAAATTACTAACCAGTGGTGGAGCTGGTGTGTATTTTTTCGTAGGAGGATGCCAATAATTTTGTGGAGATGAATTTTTTATTGTTCTTCAACAAATTTGCACGGTTTTTATCGAGATACTGTGTCATATATAGGTACTTCCGTATTTTTTCTTTAATTTTCTTCTTTTTCTTTTTTTGATCTTCGGGGGGGGGGGTTAAATTTCCCCACTTTCTCTCTGGATTTGCCACTGTTACTAACTATATATGAACCTACTAATGATTACTGATTACGGATTTTTGTTTTTGTTTCTGGAACAGATTGTTGATGATCAATGGAGAGAGGTTAGTGATATAAGTTGATGAAGAAGTTAAAGCAAATCAGTTATACTTAATTATGTTGATTAGGTTGGGGTTGGTCATCTTCGTTGCTGATTAATTCATGTATTTCTAGAGTCATACATTAGGAATTGATATATTTTAATTTTTTTTCTGTTTCAGGTTGTAATATGTAATATTTATTTTTTATTTGGGTCTATTTTTTATGCTTTTCCCTCAGAAAAAAACTCAATTTATATGTTTAAATTTATATTTACCTATTTATGTGTATTAATGAGTTGAATCAGTTAATATTCTTTAAATTTTAAGGTATTTTAATAAAATTCTCATAGAAAATTTTCTATTTGTTATTTTAAAATACTTAATGTTTTAATTTTAAGGTTTCTATTTTATAGTTTTATTTTACTGTCGTTTTTAAAATTGAGGTATTCTTTAGTTTAGGACTTGAAAAAAGAGACGTGAGTTTTGTTTTACAAGCTCTCATCAGATTCACCGATGTTTCTCGACAGTTAATGAATTTCTCCTCTCTCTTATGTTGGAGGGAGAGAATATTCATGTTACCTACCTACCAAATGAGAAATTTTCCTATCGGTCAGGTTAAATGAAGCAATATTTCATTTACGTTTTAAAGATCAGGGAAATCACAGTGTTCTTACATTTCGTTGCGAAAAGTCATAATTAATTCTTATCCTCATTTTTTGCTGTAGAATTTGATAAAATTTATTCGGTCGTTGTTAATTTCCCGCTGATATGTTGCTGTTTTCAATGGTATGTTACATTATTATTTGCGAACTCACCTTTGTACATTTTTTGATGATGTATATTGTACTTTTATCCATATCATGTGTTGCTGATTTAGGTAGTTTGTGTAGGAAATATGCAGTGACGGAGGCGAGCCAATTGCTTTAGATGATTATTAAATGATAGTGTTTTTATTTATTTAATTTTTTTTTAGGAGGGGGAATTCAGAAACATTTTTGGTTTGGTGTAACTTTTATGAAATGAAAAAAGCCCGCTAAAATTAGGAAAATATTCTTTTATAATTTCTCTCAGAAGATCTAGGGGACTGGAATTATTGTAGTTAGCCTTTTTTTTCCTTATCTTGCAGGCTTAGTCAAATCCGTTTATATTTTTGACAACAATTTTTAATTAGACCGACTTCGACAATATTATTCCAGTTTCTAATTTCTAAATCTTCCTGAAGAAATTTTAGAACAATAACTTTTTGTTTTCAGAAAATTTTTACTTTTTTTTTATTTTGTGAGGTTGATTTATCAACTAAAAATAAAAAATAATTTCGCATAATGCATTTTTGCTTCATTATAGCATCAGTAGATCTAGCTGGAGAAATTTCAAAAGGATTATATTTCTATTTTTAGAACATTTTTATTTCTTTTTTATCCAGTTTGCTAACAAATGGGGTATTAAAATTGATCTCGCAAAAGTGTTAGGGGTGGGATGATGAAAATTATCTGTTTCATAAAACAAAACGGTTAGTACCAATTTCCCGTTACCATATATTTTGTTTCTCATATAATTATGACTGTATACTCTAGATATACCTATATGTAATATATTTATTATAAAGTATACCGACCAAAATTTGTGTTCACGTTTTTTAGAAAATTAGAAAAGGGATAAAGCTTAAATTTTCAGGAAAGGTAGTAATTATAAAGGAACAGGTCTGATAGGAGTTTTTTGTCTATTAGTTCAGTAGTTTCCCTTACTCGCACAAAATTTCAGTGATATCTTGACCACCGTACGTATAATTTCAATAAAATTTTCACTGATCCCAGAAAATTATTCAAGTTTAGTCCCGAGATATTACTCACTGCTAAAGTGGTTTCAGCTGATACTAGTTTCCAAATAGTTGAGGCACTTTTTCAGCTGATCAATGAAAACTTCTTGCTTACGTCACAACACTTTCAAATTTTTAATTCGAGCTAAATTCACCTAGAGGTTTCACTTCTGGACCAGACAAATGAATTAAAAAGAAAATCGAGCTACAATGAGCCGTTTTGTTCTTTTTTTTTTTGTCCCTCAAAAAATACTTTGACTCAAAATTTTGATTATAATAGTCTAAACACATGACATCTTGACCCTGCATCTAACTTCCCATGGGGTTACAAAGGTATACGCATCATTTTTCTAATCCTCTGTGATTTCTCCATTCACGTAGGAAGCAACTAAGTGCCAAATCCGACTCAAACAGATTGCAATCTGGTTGCTGCTGATGGCGGCCATGCTGCATACTGGGTGGTCCAAGATGACCGACTGGATGCAGTGCAACCAGTACCTGCCTGGTTGCAACTGCAATTCCTTTAATGGCCGCAAGCAGGCTGAGTGCATAAACGTTGGTCTCACTAGCATACCAGACATTTTCAATGAGGAAATCCAAGTACTGCGCTTTGACAATAACAATATTCGTGTGCTGAAGCGCGAAGCATTTCTCAGTGCCGGCCTGGTTAACCTGCATAAGGTCATAATGCCCAATTGCTCCATTACAGATGTGGACAAAGCCGCTTTTGCTAATATGGCACTGCTTATCACCATCGACCTCTCCAGCAACGAGATCAAACAACTGGATCCGATGACATTCCGCAGCACCGAGCGACTGCGCCAGGTCAACCTCAACAACAATCTCATTCAACGGCTGGATGATCGCCTCTTCTGGAATCTGTCCAACTTGCAGAAGGTTGAACTGAATGACAATCGCATCACGCACATCAGCAACCATGCGTTCTTCCAGTTGCAAACACTGTCGGTTGTGACGCTGAAAAACAACCAGCTGAAAACGGTGCCCGCCACCATCTTTAATCACCTGAACAAGCTCAACTATCTGGAGCTTCAAAACAATCCGTGGCGCTGCGACTGTCAGCTGCGCGAGTTCTTTGAGTACGCAGGCAACGTTACCGTATCGCAGCCGACGTATTGCGCCAAGCCGGAGTACATGCGCAACCAGAGTTGGGCAACGCTGAAACCAGAACAGTTTACCTGCAAACCGGATATCGTGTGGCCGCACAGTGGGTTGGCCATCATCAAGGCAACTGGTCCTGAGCTGACGCTCAGCTGTAAAGTGGTTGGCAATCCCAAGCTGGAAACGCACTGGACATTCAGCCAAAGGCTGAGTAATGAAACTGTGACTGGACTTTCTACTAACGATCACAAGTGAGTTTTCCCATTTTATCGTTGGTGTTGTTTTAGTTACAGTGGTTTGTACATACAAGGGCCTACTGGTTGTCATTTGTAGCTGGCCTTGCTTTGTGGATCGAGTAATTTGCGTCGTAGGTTGTGTGTTTGTGGACCTTTGTTTTTGCCCTGTTTTGATCAAAAATTTTTTGATTGTTATACGTTTATTGGTACAGTAAATGGATGGATTTTGAATATCGAGTTATGATGAAAAAAATGTCTCTGAAAGAGAAGTATCAACGTCAATAACTGTGTAGATCACGATTCAAATGTGCAATGTCGAGACCAAATGCAAAAGAAGAACATGAAGAAACATTTGAAACATTCCAACTTCGCTGCTTATAGATTATTAGTGCAACCTGTTCCGTGTTTCGGAAGGCCTCAACTAAAGAAATAATTTAACCTAATCAAACATAAGAAAAAAATTTTATTTTTCAAAATTATTTTATTTGAAACATTAGTTCATGCGTTTTCACTTCTCAGAACCAACATCAAAATTCTAAAGTAGAACAGAGCCAATTTTCAAGAAACCAGGTTCAAAACTAAAATTTTTGATTGAAACGAAATTTTACAGGAACCATCTGAAGATAGGCATCTACATGGGGCTAAAATTTTGTAAAAATCATCAAGTGGGAAGGCTCTAATACTGCTACAAAAAAGTGTAACTTCATTGATTTATATGAGAAGTTTGAAGATGAATTAGAGGAAGATAGATTTATTATTCCATTTGAGATTTCATGTTTTAAATTTTCACTTATCAGAAGTGAGATTAAAATCCTTAAGCAAAACTGAAAACTAACTTTCGTTAGCAGAAGCCCATAACTTAAACTTTTAGGGAAAACTTTCCAACCAAAGGACAGAACTCAATTTTTTGAGTTTTTGATTCTCAGAACAGGCACTGCTTACCCAATGAACAAACTGACTCATTTTCATTCAAGCAGTGTATATTTGGGACTAATTTATCTATTTTAGTGAAATTTTAGTATTAATAAGGGCGATCATGAGCTCATCATAATTTCCCAAGTCACTATCGGTAGATAATGAACTTTACTTTCAATTGTCTGGTAAGTTTTCAGAAATTCTAACAACTGTGTAAGCAAATCCTTCACCACCAACGTCTACTGAAATTTTCACCGTTTCAAGAAAAATCATGAAAGAAATAGAGCTGAAGTTTTCATAAAAGGTAGTTTTAATATAGAACCAGATCTGAGGAGTTTAGTGCCTATTGATTTAATACTTTCCGAAAAAACTGAGGAATAAAAAATTCCTGGAAAAGTGGTTTTTCCCGAATTCTGAGGAAACTACGAAAGGGATGCGGCTAAATTTTCACGATACATTTTTGTTTCCTATTAGTTTAATAGTTTCCTCGCAAACTGAAAAACTCGATGAAAAAATAGTTTTCCATGATTTTGAGGAAACTACAAAAGGGATAAGGTTGAAATTTTCTCGAAATGTGGTTCTAATGTAGAACCCATGGTGACAGGAGTTTGGTACCGATTGATTCAGTGGTTTCCGAGAAAAATTTAAAACAAAAAAAAATTGCTGGAGAAAAGCAAGTCTCCTGTGTTGCTTGAAGAATCGTCTCCGCATTTACGGCGCACGGAGTTATTATAGTTTTACTTGAACTGTAGACTACGAAATTTAGGATAGATCGATACGTTTTTTAGGTAAATTATCGACAACTATTGATTGCTTTTGTAATGTTTTCGCGTATTTGGAATTCCGGATTGTTTGCTAAATTATTTCTTACGAAGTACAGTCCGCACCATTTTCCGTCATACCTATTATGTTTTTCGGTTCGAAATGACATAAATCTCTAGTAGGTACCTGTTCATGACAGTGAATGGGTATCACGGGTTCAGAAGGAAACAAGTGCAGATAATATAGATTCTGGTTACAATATTGTTATAAATAGTTACGTGATTAATGACCAACCGATGACGCACACGGTACAAAACGCAAACCCATGGCACGTTTTATTCTCTCTTATCATTATTTTTGTTTTCACTCAGGTATACGACACATGTAAGCGGTGATACGACCGTCTGGAACAACGTGACAATATCGAAATTAAGTTCCCAGGATGAAGGCGTTTACACGTGCGTGGCTCGAAATGCGGCTGGTCAGGTCAAAAGAAAAGTGCACGTGACTGTGCCGACTGCAGTTGGACGGTCTGGTGTGCCACAGAGGTCCGCGAGTCACGTATAGGTGCTACAATTGGTGTGCGTTTCATACTTGGTGAGTATAATGGTATTTGAATACGAGGCCACGAATGACTGATGAAACCTTAACCACGGTGGATGCTGGTGCCACCAATGTCAACGAACGCCCACCAGACCTGCGTACACTCGTACACTATTATTTTCGCGTCTCCTTCTTCTGTGTGTAATCGATGGACCATATGGGAAAGATTTTGACTTAGTGGCGCAAGGGTGTGACGGCGTCTACTGCTATTAGAGCCCTCTAATCCGATTCTATCCTCAACCAGGCTCTGAAATTGTCAGGCGTCATTCAACTGCCTGCAAATCGATAAAAAACGTATCGATTGCACACCCTACACTTGAGGCCTGATAATAAAATATAATTCTCAAGTTAATCAATTGGGCGCAGGTTCCTACATCCTCAATATATCGATATAGCGCGGATTCCTAATAACCGTAGACATAAAATTGAACATCATTATAATAAACGTACAACCCGATTTTTTAAAACAAAATTCAACGAAAATTATTCAGACAAAATTCAAGGGGCATGCGCCAAATACAGATGTTTCGTTGTTTCCAACCTAATAACGAATTCATCAGTGTGGCTAGGCCAGTACAAGCCAAAGCGCCTCTTCAGAGCTTGTATGTGTATACATATACCAGCTGTCCGTGATGTCAGCTTTGCTTGACGGATGTTTAGGATCTTTGTTTCTAATCCTCAGCTAAATGTTCATTGATATAGTAATTACACAATAAAATCTGAAAATACAAATTCTCCTTTGTTTTGGGCCCAATGAGGGTCAAAGAATGGGTCTAATGATAAAATTAACATCAAATTCCTTAAAAACGTGTCCGATGATATATTACACAATAAAATATAAAATTAAAAAATCGTCTCTTTTCTGGATACTATGAGGGTTGACGAATGGGTTAAATGATAAAATGAACATCTAATTCGAATTCAGCTCCTTAAAACATGTCCGATGATGTATTACACAATAAAATCTAAAAATAGAAAATTCTGCCCTTTTTGGGCTCAATGAGGGCCAAAAAATTGTTTAATGATAAAATTAACGTCAAACTTGAATTCAGCGCCTTCAAAAACATGTCCGATAATAATTATATTACACAATAAAATCTGAAAATAAAAAATTGTCTCTTTTTTGGGTCCCATGAGGATTGGCAAATGGGTTAAATGATAAATATCTAATTCAAATTCAGCGCCTAAAAAAACGTTTACAATGATGTAAATTTAAGAATTTGGAAAAGGCCACTAAATGAAGCACTAAAAAGTTTGCATAAGACTGAATTTATATCAAACAAACGAGAGAATTTTGGTGCAAACGGTCATTATACAAATCCATAAAAATGAAAAAAATTCACTACCCGAGCATATTACAATGAACATCCTGTAACCATGTGAACATAATAAACTATTGACACAATGCAACGAATAGGCGCATTTTGAGTGCGTATGTATCGATTCCTTTAGTTTTGTTTGTGAAATATGTGACTAAGTTTTGAAATATTCAATAAAATTTCAATTAGGTATGGATATTATTTTTTTGAATAATTAAACAATATAATATTTACTGTTCTTAATCTGGAATACTGGTATTCCACATCAGAAACACTTTTTTCAAAACGTTAATTTTGAACATTTTCAATTAAAGTTAAATATTAAATAAAAAATATTTAATTTTTTACAAAAGCCTGGAGAATCTTAAAGTTGATTTTTTTTTTTTTTTTTATATAATCAAACCAAAATATTATTATTTTACATGATAATTTTCAGAATAATCATTCTCAAAGCTTACGATATTCCATGAACGGGATACTTCCTTTAATATTTTTAGACCGTTATGGCATATATTTACTTCGTCTCGATTCATTTTAGACCATATTTTCGGTATTATTTGTAACAGAAACTGGTTGGTTGTTTTGAATTAATGTGTGTTCAGCCAAGGGTGAAATTTGTTTAACAATTTCAAATGGGTTTTTGGTAATATTTATTATATTTTATGCACTCTCGTCGGGGTCACGAGTTGAAAAGTTATTTCGAGTGCAAACTTCATCAAGTTGTCATCCGAAATTTCCAAGAGCAGTAGACAGTTCAAAGATGTTTACGAGGGATTTGGATCTTTTGGGTTTGAATGTTTTCCTTTCAGATGTAAAATACTTTTATATAATATATGATGAGGGAGGTAACGTTTACGTTGGTATTTTGCGAGTGAAAAGTAACTATTATCATTGATGAATGTAATCTCGATATAAAAAAAAAAACGTGAAGCATTTTTCTACATTGAAGCACGTTCATTTTTCATCGAGGTAGAGGTTACACTTACTGAATGAAACGTTAACTCTGCCACAATGAGGAGGTTGATATTTTTTTTCGGTGTTTTATAATTTTCGTGAATGCCTCATCATTATGACAGAATTTTAACGTTTCATAGCTTTTTGATCATTAGTTATATAAGATATCTTCCTCAACAAGAGTCAAAAGTGAGTTTACATGCCTCGGGAATTGCTCACTCGCTGCGCTCATTTCGCAAACTTTCCTCACATGTAAATGCTCACTTTTGAACCTTGGTGTGTAATATACTATTTGGCGTCAAAAAATATCAACGTATGAGCCAAAGTTAGAACAAAATATTTAAAAGTTGTCTATTATTAAAGCTAGTCAGTGATTTTTTCTTAGAACTCTAAAACGGGTTGCTTGGCTTTAGGAAGAGATTCTAAATCTTTATTTGTGAAAAGGTTCGACAGGCGTGGGTTGAAATTAAATAAATTATTAACTACATAGGTACCTAATAATTATTGTTATTTTTGGTTTTTGTTTCTGGAACAGATTTTTGACGGTGATTGATCAATGGAAAGTGGCTCGTGATACAGTTTGATGAAGCAATTCGAGCCGAATTGGATGAATATTGATTTATTTGGGTCTTCTCCTCTTCGTTGGTTGATTGATCAATGTTTTTTTTTTCTTCAAATATATATCAGTGTATTATCTCGGCAGACCTAGGTCTTCTTGAACATTAATTTCAAGTATTAATCAGTCGGAATTAGTGCTGAAACTGATGGATTGTGGCTAGAAAAATCTCAAAAATATTCGAATGAGGTGGAAAAAAATAGGTGCACCAGAAAATTATGTGAAAAAAAATTCCAGAATTTATTTTAATGCGAAAAACTTGGTCACAAATTATTTTGTAAAATGCGATCTCAGCATTTGCGAATAATTCGTAGATAACATTATAGTAGGTACGGTAACAATTTTAATTTAAGCCAGTGGATTCTTGAAGATGATTCGAATCCGTTTTTACAGATTTAAAGTGGATTTGACAATTCATTATAGAAACAGATTGTCTGAAAATGATCATTTTCATGCGTTTGTAGAAAATAATGGATTTTTCTGTTAGATATCAACATTTTCTACTAGAAATGTTAAGCAATTCAATAAAGCTTAAACTTATGGATTTTGCCTACGACCTTGAATATATTGCTTGTGCTTATAGCTTATAGCTTATGAGGTGAACGGCTTAAGCTTATGGCTTAAAATTACGGCTTATGCTTATAGCTTGAAAATTTTTTATTTGAGAAATTTCTTGAAAAAACCTTGGTTCGTCTCGATTTTTTTTGTTTTCAACTGTTTACACTTCAAAGTTTGTGTCATTAGTCATTACGAATTTAAATTTTCAGATATGTGAAATAGAAAAACGGAAATTTCCACAGTGCAGATTTTTAAAAAATGAAAAAAAAAAAATTAATTCCATGTCAGCCAAAGAATATAGCTTAGGCTTATGATACGCTTGGCTTGTACTTATGGCTGACTTAAATTGGTTAAAAACCTTTGGCTTATGTTTCAAGGCTTATGGTTTATGGTTAACTTTTCATCCTTGTTTTCTACACTTTCTAAACATTTTTATTGAGGCAAGGTTATAAAAGTTGTATATTTATTACTTGAAAAATTAGATTTGATAACAGACAACACATGAATTCAACGGTTATCTACTTAGCATTGGACCCTCGTACCCCAATATGTAATGGAAAAACTTTATGATCCGTAGGTACTAATGGCAGTTATACTTTCAAACGAAAGTATTTTCGTGATTCACACATAAATGAGTAGGTAGGTACTCTATTTAATGATTGGCATTTACATAATTATATTTTTTGATTCATAATAATAAACGAAAACGTATTATATTACTAACATCTACATTAGGCCTTAACACAATGTTATGTTTGTTAGGTATTTGAAAAACACGAGTGCATCAGAAATTTAGGTATAATGACGGAACTAAAACTGAAGAACAGTAAATTGAAGAATTTCTGACGTGAACTAATACTTTTCGTAGACTCGAGTAACACGTTTATCAAGAACGTAGAGAGTGGTGGGGGTGGTATTGGATTTCCATTAGCCAAAAAAAGGCTTGCTATCTAAAAATATTCTATTTTTATCAGTGGTAGTGGTGGTGGTGGTGGTGGTGGTGGTGCAGCGGCGAAGAGGAGCAGAAGAGAAGTCAGAGAAAGTGTGGACCTCCTCTTACGATATAGTTGTCTATTCCCTTGACTTGTATTGAAAGTTTACACCGGAAAAACTAATAGGAGAACTGAAGCAAAATAAAAGTAGGTAGTCTTGTCTTTTTAATTGCATAAAAATTTTCAAATTTCATTGCAAACTTATTGAAGTGTTCAGTGTATGTGTGTATGTGTGTATGTGGTGTGTGTGTGTGTGCGTGTGTGTGTGTGTGATACAACACATACACATATACACACACACACATCTTGAGAAACTATGGAAAAATTAGGCTGGGAGCTCATTCGTAATTAAATTTAATCGTTCAAGTGTATTGTATTTTGCAACTTTTTTTAATCCTCTTATTTTTGAATTTTAATCCATCAAAAAAGAAAAAGAAAATTGAAATTGGAAAATATTTTCGGATCAACTGATTGGAGTAAACCATCCGTAAACGAATTACTAAAATCGAGCTTCTATCGTCGCAACCAGATGATTACCCTCCTGTAAGGTGTAAGGGAACTGCATTGGTGTGTAGATTAGGGTGAGAGCGAATTTATATATACATATATATATAACAACTATTCGAAATAAATTTTAAAACTTCGTTAATTTAACGCTGTTAAAGTACAAACGTTTTATGTGACTTCTATTGAATCGCATTTTATTAAACTTTCCTTACGATATAAAACAATAACAGAAGATAATAGAAATAAATCTAAAGAAAGGAGAAACGGAGGGAGAGAGAGAAAAGTATCCTCAGAGAGAAAAATGGTTAGTCTACCTAACTTGTTCTTGGTTACCTACGTCTTATAAAACTCTTTCGTCGAAATTGTGGCTAGCACGAGCAAAATGCACATTACATATTTTCATCTTGTAGTCGTAAATTTATTTTTCTTCTTGTTTTGAACAACCCTCGCCACCACAAAAAAAAAAAATTCCCTGAAGATAGTAGTTTTAAAATTTTACTACCTTCATACCTACCCATAAATTGTAATTACCAGCCAAAATATAGAATTTACAGGAAAAACAAACTTCTTCATTTGTTTTCGTTCCATTTCGATTCACAATCTTCTTTACGATCGTCCGACTTTCTTTGTTTCTTGCAATCTTGCATTCTTTAATGGTTGTTTTTGGTTTTCTCAAAATTTTTACTTTCGTCCCGGCGCGGTGTGAAAAATTACTACATTCGTTGTTATAAAATGGTGGCTTAAAAGTTCGTGTTTCGCAATACAAAGCAAAATAATTATGCAGAATTAAATACTGCGCAGGATTTTTATGAGTTATAATTATGATATTATGGTTCACTACAATATATAAGGGCGTAGATAAGAAGAGGGTCAGTGGTACCTGCACCCTTTCGCGATGAAAAAAAGTTTAAAATTGAGAAATTGTGTGGATTTTTGGTTCCCCAGGGGAGTTAAAATGGTGGTGCAAAGCAGTTTTTCACTATTATATAGCTCAATTTTCATTGCAGAGAAAAACTGTTCGAACAAAATTGAAAAATAACCAAATCATTTAGCTTTTAAAAATTCAACCACATTTGGTAGGAAGGAAGGAAGTTTTGCTCTTATTTAAACTGTTATACGTTTTTGTACCTTCATTATAATGGAAAATGAGTCTCACCATTTTATTTTTGGTTAAGAAACACGTAAAAAAGGTATACGTAACCAATCAGTAAAAACGGAGAAGTTTTGAAGAAAATCAGGTTTGAAAATTTTAAAAATTAAGTTGAAATTGTTTCCTTTATAGATTATGTCTGGTTAGAAATAACAGACGGGTTCGCGGTTGAGTTTATTAGAAACTGAGAACAATCCTGTCATATGTGTACCTGATGATGTTTAAAAAATGGTATATGCGTTTCATCGAGAGCATAACCTAACATCTTTAAAATCAGTTCCCGGGATACAATATTCAGTTGAGTGCGCCTGTTTTTTCAATGTATTTTGGTATTGAGAGGTATTCGCTCAGAAAATTGCATAACCTGTGTCAAATCCACTCATATTATATACCTACCTACCTACACGAAACTAAAATTTTTTATTTTTCTTAAAGGTAGCACGAAATAAAATTGGCTATTTTATTCATTTGTTCAGCTGATTGATGTTATTTCTTTTTTTTTTCTTCAAATTTATTAATTTATTTATGTCACGGATCTTTAAAATTTTTAATTTTCTCTTTAAAAACTGTTCGAGTATGTGGCGCATACCCCTCATACCCGGAGAATACGTCACTGTAACTAAAGGCTATCCGCAGCTTCGCCTGCGCTGCCCCTGCAATTCATCATGTTTTTTATTCTCTTTTATTTATATATGACGAATTATGGTGAAAATGGACAACTTTTTTTCCAGAGTGGGTTGAGACTTCGACATGATTCAAACATGCCTGAGAATAACACAAATAAATGCTGTAAATTTTGTCTCTGCCGAGCGTTTCTAAAGTTATGCGGAAACAAATAAACTCAAGTTGAGTTTTATGGATACAAATGGGTTTTAGACTATGCAGTACTGAACCAGTAAAGAGAGATGATTTTTGGTTAGACATGACGGCGTTGAATAGGCAACCAGAGCGCACCTTTTCACGTATTTTGCTTTATGTTTATGTATCTATTCGCCTGTATTTAAGGGATCTCTTTATCAGATATATTCTAAATTGGTGAACCCAAGCAAAACTTCAAAAATATGCAGAAGGTACACTAGGGTTGCCTACTTTTTCACCAGGAATGTCTTGATGGTAAAAAGTACATTGGTCTTATGGAGCTTTACTGGTCCAGTACTATATAGTCGAAGATATAGGCAGATGAATTACACTGCATGTGTTCATAGCATTAAATAGATATTAAATAGCAACATAGATATTTTCAACAGAAATTTATACCAAAATTATTCACCGCATAAAAAAAGTAGAGGTGGTAATATTGTATTTTTTTAATAGGTGTGGAATACCTTGTCGTGAGAGATATTCACAAACAGAAGGTAATCTACAGCATTGCGTGTTCTGCCACTTCATACATTTAAGTATGGGAAAGCCAAATCCAAGACAAACACTGGCAACTTTGTGGCTGGTTTTGTGAGCTTATATATTGGATTCGGCACACCCGTACAGACACACAAACATACATATACATATGGTATTATGTCATAGATTACATTGTTTCCTGTTTCTGTAAGGTGATAAGAAATGATACAGCGCGTTTGGTACTAGTCCATGACATCACCAAGATCCTTATCAGGTAATTTGTCACTGCCTGTATAATGTATCTTACAGGTATGAACATACAAACATAAGTGTGTTTTGGTTTAACATAATAGAGATGAAATATGCCAGCCTTTGGGCAGCATCTGTCATCGAGGGGTACAAGCCCCTATACCTCATACAAGTATTGTCCCCACAATAGGTGTTGTAGTTTTCTTTTAATTTTGCTTGGAACATTTTTTTCTCAAAGGAAAATTAAGTGATATGAAAAAGTGCCTCGCGCCAATTTAAACCCCTGTAGGGGAAATGTCGAAGGGCCTCGAATTGGGACTTGTAGATGGTATTGAGGATGTTGAAGCCGACGTATATACCAAATTTCAGCCTTCTTTCCATTATTTCCATTTTAAATCCCAATTTGCCTGAACTAACCTAATAGTTAAATTTTCTTGCACTGTTATCGAAACTTGCTGTAATTACAGCTTGTACATTCGCGAAACAAACTGAACATGCTGAAACGAACTTCTTCGATCAGTTTCACTGCCTGTTATTCGTTTTCTATTTGCAATTTTCTATACGATAGCTATTTCCCACCGCCCAGTTCCACTCCACTTATCCCCTTTCTCGTGTACACGCGAACCAAAACAAAAAAAAAAAAACTAAAATTTTCTCCTTTATCTTTACGTAATTCGATATCGGGATTTTTATCCACTCTTTTGAGTGCACGCTACACCGCCTTCGTTTAGTATTTTCTTCCAGCAGCTACAGGACCTCTACTATAGACCTACATTTCTTCCTCTCTTCTGCTTTCACTTTCATTCGAATTAAGTTTACTCTGATAAGCGATATACATGGCTGGCGAAAAAAGGATACCTTCGAGTAATTTCGACGAAAACGATTTTTCGACCTTTTCCCTTTCGCCCTCCTTCACAACGCATGTATCCTTTTCTTCAGACGGTTTATACATGCTTCCCTCCACATCTTTGTACAACGCTGTTAGAGGGCTATGTTTTCTTTAATTCGCCTTTGTTTCGGAACGCTTTTTCTTTTTCTTTTTCTTTGCCCATACTACCTATTTTTCCAGTCAAAAAAACTTCAACGATCGACTGGATCGTGATTCTTCTAAGTATTACCAAATTTTTGAAGTATACTTAGATTCTGTGTTTTTTATTTTATTTTTTGCGCAGGTTTTCGACGAAAATCTTCATATTAAAATTGATTTACTATTTAGAACCAGTGAAGGGTAGGTTTGTTTTTCGTTTCGTGACGCCAGGAAACCTTTGACAGTATTACTTGAAATTTATATATATATATATATATATACAGAATTAGTACTAATTCGCCTCAACTAATGAGGCATTGTATATCAAATCCGCGTCAGTAACAAATTCGCATCAGTAGGTACATTGAGTGGATTTGTTTTGTGGGTGCATACTGCATCTCTCTCACCCCTGCATTCTAAAAATCATACGAAACCAAAGGAGGGTTATTTATTCGATATTTTCATTTTTTTTTTGTATTATATTTATTTAGGTATTAAACATATATTTTCAGCGTGGCTTGCTGCGCTAGAGTTTTTTCTTTAATTTCATCAGCCGAAAATAAAAATTTCGAGGTCAAAACTGATGAAATGCAGTTTTTAATTGAGAATAATTTTCTTTTCATTATTTCCACTCGAATGTGGAAATGATGAGAAAATTGAATTGCTGATGTGAACAAACATAAGCCAAAAGGGCGATCTTGATTGCATTAGATACCTGCGAGAAACAATTTCAACATATTTCTAACATAGCATTTGGAAAGGGTAAAGATTCAATGATTCGAAACAGATTGATCAAAAAATATTTTTTCGTAATGAAATTTTCTTTTTTCATCTTTCAATTATTCAACAGAAGTGATCTCATTAATTTGGCGATTCAAGAAACCGATAACCGAATTTTGGCGCGGATTAACACGATTAAAGTATGGTAAGGTTGCCAAAATGGTACCACTTTTCAGTTTGGCTGCCCATAATAACGAAAATAATATTTTTAGAATCCCCAACAATATATTTTCCGATATTTATATACTTATTTCTATTATGCTTCCATTCACACTAACCTTACTCAAATATTGTCAAAATTACAGCCGATTTTCTCAACAAACTCCAAATGGTACCATTTTGGAAAATAGTTTCTTAAATTATGTATCTTATTTTATTGTTCATGGGATTACTGGTTTATTTTATTTTTATTTTTTATCATATTTTTGGTGGTATTTTTAGTAAATAAGCTGCAATAGATTAGTTACAATGTTTTGAAATACATAACAACAAAAAGTGTTACGATTTAGGAAACTCATCACCCTTATCAGTGGTACAATTTGGGAAACCGGGTTCAATTCAAATTAAATCTAAATTTTCCATCTTCAAATTATAATTCTAATTGAAATTTTCTGAAAATATGATAAAATGCGTTTTAAATTCAATTAAATTAACAATTTTGAGACCTGAAATTTTTTTTTCAAGTCTAAGCTTATTAAAACAACATGATTGAGTTATTTGTCTTTGGGTATGTTTTTTTTCTTAACTTTGTAAAGAGGGGGAAAATGAGTAGGTATATTCAGAAAATTTTTTGTTTCCGAGTGGTTATTTGTATTTAGTTTTATTATTCATCATATGGATTAGTAATTGACTCTCTCATTTTTTAAATATCAGCGGTTGTACAATTTAGGAAAGGGCACAATTTTGGCAACTTTATGTGTTATTTGGACTGACATGGTCCAATCAGAATTAGTGAAGATAAGGTCATCTGCTGATACGAGATGAATAATTTGTTCTAGAAGACAATTTGAATTTAAACGATATTTACGATTGTATTGTTTTTGTTTTATTAGAAAGATGTAGAGATGGTCATGTGAGATTATCTAATGAGTGAGAATGATAGACTGGAATGTCTGCTGAGTGAGATGGAGATTTACGTATAGTGTGGCATTGAATTAACTTTTATCGTGGCTGTGAATTGGGAGGTGTTTATGTGCACAGGTTACGACGATATATAAGGTGGATGATTACAAGGGGTGTAGCGATACATTGTTGCGAATTATATGAGGGGAAATAGATCGTTACACAGCCACATAAGACAAACTCTTACCTGTTCATCCGCTGGTAACTGTAGCCAATTGTTGTAGTCTCGCCGTTTGGGCAGGTGAGATGTGCCAAAGTTTTCCGTTCAAATCCCCAAGCTGGCCGACTCGACAGTCGTTTGAAGTAACATTAATTTATTTCTTCGATGAGATATTTTATGAATGATAAGTATACATATTATTATTTTTCATGTTGAGTGGCGGTTTACTTGAGTGACACCCTCGTCTTGTCAAAATTCGTGTGCAAGTAACTTAAGTAAGCCACAAGTACTCCCATATACTCGATCTGTTAGGTAGTCATGGTCACACAGTTTGAAGGAATAAATCGTCCAAGTAGAACGCATAACCAATTTTCATTTTTTCCTTTTTCTCAACTAGTTAGCTACCAAACGATGAGTGAACGTATAGGCAACACTGTATGCAGTATAGGAACACGATTGCAAACTCAATCCGATAAATAATAACGAAATTCATTCGCACAGGGAAATCAATGGATGGACAAGAGACGTGCATCGTGATGCTTAATGACAATTATTTGTACTTGTCAGAAATGAATAAAACGATAATATCGAGACTATTAGCAACATTGGGTGGGGGATGGCAAAAAAAGGACCAATAAAATAAAAATCACCGTTCAACCGCGTCGCCAACAATAAAAAATGGGCACGTACCGAGAGAGATCTATTAAATGGTGGCTCGTTTTTCATATTTGTTCCAGCATTGGATAGAGAGATGAAAAGAGATGGAGAGGAGAAAAAAGAGAGAGAGAGAGAAGGAGAAAGAGAAAGAGAGAGAGTCAGAGTCAGAGAGAGAGAAAGAGAAAGAGTGAGAGACAGAGACAGAGTGAGAAAGTAACAGAGAATCGTATTTACCTTTTCAACGTTTGAAAATTTTATTATTTAACAACTCTACGCCAAGTCGGTTCTTCATCAAATTGAACGTTAATATTTTAAAATACGTCGAGGTAATTTCTTCTCCACTTTTTTTTTTTTTGGTTTTGTTGCCTTTGTTTTTTCGCTTTTCTTCTTACTTACTTTCTTTTCTTATTTCTTCCATTTGTTTTTAAATAAATGAAGAACGTCAACGGAAGTCTTAGCCATATTGCTTTATTTAACGAGTTGGGGTAGAGGTGGGTTGGGAGGTTTTTATTGCTGATTAATTTTTTTTTATTCTGTTTTTCGATAAAATACGTAGAGGTAGGTACTTTACGACGAGTGCCTGCCATGAAAATGATACTACTTGCACGACACAATGTTTATGCGACCTCTGAGTACGGTTTGTTTCTTTACCCATAAACAAGGTTAGGGTATATGTATACCGTGTACGTCACTGGGAGGGAAGAAAATGGGTAAAACTCATTCTTTCATAAATAATTAACGATTGCAAACCCACGTAGAGACTCATTATGCAGTTGATTCTGCGAGTTTTCGGTGGAAACTAATATGGCATTTGAAGAAATAAAAAAAAGAAACTGTTCTCACGTAGAAGTTTTCAATTGTTTCCTTATTGCGTAAATTATTTTCTAATTTCATTTGCTTCCGATACGTACTCGCCAAAAAAAACAAAAAAACAAAAAACCAGCTGTCAATGAGTCCCAAAATGCTCTTCTCTCAGTCTTCAACATAGTGATAGGGCAAAACCAAAAGCAACACCAAAACAGTTTTCAGTCTGGGTCTTATGGTCTCTGACAAAATCAATTTTTGGCCTTACTCTTGCACTGGTGAGTCTTGGTCTTGGTTTGGTTACAGTTATTGTGGTATTGGACTTTGAGCTCGATCAATTTTCATTGAATAGGCTAATCTTATGGTCTTTTTAAGTTCATTTGTTCGTTATTTTTTCAGCATTTTTGACATTTTTTTGAAAATATTTGTCATTTTTTCAATAAGAAAGATCCAATGAATCATTCTGATTCACATAATTATGCAATTATTTAGATAATAATAAAATCTGAAAAATGGAATGAAACGACTCCTGTTAAAGAAAGTTTAGATTCTGGAATGTGGCCTTAAATTTTGAATTAGTTGATCAGTTTAACATTTTTAACCCTCAGTGAGAGTTGAGTCACGTCTTCAGCTGATGAGAACTGGTTGTTTACTATGATTTGATATTGGTTGAAAAAGCTGAAAACACCCTCTGATTTTATAGATATTAAATGCGTAATCATTATATATATATTTTTTTTTTCTAATAAGTATTAGGAGAGTTCTCTCTACTTGAATTGTTTTCTTTTTTTTTTTGGCTGTAAGTGTAACTCGAATGATAGGAGAAAGCGTTCTAAAATTATTTTTTTGTTTTCGCTATACAAGTATTAATTAATTATGTTTCGTCTCATCTACGTTTAGAAAATTAAAAAAGCAATAAATTACATAAGTTTTTCTAAGATTTTACTTTTAAATATAAATATAATTGTCCTGAAAAATAAATTTGGGTCCTAAGGTAAAAATGTGGGTCCCTAGGTACAAAGATCAGTACCTACTAAATTGTCTTCATTTCATAAAATCGTTTTTGTAGTTAATTTATGAAACTAATAAATTCTTTGATTTTGTTCTATAGATATTTTGAGATTTATATCAATTTTCTTCTAGCCTACCTATTATAATTATTCATTATTGTTTTTGTTTTATTAGATGATATTGGTAGACATAGTTTCACACGTCAAATTTGTAGGGGCGATTCTGCACGTTTTTTTCTTTTTTATTAAAAGTTCTTTACCAGTTTTTCAAATTATTAGCTATCTCTAAGAAATTTCATTTCTGTTTTCTTTTTTTTACATTATTTATCTGACCTTATAATCGAAAATCCTCCATAATATTAAAACTATAGATAGTAGAAGTAATTGAGATTGCACCTTTCGAAAGAAGCTTAAATTTTCTTTCAGTTGAATGAACTAAACGTCCAAAATAAGTAGAGAAAATTACTTTTTGATTGTTTAGAAAAAATAATTGGGCAATCTTTACTTGAAGTAAAAATTTTAGCTTAATTTTTTTTTAAACGTCAAGGGCTGAACATCTGGTTTCTCTGCCGGAAATATTTCCTTTAACGATGAGCTTTTCATCAGAATATCATTGTTTGTAATACAAAAGGTGATTAGTAGTCACAAACTCATGGGCACAAGTATGAAAATGGAGACAAAAGAAAATACAGCTATTTAAAAGCTAATTTTATGAGGGTATAGTTTCCACAGAGAAATCAGATGTTCGGCATTATTACTTACAAAAAATTGTAGTCTAAAATTTTTAGTTCGCGAAGAAAAAATCCTAATTTTTGTTTTTAAACCATTAAGAAATCATTTTCTCGATTTAATTTGTGTTTGAAGTACACGGTACCGAAGGAAAGTTTAGTCAATTGGTGCAATTAGATTTATATTACCGTCAATACTTTTGAAGTTACCAAAGATTTTCTGACGTACGGTCAGCTAATCTAAAAGAAAATGAATCAGAAAACATGAAATTGTTTAAAAATAGGTGAGAATTCGAAAAATTAGTAGGTATTGTATGTTTTTTATTGCCGAGAATAAGGAAAATTACCCTTCCAAATTTTGACATTTGGTACGAGGACTGTGAACACACCTTGTAAAATTAATAAAAAAAAAAGAATAAAATCATAAAAACATATTAGTCAATCAGTAAGGTCGCAAAATGGTAGCCATCCACTCAACTCCTTCGTAATTATGCCTATTTTCTTCTCAAGTACTATACAATAACATAATAACGCTATCTTGCATAATAACCCTACATTAGACGAAATTTCTACGCCGGATTTCTTTCATTAATTATTAAAGATAAAATTCTTACCTGTTTCAACGAGCTACGAGTAATCTACTGCAAACGACAACAACTTAATACCGCCGATTACGTTTTCCAATACCTGTAAACAAAAATAAAAAATATAAATACCTATACAAATAAAATATATACCATCCCGTATTGGATATACATAACGTAGTAGGTAATTAATTAATTTACCAAAAATCTTCGCCAAAATAAACAAGTCGAGGACTGAATTCGCTAATGCTTTGCCTACTTACACAGAATTATGCAAATTTTCACAACCCCTTTTAAGAATATAACATTTCCTCAGTCACGAACGTGTTTAACGTCTCGTTTCCCCACGATAACACATAAGACTACAGCATACTTACAGAAAAATTATCGCCTTCAAATTCTCCAAATTTTCCAAAATTTCTATACCTACACATTCTTTTTCCATTTTCTCTTATTTGGCGTCAATTTCACTCATTTCCAAACTCATCTCCACCAGCGAAACAATACTACAAAAATGAAATCCCTTAATTTTCGACGAGTACCTACTAAAATACGTTCCAAAACGATAAAACAAAAAAAAACAAAAACAAAAACAAAAAAAAAACAAAAAAGAAAAACCAAAAAAAAACCGCCCCAATAACTGGCGAATATTAAAAACACGTTTTTACACGTCGTTTATTCGGTATCCAGCAACGACAACGCTAAGGCGAAAGTTGTTTTCATTTCAAATAGCAATTCTTTGCAGAGAGAGTGAAAGAGTGAGAGAGAAATATGTAGTGAGTATCGAATGGTTAGGGGGTGAGGTGTTTCTAGAGAACAAGAAAGGGCGGGAGCTTCTTTTGCGGAAATGTACATAAAAGCTAGCAATTAAACGTAATTTCTTCCGAGTTTTACGCCTTTAACAAGCAAACGAGGGTCGTACAATGTACACAGTATATATATATATATTTTTTTTTTAACGGAGGTGTTTTTGTTTTTAATCGTACGACGAAATCCTCGAGTTAAGGAAGAAAAGTTTTTTTGGGCGAATCGAGACTGTGAAGCTTCGTGTTTTATGATAATGACGAAAGTTTCGTAGCCCATATATACGATAAATGTTAATATACGTGTGGTATTATAAACACGTTTCAAGATATTTAGCATACAGGCGTTACCACACAAAAACAATACGAAGCAGAAAGTATAAAGAAGAGGTATACGTATAAATAGGTAGACGCTGCACAATGATACCATCGTCGATTATAATATCCGCTTTTTTGACAATCATCACATACTGCCTATTTGGTACTTACGTGTCTTCTTGAGCTTTTAAACTCTCACGTAAGTGGTTTAGGCTAGGCGTGTTCTTTTTGCACTCGGGAAACACTAGCCTAAATAAATTTATTGCTTAGTGTTTATAGGTATTTTTTTATTTATTTTTTCTTCGTGACACCAGTAGAGGGTAGTAGGGTTTGTAACCAAAACATTTTTGGGGTTATTGGTTACTGCGAACCAATAAAAATCTATATTGGTTTCTGGTTACCGATTATTGGTTAAAAAATGTAATTGTTTGGTTACTAGTTATTGTTCTGGTTAACCAAAACAACTTTTCTGGTTAATGGTTAAGAGAAAATTTGGGGTAAGATAGACAAAAAAAAATTTTCTTCAAGTCAAATTATCTATAATTAATAATTTTCCAGGAAATGATTAGTAATTTTTGAAAAAAATAATCAACAATATTGATATTTCATGAAAACCAATAAAAACCGATTCTTTCTTGTTATCTTTCTGGTTAATGGTTTCAGCATTGTGAGGTCTATTCTTGATTACCAATTATAAATAATAAATAAAAAAAAATTCTTCATCTACAAAATCATCGTTGAGTTCCATTAAGATCAATTAGATTCAATTCCTCACTTTTATTCCCATGTTTTCCTACAATCAGTCACTTTTATAAATTAAAATTACAGATTATAAAGTATAATAAATAATAAAGCGAAACTCAACGATGAACATTTAAAATAATATGACGTGGAAGTAAATAGATCTTATAAATAATAATTTGGTGGTGTGATGGAAATTCATATACCACACAATAAGTACTCCGTTTCTAGTCAGCCAAGCAATCAGTACGTTTTTTGTTTACGTTACCATTACTTCTATAAAATGATACAAAAATAATTAAAAGTGCTTTGATTCTGGAATTCGCTTTCTCCTTCTTCTGTTCGTCATCATCGCTTATTACAATCGCGATATAAAAACCAAAAGATCAAGTGGTAAAACATCTTCTCAATTAATATTAGATCATCATGGTAACCAACAACAATTCACTAATGGATTCGTAACATCAAGAGTAAAACCTTAAAACATCTGGTCGTAACATCGGTAATTATAATGATTAAGTTTATTTGTTATTCAAACTGAAAGAAGATCATTTTCTTTCAAATTACAGGCTTTTCAATAATAATCATGGGGAGTTGTGTGAGATACCATGAGGCAAGACCTCCTGGTTCTATGTAGTATGTAGGCAAGTTTGTTTCACGTTGTTTTCCCCTATGATCTAAGACATTAGTATTTCTTGCGATCTACGATCTTAGGCTGTTCTTCAAAATTTTAACCTTTAATCATTTTTATTTTCTAATTAACTTTTTTGGACAATCATGTGACAATAATTTTGGGACATCACCGTATTTTGTAGGAATTGGTTATTGGTTATTAGTTAAAGGAACTTTTTTTGTTTTGGTTATCGGTTCTCAAATCAATATTGTCAAATTGTTTTAATTTTTAGTGGTTATTATTCTGGTTATGGTTGTGGTTATAAGTCCTAAAGAGTAGGTGATGCAAGTCTAAAGATAGCCATCAGGCATATGCGTGTGTTGCAAAAAATAGCATTTGAAACTCAAGCAAAATGTGTGCGACCTTGATTTGTGCACTTTACAATAATTGCCTGCGATTAGTGCTGCAGACTGCAACTCATTGAGGATCGCTCACTTTGTGCTCTCCTACAGCGCACTATTATACTGTTTCGACCTTGTGATGACTTTCTTAAGTATATCTCGGTTAAACGTCCCTATTCTCAAACAGGGTAACCTGTCCCTTCTCATAGTAGAGGAAGTGTCCCATTCATGAAATACCTTAAGTTTTGAGAATGATTATTCTGAACATTTTCTGTAAAATAATATTATTTTGGTTTGACTGTATAGAAAAACATTCATCTTCAATATTCTTCAGGCATTTGAAAAAAAAATTAAAATTTTTTCATTTAATATTTAACTTTAATTGGAAATGTTTAAAAGTAATGTTTAGAAAAAAGTGTTTCCAATGTGGAATACCAGTATTCCAGATTAGGAACAGTAAATTTTATATCTGGAAATGAATGTAAATGTTTAATTATTCGAAAACATAATATCCAGAGTTGAAATTTTATTAAATATTTCGAGACTTAGGTACGTATTTCACAAACAAAACTAAGGGAATCGATATCTACGCACTCCAAATGCGCCTATTCGCTGCATTGTGTGCATGGTATCCATTCTTCCACTGATGTATCTGCAGAGAATAGTTGGCAACAATAAATGCGCGTAGTTGTGTCCTTTTCATCAGTTTTACTGAAAATTCGAAATAAAATCTAATGCAAACCGATATTTCACAATAGTAACCAGAATTATTCCACATTAGAAACAAATGGCGTTTTTACAGAATGATGAAATTAATTGATGAAAATATCGAAAATATGTGAATTGAATAAGTATTTACATTGGTTAACATTCGTAGCCATAATTATTGAGAGAACAATCAATAATGAAATTTTCACAAATTTTCATACCCAGTGGTCTTGATGTATCAGTAGATATAACTTCGAACTTTGTTTGCATAGACATAGACGATACAAAATATATCGGACATTCTGTTTTTTAACATACTTTATGGTTTCGGCGGAAGAATCATAGTTTTTGATAAAAAAAATCAGTTTTGCCAACCGCCATTATTAGTAAAATGAAGTATTCCACATTAGGTACGGTATTCCATGAATGGTACCCTTGTTCTACATTCCAGAATATGATTTCATAGTCAGACGAATTCTTTAAGCACAAATTATACAAAACCTTACTTCTACTATTCCCCAACAGCAATGATAAAGTAATTTAAAAATAATATTCCAACAGCTGTGTAAAAAAAAAAAGAAAATCGATTCGAATTAAAATTTCGGCTCCCGACGAATCATTTGAATAGGATTTTCATTATATTTTTCTCGTCTTCGTCTCTCATCAAACGACGTAAACGAGCGGTAATGAAACGATTATTTCAAGATAGAAAGCATTTAAAAAGCAGAAAAAAAAAGAAGAAAACAACAACAACAACAACAAGGGAGAAAAAGTAAGAAATTATCACTAATGAAAGCTTTCTTCGGTTCCTTGATATTCGCACCAAACGATTAAAAAGAAAAATACTCGTAAAAATAGCGATTTGAAGTTTTTCAATGCGTCTCATTTTTTTGACTCAGTTTTTTTTTTTTTTTGCATAATTAAAAATAGTCGACTTTATTTTCAATTCTACGCATATTTTTACGTATTTAATTTCGTACGTTGTTTTTTATTCTTTTGCATCTTTAGGCCGTCGTGATGTTTATCGTTTTCCAGCTTCACACACCGTTAGATACCTATATTTTTTTTTTCTCTCTTTTCCTCTCTTTCTCACTTGCTAGTCCTATTTTTTTTGTATTGACTCCGTTTCTTGCTCTAAACATTTTAATACACTCTGCAGGGTTGAGTTCCTTTTTTTTTTTTTTTTTATTGTTGGTAACCGAAAGAAGTGGAGTGAAGGAAAAAGAACACCAACCATTCCATATTCTGATTTATATCCATTGAGAAGCAATTCTTAAACTACGATTTTACGCGTGTGGGGACGCTATTTTTACAACTTTACGGATGGGTCACGCTTAAACGAACTGCAAAAGTCCATTTATACATTCTTTTATTGGTGCGTGGTTGCCTGTGCACGTGCGACGTCGAACTTTCCAAGTGCTAACCTCGGTGTAGGTTTCGTCGATGTTGCGAGCTTAAAAGTTTCTAATTCGTCGACCGTTTTCATGCACGCTTGAAATTTCGTCCCACTTAATGTTCGTTGGACGGCGTATTCAAAATTCAAAATTCAAAAAAACCATCGGGGTGCACTGTGTTTCGAACTTTGATCGTAAAATGAAGTGGTTTATGATGCGTGAACGTTTTAAAGGGTGTAAGCGGTGAAAAAACGTTTTGGGGTAAAGTTTACCCTCAAGGAAATCAGTTTCTTGCAAAAGCGACGCGAGGACGATTTGAAAATAAATTCAAATGCAGAGCCTTTATCTTCAAATACAAAAATCTATCCGTGGAAACATAACTCTTTAAAATGTGATATTTCTTTAAACACTTGGCTAAGGAGAAGCTATTGGATAGACCATCTGGATCACAGATTTTGAGTCGACATTCGGTCGACTGACAAATCGAGTTTAAAAATTTACTGAATAGTGGCTGTGAAACACCGTAGCAGAAGCAATTTTCTTTAAATAGGGATGAAATTTTGATCATAAATAGGTTTTATGATGTCAACGAACTTAGTTGATTTTAGTTTTGACTGGTAAATTAGTTCTCGAGTTGGTGCTCGGTCTATGGTAGCGGCTAAAACAAGAATCGCAATCGTCACATTTGCGTAACTTGTATGTCTTACAATATTATAACTCTCATTTGTGTGTGTTAGTTTTGGCATGTAGGTGTGTGTTTGTGTGCACGTGTAACACACACGCTCACAACCACACTATTATGTTTACACATCATTCCTTCATGAGTTCCTAGCAGAACTCACTTTTTGATGTGTAAACCTTTCGGTGTTCGGGGTTTATTGTAGGGGCTAAATAAGAATTACAATTCTCAGATTCATAACTATAACTCTTAGAATTGTAACTCTTGTTTGTGTGTTACAAGACATGTAGATGTGTGATTGAGTGCGTGCGCAACTTGTTGCGCACGCACTCAATCACACCATTTTATGTTTACACATCAATCCTTTATGAGTATGTCCCAAAGGAACTCTGGCCTTTTTTTTGTGATTGGTTCTACAATTCCTCAACAATTCCTCCTCTAGAAATAGTCATGAAATTTGGGCCATGTTTTGAAATTATTTAATCTTCAATTGTACCATTTTGGTTCCAATCCAAGCGTTGATTCAAAAGTTACGAGCACAATTTCCTGAAAGTCTGCTCAAGGATGAGAAATTTTGGCCATGGTATACAGCTACCGAAAACGAGCTATTGCACATTTTGGCAACTAATATTTCCATTAACTTGCCGGACTACCTACCAAGGTTTCAATAGTTGCGTTAACCTATCGTATCGAAATCTCCTTCCCACCAGTTGATAAACTGAAAGTTCTGCAGCGATGGTTCTGTTGCTAATAAATGCGTGGGTAGATAGGCTCAAGTATTTGCCTCTTGCGTCCTACTGCGCAGCTAATCTGGCAGCTAACCTTTTGCCCACAGTAAATACTATTCACCTTCGGATTTCGTAATCTTCAGCGCATAAATAATAATAATTATGGCGGATTTTCGTTTCAACTGCTTACCCACCTACCGTAATTATTTTCTAAAGATTTTGATTAAACGTAACGCCGGCCAAACCAAGTTCCCATTCAATTGCGTCCCCTCTCCTGCCTCTCCTGCCACTCCTCCGCCCCGTTCTATAAACATTTTCTTGGCACACTTTGCGAACTATTTTTCCAAGAATTTGTCCCGAAAATTTCGTCTTGTAGCCGCGCCAACACCAGCGCGTGAATGTGGCGACCCTTCGCATCGGTCTTTCGATACTCGATTTCGCGAATTCCTTTTAGCCTTTCATCGTCGCTGCATGATCGACCCTTTCAAAAGACCAACATTCCTTCATCGTTTGGTATATTATTCTGCTCGCTAAAATTTGTACGCGCGTGTGTACCAATTCCTACGCATCGCGAAAAAAGGAACAATGGCGACGTCGTGTGCCGAAGGGATCGCCAAAATAAGGTCGTCCATTTCCACTCACAAATTCCGTACCGTCTTACTGGGTGAGCTCTTTCATCGAGAGCTTTATTACCAACTAACGTGCAGTCTATGCTCGAATCGAATAATACGAGAGAAAAAAATTCAGTTCTCGATAAAATTTTCAATCTATGCGATAGAGTTTTTCTTCTCCATCGCATTCTAGGTCAGAATGAAATTCTAATTTGAAAACAAGAATTACAACCAACTCTTTGGATGACAACAAAACAGAAATAGGTACGCCACATACCGTGTCTGTGATCTTCCAAATTGTCTAACACGTGTTTAAAGTACAAGCTACCTATGACTAGCCATTTAACCGCATACCATGTAGATGAACCAAGTTTCTCGGACTTCTTCTTCGATCAACGTGGGAGATGGAATGGGAACCAAATAATTGTGGGTAAAAATTGCAACGTAAAAAATATAAAAATTTTCCTTCCAGAACTAAACTGTTTCAAAATTGCCTAGCCTAATCTGTTTAAAAATCTACCAATGGGGGTTTCATTTTATTACTCGGTAGGTTTAGTACCTATTTTGAGAGTTCTAGTCCATTTAATCTTACTTTTATTTCGCTACAGTATTCATTGTCAAAACAATTTTAATCCAAAAGACATATTAAACATAAAAAATTTTAAAAACAAATGAATACCAGAAAGAGAAAAATAACCTTCCTAAAATTTTACTAGAAAAATTTGCCGGAATTATTTGAAAAAAAGTGCGGTTATGGTATACCTACTCGCCAGAATAGTTATATGTAAGCATCTCAGCTGTAAGCTGGGTGTACCAGATCAAACATTACATTTAAGCAACAAACGCGCACACTTATTATGCCAAGTGCGCAAACAGAGTGCGCAAAACAGTATCCATGCAAATACACACTGTCACATACATCAATGAAACTTGCAATTCGACAATCTGACTCTCCAAGTTTCATGTAACCCCAACTGAGAGCTAAGATATTTATACATCAAATTTTTTTTCTCACAATTCATACTCCAAAAAGAGGTTGTTATTGAATGGATTTTGGTTAGGAAAGTGAGAGATTTACAAAATATAAATGCGAACTTACAACAGTTAGGAAACATCTTATTTCTTCACCACTTGCTGCACATCTAATTGCATACATTATAAAATTTTTTTGATAAAGAAGGTTAGATTATCATATGTGAAGAATTAGGAACTGCAAAAACTGATCGAATACAACTCGCGGTAGTCAACTTATGCGATTAGCACTTACCTGTGGTTCCTGCAGGAAACTTCACAACTTGCAGACAATAGCTTGTTTCGCATACTAGTTGTGTAATAGTATTTTACTCAACCATAATTTGCAAAATTTCACAAAGGGCAAATAGGTTGCATGAAATATTTTTTTGCAACGAATACATTAAGTAGAGGCTATATTATTTTGTATTCGATGAAATAGTCTACTTATAATATCAATTTCCTTATCAACAAAATTTCATGAAATAATTAAATTGTGGATACCCGCTGCACCTGGCCCATTGATAAAATATAATCTTCAGTCACAGCTGGCAGTAGAATCGACGTGTGTTTAAGTTCACCACTTTCAGCTATGAAATAATATGTAAGATGCCAGTTCGAATTGCTGAGCCAACAGTCCTACATCCGGTGATTCTCGATGTGTGGTGGACATGCATGCATCCCAATAGTGTGTGGTGGAACACAAGTCACTGATAGATGTCACTCTGTATTTGGAAAATTGTGCACATTTATTGGTAGTGTAAGTCTGAGTGTCTAAGGAGTTGGCAGTGTGGTGTGCATGTTCAACCTCTCACAGCATCTAACAATGCATTATCATTTGATTCCTCTTGAGTCTGTCTAGAATGGAGTGTGTGGGAACTTGCCACACCTTGTCCATAAATAAAATACATTCGCCTATTAAAACCAGCGGTGAAATGATATTGTGGTATAGTTTACTGCTTTTAGCTAGAAAATATGTAGGATGGTAGGATGCTGATTCAAATCGCTAAGCCAAAAGTTTTACATAAATAACTGTGTATAATTAGGTGAACTAGTTGTTTATATTATGCATTACCACATAAAACAACCATTTTCCATACTGACATTGTACTACTCGTCTAGGTGTAAACTCTCTCACTTTACAAGCAAAAATTGACACAGTAATAAATTACAATATAGGTTCTGTTTGATACGACTACACGAACTTATACAATGTAAAAATATTATGTGACATTGTACCAAGTTATACTTTAATATTTTTGGAATAGCCCTACCAGTGTTGATTGCTGTAGGTTAGTTGGGTTCTATCAAACAGAGCTGTATTGTCTTTGGGTAAAGAGAGATGAGTGTGCATATATCAAAAATGTTAGAGTGATAGAGATAGAAGATATAGGTAGGTAAATATAATTTCATATGTCTGTGAATAGAATATTATAATCATGTGAAATTTGAAGTATAGAGTGATTTATTACATACCTAACAGAGTATAATGATACATGGATATGCCTTATGATGAGTAGGGATATATCTTAACACTTTTGTTTACCCAATTCTTCAAAGATGACTTGACTCAAAAATTATCTCACCGATTAAAAATTAATTAATTTATAATAATAATAATAATAATAATAATAATAATAATAATAATAATAATAATAATAATTAATAATAATAATAAAATAATAATAATAATAATAATAATAATAATAATAATAATAATAATAATAATAATAATAATAATAATAATAATAATAATAATTAATAATAATAATTAATAATAATAATAATAATAATAATAATAATAAACATGTGATTATCATGGGATGACCAGCTCTGTTTAAAAAAATTGCTTTTAAATGTCAGTGTTTAGGGTTAGTAGGGTAAGAAGTCATACTGAAATCAATATATGAAAAAGACAACGACATAATCATAGGTTAGGAATCTATACCTATATTATACACACGCATAGAATTAATAACGTCCTATGTTTTATAAGTCTGTTCAAAATACTCATTTCATTGATGAATCCACACACAGGAGCTTTTGATGTTTATCCACATTTTCCAAACCAAATTGGTTGGTACGCCCAGTGAAATATCGGCTAAAACCAAAATGTACATTTAGATCGCAAGAAATTTTTCTACAGTCGTTTTCTTTTTCGTGCCAGCCTAAATTTCCAGCTGCCATTATTTTGTTAATAATGTTGGTCGTTTCCGAAAAGATTGATTTAGTGCAACTATTAATCCGCAGATGGTTCTAAATTCCAACGAATTTTCCATCGAATTTCGGTAATAAACTGGTGAATACGAATTATTAATTTTTTTGCATTATGTACTGCCAAAATAAAATTGATCTATTTACGTACAAATGACTAGGTCGTAAAACCCAAAGGGTGTACACGTTGAAATTTGTTCGTATTAATGAGGCCTTAATAAAAATAACGAGGGAAACACATTCGACTGCGAAAAGCGAACTCTTTTTAACGATCGTTTATAAACGGTATAAGTACAGCAGTCATTTAGACCTAAGGGTTTTAAGTTGTTGGCTGGGCAATAAACTTACTGATAGTATAGTTCTCAGCAAAACACGTCCACTTTCTTCGATGATGCACCAGCCAGGAAATTTGCTTGTTTTTGATTAGTTGAAAAAGAGTGGCAGTAAATAATTTTTTTTTTTTTTTTGTAATCTGTTTTCAGCAGGCTATTGAATGGAAAATTACAGACGAACTATAAAATTCAAATAGGCTCAGTACAGAAATGTAATCGTCTTTTGAGGCGAATTCAGTATTTCGAAGAGTGACCATATTTTATGAATGTTCGTTAAAATCTGACTGTTCATTGGCGATGAATTAACTAGCTTTGCTACCGTTCGTAGAAAACGAAGAATTGAAGAAATAAGCTTGAAAGTTTTCATCGTTGAAATTCATTGCTAAATTTCAAATGTTTAGTCCTCGGTGCTAATATTGCATCTGGTTGAAAAAAGTCTTCAATACAACCATTTTTCGATACAGTGGAAATTGCTTATTACGCACTCGGATTAAGGGGATGAAGAGGATAAACGCTTACTTGTGACAAATAAAGGATGTCTCAAAATAAATGCATGTATTAACACTGAAGGAAATTAGACTGCCTAATAAGGACAGCGCATTGATTTATTGGGCGCAAATTATGTCCTGTAGCGTGTTAACAAGAATTGTGTATACATACGAGCTAAGTCTTTAAAATCTCTACAGGTCATCAAAGTTCCCTAGTCCAATCAGCCAATAGGAAACACTGACGTCATTGGTTCTATAAGGATTATAATATAATATGTGAATACGTTCATGTATGTACAAGCCCTGAAGCTCTTTGGCTCGGGTTGGGCCTGGATTTTTTCCGATATACCTATGTAGGTAACATTGTTGAATTCGTTGTTTCGGAGGAAGCAACTTAGTTTTTTCATTTTCATGTTTGTGTGTTGCTAGGTGGGTAGTGGCGTATGCGCATCAAATATGAGGAAATAATTGGCGAAATAATGTCATTAAGGAAATAATTTTAACGAACGAATTAACGACTTGTACGTTTATCGCAGTGATAGGCTATAAAAAATATTTATGTGCATCGCGGATTGTATTTTTGTTTAAATCAAACCTGGGTGACATGTGGAGATTTTAAAGATTTTGACCGATGAGTATATGCATACGTATACATAATATAAATTGGGGAAAGTGCTGTAACGTGGACCCTAAATTGATTTTTTTTTCATTACTTAACATTGAATTGACCAAAACAAATGAAATGGGGATCAATATAAAGTATAAAACTTTGCCAAAAGAACCCTGTCATAAAATGCCTAAAAATATAATTCATGTCTTTAGGAAATTTTTTTCAAAAATGCTTTATGTTTTATACCATGGTCTTCACTTCTAATCTGTAAAAGTTGAAGATAAAAATCATTTCTTTAATATTTTAATAAAGATTTAACATTTGTAACACTAAATAAAATGTAAAAAATTATATTTCGTTTTATTAGAAAATTTTTTTCAAAAATACTCTAATATATAAAACAAGAACTTCATGTCTTAAATAAATTTAAAATTTATTATTAATTTTTTTTTAATAAATAATAAACAAAATTTTTAATATTTATAATATTAAATACTTATAATTTAAAAATAAACATTAATTTTTTAAATCAAATAACAAATAATATTAAATAAATGAAAAACATATTTAACATTAAAACCCCATCAAATATCTATGTGGGGATTCACCCCTGTAGGGATTTGAGGCTCGGCCTCCGTTGATAGATGTTTGCCCCACTCCATTTCCAGTGGCCACTAATAGTCTACTGACTTTAAAATAATACGTAGGTGCAGCCAAACAGAGCTACGTGTATTTGTACTCTGTTTAGCCGCTAACCTAGCTTTGTTACATCGGTTAAATGGACAAACTACATATTACACCAAATGTAGATTCGTTCTCCATTTAGCCAATGTATATTACGAAGCCGTGGCTAATGACGCGGCATTTGGCAGATGGCGGGAAGTGGCGAGACGTTTGTTCCTCGCCACTCATTGACACAATGCGCGGGTACACCCGTATATACCCGCACACTATATGATAAATTGCCAATACACGATTCTCTCCACTAAAAGGGTTGGCACCCTCTTACTAATAGTAAGTTGAAAGAGGACACGTACCTCAGCCAACGCCATTAAAATAGGTCTTGGCTACCTTCTGGTGGGTATTAGCCAATACCCACAATCTACTTATGATGAAATTTTGGATCAACAATTTTTACATCCACAATAATCGAAAATACAAGTATTTTTTGACCATGTTATACGACACTCTGTTATATCATGGTCAAAAGGGTGTTGCACAATGACATACACCATTAATCTGAAAGTTGAAAAGAATTATGATTAACTTATTATTTAATAAATATTTAACAGTATAGTAATTTAATTTTCTAATAGAATTATGAAATAAATTGATGGCCCATGGTACAATGGAAAAAGGGATCCATAGTACATCACATATTAACTTCTAATTTTTTTTTCAATCTTTTGCAATCACTTTCTTTTGAAAAATCAATTGGTAAGGATTAATTACTCACTTAAAGGGAATATGAACATATTATACTACTAAACACAAAAATTAAAATTTATCAATTAAAACCACCACCATCAAAATTTTAAGCAATTTTTCTAACTTTTTTCAACTTGAATCGTGATAACATCAAAAATACATGGACAGTAAGAATGACATATAAATACAATGTTGTCAGATCTGTAATTTATCATGTTACATGATTTGTTTTACCATGTGTTATGTATGAGCTGAGAAGGTCAGGGTACAACACTCTCTCCTACAAATGAATTTTCGAAAATAATGCCAAAATTTTCTTTGGATCACAAAAAGAAAAATTCTGGGTCCTTCCACGAGCACGAAATTAACAGGTAGATTTTCATAGAAAACCTACTCAAAAATGCAAAATATCAAAGATAAACGTTTACTACCTGCATTATTTTAAGAGGATAAAGATAATGCGACTTTGTATTCGTCAAAGTAGGAACTCAATGTATGTTTATTTCAAGTGTCAAAGAGAAATAACGACCAGAAAAGTGATACTCAAACTTTACGAGGGCTTAATTTTATTGTGAAAAAACTAAATGCAGTATAAAACCGGCTTATGCACATATAAGTACGTTTATTTCTCACCTTGTTATCTCTCGTTGACACCTTTACAAAAATGTATCTTAATAATCACCGGTGATTAGTAAAAAAAAAAAAAAAGAAAAAAAGAAAATGACAAAAAAAAAACAATTCCCTCTTCCCATTAAATTTATTAAATTGTTTGCAAAGTTTACGTCACATTACAATAATTCACCATCGTTCATTGTTTTACCCTATTTTTTTTTCACCCTCCAGTAAGTGGGCTTTTAAGCTTTTTCCAAAAGAAGTAGATATATTCGAGAGAAAATAAAAAAAAATCTTTTGTTTCTGTACTCTTTTTTTTTTTTATCTTTACCTGGCACTTCTAGTTCTTCTTCTTTTTTCTTTTTTTTTTTTTTTTTTTTTTGTATAAAATATTTTGCGCGATATCATACAAGCTATTCTCACTTTGACTTTTTTCTGCTTTTCTTTTGTCTCGATTCCGACTTTATTATTTTTCTTCGTTTTTAATTAGAAATATAGAAGAGAAACGGTTCTCATTTCACAAGACCATTGAATTCGCAGCACCAAGCTTCACATTCGTTGCCTTATTACAGTACATTCTGTCATTAAGTTTTTCAGTCACTGCTTTTTCTCACTTAGTTGCCAACAGAAGTAGACGTTTGCAATCTTTTAATCAGCAATTTTCATCAGTTAATTAAAGTCTAACTTATCGAACGGAAGAAAATGTCATTCAGTTTGTGCTGTCGGTTATTTTTTTTCCACCCTTTTGTCTCACTATCGCCTTTTCTCTCGACAAATATTCGATTCGAATAGAAGAGGGTTAAAATTTTGAAGAGAAATCGTGTTCACCTTTATGATTGGATGTGCGGTTGTCTCAGATCATTATAGTGTGTAAAAAAAATTAATATAAGTACCTATACATATATATATATAATACATTGTACGATAAATGGTAGGAAAAACCATTTCCACCGAATAATTATCAGTGATTCTTGTACCTTTTCAATTTGTTTCATGTTCATCAAACACACACACACACACACAAAATGAATTTTTTGCAATAAGTATAATTATTTTAAAAAATCTCTTTCGACGTATAAATATTTAAAATAAAATTTTAAATAAAACAAAATATTAAATGATCAGTTAATTTTACTATGGATATGAAAATTTTCACAATGACATTCTGACTGAATTTTATGGTTGTAATCTTCTCGACAGATGGTATGATAAAATACCCCAGAGGCTAGATTTACGTGTAATTTCACGCATTAATATTTTTTTTTTGTGTTACTCGGCAGCAAAATGTCACTGAATTTTACAATGCAGTAGCCGACGAGATAGTGGTCGAAACCGAAAACAAAACAAATAAAACCTTTTTAATTACAAAAAAAAAAAAAAAAACCACAACAAAAGCATTACCATTGGTTTTGTTTTTATTTTTGATATCTCGTTGGGATTTATTCAAAATTTCATATCCTCAATGCAATAGGCAATCCCCAAATTAAAGTAAGCTGCCATTTTACTGGCTTGTAGTATTCCATATTTTCAACCTCCAGGCTCTAGGTTTTATTCGTTCCAGTTGTCTTCTGCCAGCAGTTTTTCGAGCGAATTTTCATTTCAGACATTTTTCTCAGTTCTCTTTTTCACCCAGTTCCGTTGTTCCTATGTATGAGCAAGTTTTTGTAAAAAGTTTGAGCCTATTTTTTCAGTAGTTATAGAAAAAACTGGAAATAAAAATTGATGAAAAATCTGTATTCACGGTGTTGAAAAAAGTGCAAAAGAAATGAGGCTGAAATTTTCATAAAAGATAGTACTAATACGGGACCAAATTCGATAGAAGTTAAGTGTCTATTGGTTTCGTAGTTTTAGTGAAAATTGGAGAACAAAAAATTCATGGAAAAGTGGTTTTTCCAATATTTTGAGGAAACGATAAAAGAGATCGGGCTGAATTTCTCACGAAATGTCGTTCTCATGTAGGACCAGGTCTGATGCGAGTTTGGGGCTTACTGATTAAGTGATTTTCACAAGAAATGTGAAACAAGAAAAATTGATGGAGAAAAGTTAGTCACCTTTGTTGCTTGATACGTTGGTATATCTATTTTCTATTACTTTTCGTCGACATGATTGATACTGGTAATAGCTATGCTCTTTTTGCCTGTTTGCTGTAAAAAGTTGTGATAATTTCACAATAGTTGTGAAATTTCGGCGTTCGTTTCACCCGAGAACAATAGAATTCTCACAACTATTCGCAGCTGTTGTGAAGAGGTCACAACTTTTCACAGCAAACGGCCAAAAAGAACGAAGCTAATATTTATATTACATCGATGCGCCGTACGTATATAACTATTTTATTTTGTCCATTCGTGATAAAACGTTTTAAGATGCAAATTAGACGATAATTGTGATTAGTTGCATACACTAGTATATGATGTCGCATTTTACAACTGCAGTAAATGTTGTAACCTGGGCTGAGATTCCGAATTGAACTGATAATTGGTAAAACTGATAGCGATTGTTTTCGCATGTGTTTTAATAAATATGATCACAATCGCTCGCAACTCTTATCAATTATCAGTTCAGTTCATGATCGCAGCCCTGGACAACTTATCACCTGACACACCTATGCCACTATGCGCCATAGCTCTCCCACAAACATTTAATTTGGCGCAGAAAACTGTGATAACTGACGCAGTCGATAGCCCACTGAGAAGTTTAAACTTCCACGGCCGCTGAATTTGAACTCTTTAATTCGTTTAGGTAAGTATACAGCCAAAAATTACGTATTTTGCCGTAAATACGCCGGGGTATGCAATTTGCATTACCTCGGCAATGTTTTTCCTCTTCCTTTTTCGCCGCAGCTGTGTGTTTGCACTCCGACGGCCAGCCTCATATGCTCTGCGTGTCTCGACGCACTTTTTTGGGCCGATTGCAAACCCGTTTACTCCTAAATTTCTCCTACTCTCTCTTCCAACTAGCCAACTAAATTTTTGCTGAACCATGTTTTAATTTTTGGTTTCTTCGTGAAAGTGTTGAAATGGTCCATCTCGGTCTTAATATGTTTGATTTTTGCGCGTATTTTTCCCTTAGATACATGTCTTTGTTTTTGGTAACCTGAATGTGTTAAGCTTATGTTGACAACGAGGCCAACTTGGGCGATATTCTTCGATTTTAACCAGTTGGTTTCTTCACGTGAATCTTTTCCTTGGTATACATTGTGGAGTCCGAAAACCCAACATCCCGAGTAATGAAGAAACATCCAAGAACGTTACAGAAGTTTAATTTGCGTAAGAAATCACAATTCAAAAACTATAAATAAGTCGAGGGGAGAACAAGTCAGCAGAAACAGTTACCAGAGTACTAGAACAACCGAGTGGCCTCCAATCAAATAGGCTAATGTTTTTATAGATGAAACAGAATTAGGCTGACTCATTATTACAAGAGTGATAATGTATAATAAGGTAACTTACAATTGTCGAATTGAGAAAGAAATATTATCGAGTCGTGCATTTTAGATTGTTTATTACATGTTCTCTTCATTGAGCTGTCCATATAAATGGCAAACCAATAATTCCAACTATCGACGAGTCGTTGAAAATATCGAGGGTCTTCGATTGTGAAATGGAATATGATGTTTTCACTATTAGGTGTTTATATTTGATCTTGTAGGGATGAATTTAGTTCCCAAACTAGGAGACACAATGACTTAAAATGTCGAACCAAACTAAATGGATACTTGTATATACGGAGGTAAAAAACGAGACTGATTGTTCACTAAGAATTAATAAAAAATTGTGAATAGTCTAGGGAAGAGAGACAATAAAGGGAAATCTTGAACATCGTTGGTTCACCATTGTGTATTGAAATCTATATGTTTCCATTTTGTGTATAATTAAAAAGAATAGTTGAGTTGAATGTCTTTATCTTGCGTAGAATGGTTACCTATCACCAATGTAACGTTGTGATTGAGTTTGTTTTTCAATATGTCGTGTAATTAAAAATCTTAACATTCGTGAGCCGTTCCCTAGGACTTATAAATATATAATGTTTGAAGTCTTTAAAACATGATAACGTGTCAAGACTGTGGGTTTTTGGTTGTATCAACATAGTATAGTCAAGTTTGGTCATTTTCAAACTAATGCATGGCTTACAATAGGTAAAACAAGGCTGACTATTCAGGATGTTTGGCTTGATAATGGTTTCAAGTGCTGTGTTTTAATCGTTTAATCGTCGAGGAATGATTTATCATGTTTGGTCAGGATATGAGATACATATTATGTTTCATTGTTTCGTTATTTTGTTATTGAATTCTGTCACCTCAAGTCATAATATACCATAAAACCCGACAACACAATACATCACAGATAGTGTAAAAAGACTAAATTCATTGATGAAATTAAATTTTTATGACGTGACAAGGGTGTAATAAAAACAACAAATTCCGTCTCAAAACTTTACTCAGGTTAACTGATGTAAAGTGGTTCACATCAAACGGCAGAAAGAAAAAAGCGAATTTGTAATTTATTAGTAAAACATGTTGGCATTATAATTTTTTCAACCTCTCATACCACGAATTTATTTCACATTTGGGACTGCATAAATTATTTTCAGCTTCAAACTCTAAACTGGCCAAAAAAAACGACGATTTATCGAGTAATTTTTGTATAAACCTAATGCAGTATTGGCAATTTGTCGACAAAGCCGTCGGCATAAAATCGGAAGCTACTGACAGGATTGGAACTATCGTGCAACTATGTGTTTTTCAGCGACTCTCGGGGTATGCCTCCTCACTGCTTCGGATGAGTCAGAACAATCAACATTATGGCTGGAGGTGAGTCAATTTGCAGCATTCATGGAGGAACTTCTGTCACCTATTCACGTCTGCTGCTGGCTTAAGCGGCTCATTGTGGGGAAAGGTGAGACATGGTGGTGGTGACGTAACTTACGTTGGATAAGACATGGCACGACTTTCCTTATTATTCTACTGCGGGTGTGGGATCAGATCATTGTTGGAAAATACCAACTGTAGGGTACAGTTCCAGGCTCGGAGATTAAAGAATGAGAAGTCCTTTGTTCGATACTTTTCAGCCCGACATTCACCATGACTTATGGCATCTATTTGTCCAAAGAGTTTTACGACTTATGATTGCTCTAAATAACTAACTTCCCTCCCCTCCCGCAGAACAGTAATAGTTTTTGCCCCCCATATTACTTACAGTGAGCGTACATTATCAAAAGTAGTAGCCTATCTACGATATAATGTCCTTTTATTTCTTTCAGTGAGAAGGAATAGTTTCGAGGAAAAGGATAGTGTAAAAATAAAAAACGAAAATTCCGCGATCACGAAGGACCGCTACTGCTATGCGAGGTTTTTCAATCAAACCTCGAGCTTCGTGTGCAGTGATCAACGAGTATTTTCCTCTTCAACCAATGGAAGTTGTACAAAGCTGGAGTTTACTTCGTTCAAAACACGAGTAAGTTTGTATGTGTGCCACGCGCACATCTTTTCATCCCATCGACATCGCCTGTTCCACCCATTAAGCAACATACAAAGTGAAGCAAGTCTTTTGCACTGTTCGAATCAGCGAAAACCACGACTTGTCAACTACAAACACATTCGCACACCAAACAGTGCTAACACCACGAAACGAGAAATTCATTCTCTATCGTGGTTTTTCTGATGGCCGCAGCCTCTAAAACCGTACAGGCAATGATTATCCTTTTAGCTTTTAACATTGCAACACGCACGCACGCACGCACGCACGCACACACACACAATATTATACGCATACGGTAACTTACTTCTTGGCCAAAATGAAAATGAAAGAGAAACAGGTGACCGTTTTTGTTTTTTTTTTTCTCTATAGGCTTGTGCGGTTAAAAACTCGTCGACCAGGAACACCCCATACAAGATATAGGTTTTGGTTTTGCGGCGGGTCTGCTCGTATCTAAGCAACGATTCATCATCCCAACAACATTCCAGCATCATGGAGATAAAAGTTCACCGTCGCCACCACTGATCTATCATACGCCAAAATTACATACCTTGCTCTTTGGTGGAAAAAATAAAAACTAATTTTCCGTTTAACCTCATCAGCGGCTACGAGGGAGAAAGAGACATAGGAAGAGGGAGAGGGGACAAAAGGTGTACTTTCAGACCAAGAAACAAAACAAGCAATTCATTAATCATAAAGCATTTAGGTATTCGCTCAAATAAAGCAGGTTAAATAAAAAAAAAAAAAAGGTATAAAAGAAGAGAAAACATTCGTAAAACGTAAAGAGAAATAGAGCGTGAGTGTGCGCGCGCTCGTGTGTGTGTATGTGCGAGTGAGAGGGTGAGGGAGAGAAAAAGAGGACCTTTGTATGGGTGCGTCCAAAGAACCGTCATGGATGGCAGTGTTTTTTCGTGGATAACAAATGACATTACATACCAAGCAATTCAGAAATAATCGAAAAAAATTAAATTCGAATCGTTGGAAACGACGTCGAAACTACCTTTCCCCTTTTTACCCCTTGACGTGTGTTTCGCATCACTCTTCTCATTCTTTTTTTTTTTGGCTCTTTCTCTCTATTCTATCTTTGACTTTTTTCTCGTACATTACACTCTCCTGCTTTCTCTCTCCTTTTTTTCCCCTCTCCCCCTTCCCATCCGCTTAAAATACCACTATATTTCCCATATCGAATAACAAATGAAGCGAAATGTTGTCGTAAAAAAAGAAGCCTTTCAAATGCACATAGGATTCCCCTTAGCCCTCGCCCCCACACAGTAACACGCCAGTTCGTCTACGTACTGTCATTCTAATTTTTTTAACAGTTGATTAAATTCGCCGATCGAACCGAATGAGAGTGAAACCAAAAAGATCACAGCCGAGTTAAGGAAATGTGAAGCTTTGGTGAAAATTAAATTTTCGTACACCAGAATTGACGTCGAACGTAAATGGAGACTTGCGAGTGGATTTTGTTTTCTTCTCCGTTTATTTTGTTCTTTCATCAGTTGATAAGGTTTGGGCAGCGTTGAATATGTCATTTTAGCGGGCGTCCTTTGAAAAAGGTCGATATCTACGTAACGAGGTTGCGGTTTATTCGTTTGTAAAAGAAGTCAGCCCTCGCAACTTACACGTACACACACACTGGGCCCACGCACGTAAGTGCTCTTCATTACGTTATATACGAGAAAAATATCGCGGGAGCACTATAGCTGCTCCAGCGCCGAAGTTGTAATTCACTGCTGTATCGAAGGACACGAAGCAGTAAGCCACTGGGCATGAGATGCTTCCAAAATTCTGCTAAAGCTAATTTCTTTTACTCCTCCTCGATGACACGACTGACTCAAAACGTTAGGCTATTATGTGGGAACTCTACGAATAATGTTGTGCGCTGAACCATTAGACATCATTGGTGGAGCACAAGCATCAGCCAACAAAGGTTGTAGCCTGGGAGATATAAAACATCGGCATTTGCGTCGTATAGGCTTACTTTGTCTCGCAGGTTGCTTTTAGGTTGACATTAAATTTTGCCAATTATTATCAGTTTAAAAATGTTCGTTTTTTTGAGAAAAGTAAAAAGAAATTGAACGTAGGAAATGCGTTGTGTTCGCAAACATATCAACATGAATTAATTGAAAAGCAATTTAGTAGCAATCTTAACCATACTGATATTATTGGTGATTTTTCCTACTTGATCTCATGCAGGTGTTCCATGTTCAAAACCTGAATGGAATGGTGATCGCCTGACTTTCAAATATACTTATTCTTCTGGAAAAATAAAAACTCCATTATTATTCACTGATGTGGAATACCTTGTGGTGAGAGATATTCACACAAGAAGGTCTTCAACAGAGTTTGCGTGTTCTGCCACTTTGTACTGTAAAGTACGGGAGAGCCAAATCCTCAGCAAACACTGGCGATTTTGTAGCCAGTTTCGAGAGTTTATATACCGAATTTGGCACACGCACACAGACACACATACATACGTATATGTACATAATTATGTCATACATTACGTCATTTCTTGCCTTCATTGAGGTGATAAGAAACAACGTAGCGCGTTTGGTACCAGGCTGTGACATCACCGAGATTGTTATCAGGTAATTTATCATGGCCCGTACAATGTATCTTACCTGTATGTACGTACAGGTACAAACATACAAATGCACAAGTGTGTTTATGTTTTACGTCATGTAGACGATTATTGCCAGCCTTTGGGCGGCAACTGTTGTCAAGGGGTGCGAGCCCCTAATACCTCATATGAGTGATGTCCCCACAACTGATACATTTACACGCCCCACACGAGAGTCTACACCAAAAATCAAAATAAAATAATTTGAATAAGTCTGTGTTCATAAACAGCGTCTATGGATGCCTGAATATTACCCATACATTCGGTAATTTAGTCAGACAAATCCATACCATCCAGCGGTATGGTAATGAAGCAAATTCCACTGTACCTCACCCTCTCACTAATCATCTTTGTACCTACAAACCAAAATACATTTTTGGAGAAAGCGAGCTGACCACGAAGTAATAAGGGTACAAGAAATTCATCAGCATCAGTGCCTTATCGCAGAACTCACCCCAGGGGAGGACTTACTAATCGAGAAAACAATTTTTCATGTTGAGCGAGTGAAAAAAGTTTTGTAGATATTTCTTGTGTTCAGAAACAGGCACCTAATTGATTTTTTTTTTTCGGTTCCTTGTAAGGGGGTTCGACATCTAAAACCTCCCCACTGTACATATGACCTGTAACAGGATTATAAAAAATTAAAAGTTTAATCCAGATTTTAAATTTAATTTTCAAAAACCTCGAAGTTAAATAGTATATTGTGCAAAATGGGAAGAAAGTGCGAAATTCCCAGCGAGCGTGGCAATTGTACGAGTTGTTAATATTGCTCAATTTGACCAAGTTGCGTACAATATTTTTTGCAATTAGTGTACGAATGCTGTATTTAAGCCTGCTTGAAATAAAATAGGGCAAATGGGCGAAAGAATCAGAGAACTGAAGAAAGAACGGTGAAAAAGTGACGAAAAAGGTGAGATAAAATAAGAAATGGGTAAAAATTAAAAATAAATGCAGAAAAACAAAATTCAAAACCTCCCCCTCCCTGTCTAACCCATCGCCCAAAGAGAATACCTACTCGTTTGTAATTCATGTATAAGCAGATTATAAATGAAATTAGAAAACAATTAACTGATTCAAATAAATAAAATAAAACCCTCCCCACCCTTCTAACTACCTCGATAGAGTGCTTACCTTTCAACGCGTAGGTCGAGGGTTCGAATCTCCGCGTCGAAAGAATTTTTGAGAAAAAATATGAAATAAATACTTTGAATTAAATGGCTGGGAATAAGTCTTTGAAAAGTGTGGGGAAAATAAGGCAATTAAGGATGTGAAAATAAATTTAAGTTGAAGATTACTAAGGAGTTTGAAAACGAAGTCAAGGGGTGAGAAACAGAAATGAAGGAATGAGCAAAGTGGGTGGCAGGTAAGAGTTGTGAATTTATATGCCTCAAAAATACAGCAATTCGTACGCACTGTTTTAAAAAACAATTTATTTATCTCACATTTTATGAAGATAGGCTACTACAAAATTAAAATTTTTGATGTCGATAGTGGTCCGCAACACAGTCTGTTTCCATTTTGTGAAATGCCTGGAATTTTCACGAAATGCTAGATTACTCGTTGATCCCTATCATTACGAAGCGACGTATGAATTGATTTTAAACATTTACTCTTTGAATTTGGTAGACTAAGTGCTAGATTAAAAAATATTGAATAAATGGCTTTGCATTTACAATCAGACTATAAAAACACATCAATAAAATTGCTGAAAATTTTGAAAAAAGTGTTGACTTACCAACGCCAACCTAAAATTATGAACATAAAATTTTATCAAACCCATATCACCTGCTGGACGAATCTATGTTATGTTTTCAGGGACAAATTTAAGTTATTTCGCTTTCAAATCTCTTCAGATGTATGCATCACGCAAATTACCAACGTTAGTCGAAATTCGAATGTTTTCGCCTCATAACGAGGAAAAATTACGACAGAAGTATCAAAATTGCTCGAAATCTCTACTTCCCTCAACAATTTCGCCAAGCACCACTAAATTTATGTGTATAATTCATTACCAGTCCTGGTTTTTTTTTCCTCTCACACAACTCCCCACCACATTGTCACCCTCATCTTCACCACTCCAGCGAGAAAAGTTTATTCGGTCGCATAGCGAATTTCTATTTAAGTAGCTTTTCTTTGCAAATGAGTGAATAGGTTTTTGAGTATCTCTCTCAGACCACTCTTACGCCGAATGAAAAAAAAAAGAAAAAAGAAAAAGAAAGGAAGTTTTCACTCCCTTTAAGCTCGCTTATTTATGATTTTCATTTTTTTTCGTTGCTCTTTTTCCATGTTTCTTCTTTCAACCCTCATCTATTATGCTACCCTCTTAACATCGGATTGTTGGTCTGTCTCCTCAAACTGGTTACACTTTTGTGACTGTTCTAAGGGAGAAACTTTTGCGATAACGATAGCCTATCGTCCTGTTTAAGGGTATTCTACACAGACCATAACCCCTTCCACCATTTCAGTGCATCTTGGGTTTAAAGAAGATTTAAAATTTGATACTGGAGATGTTGTGTGGGGATCATCAACTCGTATGAGGTAGAGGTTCGTACCCCCAACAACAGTCGCCGCTGAAAGGCTGGATTAGTATTTGTCTAAACAAACGTTAAACAAAATAGTAGACAATCGTACGTTTTTATGTTCTTACCTGTACATATATACAGGTAAGATATGACATTTGGAAGGTGACTGATTGATAGACAAAGATCTCGATGATGTTAAAGAATGGTAGCAAACATACTGCATTGTTTCTTATCAGTTATTAATAAGAAATGATATAATTAGATGATGCAACTATATATGTATATGTACATATTGTGTCTGTGTACGTGCCAAATCCCTATAGAAACTCTCGTAACTGGCTACACAATTGCCAGTGTTCACCCAGGTTTTGGCTTCACTATATGTTTAAGTACGAAGTGGCAGAACAGGCAAATAGCTTTTGGCAACTTTCTTGTTAAGAATCCTCTTTATGACAAGGTATACCACATATTGTTTTTAAATTTGATTTTTCCACTTGCTTCGACTGTTTTTTCGCTTTGGTCTCATGAGAAAACTTGGAATTACTGAATGACTGACTGAATTTATTTGAATATGGATCCATTAAAAAAGTAGAGAGCAGCTGCATTCAAATTTCTCGACATATTCTGGTTGGAGACTGTATAATTGTTTATGAAAAAAGTTTAAAGCAGTAAAAAAGAACTTATACTCTGAGTGTATTGGTAGTCGGCTTTTTTTCCAATACGATTTTAGGCTGGAGCCAGTTATTTTAAGTGTGGAAATTCACTCATCAGTTGTCTTGATTTTATTTCCTCCAGAAACTCCTTCTCATGTTAACTACTGACATTTTCTGGTATATCTCAAAACATTGTTTTTGTGTCACCATTTTTTGCATCTGGCCATTTGCTGTTGGGTAATCCAGATCAGTGGAAGTCATAATTACGTCTCGATAACGTTTTGATTTAAAAAGTTCTGTTTCCATTTTTATAATACAGCCAAAAAGAGGAAATCATGTAGGGCTACACACTCAAACGAACGTTTTAGATTTCACCTCTAATTGAAGTATAAAAGACGATATAGATAAGGGTCCCAAAATATGGGCTTAAAAATTCCCAAAAATTTGTCACAAAACTTGTCGCAAAATGTCCCTCCTCTGGCCTTAAAACCTCACAACTCATTGGTAGCCTTTATTAGACCCTCATACCTCCCTGTGTTCTAGACTTGGATACAAAGGGCCTGAGGTGATGAAGTCCTTAGCGAGACATCTCATGTGAAGTTCAGGAAGACAGTACCTCTCATTCCTCAGGTCTTTTAAGCGTACATCACATATTTTATGTAGTGACAATGTTTACGTTGGTATTTTTTGAGTGAAAAGTAGCTCATATCATTGAGAATATAATCTTGATATAAAATGAACGCACCTCGATATAAAAACGTGAAGCATCTTTTTACATGGAAGGATGTTCAGTTTACATCGAGGTAAAGATTACATTTTCTAAATGAAACATCAAATCTGTCACTGTGGGAAGATTGATATTTTATTTCATTTTTTATAGTTTTTAAGAAGGACTCATTATTGTGAAAGAATTGTAACATTTCATTGCTTTCTGATCAGTAATTATACAAAATATCTTCTTCGATAAGGTTCAAAAGTGAGTTTACATGACTCGGGAATTGCTCACTCGCTGCGATCATTTTACAAACTCCCCCACATGTAATCGCTCACTTTTGAACCTTGATGTGTAATATACTGTTATACATCTCAACATGTATGTAAATACACTAAATACTGGCAACTAAGGGATTCAAATTGCAAGGAGTGGAAAAGCTCTCCTGGTGAAGTAGAGAGTTAGGGGGAGGATCCCGTTGAGAGGGACAGAGGTTGGGAATGTAAAGCTGTCCAGGATGACAGGGCATCGAAGTGAGTAAGTCCTCAAGTGAGACTGTGATATATGAAGTGCCATTTCTTCCGTGTGAAACTTCACGACCATGGAGGGGGTAAAATAACCACAAAAATTGGATACTACGAAAATTTTCTAAAATATTCGAAATTTCATTTGTGCGATACGCTCCTTGATTATTTTGTGCTCATACACCGGTGCTAGATCACAGAAAGGCAATTGGTCTACTAATACTAATGTGCAGGAGATGGTGCAACCGGAGCATCGGATATTTTGATGTTGATCCAACAGTTGGCACTCTATGGCCAAAAAATTGAAAGATTCGAGCTACGAAAGAAATATTTTTTGGTGACAGTTGTGGCGAAGAGGGTGATATATGTTTCTATTGCGTAGGAAGACTAGAAGAAATGTGGAAAACAATTATTAAGAGCGAATTACGTAGATTTCATTTTCGAAACAACCCCCTCTTCCGCACGAGGAAATCTCGCAACCATCCCTGCGACTAAATAATTATTACTTCGACTCGGTACTCAGCCCGGTCCATTCTTCGTAAACAATACGTACCTACCTACAGAAAAAAAAAAAAAAAAAAAAAAATTCTCCGATTTTCTCGGTTTTATCGCACCCACTCCTTTATGCTACGTGTAGATAGGTACTTATTACACTCACTCTGCTTTCGATGTCGTGTTTTAGTTTCCTCTCACACCAAGTGCGACGACTGTGTTAATTGTTCCAACAAACGCAAAAGGAGAAAATGCGAGAATTTGCGCGCACGTTACAGTCGACAATACAAAACGCCGTTACTGCATTTGCGACAGCAATTCGTTGTACGTAATTCAATTTTTTTTTTTTTTAGTTTTTTCTCCTTTTTCCTGTCTCATTTTGTTCGAACTTTCATACAGAACGTCGACTCGACAAGAAGTAATGTAATTACACGTTTCAAAACGACAAAAATGTGCTGCCAGAAACGTGTACCGAAGGCTTACAATGGAGTTCAGCGAAATTTTTGTCGTTTTCGTCTCTAAATGAAGCGCAAAGCGGAGTCAACTCGGCGAAAGCAGCAGATTGGTACGTTTTTGGTGACGAAGTTTTTCTTACGCTGATGATGATAAGTTCAAATTAGGGAAATCGTATTTTCCACATTTCCACATTTTCCACCTTTACACGCGGCCGACCACAAATCGTACAGCTGCAGCTAATTTTCGCAGTAAAATTTCTACATAGGTAGTATCGCGAAAACATGACTTTTGCAAGTTTTCTTTACACGCCCGAGTTGATGAACCGAGGTAAAATTTCGACGCTCGGGTGGAAAACACTTTTCCTCTAGTTTTCACTCGTTTGCATGCAGCAGGCATGAGGCGCGATTATGCTACCCATATCAAACGGAGGTGTTTTGTGGAATAAACTGCGGATTCGTTTTCTTCGTTTGGAAATTATTATATATATTACATGGCGGATGAACGCGAAGGATGAAGTAATTTACCTTCGTAAAACCTTGCTGGTTGTCACCCGTGAGCTCTGTCCCCGCTTAGCAGTTTGATATGAGTCTTCTGATCCTCCTAAGAGAAGACTCTAGTGAGAAACAGAGAGCCATAGATACAAAGAGAGATAGGACTGTTTTTTCCATATCTTTTTCCTTTTTCTTTTTTTTTGGTTAACAAACAATAAATAAATGGAGGATTTACTGTGACATCCGAGAATATCAATATCACAAGCGGGCCTGGGTATACTAGGGCCAAAAGAAACGAGGTAGGACAGTTGAAAGTAAACAAAAACAAAAACAGACAAAATTCTCCCTAACGCAAATAAAGAGCAAATCACATCGTAAGGAGGATAAATATATACGGTTGCGATATGCTTTCACAAACACCCTAACAAATGAGATACTCGACCTGCTGAAGTATACCCTATAATAGATTTGTCATGTGGTTTGTCATGTGGCACTGAACAAGACTCCTACACCCCATTACACAAATCAATCACACAATATAATTACTTACGGACAATAAGGAAAATAAGAACACCAACAAATCGATTATTCCATTTATTGCAAGTTGATTCAATCCATAACAATGTGGCATGGTTCCGAGTGAACGGCCTACAATCCAATCCAGATTTGGAGAAGCAGGTACGAAAGGCAGGAAAAATCAAACAAAAATCATTTTTCAGAATTATGTACGTACCAAAATAGGATAGATATTCCCATAACAAACTCTATTACTACATTTTAATAAAAAAAAAAAGGTGCATCTTCTCTCATTTTTTTAGAGAGTGTATGCTCGTTGATTTGTGATCATTGACAGACTGATTTGTCTTTCTTATAGCCAAAGCGAAGGAGAAAATCGAGTATAGAAGGAACAAGATGGGAAAACCTTGTCTGAATTGTATTGTAGCATCTAACCTAGTCTTCAAGAAAAATCATGTATACTAATAACTTAATAAGGTGAGATGAAGTACATCGAAGATAAGTGGACATAGGTTAAATGGCGAATTATCTGTGAAACATTGGTGATGATAAAAGTTAAGGAAAAGAAGAACAGAATATATAAGAAGGGGCAAAAACAGTGAAAGATAATTTTAAATAAGTAAACGACTGACGACTTTAACTCAATTTTCTCAGATTCAGATGCTTCAATACTTAGAGGAAAATCTAAAATTTTGTACTCCAGGACACTGTAGACTTCCACTAAGGCTTAAAATCATCCTTGGGACAACCCCTTGCCAAGAGTAACAAACTGATATATATAAAATGGTTCTCTTTTCTCAATCACACAACCCCTCAGTTTTCTTCCTTCTTCTTCATTTCATTTTCAAACCACGCAGCTATAGTACAATTACATTTCAATCCTGATATCTGAAGAAGGAGCTGACACAGAAGTGTGAATCACATTCCACAACTTTTCATTCAGCAGGCTATGGATTGTTTCACTTCAAATGGCACATTGAGACTTTTCATTTGACATCTCAGTTATGAAAATTGATCCACCTATTCTCATTAATTTTGTCCCACTGAAAAAATGTCTTGTAGAAAGTAGAAGCAGTAGAAGAAACTATGTATAAATAGCCGTGTAGAAGGAGAACTTTTCAAAAAGTTAAAAAAAATTCTTCCAGCAACTAATATTATGATAGGTAACGAATGAAACTAGTTTTAACCATGATTATTCTACCTTTAGTAAAGGGACTAGGAGTAGGACCAAGTATGCAAGATCAATATAAAGAACAAGGCTAGCAATTAATCAAAAACAATAATTTTAAAAGTTTCCAAAAAATATAAAGTCTTACAATGTAACTTTATTTATACTTCTATTGAAGAAAAGGTGTATGTTCTAGGGGATAGTTGGAGAAACGTAAATGATAATTTAACAACAAAATTTAAAGAATTGCGTGGATGTCTCAAGTACACCATGCTAGGAATCAGACCTGACATGTGTTATGCCATCAGTTATTGCTCTCAATTTCAGAGTAGGGCTGATAATGTTGTTTATTCGCATTTATTATGTGTCTTAAACTACTTGGTTTTTACAATCAATTTCAATCTAAACTTTTGTGTGTCCAGTAAGGTATTAAATGCTACGTAGATGCTGACTGGCCAAATTGTCCCACTACTCGTCGATCTATGAGTGGTTATTGTATTTTTGTTTACAGCTTTATAGTTTTATGACACAGTAAAAAGCAGTCAGCTATCTCCCTGTTATCTACCAATATTGAAATCTGTGCTATCTGTGAATTGGTTGTCAATATTGTTTCAAATGTAAATATTTTAAAAAACATGTCAATGTGTATTTGTGTACCATGCCCTAGGACCAAGTTTATAATTCAATGGCAGGATGAAGACTAACTTGCTGTGCATGACAATGATTCATACTTGATTGTGTAAGATTATTTCCAACAATGTAAAACCCAGACTTAGATCAAGATAAAGACCAAAATAGACTGCATAAGACCAATATAAACTACATAAGACCCAGAAAAGAATAACGACTAAGATTTGACTGCACAAGACCAAAATCTACATAATGGCCACATCAAAGTCAGTGCTGAATAAGTCAGAAAAAGACCAAACCTTGACTGTGCAAAACCAATACCAAGATGAAGCCTATACCTTCAGTAACAAGACCAAGACCAATTATGCATAACCCAGACCACGACGTAGATAAAAAATACAAGATCAAGACAAATACCTTGGCAAGGATTTGACCATTTAAAAATAAGACAAAGACCAAGACTAACATTTGATGGTATAAGATTAATATGAACAGTGTAAGACCTGAGACTCAGACCAGGATGACTAAGATTTGACAGTGAAAGACTAAAACCAACTGTGTAAGACTGACAAACAAAAATGTAGCTAGAAAATTTTCTAGGCAAATTTTATCAAAGTAGAGACCAGTTATTGGGATTAACAGGCAGTGATGTAACTAGTAATTTTCAGCATGGTTGCTATCAATATGCTGCTCTCAACTGAAACAGGGCTGTATCTAAGATTTACCTCTAGGCAAGAGCGTAGCTAGAAAATTTTCCAGGGAGTGGCAAAGTAAGTTTAGTTTTATCGAAGAAGAGACCAGCTAGGGGTATTAACAGGTAGTGATATAATTAAGCATTTGCGTCAATATGCCGCCTTCAACTGCAATAGGGCTGTACTCAGGATTTATCTCCAGAGGGGATTGTAAACGGTGATAAAACAATTATTTTGTAAGTGGAGCGAGCGGAAAAATTTTTTGGTGTTTTAAGGATTCTGGAATGTTCATGTATAGAGTGTAGTTTTTGTGTTTTGGGTAGGCGGGGGAGTTTCCAATAAATCCAGTGCACAGATGAGACCTTGGTTCACAGTGCAATTATTGTATAAATAGTTTGAAGATTAATTTCCATTTGTAATTTTTTTCATTCCAAAACTCAACTACCTGGGAGTGAGTGCCCCCTTACTCCCCTAATTGCGCCCCTGGTAACAAGCGAAGTCGAAAGTACAGTCATAGTCGATTTTACTGACTGTGTAAAAAGCATTCATTGAAAATTTGTTTTTAATTTTCTAATGAAATTATTTATAATATTGTCAAGAAAAAAAAATATTACCTATCATTTAGCTTTTAGTAAATAAAAATTTTAGCTTGCTTAACTAAAAAGAAATAGATTGTCTTTTAAAACTCACTTAAAAATCATGATGGATAAGCTAACTTTTTCTCATTATTTCTTCATTTCTACATAATTATCATAACACTGATATTAGGGATAAAGAAAAACATGCATATTTTTTTCTTTTTCATCTGGCCATTTAATTTTAATTTTTTGAAAATTCAGGGCCTACAAATTTCATTTTTCGGAGGTTTGGAAGGACCTCTTTCATTTATTTTATTTTTTGGAAAAATCTAAGATGAGTTCCTTCAATAGCGAGACCAACGCCAATGATTATGCAAAACCCAAACCATTGCTAAGTTGAAAAATATAAATGTAAACCACAACTCGACAGTGCAGGACTAAAATAAACTTTGTAAGATGTAGACAAAGACCATGGCTAAGATTCGACGGCGTAAGACCAACGAGTGTACTTTCAGTTGCAAAAACAAGACCAAGACCACGACCATAAGTAAGATTTGACTGTACAAGATGAAAAACCAACCTCGAAAGACCCAGATCATAATCAAGAAATAGGAATGAATTGAAAAATGCTTGCAATCTTACCACGTAGGTACCTACTCGAATAATTTGCGATATTTAGCCTTCAACGGTGTTTTATTTTTCCCTCACTGAATTCTTGTCGTCTGTAGACGTACCTACATAATTGCGTCAGCTATCGACGACAGTAATAGAAATCCTGTAAGTCAGACTGAGACTAATATCAATACTCGATATGACATGCTCTCCTAATTTTTTATTCATTCGCGAGTCATCCAGTCACTTCGTAAAATAATAGGTAGGGTACTTGCGTTGTACCTACATTTTATATCTACTCCATTATTAAGTACGTTATTCCTTATGGATAAGTGTTGACTCGTGTAATTTGAACAGGTTAACTCAAATTATCTTGACAGCAAAATTTAACCGAAAAAGACACGAGGAAACCCAAACGAATGAGAGTAAATATTCCGCTAGGATGAGAAAACGAATGAAAAAAGTAAAAGAAAAAAGGAGGAAGAAGAAGAAGAAGAAGAAGAAGAAGAAAAAGAAAAAGAAAAAGAAGAAGAAGAAAAAAGAAAAACTACGAAAAATGTGGAAAAAAGATAAACGTTTACGTGTTTTGGTACTTGCGTGCGCGTGGTCATATTTATACGCTTCCTTTTTGATTTTTTCTTATTTTTCCAACCCCTTCCGCCCTTATTTTCACGACGAAAAAATTTGTCCGATTATTTTTCTTGGCCCAAGCAAACAGCGGTTGAAAACGATGAATTGTGGCTAAATTTTAAACTGTCACGAAAAACTGGAGTTTTCCACCCTGATCGGGGTGTTGACCTTATTTCCACTTCAAGTTTTCGTCGTCGTAAGTCACGTTTTTGTTTTTGTTTTTGTTTTTGTTTTTGTTTTTTTTGCAAAGTTCTTCAAAAGAAGAATATAAGTGCACAACGACATAGCGGAGGCACTTTCGATGGAAGTCACGGTCCGTAATCGTAGCCTAGTGGTTACTAACATAATTTGCTGGATTGTTCGTTGTTGATCTCCGGTGACGAACATTCCACAGCCGCTAAAACTTTTAGGACGTTAACGACCACGAATGCAGGGGCCTTGAAACTTCCAAGTAAATTGAGAAACGCCATACCGTTCTTCTTTCGTTTCTCTCCTATTCGAATTCGAGACCTCGAATTACTTCGACGAACGTCTTTAGGTCTCGAACTATACGTTTGAGGTAAAAATGTGGGTTTATTCGTCGGAAATTTCGACAGACACGAGGGTGAACGTAAACTTGCTAATTATTCGACGCAAAGATACGGCTGCACATTTTAACGAATGCTGTTTATGAAAAAAATAAAACAAATTTACAAAAAATAAATAAAAAAATAAATAAATAATTAAGAATGCGCTAAAAAGAGAAAAATAATTCTTTTAAAATTTCTCGAGCAGGATCTAAGTCTAGAGACTGGAATTATCGAAGTCGGCGCTCTTTTCCTTTACCATTAAGGCTTTATACGTTAATTTCTTATAATTTTATGACAAAACTTTTCAATTAGCACAGACTTCAACAATTTCGATTCGTAGATCTAGAACTCGATGGAGAAATTTTAAAAGAATCAGGTATCGTTCTCTTTTTTGTGCATTTTTTATTTTTTTGAAAAAAAAATTATTTATTTACCATAATGATTTTTTGTTTTATTTTAATTCCAGTAGGTTTTACTGAAGAAATTTCAAAATATTATTTTTCTCTTTTTAGATAATTTTTATTTATTTTTTTTTGGTAGGAACATTTTTCAATGATTTTTAATTTCTAGCATTAATGGCAATATTACTTTAAAACTAACAGTTTTTTATTTAGAGATAATTTAAAAACTATCATATTGATTCAAAAAAAAAAAACCATTTAATGGGATCATCATGGAATCATCCTCTATCATTCGAAAAAAATGTCTTCAAAACCTGTGTTCAGGTTGCGAAGTTATGCTGGAACCAACATTAAAAAAACAAAAAACATAGATATGGATTGAATTGATAACCTCCTACTTTTTTGCAGTCGATTAAAAAGTGGTCCTTTAAAATATTTGTGGAATACCTCGTTGAGAAAGAATATTCACATAAGAATATTCACACAACAAAGTAATCAATAGATTATTTGCATATTCTGTCACTTCGAATGAAAACACATATGGGTAAGCCAAAACCTGTACAAACACTAGCAATTTTAAAGCTAGTTTTGATGGTTTATATAGGGGCTTGTTTACACACACACACACACACACATACACACATATGTACTAAATACCTACATCTGTGTATAAGGATGGTTTGTCATTTATTTTTTTTGTCGAGATAAGAAATGATGGACACATTTGTGTACTGAATCGTGACATCACCATAATTGTTTGATTAGTCACAGTTTGGTTCTCGTACATTAGTTGCAAGTAACTGCAAGTAATTATGTTCGAACATATTTTTGTGTAATTTGTTGAACGTCATAAAGATGAACATTAGCTAGCTTTTTGGTGGCAACTGTCATTGAGGGGTGCGAGCCCCTATTACTTCATACGAGTATTAAGACCCCACAATGTTCTTTCAAAAATTAAATTCTGAAAAACGCAGAATTTGTATGTCAGCAACTTTGAACAGTCCTTACCTGTCACGATAATTCTTCGTGTTGTCCCTACAAATAATTAGTTCTACACTATGTTTGAAACATATGAGATGATTACAATTCTAACTTCATACATACTTACGAGTATAATGGTTTACAAGAAGTGGTAAAATATAGTGGGATTGGACTTACTACATAAGGACAGAATTAGTGGTGATTAATATTGAGTTCATATAAAGGAAAGTCATATACAATTATCACTGAACTTAGTATTTAGGAATTTACTAGGGTAGGTATGTAATAGACAGCAATATGGTTTTATATGAAATATGATATTTTAGGGAATAATAATGGAAATGTGTATAGGAATGAGTACTCTCAGAAAAAAAAAAACACTCGTAATTGATAGGAGGTTGAGTGTGAGAAAGTGATGATATGACAGAATACATGGAAATTTGATTTGAGACTCAAAAGATGTGATGAAATAATTCTATACTTACATGAATTGTGGTGACATTAGTGAACTTATGTTGGTAACCTAGTTCAATAAAGATGTGCTTCAGGTTTTGAGGTGTGTCTTATACCTGACTATTGATCTGTCGATCAAAATTCAGTCATTTAGCAACCTCTAAAATCTTCAATTATATCTTCTCAAAAGACAACAAATGCAAAATTTAAAAAAATCTTTTCATCACATACTTCCTGAAGCAGAAGTAATCAGATGAGCTTTGTATCTGTATATTTTTGACCAGTCACCATTGAGTTGAATCTGCTAATCTATGATTGAGTATAATCAAATGACAATCTCACACTGTAAGTTACTCCACTAATGACTTCAAAAACTTCCAGATTTTACTGCAAAAATTTTACTTGATTTTATGTTACAGAATTTTTTGAATTTCTTTGGTTTTTTGTGTGCATTTTAAAGTTTGTATTCTTAGAAAATTTCAAATTTTTTGAATCCATAAACCTTAAGTTATGCGTTGAAACAATTGTAAAATTCCTGTTAAATAAGCTGTAAGTTATTAGGTATACTTTGTCCGAGCAAAGAAGTGCATGACGTTATAAACCATGTCCAGACATGTCTGTTTTGGGTATATATTACAATGTTTGTTTTTTGTTTACTTTACAAAATAACCTTAATATACCAGCTTACTCGTAGTATCATTGGGTCATTTGTCATGCTGTTATATCGTCCATGATCGCAAAAGCATTTTGTTTTTTTGGCGAAGATATCAAAATTTAACGACTACCCTCCCAAAAAAATTCCATAAAAAGATGCAGCATGCGTTGGAGATGGAACACGGCACATCCAGCCACGAAGACATGACTTGACCTATTACGCCGTGAGCAACTTCCCAAATCTAAAGTATTAAACGCCATCTATGACACACAACTGTAAGGAACGTATAATAACGAACAGTAATGATAATTTGAGTTAGTTGGTGCGAGACGCTTGTACCTCAATTGATACTTATCATTCATTTTCTAATATGAATAATTGTACTCTTTCTTCTCCCCCCAACCAACCTGGGCGTCCGAAGGTGATTCTGATGTCACGCACCTTTTAGTCAGGTCACAGTATAAGCTTTGAATTTGCCATGACGTCATACAGATCAAATCGAAATTTTCGATAAGTATAGATAGTTCACCCATATCGATTATATAACTGATAATAACTATCGATGGCATCGAAAATTCAGTATTGATCTGCGTGACGTTTTATTTTATCCAAACGGTAGTTTCTGCGAAGTTTCACAAAAAAAGTTCTAGTTCGGGACCAATTCTTTTGAAAGCTAGTTCAGTAAGTTCTACTTAATGGTTTTAGTTCAGTGTCTATGTTCTGAATGTGAGAACTCTAAAAAACGAGAACTGTAATAATTATTAAGTTCGAAAGTTTTCATCAAAATTTTAGTTCTAGACCAGTTCTGTTGAAAGTTAGTTTCTCAGTTTTAATAGAGGGTTTCAGTACAGTGTTAGTTCCGAGAAGGGAAAACTCAAAAAACTGAATGCTGTAATAAAGTTCGAATGTTTGCATTACCGAAAATTTTTATGTACGAAACAACTCTGTTAAAACTCAGTACAGTATGTCACACGTATAATGCAGCTTGTCCTATTATATTCTAATAGTTTACACATGATGAAGGATGTCAAACGATATCCACTGTGGCACATAATTTACATATGATTGACGAGTTGAACAAGAGAGGAAAGAACAACTTCTGCACTTACATTAAAGTGTCCTCTGATTTCTTCAGCAATTGAAAAGCACTCTTGAATCACACACATCCATCACCGCATTTAAGCTCGACATTAAAAGTGTTGTGCCGCATTCCTTCGCATGGTAAACAAGAGCAGAAAAAAAGAAGAAAAAAAAGAACGAAAAACCTACTCATACATTACATTTAAGTTTTCTTCGATTTCAATTTTGAAATTGTCGGATTGGCCTGTAGTTTAACATTCTGTAATCCATTCGTCTTCGAAGTCATTTTATACATTTTCTTTTTCGGTTTCTCCGCCATTCCTTCTTATTTTCTGTTTCGCTTTCTTTTTTCTTCGCGTTGAATTACAGATATAAATAAGTTATCCCAGGAATGTTCGAATGATAAATTACATTTCATTGCCGTTTCCAGATAAACATACGTAGTGTGTGTGTACTTTGCGGTTGAATGTATTAGGAGTAATTTTTTTCCTTCTTTTTTTTTTCTCTCTCAAACCATCTTTCCTTTTTTCAGCCTCCTCCTAACCTCATCTGTGCGGGTACCATACACTATATGGAGAAAACGTTTTAAATTTATTGCATTTGATTTTCCGCACAGAATGAGAAAAGAAAACAATTCGTTGTGCGCGGTTTTTATTCAACAAGAGGAAATATTTCATTTTAATTCGGCGACATTTTGCAGTTGGATGGAACAGAAATGGCGAATCTTTATTCGAACATTGTATCAAATTTCTCTCCGAATACTCCATCGCTATCCAACAGAATCCGGCTATTGAAATTTAGATTTGGTTCGTCTTGAGGTATCTTATAAAATGAAATTTTCAACCAGTGTGAGGACTCAACAGTATGAGGTAAAGGGGCTCGGACCCCTCGACGACAGTCGCCGCCCCAAAGGGCAGGCTAATAATCGTCCTCGTGACGTTAAATCACACAAAATACGTTTGATCGTAATTACCTGCAAGTACATGCAGGTAATGTACGAGTACCGAATCGTGACATCACCAAACAATGTCACAATCCGTACACAAACCAGCCAGCCATCTCTTATCATGATAGGGGATGATGCAACCTGGCCACCCTCACCGACGTACGTATTATCTTACGTACGTGTGTTTGTGTGCGTGCAAATAAGCCGTATATAAAACACCCAAACCGGCTCTAAAATCGCCAGTGTTTGCCTTGGTTTTGGCTTACCCGTACTTATGTACGAAGTGGCTGAGCACGCTTAAATTCTGTTGAATTTCCTTCTGGTGAGAATATCTCTCACGACAAGGTATTCCACAACCAGAAATATGCGGTTTATGGAATAGGACAGTCGAACTAAAGCCGCAAACCTTATATTAGAACACCAAGAAAATGAGATCCAGTCAAAATTTTTCTCTCAGGGCTCGCTTGGTAGAGAATTTAAGCATTCAAAATTAAAATAAATAAAAATCCGACCCAGGTTTTGTTTTTTTAGTAGTCCTACAGTCTGTATTGAAAGCATCACATTGTTTCAATTTTTAATGGGTCCTACAGACGAGAATGTGATCACTGTTCACCAGAAGGTTGGCTGCACATTCACACATATTTGAGAGGCCAACTGTGCGAGTGGACAAGGTTACTTAAACTGTCTGTTTTAACGCAAGTGATTAAACCAGGGTAAAACATATCTTTTTGTACTCAGAGAACAACCCTCTTCCCTTGATGCTGTGTAACAAAAATTGGGTATTATTCAACCTTTACTGGTGATTTAAAAAATGAGTACCTTCAATCTAGGGTAATAATTATCTAACCATGCAATACACCTACAAAATCACAGGCTTTATTAGCAACTAAGGAAGGTGGACTTAATACTTGTATGAGGTAATAGGGGATTGCACCCCTTGATGATAGTCGCCACCAAATTGCACAAAAAATTTGAACGTAATTAATTGCAAGAAATGTATGAGAACCAAACTGTGACCAATCAAACAATTACGGTTATGTCACAATGTAATACACAAACCTGTCCGTCATTTTTTATCTCAACAAGAAATGACAAACCACCCATATACACAGACATACATATTTATTACCTTTGTATGTAGGTATGTATGCGTGTAAATAAAACTTTATACAAACCATCTGAATTGGCTCTAAAATTTCTAGTGTTTGCCCAGGTTTTGCAAATAATCTGTTGATTACCTACTTGTATAAATATTCTTTCACAAGGTATTCGTAGAACTTATTGAAACAAATTTTATTTTTTGCAAACACAGTCTACTATCTGGTCCATCTTTATAATGAAATGTTGACTGCTAATTGTTATTAGAGAAGAAATGAGCAACAATACGTCATACTCACCTAATTATGCCTCCCTCGTCTCCCATGTTGTTATCAAAACTGAGTTGCTATCAAAATTAGACTTATGATCATTATCCTTGGGTGGAGAAAATTTCTCATTAGTCCATTTGTTAGTGAAGATCTGATGGTCATTCTCCTAAATTAGTTACCTTCTTTCTTTATATGACAGATAAACCAGTACCTTATTCGAAAAATGAGAAAGCCAAAAATTATAATTATAATTAGGAATTGATTACTTTATGCAATAAACATCAGGTAATTAATACTGTGGCAACTACTGCCCTACAAGCACCTAACAGTTCATCTGTCTATAGAGGCAACTTTGTAACCCAACTTGTACAGAGGTTCACTTTTATAGACGGATAAACAGTAAGTGTCGGCAGTTTGAAACCACAATCCACCAATACTTATATTGGTGACCCTGAGAATAATAAGAGAATTGGCTCCAGCACCATCTCTCAGAACACGTTGGTACTCTCGCTTAGCTGCGCACCACCCTCCACCTCTCCCTTATCGACACGCACCACCCTCTATCTCTCCCTTATTGACACATATTAGGTCGGGGTTGTTGCGACAGCAGTGGTTTGTAATGGTTGCAAACAAGGTTTGTGTGCATCCCTTCTGCGACCTGCACTGTACCGCATTGCATTGTTCCCTCTCACTCATGCCTTCAGCACTGGGGGAAGGTGGATGTGGCGACTACTGTGCCACAAGTATCTAATAGTTTATTCATCTATTGAGACAACCCCATAGCTTAACTGAAACGGAGGTTGACTTTTATAGACTGATAAACAGTAGGTGTTAGTGGTTCGAATCTTTAATCCACCGATACCAACAAATATCAGATGTGTCAAGTATAATTTGAAACAGACGAAGTAAACCTGTAATATACAAACTATAATATATAAGACGGTTGTTACTAGAGATAATATTAATGAACACAGAGTATTAACGCGAAAAATATCGGTACATAGAAAAGATTTATGACTATATTTTACATGGCTGGCAAAACCGCCGGTGCACGCGAGCGCAAGCACCACTTGAAATTTTTGAGGTGGTGCAACGCACCTCCTCAAAAATTGCACTACTTTGAAAATTATCATTTATCATTATAGTAAATTCATATTGTAATCTCACAAAAATGACCTTCTGGAAAAAGTACCTCATTACTTCAAAATTTTTTGCACCACCTGGGAAAATAAAAGTTTGCTGGCCATGATATTTTACCCAAAATATCAGTACTTCGTTTGTCAGTATGAAAAACTGTCGAAATTTTGCATCATTACGAAATAACAATATATAACGAGTTTAGATGAACAATTTTTATAATTTATTGTGTACTGTGTGTTTCCAGACACAGGAAAATATATTATATTTTATATTTTTAGTGTATTTAGCAACCATACGGTTTCTTAATGTAAGCTGTCCATTTGAATTAACGCTTATCTACTTCACGTAATTTTTGGATAACTTTATTTTGACAGATTTATGTGAGGAATAGGTTTGCTACAACGAGTTTAGCATCAGCCAGTATGGTAAACATGAAATAATATTCCTTCATTACAACACGATGCAAAATATCCTGGCGGGTAGTTTATGTTTAATCTAATTGGTTAGAATATATTGCCCGTCATAAATAATAGGGAAGGGAAACCAATAGGCTAAGTGATAAATTACATAAATAATAAATAAAATCATAGCATGGTAAGAGGAAAATATTGATGTAAAACAGTGTAAAGAATGAGTCACAGAGTGGAAAGTAGACATCAAGTGTTTCTGAGGAAAAAGTGATGTCATCGAAGAAAGAACCAAACCAGTCCAGATGACGAATAAATTATCGAGAACTAGTCACGAATATTGTTTTGGAAATATTATACAGGGTGTTCTTATTTCTTTTCCTATCTCGCAAGGGTTGATGGAACTTGTTTACACCAAAAAAAAAACGTTCTCTTCACACATACTCTTTTTTTAAAACTAACCAAGTTATAGGCCAGTGAAAAAAGCTGAGAGGTCAACTGTCAAAAAATAAATGCAAAGGAAGTTTCACTTAAAAGGTACTTAGCACTATGTTCTCTATTTAAAATTGACCAAGTTATAAAGTATTGAAAATTATGAAAATTCAAATTTCAGTAGGAAATAAATAAAACTCTTAAAAAGTATTTTTAAATACTCAGAACTTATTTTGAGCTATGGGCTAATACCAAAACATGAATTTCATATTGTGGTATTAGCCTAAATGCAAAGAATGCACTGTGGAAGTTTCCAAATTCCATAACATGTTCTCTGTATACCTTTTATTGCCACAACATGAATTTGCATTGTGGCATTCCATCAAAAGGAACAGAATGCCTTGTAGAAGTTTCACAATTCCACAACACATTCTGTGCATTAAGTCCTGTTCACAATATAAAAAATAATGCTTAAAATATAGAGAGGTGTTTTGATAAGGTATGTTTTTACAATCTATTGATAAAAATGAAATGCTATTCCATTAATACTCGCGTTATTCCAGTCATGCCCCTGACATCCCAATTATATCAGTGGGTCACTGTGAAAGTGCCACTCTACGTTTTAGGCATTATTTCTTTTATTGTGAACAGAGTTTTACTTTTATCGCCACAGAGTGAACTGTGTTGGGACAGTAAAACTAACGCACAGAATATGTGCAGAACACATTGTGGAATTTTGAAACTTTGTGAGGAACTTTCCTTCCTATATATAAAAAAATCAATAAATAAAATAAAATTACCAGAATAGGTTGAGCTCTGTATATATTAGTCTCTTCCCATATAACTATATATATGTTTTCCTACACTCAACCATCAATCAATGAAATAAAATAACTGTTGAATGTAGATACAGAGCCCAATGAACACGTAGCTGTTAATGGACTTCCCCGAATAATTCTAAGATAAAAAAAGATCGTACGACTTCTAGTTGAAATGTGAAAGGGGAAGTCAGTCCGTTTTGAACCGGCAAAGTAAAATAGACGTATTTTTGCTCATGTCATTATTATAAAAAGTAAAAAGAAATTAAAATAAAAAGTTCGTGTAGATCGGTTTGTGTTTCTTCAAGTTATTCGCTCTACTATCGAAATATTATGATCGCTACTTAGAAAACACCAAATGAAGAAATGAGATGACAATTGATATTCTTCGCCACCACATGGTATGGTTAGTTCAACAAGACTAACATCTCTAAGAATAGTAAGACTTATGCCATATAACATCAATCAATACTATGTGTTTTATCAGACTATATGTCAAAAGATCGTCTACCAAATTATGCGGCTTTTTAAATACCTTAGGGGGAATTGTGTAGGGTCAACATGACGTGACCTCATGTTCACAGTGGTATATGGGGTATTAAGTTTTCATGTCCTTCCCTTCCTAAATCCAATGTACCTTAATTCTAAAGATCTATGATCTTGGGCTGTCTTGTTTTTCCCATAGGCACTTCAGATATTTTGGATATTTTTTATTTTCATTTAAAATAATATGGTGACTACCTTTGGGGCGTCACAACTTCCACAACGCATTCTGTTCCTTTCAATTAAATACCACAATGCAAAGTCCTGTTGTAGCATTAAAAGTCACGTACAGAATGCATTGTGCAATTGAGAAATTTCCACAACACATTCATACCATAACACAAAATTCGTGTTGTGGTATTGGCTTATAGCTCAGAACACATTTTGAGCATTTAAAAACAGCCAGAATGTAAATTTTCATTTTCTGGAAATTTTCAAATGACCCACGCGTTTTCAACATTTTATTGTTCATTGAGCAAATTTGGTTTCTGCTCCTAACATATATATATATATATATGTCTTACCCAATATTTTGTATTCACGGTTTTGAGAAAACTACCAAACATATAGGGCAGAAATTTTTATGAAAGATAGCTATTGTATGAAAGCAGGTTTGAAAGAAGTTTGATGCCTATCAGTTAAGTAATTCTCGTGAAAACTGGAGACAAAAAATCTTTGGAAAACAGGGTTTTAGCAGTAAAAGATTCATAGATTATTTTTTTTGTTGAAAATATGGATAACTATCAATAGTTTTTTGTAATTTCTTAATCTGAAACTATCAATGAAATATCGATATATCAATTAATATCAATTCAAACATTGATTACTATCGATATTATTTTACAATTTTTTAAAGTAAGCTCTCTCTCTTATTCTCTCTTTTTCCATCTCCATCTACATTTATATCTACATCTCCATCGCCATCTCCATCTCCATCTCTGTATCCATCTGCAAACTGTGTTTTCTAGCGGAGCATAGCTGCACTCAAGTTTTTTTGTATGACCGAGTTCTATGAAACCTTGCGAGATAGGAGGAGGCACTGGGACATCCTGTACAATATAACGAAAATATCAAAATATTGTTATATTAACCTTGAAATCAGCTTAAAGATTTACATTATTTTATTTTATTTTTTTTTTATCTCTAATTCATTTTAAATCACTGTTTTTTTCTGTACATTTCCATGAATTTTATTAAATTAAATTTTTCATTAATTTCCTCTTTCGAGGTATATTTTGTGAATTTTGAAAACATGCTGCCCTTGCAATGCTTGCTGCGCTAGATTTTTCTTTTTCATTTCATTTCGTTGAGTTTTGTAGTACGCAAAGAAAATTGCTGACTCTGGTAAGAAAATATGTTGGAAGGGAGAGGGAAGAAAAATAATGATAATAGACTAACTTACTTCATGTAGGTAGGGAGGAGGGTACGGTGATGGTAAGAAGTGAAAGTTAGCGTAATTTTATTTTACGCCGATGAAAGAAGTTTTCGCGTGAATTTAATTACGTGCAAAACGACGTCGTAGAAATAAAAATGATCATTTGGAGGGTCTTTTTTAGGCTGTGAGAACTTTGGTATCGTTCCAGAATATGGTTGACAGAATTTACGGGGTCCTGGTGTTTGATTTGATGAAATTTAAAAAAAAAAAACAAACCTAAATTATACGATGAACTTCAAGTAAAGTTGTGTCTGGAGAATTATTTGGTAAACTAAAACGAACCGTTTTCCAAGTTTTTGTAGTTTTAGTTGATGTGGAGGAAGAACCTAACGATGCTTTAGCTTGTCTTTAATGTTTTGAATGGCTCCGCGAGAAGAGGATAGCGGTTAATGGTTAGTTGTTTCGAGGGCTCGAATTTATGCTTGTATCATTATCATGGAAGAGTTGCGAATGCAGTCACCAACAAGAATGGTTCAAAATTTAGAGTCTAAAAATATTAATATCTAACACTGTGTTCGCACTAAACCTATAACACTGTAGATGTCAAGAAAATATTTGGAAGTAATTGTCAAGAAAGCATCGTATAAATTAATGAAAATATATATATAGCCCATATACGTATATAATATGTACCTATATAATTATAATTGATACAACGAGTAAATAAAATAAATAGGAGAGGGATTAGGTAATATAGGTGGAATAATGGTACAGTGCTAATCTACATATCTACTAGCCTACTGATGCTTACGCCAGGGTCATTTTGATAGCCTATTTCCAATGGAAATACCAAACCCGCTATTATGTTGCACTTCTGATTGAAATATGATTAGTTAAAAAATTATTATCAGTTTTAAAGAAAAAATAAATAAATAAAGGAAGTTATTCCGTTTTTAGTGTATTTTTAGATGTAAACTTGTCATGCTTCATTGGCCGGAAAGTGGAACATTAAGTTACCTTTTTTATCAAAATTTCTGCGATAAATCGCAGCAAAATCCCTCAATTTGATCATTTATGGAGACTATTCACACCAGTGAAAAGAAAATTAACATGACTTAAACCGAGATTTCTCCAATTAGCTTAGGAACAAAATGGCCGGTTTAGTAGGTATGCCTGTATTTTATTGTCTTTTACTTTCATTCACTCATTTTAATAAAGGAATCAAGTAATTTGTATTCGCATTCAAATCATCAACATTGCATCGCATTCCATAACATATTTCTGAAAATGGAGCAATGCTATAAAGTATGAATACAAGAACGACCCATGAGAGAAGAAAACGGATATTTATCTCTACAAATTACTCACACATAGGTAGATACTTACTTCTCAAATTAGTAACCGAATAATTTACTAAAGGATTGTTTTTGCCTTTGGCCCATATAGCTAATATTATGATTGGTAGTAAATTAAAATGAGGATGGGAATTAGAACATAAAAAAAAGGTGTGAGTGACACTGAGGCCACACTCATGAAGGACTGATGTTTAAACACAAAAATTAATTGAGTGGTTGTGAGCGAGCACGTTGTACACACACACACACACACACACAACCACACACCTATGCATCAAGTAATACACATAAATGGGAATTACAATATTGTAAGGGTTAAGCAAATCTAACGTTGTAATTCTCATTTGAGTATTACCATAGTCTGAGTGCTAAGATGTTTACACATCAAAAACTGAATCTTGAGGATTTAAATAAAATGTTTTAATCTACAATTAAGGGGAACAAGATTCAGCCGGGCAATGGAAAGAAGGAAGATAAACAATATTAATTGTTTAAGTAGATACCTTATTTTGTTTCTTATGAATGTTCTTTTTAAGGTGGGTACACCAGAGACATACAGTTAAAGAGATGTTCAATGCTATACTATGCATGCTGTGGTACAAAAACATGTCAAAGATAAAAACAGAGCTCTGAGAATTTTACATTCTTTGTAACTAAAGCTGCGCACATTTCATGAAGTTTATCGTTGAATTTTTTGAGGATGTCTATTTTCACGTCATTAGAGCTACATGACGCATGAGCAATAACAAATATGATTAGAAGCCATTCATTTTTGACGTTTTTGATCGATTTGTTGGTAGTGTTGCCAACTTTTGAAAAAAAAATGCCGTAGGTTCAGAGAAATTAGTGTAGAAAAAGAAGTAGTAAGAAGTTCGATGGCAAAATTTCCAGATATCGACATTTTTTGTATCAATCAAAATATTCTCTATTGACAATCAAAAAACATCGATTATCGATGTAATATTGATTGTTAAAAAACCATATAGTCCAAAAAACATAAATTTATTTTTACAGGATTGGCAAATTTTAACTGTTTATAAGTAACAGTTCATAAAAAGTTAATAATAAACAACACAATTTGTAATTTATGTGATTTTACTCAAAAAGCTGAAGAAAGACGTAAAGTAACTAAAAGACGTAGATCTACTATGATCATTGACATAGGGTTGGCATCCTTGCACGCTGGAGATCTCTTTAGCAGTCTGTCTCTGGGGCACAGTCGAACATGCTGTGGTTGTACTATAATATAACCTTGGTTGAACAGAATTTGCCACCCTGTGTGCCTGTCTGCTCTCAGTTCATGTTTAATTGCCACATCACAATCACAAACCATTGATTGTATGTTTTACACGCAAACACAATGTGATTACCTTCAGATTTCATGAAATAGTGTAGACATGGGTCACCTATGCATGGCACACTTGTTTGAGAAGGCCTTAGCTATACTACCTGATGCATTTCATTACCATTACCATTTTAATTCCAGTTTATTTAGATTAAAAGCGTCAAATTTTATGGTACTTGGATGAAAACCTGTGCTTGCTGAATTTGTGACTTGTCTCACGTAACCTCCAAAATAAAAAATAATACTATGCAAATATTTCACGAAAATAAAGAGCTCAATTTGTAGCTAATGGCTGAAGCTACTTGTTAGCACAAACCGCAGGTCTCTAGATGCTTCAGATAACTGAAGTTACAAACGTTTCCTAAAACCTGTTTTTTTTTTTTTTTTTGGTCCCTCGAAAGAATGTAGAGAATGTACCAAATATGGAGTTTTTTCTGTAATAGGTATTTAAACACAAAATTCAATTTGTAGAATTAAATAATTATAGGTTCGCCGATGTAAGGATTCAAACTGGTGACATATAGATCTGAAAAAAAGACGACGTTATCCACGCGGCTCTGTCACCTCCAACAGTCTTGCAAGGTGAGCGTATATACGTGTGGTTCACATCCCCACAACCACTCCCGCGGTGCTGTCACTGCTGATGCAGTACGAGAACACAACCTAGGGTGATGCTAGGCTGCTGCTACGCAGAGAAACCAAAAAGTCCGCAATGCATACTCAGGCCTATGGCTCAATGCCACTCTGCGGAGAGGGGTTTGTGAACCAGAGTCGAGCACTACTTGTTCACCCACTTCGGTGTCACCACTTCTGTAGGTTCGCCGGTGTGGGGTTTCGAACCGGCAGCCTACGGATCTGAAAAAATGATGATGTTATCCGCGTGGCTCCGCCACCGCCGACAGCCTCTCGAGGTGCGCCTATATGCGTGTGGTTCACGTCGCCGCAATAATAATTCCGAGTATTCTCCGCATTCTCTGCGTCTACATTATCTACACTGCGGGCAGAAAATTCGAAATTCTCCGGTTGTGAACTCTTTACTCTACACGTAGACAAATGTCATTATGTCAGTTTATGTCTATACGTGACGACAAGCTTCGGTGCAACAAAGGAGAATCTGTTGATAACTCGTTTTGGTTGAAGGATATTAGTGTGCGCAGATACGTACTAAACTGATTTACAAATACCGAAATACTTATCGAACCACCCCACCTACTGGCTGCACCAGTTCAATTTCTCCAACTAAATTGAGAAACAGGTCCCACGGTTCTACGGTGGCACCTACCAGCCCATTCGAATGATATTACGCAAACATTGGCACTAAATCATCGTCGCTTCTTCGCCGCCAACTAAGCGAATCAAGTCGACCACCATAATGAAACAGCTCAAACGTAATCCTTTCCAGTGTGGAAACATTAATTTGTCCAAATTATTTTGCACGCAGCTGCGGCCGAGAAAGCGCGCTAAAATGCGGATTTTATAAAACTGGCCCTTCGGGAAGGATTAAAAGTTCAGAAATTTGCAGGCGGTCAACATCGCCGGAGTCGACCAGAAAACTTACCTTTCGCATAAATTAATTATTAAACTTTACGACTGAGTAGGACGGACGAGCGGGAAAAGAAGAGAGTCGCCTATCTGCTAATTCGGGGCGGTGGCGGCGGTAGGGGGCGGGGAGAATTGGCTTCACAGTTTCCTCTACTTGGTCACAGATTAGATGAACGTTAAAAAATGAATCAAACCGACGACCGAGGTGAGTACCTATCGAATTGGGCGACGTCGATAGGTGGTCGACTATTTTTTATTTTTTCAAATATTTACCGGTTTTGTTGGTGAAGACGTAGGGGTGGGGATGAGACGCAGAGATAAAGATGTTTACGATTTACTTCACCACAATCCAGTAACGAAATTCAAGGTGTTCGGAAAACCGAATAAGCTAATCAATGGTTGACGCGAAGGAATGTAACTTTTGGACAGTTCTGTAATCGAGTCTTGAATTTGAGATTTAACTTTTTCTTTTTTTGTACCTCCTGGAAGGTTTGCCGAAGGTTCGAGGTAGAGGCGACGCAGTTAGGTGATGTGCAAAAGCGAGTTCTTTTTTTCCACAAAAGAAACATTCTAAGCCTCATCCCAAGTGGAGCATGTACCCTTTATATCGACTCCTACTTCCGGTTGGATGCTGCTGCAACTGTAAATAAGTATGGTGGGCTATAAATTATGTCTTTCTACCGCAACCAGTTGAAGTAATAGGCATACCTAATTACGTTAGGCAATTGATTTGATTGTGCTTGTTAGGTTTTCATTTTGGTCTTGGTCTTGAATGGTTGGTATTCATCTTGCTATTGTACGTATATGGTATTCGGTTTTGGTTTCGGTTATTAGATCTGGGCCAAGGTCTTGGTCTTGATCATGGTCTTGTAACAATGTACAATGTGGTATGAAAAGAGGGAAGACGTAACAAAACAATTTCTCATTTCTCAAAATCGGACACCAAAATATAAATGTCTTCGTTCTAAAAAATTATAAGATTTGTTAGAAGACCAGTTAAGCCAGGCTTTTGGACCTTATGAAGACCTCCATTTAATTAAATTATTTGGATAAAGAATTCCTGATTTTTGCCAATGGACGCAAAAGAGGGGCAAGCAAATATAAATTCGGTACAGTTGAATCAGGGACAATAGCTTCGAAAGTGGTGCTATTTTTTGTAATATGCATCCTGTTCTATGTTTTTAATATTCTTTAGTTGTATCAGGCTTCTGATTCTCGCGTCGGTAATTGAGAATGAATGAATGAATGTACCCGTATAAGTATGGTACCATTGTGATTTAGAACTCTATTATGCGGAATTCGACTACAAAATGAAAGCTTCTTAGGACGACATTCACAACGCACTTTGTAGATCAAATACCAACACTTTGTTTTAAAGTTTGAATTATTAACAACCCTTCGAAATTTTTTTGGTTACAGAAAGAATTTATCTATCTTGATAATTCTTGTAAGGACATATAAATAAATTCCATAAATCTAAAATATCATATTTCACTCTAATCATGTTTTTCATTAAAATAATATTTTATGTATTCTGTCTTGTCATGACTTTTTCACACTAAATTATTGTCAATTATGAATATTCCTATTTCTCATAAATAACTATTCCTACATACGTTTCTATTCTTATTCCCCAAAGGATCATATATTTTCATACATGAATATACCTACCTTTTAAATTCTTACCGGTTTCACACTTTTTCTACTAAATTCAAAAATTGCATATTCAGTAAATATTCTATTTTCTGAATATAACTTTTCCTTAAGTACGTCTGTTCAACATGAATCAGCAATAACTCTGTCCCTACTATAATATAATAAGCCTAATTTGACTGAATTTAACCACGTCTTTATGAACCTTTTGCTCTTATCATAAAAATTAATTATGCTTATAAATAATATCAAGTGCTTTATTATTAAACAATGAATATTTTTTCTTGGTTTAAGATGAATTATTTCGATTTTTATTGGATCTGCCACACTGTTTACACAATTTTTGTGTAAAATTCTCTTTAATCGTGGTTAACAAAAATAATATTGAATATTAGTCTCAAGACACTTGAGAACTTAATTATCTTCTTTGATTTAGAAATCTCGAGTTTGATTATTTTTAATGTTAAACAAAAATTTAATACTTCATAACATTTTCTAAATTCGTCAGTAATAATTTTTTTTTAAGGACTAAACCTAAATTTCAAACATCAGTACAAACTTATTTTATAAAAATATGGAAGCTAGAGCTATCCACAAACAAGCCAGAACTTGAAGGCTCAAGTGTATTTCGAAGTACCAGACACCAGGAATAAGTGAATAAAAGTTCCATTTTCCTGAGATAACACAGGTGATCTCCTTCCAGCGATTTTTTCCAAAACATCGCTAAAAAAGGAAACCTTCCAACTCCCAAAATATGTCGAGAAAAGGCATGTTAAAATTCCAGACAAATTTACGATTGAGAGTTCTATAGTAATTTTAATATTTTATTTAGTTGAAAAGGGAATAATAATCTTTATCTTATGTTTGTTCGTTTGTGTCGATATAAAAATTTAGGCTCAATATCCTGTCAAAAAAACTGTAAATTCTTTCTTATCGAATGTCCAATTTTAAAGCCAAGAGTATATTTCACGTAAGGTAATGGTGATGAAGATACCGCACTTCCGCAAAGTCATGTTGGCAACACTGTTGAAGGAAAAATTGCATTACTGATATGTGCTGGGTAGTCAACAGATCTTCTGTTCGAGTTTTTGTGGCAAGAAACCTTGGTTCCTTCTTGCATTTTATTTTAAAGTGAATTGGATGTTTGATGACAAGCTTTAAAATAATTTACTTGAATTTTGATGCCAGTAGTAGAGGAGAATGAATTGTTCGATTTCATCCGTTAATTTATGAAGTAATTAGCAAATTTTGCGTATATTGCGGTAGTATTTAATTCCGGTGATTTGACCCTCATTATTTAATTTAAAAAATGTAAAATAATAAAAAATTAAAATTTGCTAATACAGCCAACATTCATGGAGACTAAGATGCCGCACCAATATTGAAATAACTCGGTGCAGAATGATACTTAATTGATTAAATTTCATGAATAATTGGAATAGGTACCGTCTTGTATCATTTTCTTTTTATTTCTCTTAAATTTTAGGGAAATACATTGGAAAAATATATTGTGATTTGAAGAACTGAAGAATGTCTTAAGAAAACAATTCAAACTGATTTTTTTCTATTTTCGGAAGCCCATAAAAATAATTCTATGTAGTTATTTTTTGATTTTAGTAGATTTTTTCTAAAAATTTCGACAATTTTGGATTTGACCTATTTTTTTTTTTTTTTTGAAATACATTCAAATTTCTATAAGCCATCTTAATCATCATTGTGCGGTGGCATCTTACCCATCCCATCAGGTAAGATGTCCAAAATTAGAGTTTTTTTATTTTATTTTTATTACTCTTACTCTGTTATTTTTGAATAAACATTTGATTGAATGGTAACAAATGATGCATAATGCCTTGAAATTCATATATGCGTAATACTCTCCTATTCGAATCTGTTTCAAGTATCTTCCTCTTCTTTATCTTATTTTACGGACCTGTAAGAATTTATTAGAAAGGTGTGCAACAGTTGGTTTCAAGTTTTGATGAGAGAATTGGCGGGAGAAATGCCTCATCATGAGTGGGTAATATAGGCGTGTTCCAAAGTGATCTCCTACTTCTATACAACTAGAGTCCTCCTAATCTCATAACAGCTGGAGTTTATGAAGTTTCGATATTTTTTATTAAATTTTGTGAAATTTCTTGGGCATTTAAATAGGAGAAAGGAAATAAAAGTTTTGAGAAATTTCGATTACTTACAATAAGTATTGGTGTCTTGATATTGGTCTTGCATAATGGGTTTTGGTTTAGTTTTGGGATGGTCGGTCTCGATTTCAGCCTTGCCACTGTGGGTATGGTATTGGTCTGGGCTTTGGATTTTTAGTAGGATACTTTTTTTTCATTTCATTTTTTTTTCTGTTATTATTGTCTAACTCAAACCCTAATTTAATTCTCATTTTATCTTTTTCGTATACTTCAAGGACAACATTACGATCTTTAAATCTTTTCTTTTCACTTTCTATTACTGTATTTCTAGTTTCGGGATCTCTGATTAAGTTTATATCTATCATTGGAGTAAAAAATTATTTTTGGAAATAAATAGTACTTCAGTAAAGAAAGAAAATGTTGTCTTGCTTATCGAAAATTTTTAGTCGAGCCACTTTTCTCTTGAACTTTGTTTTGCTTAATCGGGAAAAGAGGTTAAATTTACTACGTACTTATCCCCACGTATACAACACAGGTATGTACCTAAATGCATTAAAATTATGTGATTATAACTTAATAGGCTACTTATGGTACTCTTTTTTGTTTCCAAACATTAAACAAAAATTTGTTCAAAAAAAAAAAAAAAAAAAAAACAGCAAACAAACCTATAAAAAGCACAAAAACACGTAGATATTTACCATAGCGTTTGGATGGTAAACGACTTCCTTGGGATTTTCAATTAATGGTCTTCGCTTTGAATTGTGTTTATATAATGTGTTTTATCCATTGTGGCCGCACAGGGTATATTACCTTCTTGTTTCAATTGGTTACGAACACGTTCATTATTCAGCCTCGCTATCTAATATTCGTACATAATATTAAAGTTTTACCCAACGAATTACCGCGTTAAATATAACAAATTTATGGTTTCGTAGTGTTGTGCCACATTCTGCTCGGATGGTATTTTCCCTAAAAATTTATTGCCTACGACCTCGCGTATAATACCCTGCGACCACCGACCCTACATACTTCACTCATTGTCGGTGCCATAATCCTCGCCATGTTCTTCACTCGTAGCCACACTTTGACGAATGCTCCAAAATGTTTCGCGAAAATTTAATCGCTTTTTATGGGCTTTCAGTGGCGTTGGTAAATGCTGTCATAATTACGACGAATAGTCTGGTCCACGAAAAACGATGGCGTAGAATATTATAAATGGTGCGGCTAAATATTTCGGTTGTTGAGAAATAAAACGTCACGTTTAAGAAACGTCGTAAACGCTTTTTGCAGCGCTGGCAGTTCAACGATTCAGACTGCGAAGAAGAATTGACGAAGAAATTCTCGAACCTCTTCGACTGTAATGGGTCTTACCTCTTTTGAAGCTAGCCGAAAATGTGTTTTCCATCATTCTACTCCAGTGATGACCACAAGCAAACCTACAGAAGCAAGACCAAGACCTAAATCGGCTATGCATAATCAAGACCAAGACCTGGAGTAACATGTCTGCAGAAACATGGGGGGCCTGTACAGGCTATCAAGACTCAATGCAAAACTTGAGAAAAAAAACGAACGAAAATGATAAAATGTTCGCATTCTTGTTTCATACTCAAATATACTTGCCACTTTTTAGTGTTTATTTTTTTTTTTCATCATTCGAATTGAACGGAGACACCGAGTGCCTTCGTAACTCTCCTGATTATAAGTCACTATATTATTACTGATACTAAAAAAAAATTTCTTCCCTAGAAAACCCGGTTTTCTCGATATTTATATCGATAATTATCGATATATCGGTATTTCATTGCTAGTTTCAGGTCGTGAAATTACAAAAAAACTATCGAAAGTTATCCATATCTTTAACAAAAATATTGATCTGTCGATGTTTGATCGCTAAAAACCGCTTTTCTAGAAATTTTTTATTTCCAGTTTTCTCGAGAACCACTGAATCGATGAGTACCAAACATCTTTCAGACCTGCTCCCATATAATAGCTATCATTCGTACGAATTTCAGCCCTATCTGTCAGGTACTTTTCTCAAAACCGAGAACACAACATTTATTCCAAAAATTTTTCTTCTCCAGATTTTTCCTGAAATTACTGAATAAATGGGCACTAAACTTCTAGGAAACTTGTACTAACATAAGGAAAATCTATCGTGAAAATGTCAACCCGATCGATTTCGTCATTTTCTCAGAATCCTGGAAAAACAACATTTCCAGGAATTTTTTGCTTTCCGATTTTCTCAGAAACTAATTTACCGATAGGAAAAAAACTTTTTTCAGACCTGCTCCAATATGAGAACTATCTTTCGTAAAAATTTCAGCCCTATTCACCCGACAGTTTTCTTAGAACCGTGAACACAAAATTTTGGGCGATACATACGTACACATACACATACGTATAAAAAAATTAGGTCAAAATGAAAAAATGGTAGGTACCTACCAAACGTTTTCTTTTCTCATGAAACGGATAATTTTCATCATCCCCACCCCCAACCCTACCATGAGGTCAATTTCAATACTCCATTTGCAAGTACACCGGGTAAAAAGCCTACAGTGAGACTTGAACCGTCGCAGCATGCGTGACAGTCCAATACCTTAAGAACTTTTCCGGAAATACAGCTAATCTTTTTAGAACAATCAGACCGTCTATTTCCTGAGAAATGGGGTTAATTCTAAAAAATATGAAAACCTACGCACTAGTGATGATATTTTTTGAAAATTTTTGTAATCCGTAACGACTGATATTTTTCAAGAAGTTATCTATATTTACCCACAAGTTGTCGAAGTTTGAAATTTTGAATTACCGGTGAGAAAAAAAAAATGATTCTGTGACAGTACACTTGGTTAAAGTTCTGTCTGATGTGAGCATATAGTAAATTGTTTGCGTCCAATGAAATAATATTTTAAGTAACAACCAAAATATAACACTTCACAATCTCAAATGAAATAATATTTTCACTAATGGGTGAAATTAAACTCTTCACAATTGATTCACACAACCTCCATAGATCATTTCCTAATGTTTTCTCCGTCAATTTATACCAGTGAATAATTGTTTTTCAATGAATCGATTGGAATTGAACAGGCCAAGCTCTCACAATCGTTGTGATGCGTTTCATGACCGTTTTTTAGTTTACCACCATGTGCAAGAAAGTTTCACTTCAAAAAGGAGTGAGTTCCGCCAAGGCCATACTCATGAAGGATTGGTGGCTAAATATAAAATTATCCGAACGTAACTCTCATTGTGTAGATGTGCGCAATGGGCACTCACACAACCACACACCTACATGTCACATAACATACAAAAAAGAGAGCTACAGTTGAAAAGTTAGAGTTATACGAATCTGACAATTGTAATTCTCGTTTATAGCCCCCACCATAGACCAAGCACTAAGGTGTTTATACATCAAAAAGAAAAATGCCCAGCAGGGCTGGAGTTAGGGTGGCAAGGGGGCACAACTTGCCCACTGGGATGTTGGTAAGTTGGGTTATTTTGCTCATGAGTTGGGAAGTTTGCAAATCGTGGAAGTTTACTTACTTTTTTCTAATTTTCTTGAGACAAATTCAAAATTTTCAGCTGTAAGAAATTTCAAAGATTTCAGTTGGCCATTTTTGTTTTTCTTCTTCCCCTAAAAAGGCCTTTCACTACCGCAGTGATGCGCAGTTAGGTGTTAGATCATAGAATTATAGAAGTCACATTCGCTTCACATTCTACGTTTTATTATGAAATAAACATTCAGTGTGAAATATCTAGCGATGAAAATTTTTAATTCCTGCATAAAATAGCCGGCAGTGCCTTCAAAAATTTTTTTCAGCTTTGTTTTTACGTAGCTCACTCTATGATAAGCGCGCATCGTCTGTATAAACAATGCAGCCGGTTTGTCTCTCGTCTTATCATACGTTTAGAATAATTATGACAGTGAGGCAGAAGAGGAATTTGGTAGACTTTCGGTAAAGAAAAGTCATCATTTGTTGTAGTGAAGAGCAAATGCAAGACTAAGAGACCATATCAGCGCCTGGTCATCTAACTTGTATTGGTATTTGTCCGGCATCAACACTATTAAACCTGTACTTGGTTTTATGGATACCGATATTAAACTCGCCATTTTTTTCCTTCTGGAAGAAACATGAATCTGAACTCGTAACGAACGGGTAACCGTTTAATTACGGAGAAATAAATAAAACTAAACCGATAAACATCGCAAACAATTCAAGAAGCAACGATGAAATATTTCACATTTTGTCATAATTTTTTCTCGAGTTTTGCTATTGGTCTTGGTGTTACAGTTTTGATACTGACCTAGCACAGTCGAGTCTTGGTATTGGTCATACACAATGCAGTTTAGGTTTTGGTCTTGCATATATATATATAGGCCCAGTTGGTTTTCGTCTTGATTTAGCTGAAAATGCGAAACCATGACCGAGACTGCAACACTACGACTAATTTTACTCGTTATTATCTTACTAATGGGAACGATTCTGGTAACGTATTCTGTGGTCATCTTCGAAAAGCTGATGAGTCACTTTTTCAATTTTTCATGCGACCATAAATATTATTTTAGATAATTACGTTTGCTTATGGTATTATGTTTTTGCAGCCCTCAAATGAATCATACCGGGTTTAACGATGTGAATTGAGAAGAAACTGCGTAGAACCAGTAGCGGAAGAAAAAAGGCCGTACGAAATGCTTGAAAAGACCCATTTTAATATCAGGATGGAGGATCTACTGTTTTGTTTTATAAGGCTATGAACAGCTAAAAAAGTTTTTTGGAAAAATGTCCTATAGTCTAATTTCGCTGAGTTCATACCTGCCTGTTAGGTCCGCCTCCGCATAGAACTTATTTGTCAGCTTTTACCGGCTCGAAGAATGCATTTCCTTTTAAACACATAGACGTTTGCACAAAAAATCGCAATTTCGTGGCTTATCAGCACTTTGAAAATAAGCGAAAACTCGAAAATCGAAAATTTTTTCTGTTACGACCATCGAATTCCATTCGAGTGGTATGCACGAGACACGAAGTTATTTGACCTACTTATTCACGAATAGTTAGGCTCATATTCACAAAAGTCACTTTAACCTGTCTTCGCTTAAACTTCACTTAAAAATGATTTTTGACACAATTTTGAATCTAAGAGTGTGGTAACATTTTATTCTTACATTAGTCTCGAAACCAGCCAGACAGTGGGTCCAATAAGACCAACGCGGACCGTATTCCTTTCCTGCCTATAAAATTAACATCATTCGTGCGGTTTCACATTATGCGCTACGCTACAATTCGGCTCATCCCCACCACTGGTACATTATTGAAAATGTTTTCATATATTACAGCATGCGAAAGATTTGCTCCGTAAGCTTAATAAGAAGGTTCAAAGTTCGAGCACCTCAAAACGTACGCTCAACGACAAATCCTGCAGATTATCTCTTAAAGAAAGGATTCTTGAAACTCTCGCACTAATTTCCTCGCATTCATTTTCGCCGACGAGAAAATAAATTTTCTGTAGTTCGTCTAAGACATTTTGTCAGACGCGAAAATTCTTAATCCTTTTGAAAAGGAAAATAAATGAAACGCGTATAATTTTTCTAAGACTTGAGAAGAAAAAAAAAGAAGAAGATAAATAAAAGAGGTCGAAAAGAAAGGCTGTTCTATTTAAAAAAAGTTTTTCCACACAAATTCGCCCTTAAGTTTCTTTTATTATTCACCAAGGTGGTAGGTTATGTAGGCTCTATGGATTGGGTACGAAAAAAAAAAAAAGATAAAAAAAGCTTTTCTACTATAATTAGGCTTTTTTCTTTGCAAGCCTACCTGCTTTTTTAATGTATATGAGTTGATGGAAAAATTTTCAGAGCTGAAAAAGCTCGATAAAAAAAATACGGTTTAAATTTATCTGCTGGTTGGGGGGCTTTTTCTTTTGGTTCTTTGATTTTTTTGTACCGAGCTTTCTTTTTCTTTTCGTTACTCGTTCTCCTTTTAGACATTTTTGCGACGATGAAAATTCAGTTAATCAGACAACAACGTTGACTACGAGAACTTTTTACCAAGGACAGAAATCTAGTTTGTGTTCTTTCCACTTCGTCCTTTTTCCTGCATGACACGCATCATCGAGCTTTACTGACTGATGACCTTATTCTTAATTCTTTCTTCCAAAGTGGTACGTTTTACTTCTTCCGTATTTATTTTTCTTTTTGGCACGATTAATGAACGTAGGTTTTTATCTGGGTAACCACGTAAATTGTAAAAAAACGTTAGAAAATCTATCGAAAATTAGCTGATTTTGTGACAAGAATAGTTAGGCACTACTTTTTAATGTCCAGTTGCGTGCACTACTTGCTAAGGTGTTTAGATACTTTGATGAACGAACCCCAAACGCCGCCCAAAAACGTATCAGTAACTGCGGTAAAATTTGACAAAAGAATGAATAGAATATTTGTAAAAACTTCCAAAATTTGAACTTGAAAGTGCTGACTTCATTTCAAGAGTTCAACACAATGTAGTATGTCATATGGGGTGACCTCGTGTCACCAAAACCAAATCCATAAGACAAAACACAAAATCACACCTAAAACTTGCTACAAGTAAAACATACGGAGACGACAACAGCGCGTATTAAGCATAAGAATATACATAAATGTATAACATACCATACAATTACAAAAATTCAGCTGGTTGATTTGATACAAAATTATGAAAAAGTATTATGATGTCAGGTCCATATGTTGAAACAAAACTGGAGACATGAATGTAATTAAATGCAGGAATATGTTTTAAAGACAGTAAGACAAAGAGTAATTTCATCTACATTCGGATAAGTTAAAGCAAGCTATAGCTTATCAGAATGTAGGGGAAATTAGTAGATTGATGAATTTGATTTCTTTCTTATCAAGATAAGAAAGAGGAGAAATTTATCAACATTTGAAAAATGAATGAAATCTGGTAAAAACCCACCGTAATAGTTTTTCATCAGGTGACCAGACAGAAATACCAAGAATACTAGACAATAACCAAAAATCTATAGTTAAATTTACAAAATCAACTTATATTCTCCCAATTTCTCTGTACAAAATAACAACCACTGGACATAATACTTACTTGACCATTGTGCTTTATAATATACTACTGCGTACCGAGGTAGGTTCGTGTAACTTAAAAATTTGTTTTATAAAATGTTTAATCACCTTGTGTTTGTTATTGGTAGGTTTGACAGTAATTACAATTTATTGCGAATAACAAGATAGTGAGAGAAAAAGTAGAATTTGTTTGTGCGATAGCACCTATCAAATTTACAATGAATTTGTGTATTTGTATCTACAGGGTGACCCAAAAGTCATGCAACCCAAACCTTCAAATGTAAAAATATTGAAAAAAAAGATACTTACAAGGCTGAACCTTGGCACAGTTGCAAAAGTTGGTTACTCAACTATTCATGCAAAGTTTCAGCTCTGTATCTTAATCTAACTTTGAGGAATTTTTGATTTTTAATTATAATTTTTTCATGTTTGAAAAAAAATTTTGGAAAATTTTTAATGGTAAAAGTTCTCAAAAAATTCTGAAACTTGGTACAATAATAGAGAATGATTACCTGATTAAATGGGTAAAGTTTCACTTCAGTACTTTTATCCTTGTTTTTTTAAGGAACTTTTTTTATGGTCTATACCATGCTTTCAAAACAAATAAAAAAAATTTTTAAATTTCAAAAATTTTATTTCATCCTCCCCATTGATCTGCATTTTGGTGCAGTACTTCACTTTATGGCAAATTTTTGTCATAACAGTTTCCTTAAATTTGTTTGGGTATGCAACTTTTCATATGTCAATGTTTTTTTCTTATGAGCACCTACAATGAGCAGTTATGCAACTTTTTATTCAGTGTGCACAAAAAGTTGCATAATCACATAATTGAGTAACCATTTGCCTATCATTGTCCCATGTTTCAAAACTTTCTGAAAATTTTTGCAGTTTAAAATTTTTTGATTCGTTTTTTATTTGTACAGATCACTAGGAAAATTCTTAAAAAAAAAAAACATTGAGATTAGAAAGTGAAACTTTACCTGCTTAATCTGATAATCATCCTCCATTATTGTGGCAAGTTTCAGAATTTTTGGAAAACTTTTACCATTTAAAATATTTTAAAGTTTGTTTTGCCACAAATACAAAAATTGAAATTAAAAATCAAAAATTACTTAAAATTAGACTACTAAAAATACATAGCTAAAATTTTGCATAAATAATTGAGTAACCCACTCCTACAAGAGTGGAAAATTTCAACTCTTTATCTCTTTTTTTTGAATTTTCACATTTGAATGTTTGGGTTGCACGACTTTTGGGTCATTCGGTAGTTACAAGTCATGAAGTGTCGCTCCACGGCGCTTTAGTTTATGTCAGCCCTGGATTTTTTCTGGCATACCTGTAGGTAACACTGTAGAATTCGTTTTTTCAGCGGAAGCATGAAACATTTTTTTTGTGTCTGTGTGTGGTTGTGTGGGTTGTGGCGCATATGCTGTTAATTTTGCGAGTGAATTTTTCGGCCGCAATTATAACTCTCGAATTTTAACTCTCGAACAAATGTTTCTTTACGTTTATTATAGTGAAGTTTCTGGGAGAAAGTAGTAGAAAAAATTAGTAGGTACTATTAAATTGTTGCTGCAATAACCACAGAGTAATTAACGAGTAACACAAACCTGTTAGCTTTAGTAGCTGTACACAGTAGGCACCTTGTATACCTAAATAAGTCATAAAAAAAAAAAAAAAAGGAAAGAAAAGGAGAAGAAATCCTGACCAGTGGTCTTCAACTTTTTTGTGCTCACGGACTGAAATACGTTCTCGGAAAAGTACGACCGGCCACGAAACAATAAACGCACTAAAAATTCAGTAGCATCAGTGCCTAACGTTGGATTCATCTCTGAGGTGGGAGTTACTAATCATTAAAAAAACTATTTTAGGAAAAAAAAAAACATAAAAAACAACCTACTTCACTTAACTACCCATTGTAAGATAAAGGACTGCAGAAATGTCTTTTTTATATTTAAAAAAAAAAAAAATCTTATTTCACCATTCCACCCACTATGAGATATAGGCCAACCTTTTGGTAAGACGTTCTTAGCTAGAAATGGTATAAGAAAAATGGTCGTTCGCTATAAATTGTCATTCCACAAAAGGGATTTGGGAAAACATAAGGATGTCTATACGTGCACTTATTCTGAAAATGGCAGATCCTTTCTTTTTTTTAAAGTACTCACATTTCGTCAATGGAGACATAAAATTGTCTGAAGTGACGAATTTTTTACAGATTCTGCGAAATTATGGAGGCTATTCTACGAACAAAACCATCTTTATGGTTTGAATTTTATCGGAATACGCTGTACAGAATTCCGTAAGGTCGAACGAAACTAAGGTATGTCCAACTGCGCGGTCGATTGAAAAATAACGATTCGGTACTTACGATGATCCAGGAAGTGAATAGAAGGACTTGTGGAAGGAACGCATTGAAAATTCTGTAGCTGTTGAAAGTTATTTTAGGCTGAATAGATAGGTAATGGTAGGCCTACAGCATTTTGGTCCTTAAACTCGGGTGCATTAATTTATCAAGGACCTATACAGTCACTACCTACCGTACCGAGTATGCAGTTGAATTTCGCTATCCAAATTTCGTTTCTCTTCATTTTATGCTGCATGATTGGAACTAGGTATCGATTGCGAATCAGTGGCCTCAAAATAACCTACAGTGATGTAAACAGGTAATCAACCAACGTAGCGACCATTTTGGGTTTGCAGTTATTATGCGTATTTATGTAGCTATATACCATTTTTGGCTGGTAGGAATATCATAATGACTGATAAAAAATACGACGTGTAGGTATCCAAAGGGCATCGACATACACAAAAAAAATAAAATAAAAATGGAGTCACCAACCTTAAAAGATATCAAAATTTTTCGTCTACATTCGCTAGCTGTGCATCACTGATCGACTAGCGTAGGAGAAAAACAAATTTCCGGTTGCTTCTTTGTACTGGTGATGAGTGGAATTACGATAGTGAGTGACTTCAGAAGAAAAAAAAAAAAAAGTCATGGAAAGTAACAAAATGTACAACGCAAATACGTATACACGATAATTCAATTTACTGTTGTAACAATCGTATTCTTGATAAAAAAAATACCCGAATGCTGTAGATATAGTTAGTTTTTTTTTTCCATCGACATATATATATATATATATATATATATATATATATAGTAAGTACGTATATGTACATAGGTACCCTACGTCTAATATGTACGTATAGGTACGTATATACAGTAATACGTACGCTATAAAGTAAACTTCGCTCGAGTTATTCGTCGATAAATTGAAACCTAAATTCGCAATTTTATATTCGACGAACACAATGGGTTCGATTGACGAGATGATGCCATCAGACAGGGAAGAAGATTTTAGAAGAGAAATTTATACCGTTGCATGGCGGACGGGGTGAACGCAGAAACGAAATGAAAAATGAAAATGAAAAATCGAACGAAACGGAAATAAAAGACTGAAGTGTCAAGTGGTGCTGAAACAAAATATGCTGACAAACCACGTGTCACATATAGTTGGGTAGGTACTATATTATGTATACACTCGTACCTACCTAATTTTCACAGTTTCCTTCTTTTGTGCACTTCGTTTGGGGTACGTACCGACGTAAATCTTTCTCCAAGACCGTTCCCCTTTGCCCACAACATCATTGCCCATCTTTTTGTACGGTTTCTTTTAGCTTCGTTTAATCGTAACGGCGACCATACAAACGGTTAGCCCGTGTACTGGTTGGGTACCTATGTATATGAAGTATGAACGAAGTGAGTACCAACTGCTATATTTTGTATTCGAGTTATACGTTATTTTGATGAGGCATTAGCACGCGAGTACCGCTAAATATACGCCTCGTTTACGCGAATTTACGACCGTTTTGCAGATGCGTTTGGAATTTTATGCAAAATTTCGTACGGCATGCGCCAACGGCGAAAAGGCGATAACATCTTCGTGGTGTAGAATATGGTGCGAGTAGGACGGCCTCATTGTCTTCGTCACTTCGCCACTAATCCACCAGCAGAAAGTCTACACCACTCGTAGACATACGTTATAGTATGCTTTTAGTGGGTACACGTAGGTATTTGATTTGTCACTTACCATCCTGGTGGATTTATCACCATTCGTCATAGATGAAGCGAATAAAGTATTGATTTGATGCTTACCTGAAACGGAAATAAAAAAATGTATAAGTACAATTAACCTTTGGCGCACTAAAGGGCATATACGTGAGGCATTGTGGGCATGATCGAGTAATACGAGGCTGACTGAACACTGAAAACGGATTTCTTCTCTATACTTAGGCTACTTCCATTTATTCTGGGTAAGTATGTTTTACCAGAGATGTGGGGATGCGACTACAAAATCGGATGTGATATAATTCGATGTGAGATATTCAGATAACATCCGATTCGAGGTAACGCAACTGGATGTAATAAAATCAGCTGGAATCAAATCAAAAGCAACAAAATCAGATGCAAATTGGGTGTAATAAAATTGGATACAACAAAATTTAATTCAGTTAAATCAGATTTGATAAAATTAGATGCAGCAAAATTAGGGGCCTAAAAGAAAAATGAGGGTGACAGAATTAGATGCAACCAAATCAGATGCAACCAAACCAGGTATAATGAAAATAAGTGTAATAAAATTGGTTACAACAAAATTTGATTCGATCAAATCAGATTTGATAAAATTAGATGCAGCAAAATTAAGGGCCTAAAAGAAAAATGAGGGTGACAGAATTAGATGCAACAAATCAGATGCAACCAAACAAGGTATAACGAAAATAAATGTAATAAAATTGGTTACAACAAAATTTAATTCAGTCAAATCAGATTTGATAAAATTAGATGCAGAAAAATTAGGTGTACTACAATAAAATTGGAGGTGACAGAATCAGATGCAACAAAATCATACACAACACAATCAGACGCAACAAAATTAGATTTGAGAAAATTGAATTCAATAAAATTAGAAGTCACCAAATCAGAATCAATCAAATCAGATGCAATAAAATCAGTCTGCATAAAATCAGATGTAGTGAAACTGAATGGAACAAAATTGGATGTAATCAAATCGGGTGACATTAAATCAGACGCAACAAAATCAGACACAACGGAATTCAATTCGATTAAACTGGATGGCATTAAGACGGATGAAATGAAATCTGATGTAACAAAATCAAATGTAACAAGATCGGATGCAGCCAAATTGGATTCGACGAGATCCGATAATTGTAACAAAGTTGGAAGCCACAAAAATGGATACAAAGAAATCAGATGGAATAAAACTGCATTAGTATACCTTGTGTACCAACATTGGGTGACATAAAAATTTATTAAAACATCTGAATCCCTTTTATATCATGTCTTATTCCTGAAATAGACTACCTGGGTAGTTATTCACTCATTTTGTCTCCTTCACAGTGAACGGGAACCCTATTTTTGATGTGCAAACATCTCGATGCTCCGTCTACGCTCTAGTAGGGGCCAAAATGAGAATTACGATCGTACGTCTTACAAGTTAGAGACTTACGATATTGTAACTGTTGGCGTGTAGGTGTGTGGTTGTGTAACACGCACACAACCACGCCATTACGTTTACACATCAATCCTTCATGAGTTCCCGTTTGGAACTCGCGCCTTTTTTTGAATAATAAATTTCATTCTTGATGGATTTTGGAATAGAGGGAATTTTTCGAAAGCTAAAAATAAAATATTAAGGCTGGTATATCTACAAGTAAGGATAACATACCACCCTTCTAGGAGCAGAAAGGACCAACGACAAAAAAGTAAATTTTACAGGAGAACAAAAAAAATGATTATTTCATATAAACTCTGGCTAAACCGTGAAAAGATAACTTGCAATAATGGCACTGATGGCTCACCTGGGGTCCTAGCATCGTATGCAGATGGTTTGTTTACAAGACAACATATTGCGTACAAACGCCATTTAGACGAAAAAAAAGTTAACCCTATTCATTCTTGGTTTTTTAGAGGTCCGATATCAACCTAGGATATCATGAAACAGTTCTGATTTTGGAAACTCATTGTCTAGGCTGGTACCGGTAGTCGCCTACATCTAAATGTTGTCCATTTGATATTCAGCGGAAACCTTAATATTGTATTCAATGGAGTCAGTTTTTGATATCATTGGCCGAGACTGATACTACTGAGGTCGAGGAGGCATCATGGAGGTATAAAAGAGAAAAAATGTACGTAAGAACAACAACTTTATCATTTCACGGCGATACGAATAATAGAGAAAGTTAACATTTTAACGGACAAGAATCAATCAGTTATAGCTACGAGAGATATTCATTAGTATCAGTATGCAGTCAGTGTTGCCACACACGTAATGTTAAATACTATAATCATTAATGAACAATAAATACAAGTGGTACAGGAAGGGCCAGGTAATGGGGATTGGTATCCCAATAGATACAGCATTAATCACCATTGTAAAACGATGGTGTAACAAATGGGTGCCCATCTTTAAGATAAGAAGTATGATTTGGTTTTTCATGTACGCAGGGCTGCAGTTAGGTACACTTCAAATAATTCATCGAGTAGGTAAGTACGAATTTTATTTTGTGATATTTTGTTCTCTATATCAACGTAATGGGTACGGTACTTAGAATGAAATACTCTACTGAAGATGTACTCTTTCTAGGAGAGAGATTCAAACAATAACAGTGATGTGTCTTGTCTTTTGTTGTAGGAATATATAATTTTTCCCTAAATACTTTTACTTCTTTAAAATATTCGTACTAATTGTAGCCTATAATAGGCATTTATTATACGTTTTCATCTTAAACTGGTACTCATTCTAATCTAAAAAGAAATTATTGTAAGTTGACAATATAGTAAATATATAATTAGTCTTCCACATTATACTCGTATAGTTGTTCTTAAAAATAAAAAATAAAAAACGATTTCCATGAGATTATTGAACGATTCCATTCAACAAGTGCAGTGTCGAACCTCACTCTATTTTAGTGCAGGTACTCGGTATTCTAACATTAGAAATGAATAAATAATAAAAATTTATCTTTAGAGCAGCCATTGATTTTCATGGTATCCAAGGATGAATTTTTCAATAACATTACGGAGTTTCGAACTAATCAGTTATCTGGAATATACAATAGTGTGGTTGTGAGGCCCAGAGTCTAACTATTGTGTCACATAAATCCCATACCAACGAAGCAGATGCGTTGCCCTTCACCTTCAGTTAACGTTTTGAAAGAAAACAACAAAATTTTTTCTAGCCATATTACTACAATATAAACAATGGTAGGTAGGTACATTGTGTGACAAGTACGTAATGTGGGCTATTTTTTTACCGAGTGTGAAGAAATAGCAGACGAGCCGAAGGACTTGACAAGAGTTAAAATAACTACAAACACTTGTAGCACACTATACTTGTAACTAATGCACAAAAAAAAGTATAGCAACAACTCTCACTCGCAATAAAAAAAAACTCATAAAGGAAATAAATTTTGGAAATTTTAGCTAAAAAAACATAAAAATGGCAATTTTTCTATTATTTTGCATTTTTTTGTTCGATTATTTTCAAACAGCTGAGAACAATTAACAAATTATAAGGAAAGTAGTTTTAAATAAATTTTTCCTCTTTCTATTAGTACCAATCCCAGATTTCTAGCTTAAACAGGGGCCGAAGAATCATTGAGTGGAAGAAGAGAGGTTTCTGGATTTCAAAAAAAAAATTTTGCATCAATATGCATTTTTTTTATTTGTTTATTTTCAAATTGTTAAAGATGATTAAAAAATTAAACGAAAACTAATTTCAGGAAAGTTTTCTCCTCTTTTTAGAGATACCATTTTCAGCTCTCTAGCTTAAATAGCGACAGAGGAATCATTGAAGGAGAGAGGAGAAGTTTCTAGATTCCAAAAACAGAAAATTTTCCATAAATTTCCGTTTTTTCGTTTATTTGTTGTCAAATAGCTAAAGATAATTAGAAAATTATATGGAAATTTTTTGAATTTTATCTGCTTTCGATCATTACAATTTGAGGCTGAGGAATTATTTGAGACTTTTTTTTTGAAAATTGAAGTGTTGTGTTTGATAATGATTTCAAAATGGTTATATGTTTGAATGTTTGAATGTTTTACACCCTGTCGCGCAGGATTGGGATGTGCAACAGGGTGTAAAGTATTTTACACACTCTTGCGCAGGATTTGGATGCGCCAGAGATTGTAAAATTATCGTCTACTTCGCAGGCCAAAAATTCGGTTACCATTTACATTCTTTGTATATGCATGTGAAACTCGTTCTTTTATGCATGTGTTGCAAAAAAACATTTTTTAATTTCCGATATAGGTAAAGCTTATTTTGTGCATGAAGCGCTATTTTTCCATCCATGAAAATTAGGTCTAACGTCTTCCTTGATTTAAGTATCTCAGCAGTTTTAATAAATTACTTTTCAACAACATCAGGTTATAGTTTCGTGAAACGAAACAAAATTCAAATAATAATAATAATACTTAATGAAAAAAAAAAAAAAAAAAAAAAAAGGAACATTTAAAGTCCCTTTTACAATACACATATTTTTCAAAGCACGCATGCTTTTTTCTTCTCCTTTTTGATAAAATTTGAAAATATTTACGCTTTTTTTACCCTATTTTAACTTTTTTTTTTTTTTCTATTTGTTTCATCCATCAGTGAAAAAGTGAAAAAGTGAATAAAAAAAGAAAAAAAGGGAGAAAAACGCTTAATACCGTTACAAATCGTGAGCCACTGAAACACTTTTTACCCCATCTACACGAATACAATGACTCAGAAACACATCCCTTTTTAACGTTTATTTTTTTTATTTTTTTTTTATTTTCACTTCAGCACAGAAAAGATAACGTGTTAATATATCGCTTTGTCTACGCTTTTCACGGGCAAAAGAAGTTGTAGGGAAAGTGGTTGTAACGCTATCGAGTAATTTAATTGCGAAAAATGGTAGGTAGCCTATCTATAGACAATTTTTTATCCGACAATTATTACTTTTTTAAACTTCTGGAAATGCGAAGATACGGACGGAGCAGAAAAGAGCACAGAAAATAAATTACTAAAAGAAAAAAATTAGATTTTCGACGAGCATTACCTACAGCAAAAAAAGAAGTAGATTTTCTTTCGAAGCAAACCTACTTAAAAATGATGGGTTCAGTCCTGATTCAACTTAAAATTGTAGCACAGGACTATCCTCGCCGATACAATGTCTGAGCTAAGAAAAAAAACTCTGCAATTTCGCTGTGGCAGAATGAGAATAAGTGTATCCATATAATTACGCTTTGCAGTACAGATGTAGCATACGATTTGCATACCCACTATATGATGAAGTGGAGTCACCGACGAGGTAATTGCTACCACCTCATTATTGGCAGAACTGGTCATTTTAATTACATTTTCATGTTTTCCATTTCTGCTGCGCTGTTTAAATATGCTATCTTAAAAAACAATTTCTCGGATGGTTTCGTTATTTTTGATCCTTGACACAAAAACCAACGTAGTCGCAAAAGCATAACTAATTATCTAATTATGTGTGTTCTTCAATTGGCGATATGATAAGGAGATTGTATTTTAAGATAGCAGAATTGTGAATTACGATTAGTTAAATAAGTTTTTTCATTCTAATTTATTTATTTTATTTTCGAGATAAGGATTTATGTTAAATGCAGTTTGAGGGAAATGGAGACTATTCGTTATGGGGCTATGAGGACCCTAATAACAAGTGCTTCGTTGATTAAAAAATTGGTCAAACATTTATTTGCAAATGGAAAAGAACATTCGCATTTCCCATTGATGTTTTTAAATATTGAAAATACAATATTCTGATAATTTCTTATATTTTTCATGGGTGGTCCTGAATTCCCCAAGTAGGCAATGGAAGATCTAATGTGTATAAGTTCAACAAACTCAAATATCTGGGCTTTAAGCCAGAACTGCATAACCGACTAAACCTTAACCAAACACCAATCCTTGATTAACCTTGGTTATCAAATACCGCTTAGGGTACATCTGGCGGTGATAAAATATCAAACTCGCCTTGCATATCCAGCCACGTATTTGTTTTTCGACCACTTCAAACTATGCTTTGAACTTAAAAAGAACTAAAATCGGCTATGCAATCGAGGAAAAGCTCAAAAGTGGAAATTAACTAACATCAAGTTTACCACATGAAGTTTTATTCCAGGCTGGTCTCATTTCCGCAAAAAAAAAAAATTCATAATTAGCGTGAAAATAGACATTATGTATTGAGTTAAAAATTGACATTCAAAAAATTTAATAATTTACAAAAGTGTTGCCTGCCCAGCAGCCTAAAAATTGCTGGATGACAAGAGCATCTAGAAAACGTGAACAGCAAGTTGGTGAGACGCGGCTCCAATCGAAAAAAACAGGGCGAGGGAAAAATAAAACCGGTTTATTAGTAATACATACCTACTCATGGTTATGGCGTTAAGAAGGGTAGAATGAACCTACGTGTTCGAATCGCCATACCTTGTCCTATATAAAATACATTTGCCAGTTATAGCTGGCAGTGAGATGACCATTCGGTTATGTTCACCGCTTTTATTTGGCAAATATATAGGTCCAGGTTTGATTCCCCAAACAGACAAAACCTACACTAGGCAAAAAAATATTGACAATGGAGAGAAGAGAAGGGAGAATAGCTTCAACAATGCAGGTTGCATAGCCCGGTACTAAGTATTTACGGAGAATTTTAATTTTAAGGTTTATATTTTTTTGTTATTTATTCCAAAAGCTGATGGGACATACTTATCTATCTGTTGGGACATACCTTTGACTGAGGTAGCGGTCAAAATTGCTCGGAGTAATCTCACAGTAATTGTTTGCAATATTTAGTAGCAAATAATAAATTGTTAGCTATGTTCGAGGTTAACAAAAACTGTACAAATTATGGAAAATTGACCACCAGTTTTGCAAATGTGAGTTGTTCATTAATATTTAATTCTGTTGCAGGTTTCAACAAAACTGAGTAGACTACATCACTGCATGATAGTCACCCATATCTAGGAAAATTTTTTAGGATTACCTGCCTTAAATTTTGGTTTTTAGGCCTCTGAGTACTGTCGAATACAGCAGTTTTCTTAATGCCTATTTCCTACCATTTTAAGGGTGTTTGGGTTCCATTCAGACGTTAAAGGGAGACGAATGGTAAATTTAGTTTAGTCATCTATAATAATGTAAAATATCTTCTAAGCAAGATTCAGCCTGAGACCGAGACAACGATCACAACTTGACTGTGCAAGACCAAGCCAAACCGAAAGATGAGCATTTTGTTTATTGTAAAATAAACAGAATTGGTCGAGTCAGAATACAACACAAAAGTGAACGAATAAAACTTGAATCAACGATAAAATTAAACAAGAATCAGCAGAGTTGCCACTTGCTGAAATTGCAAAATCTCACAGAGAATAATGATGCATGACCAAAACTATAATCAAATGAGTAAGACTAACAACACTACCATGGTCAAGATCTATTGATCTTGCTCCGGCTTACCAGATGGAAAATAGTGATGGCAAAAATATCGATATGAATTGATTCGTATCGATTCTTGTTGAAATTATGTTGTATCGATACATATCGATGCGTATGCTGGTTGGCAGTATTTCGTTTTGAAAAGCTGATGATTCAGCTTTAAAAGCCTGACTGAGAAACTGTTAGAAAAAGTATCTATATGTATCAATACGCATCGATATATCTTGTTAAAATATCGATATTGAAAAGTATCGATGTTTGCCATGTTTATTAGTATAGAGGTTGAGGACTTGAGATGTAACAGAAAAGAAAGATTTGAGTGAAGTTACGTCCAAGAAGCGAATGTTTATTTCATAAGTTACATAATTTAAGCAAAGTACATTTTTAGAGTAATGAACGAATGGTAACGGAAATGAACGAGTGAGCGGCGGAAGTGGTATATCAGTGTAGCCGCGAATAGATATAAATAAATGTATTCGATATATGTTCGTGCGTTCGTAGGAGTGAGAGGGGAGAAGGATTGGTGGTCTCAACAATTAGAAAATGGATATTCTGAAGCGAGACAATTTTTCATCCTCTTAAGCTGGGTCCAGATTACCGCAACAAAACGTTGCTGCAACGTTGCAGCAACATGCGCAAATGTTGCTGACGACTAATGTGGACGGAAATTTGTGCTCACATGCGCAACTTTGCGCGCAAGCAAAAATATTCCGATTGTTGTCGGTACATCAAAGAGATTTGCACAAACAGGCTGTTGCAATCTGGATGGAATTTTAACCTAATCAGAACTCTGACAAAGACCATAAAGATTGAAAAGTATTTTGTGTTGTTTGAAAAATATTTAAATTTGAATCGAATTTTTTTATTCATCATGAGTGTTGAGTGGAATAATGAAAACGTTTAACCATCATCTTCTACACCCAGATCATCCAATAAATTGGATGGACCATAAATATATCTATTTACAAACAATCTTGTCATCCAATAACGACGTTTTGATTTTTTCTTTTTATTTATTACACTGTGCAATAAAATAAATGCAGCACTTGTAATTAAAACTTTTTCGGACATATTTTATTTGAAAAAGATAACAGACGCGCGCACGAACATTCGTGGAACATTACTGAATTAAAACGCGCAAGGTGTTTGAGCAAAAAATTCGCGAATGTTGCAGCAACGTTCGCAAACATTTGTTGCGGTTATCTGGACCCAGCTTTAGCCTGCACTCTATTCGAAAGCATCTATTGAAAAATGTTCAGAATTTTGAGCGAAATTTTCATTTATTTTTGTGTTATTAAAGGTATACATAAATTCACGATATAATAATAATATTATGTATTCGCAGAAAAACTTTTAACAACTTTTACACGTCCTACGACTACATCTGAATTTATGCCTGCCTAATAATGGCGGGATTACCTACTTTATCGAATTTCAAAGAACTTCATTTCCTTATCCATTTATATGCGATCAGCGCTCGACATTGTCGCGGCGGAATTGAAAAACGTCAAAGGTGAACGTTAAGAATATTTCGAAAGGCTGTAGATAAGAGATTCAGAGTATTGAGGAAAGAAAAAGTATGTAAAATATCGCGAAGAATAGTTTTATCTGCGTAACAATAATTTTTTTCTCTTACTCGCTTTCTCTCTCTCTCTCTCTCTCTCTCTCTCTCTCTCTCTCTCTCTCTCTTTCTTTCTCTCTCTCTCTCTCTCATTATGATGCAGCCGAAAAAAAGGAAAAAAGTTTCTAAATGCTTAATGTAGTTTTTGCGATAGCTTTGCCTTTATTTATTATCAACTAAGGAGTACTTCTTACGGTTTTCTCTCCCTCTTCTTTTTCTTCTCCACCTCCTTCTTTCTTTCATGTTTACCTTGCTCAGTACCTCGAAACCTTAACGTGCCACAAATACATCAAACGAAAATTTAACATGCGTGTCTCGAGTCGATTTTCGTCTTCTTTTTCGCCTTTTTTCCCCCTCTCTCTTTCCCTCTTTCTTCGTTTCTTTCTACGAATAGCGATTAGATTATACGATAGCTGTATTTCGAAACAGGACGAAGTAGATGCGAACTAAGAAACTATTCGAGGCGAAGAAAAAAGGAATATGAAATTTTTTAGAGGAAGGAAATTTATTATCAACGCATAAAAAATAATTTTTCCATGGAAAAACACAAGAGCAAGCAATGCAAATTTTGCGAATTAGAAACCAGCCTATTGAGCGGTGAACGGAAATTTGGATGGGCATAGGGCTGTGAAGAAAATTCGGTTGAGGGCAATACCTTTTCAATAATTCTCCATTTTAAATCGGCTACGAAAAAAATGAAGCGAATGTGCGGAAGTTAGACAGCATAACTTCGAGAATCGATTTTTGGGGTCAAAAAGATAAAAAAAGTTCGTCTTGAGAAGTTCTTTTAAATGCTATCTTTCTGAATTGGGCATAGTCTCTCGAAAGAGAGGGGTTAGAAAAATCTGAATCAACTTCTTCCAAAAATTGACAAAAATTAAATAAATTCGGCATGAAGAGGTCGGTCCCTAAGTATTTATTTTATTTACTTTAAGCCCACTTTGAAAGTTTTACCCAAATTTGAAGGGGACCAAGAAGTGTTCTACTTTTTAAACAGCTATAGGTATCTATTCAACTCTTTATTGTATCGAAAAATGAATCCAACCTCCGAGTATGGGAGACAAGAATACACAGTTAAAGTATACTTTACCGTTTTTGAGAAGATTCAAAAGTTTTTGAGAAAGACTTGGTTGAAAATGAGAATTTATTTGAAATTTTTTCTGGAGGTTACCCGCGGTAAGGGATGACGAGTAGGGGAAATGTTGCCTAAGCTTGTGAACAATTTTAATTAAATTTTAATTTTCAACCATATTTTTTTTGAAAACCACTGAGTTTTCATAGAAAGGTAGGTAAAGTTTACCTTCCTTATATGTATTTTCTCCCTCACAAACAATTTATTTCGACCTATTTTCCATACAGTAAATTTTTGGGGAAACTACATCAGATGTTTCATTTTATTCTTCCGCTTTGAGGGATATATTTAGGAAAGGAGGAATTTCACAGTATTTTGTAAGCAGAACTTTTTCGTTGTTTTGACCCCAAAAGTAAATCCAAGATGTTTTGCTATTTAACTTCCGGACATTCTGTATAGCCTATCTGCGTACTGTATAATTGTGATAACTTTTTTCTTTTGTGTTTGTTTTAGTTCAATTTTTCTCCCAGGGCACTGACATTGATGAATTTATTTTTAAATGATAGAGATAAGATTCCAGGGTGATAAAACTTCATTTTTTTTCGAATCGACGGGATAATTTTCGAATTATCTCTATGAACTTTTCGAATGTACGGCGTAGCAGATATGCAACAAGCGTTACGTTAGATAAGCTACTTTAAAAATCATACGAATATAATTATTGTTACCGCCGACGCCAGAATTTAGAGGAAAACACAATGGTAAGGCATATGTAAAAAAAAATTCGGTTAAAAATTGAAACAAAAATTGATGAATAATGTATTATATTTTCAATACTGGTGACATAAAAGAACCGACAGCAGTTAAACAAAAATGATGTTATATATTCACAGCAATTTAAAATAAAATATTACAAGAAAAAATTTTGTGTTCACGGTTTTGAAAAAAATTACGGAAGAAATACGCCTGAAATTTTCCTGAAAGATTGTTCTTATCTTACTTGGTCTAATACGAGTTTAATGCCTTGGTTTAGTAGTTTTTTGTAAAACTGGAGAACAAAAAATTCCTGGAAAAGTAGTTTTTCCAGGATTTTGAAGAATCTACAAAAGAAATTAGGCTGAAATGTTCACCGTAGAATTTCGTTATGTGGTTGCATGTCTGATGAAAGTTTAGTAACTATTAGTTTAGTAGTTTTTTTGTAAAAACTGGAGAACCAAAAATTTCAGGAAAATAGGTTTCTCCAAGATCTGGAGGAAACTTCAGAGGGGATCAGGCCTTGATTTTCACAATAGATTTTCTTTATGTTGTTGCAGGTCTGCGAAAAGTTTAATGACTATATTTTCTAGAAAACTGCAAAATAAAATATTGATGGAAAAGTGGTTTTTCCAAAATTTTGGGGGAACTGCATAGAGGATGCAGTTGAAATTTTTCACGAAATATATTTTTCATGTAGAACTAGGTTTGAAATGAATTTAGTGCCTATTGATTCGGTAGTTGTCAAGAAAAACGAAAAATAAAACAAATTGCAGGAGGAAAGCAAGTCACCTGTGTTGCTTGAAGTATCATTTTCGTATTTACGGCGCCCGCGGTAATTTTTCTTATTTTACTTGAAACTGTATCAGTGAAATTTCGATAGATTGATACGTTTAATAGATATCGATAACTATCGATTGGTTTTTACGATTTTTCACGCATTTGATCAGAATTGTTTGTTGAATCGTAGATGTAAATTGACAACTGTGTTTTCGAGCAAAGTATTGCTGCGCTAGAGTTTCATTCTTTCGCAGGAACAACGTAATTTGGCCACCATCGAGTGGAGAAAAGGATACAACACAGTGATTTCCATTCGTACCTGTCGCACTTCGTGAAAGGAGGACCAGAGCTTATTAGTTTCTATAATTTTGTCTTTTCGTTCTCTCTTGGTTTTGCCATCGGTGAGTACGAACAGTGACTCCTGAATATCGATTCGTTTACAGCATAATAAACGTCTAATTTTGTATAGGTCAGTTCCTCGAGAGTAAAATCTTCGAATTGGCGGCGCTAAAATAAGCAGACAGTTAGACGTGGATAGCAAGTTTAGAAAAGCGGTATGGTGAATTTATTGTCAACGTCATAATATGTCGGAAGTGTTGCGAGAATTCTAAATTGAGTCAAACTGACGAAGAAAAATACTCTCGAACCGGAGCGAGAAGATGGTGAAACGAATGACACATTCAAATAATTTTTCTTTGTAAAAACACCAAACTTCAAAATGGAGACGGCATCTATGCGACCGCACATACATACATACATACATACATACATACATATATATATATATATACATATATGTACATACAGACGATCAAAATGTCCGAGCAAACTTCGAAAGCTCGATATGCGTTTCCAATTTCATTTATTTACGACCGTTTGTCGGTTCTCAATTTCGTCGCACCAATTTCTCTCGATTCGACATCAAAATCTCTCCCACAGAATGAACGACGTTTAATAAAAGTAAATACACGCACACCGAAATAAGTATTTGTTCCCCAGAAATTTCTACATTTTTTTTTTGTTCCTTTCCTCTTCTACTCTTAAATGGCTTCTCTCGTCAAACTATATTATTTAGTGGTGTCACACGAAAAATCCTCCAGCTGGAATTTACTACATTTACGCATATACATATAGATATATACATACGTATAGCGTGCCGCGCGCCACATCACATCAAATACGTTAAAGCTTTTCGTGTAAATATCAGAATATCCGTCTTATCGTTTTAATATTTACCACCACATTCTGAGCCATCACGCACCTATTTAAAGATAAATTTTCCTTTATTGCTTCTCAGCCATCCTTCTATGTGATGCTGAATGTACACCCAAGACCTTATAAGCTTCTCGGTTTAATAACTGTCACGATGCGAACGGGGTGTAGGGTGATTGATGAGAGCTAATACCTTCGTCTATTTTTTTTTTTTTTTTATTCATCCTCTTCTTCGTCTTACCTCAGTCCTGTGACCGCATTCGCAGAATGGCGAAGAAGCGGTTGGCGACCTAACTGCGTGCGACGAAGAGAACGACAGAAGCACGAAATGAGCACTATGGGCTTGGAGGAGAACACCTTTAGGCAGTACAGTTGCCACCTGCGGTACAAAGAACCCAGTAGGTACCATCTGTAGATAGGTTCTCATTTGAAAATTATGTCCACCAAAGTGGGTGAATTTCAAGGCACGAGCGCAAGGGTCAATTGTTCTTTATTTCTTGTTCTCTGCCGACCTACCGCAATATGAGAGAGTCGCCACAGCTACCTTCGCAGACGATATTGCCATTCTAGCCGCCAGCTGGGATATATGAGGCCACCGACGATTTTCCGCTCATTCTGGGCAAAATTGCGGACACTAAGATGGAACATACGGTTCAGCGAACAATTAAAGCGTCAGATACGACGCACACAATTTGTACGAACCATTTCCACCATCGATCCCAGGTAGGTATACTTACGTATGGTATTTTTTATAATACATGATCAGAAAAGCAATGTTTACGATCGTATTTTTCGGGCGAAAAGCAGCCCTTGTCATTCGTGAATTTATGCTAGCCTCAAAGTAAAGTGATTTCTCCAAATTTAGAATTATAATTTTTTGGAAAAATTAAAATTCACTACCCACGATGAGATTCAAACATGCAACCATCACATTAGAAGGCAGGCTTCTTAATCACTAAGTTACACAAGCTAGTTGAAGAAAGGCAGTAAATATGACAAATATCTGTTTATTTTGATTATTTTTTTCTCATTAAAATTTCTTATTAATTATTTTGTTGCTTTCTGATCATTAATTATAGAAAAATCTTCCTCAACAAGATTTGAAAATGAGTTTACATGACTCGGGAATTGCCTACTCGTTAGGCTTGTTTTGCAAACTTGCCCTCGCATGTAATTCCTCACTTTCGAACTTTGGTGCGTAATACACTCTTCATTTTGAGTTTATTTAACTGCTTTGTTCCTACTAAGGCTAAAGCCAGTTTTATGGGATGGATATGGGGTACAATTCCCCAGCGCCAAGAAAAAGGTCAATTTAAAACACAATTATCTGGTTTTTCAAATTTCACATCTATGAAATATGTAAAAAATTGTCAACCACTCCTATAAGAATTCGCGAATTTTATAAAATGTGATTCAGTCCCTTACCCAGGAAGAAATCCTGAAACCGAGTCTGACTAAGGGTATATAGGGTACAAGTAGTGGGCAACACTGGATTTTTTTCAACCCACCGAATGCATAGAAGTGTTCTCACTGTTGTTGTGGCCAGCCAGTGACTCCCTACAAATAATAATGATAAGTTGGGCAACCGAGTTATTGGTTGGTCAGTCGTCATTGGTCCTAATGATCAGCTGTTGGACGCGTTATTTGATCAGTCCCGTTGTAGTTAGTTGGCCAATCATCATCATCATCATTACTGATTAAAAGTGCTATTATGAAACTTTTATTGCGATAACAAAAAATTTTTATGACCTTAATGGTGGGTTTTTCAATCACCAGCTAAGAAATTTAATTGTCAGATAGAGCTGAAATATTATTTAACTCACCAGTAAAACTAACTGAGATCTAAGTGCATGTTTTTCCAACCTCAGTTAGGCTCTCAGTTAGTTTAACTGGCTGATCGAACTAAGAGTTAGATAGGATTTTAGCACTAGTTGACTGCTAAATTTCTTATCTGGTGATTGAAAAACTGGTTCCAAGGATGAAAAACACTGGTACTAATTCTGTTACCACGCTATTATAAAAATTTGTTAGAACCTTGGTTACAATGCAAATATGATACCCAACTAGTTCGTTAAATTAAAGATAAAATTATAGTTTGTAATAGGCCTAATGTAGACAGATAGTCGCTTGTCACGGATCACATGTTTTAGTGTTGGGAAAGTAGATAGTGCTGCGATCCGAGCTTCGGTCTCTCAGATGCAAAACCAAATCTGAGACAACTGAGCTATGCAGACCTCATCAAGAAGATATTAAATTTATACAAAATCCCTGCCACTGTTTAGCGATTTTGAATCTAAGTGGAAAAACAACTAGGAAATGACAGTGAATACACCGAAAATCTATAAGATTTTCCTTTTGATTTTGAGTATAGAAAAATTGAGATTTTTTTTTATGCACTCTTATGATTTCAATAATTTCGTTCTATCTTAGGTTAACGGCAAACTAAGATTAAAAAAAATTGGTCACTTAAAAATGAAAAATTTTAAATTTGTTTATTCTGAAGCTAAGTTCAATGTATTAGTCTTCCTCCAGATACTGTCTGTGTATGTCTATGTTTCTTCACTAATACATACTTCAGTTTAGATCGTAGTATGATGCTGTGTGTTCTGCAACACCATACCCCTGTTCTCTTGAGGGAGAGGTTCTAAGAACAATATGGGTTCGTGTGTGCCACCAGAATCTCCGTTGAACATCCCACATCTGGAGGTAGTTCTCACAAACTGCTCTAATCGAAGTAACTGGAACAAAATGCTCTCCTTAAGTAGGCACTTTTTCGGTAAAACAAGGAATTTCTTACTACACTCATTTAGAGATTAGGTCGCATTTATTCCATATTAATGGTGAAATGAACATATTTTCAAACAAATAGTAGGTTCTTCAAAACTAATTTTTTGTATGCGAAGCACACACTCGTGACCTAATTTGTAAGAAAGTTTTTGACACACCCGTTGTTCGATTGTCAACCAAGTTAGTCTTCGTTCCAATAAAACCTAACTGACACTGTTTCACCTAAAATTTGAAGGAAAACGTTGAAATACTATCAGTATCCAAAGTACCATTGTGTAATATTGGATTGCTCATGAATTTTGAATTTATACTAACCAAGTGGCAAAGAAACTGAAAACATATATCAACTTCACCAGATAGCTAGCAACTTCAAGCTGGGCTGGAGTGCATCCACAAACACAAACTTCAAAGGCTTCCGTATTAGTTCCAGTCCATTTTATTGCTGAACTCTGATCATTAATGCTACTATCATACAAAAATAAAATATGTATATATATTTATAGATAAATTAGCCCCTACAAATTATTACAGGAACCTTGAAGATCACTCTTTGAATGCTAATACTAGCTAACATTGCACGGATCAGATAAAGTGTGAGGCAGAGAAATTCAAATAATGTAATAGATTATAGATTATCTATGAGGGAATAAAAATTGTCACTCAACGAGCACTGAAATCAAGGAAGACTTTATGGGACGGATATAGAATGTTACAATTGAAGCATTTAAGCCCTAAAATTCGACTTCGACGCTGTAGAGGTAGATAGATATGTAGCCTGAATTCAAAATAATATGCTGTTGTAGAAACTTAGAAAACTGAATTTATTTCCTAAGCTGTGACGTTGGCAGGTGATGAGCATCTTAAAAAACTCTAGCGAAGCTCAATATTTATATCGATAGTTATTGATATTTCATTGCTGGTTTCAGGTTAAGAAATTACAAAAAACTATCGACAATTATCCATATCTTTAACAAAAATATAGATCTATCTATATTTTATCGCTAAAAACCGCTTTTCCAGAGATTTTTATTTCCAGTCTTCTCGAAAACTACTATATCGATGGGCACCAAACTTCTTTCAGACCTGCTTCCATCAATAGCTATCTTTCGTGAAAATTTCAGCTCTATCAGTCTGGTACTTTTCTCAAAACCGTGAACACAAAATTTTTTCAAGAAATTGTTTTTCTCCAGTTTTTTCAGAAACTACTGAATTAATAGACACTAAATAAAAAAGTTGCACTAACATAAGGAAATTCTACCGTGAAAATTACAGCTCGATCCATTCTGTCATCTTCTCAGAATCACAAAAAAAACAACGTTTCCAAGAATTTATTGTTTTATAGTTTTCTCAGAAACTAATCAACTGATAGGCAAAATACTTCTTTCAGACTTGCTCTAATATGAGATCTACTTCTCTCAAAAATTTCAGCCCTATCCACCCAGTAGTTTTCTCAGAACCGTGAATACGAAATTTTGGGCGACACATATACATACATAAAAGAAATTAGGTAAAATGTCACCGATCGTTTTCTATTCTCATGAAACGGATAATTTTCATCACCCCCACCTCTAACTCTTTTGTGAGATCAATTTTAATACCCCGTTTATAAGCAAACTGGGTAAAAAGGACAGATCTAACAATAAATTTTTAACCTGTATTGTGTACAAAATCAGTCTTTCGAACATCTCAGCTTTCAGAAATTTTTTTTTTTAAACAAAAGTAATAGGAAAAACGTTAAAAAAAACAAAAAAAAACAATAAAAACCCACATTTCTCCAAGACCGACCAAACAAATTATTATCGTCGGAAAATTAAAATGCTGTACGAAATTAAGGACACGAATTTGTTTTTTTTTTTTTTTTGTTATTTTTATGAAACTACCCGCTCGGAAGCGAAACTTAAAAATGAACGCCAAGTTTTGCAGAAAAAGAAAAAAAAAAGTTGATAAACTTTTCGGCACAAAATTAACGACATTTGAACGACATCGTTCGTGTAAACGAATCGCAGTAATTAAAACGTTTACCCGAAGAAAAAAGAAAGTTCTTGATACGTCTAGAGGCGCCGGTAAAAATAGGGAATTTACAATAACGCGTTAAATTAGGGGTGCGAATTGGGGAGAAATTTTATAATTCGCGCGAAAGATATTTGTTGCGAGAGGCAGAGCGGTGAAAGTGAAAGTATAGACCACGTTCGACGATATGCTAATTTCCGGTTCTTACACAGTGTACCAGACGTCGTTTCGCGTACGTCGACGTCTGGTAAAATAGGTGCGGTGAAAAGAACGTGCAGTTCTATGTTTTTTTTTGTGGATGTGTAACCAAAGCCGTAAATGGGAAGGGGCGATCTACAGCCCCTCTGGCGATTCTTTCGATCGTCTTCCCGCCTCAATACTACAACCACAACTACCCCCGACCAGCATCCCAGACAAACGCACTATTATTTTTCGCTAAGCTTTTCTTCCGAAGCTGAGAAGGCGGAGTGCAGACTCCATGACTCCCCCCTACAGTGCGCACTCGTGGTTAGCCGGTGGTTTTCGTTGGTTGTGTGCGAAGAAAATATTCCAGTACGTTGAACACGAAGCTGTATGGAGCTATCCGTAGGTTTTGAAGTGACAAGGTTTCACACCTCCACAGCTCTGCATGCGCAGAGAGTTGTCCGGCATGTTGGTTTTTAGTCGCTTGCAGCAAACTGGGGTGCGAAGGTACCGGTTTGCAACGCCTTAAGCATTTTCTCAACTTCAAACTATTTCTAATTCCCCGAAATTGTTACAAATGGAATTTACCGTTATGCACCATATTTACCCTCCATTTTTTTGCCATTACTAAACGTCTTAGTGCGTATTTTTAAACCACTAACCATTTCCCACACGTTCTCACTGCTCTCGCGCATACCTATAGGCACTTGCCACTTTTTACACCCTTAAATTGATCTCATTTTAATAAACGGCAAAATGAGAGCAATAAAATCTATATTTTATGACCATGTCAATGTTGACACTTTAGACAAACACTTTCGACTACTGAACTAACCAGAACACCAACTGTTTTTCCATGTTTTTCCTATATTCTCTTAATAATACAAGTATAGGTAAACACAGAAAAACAATACATAAAAAACTTAGTTAAGATTCGATCAGTCGAATATCGAGTACATTCCTTATGGAATCTATTGTCATCCAAGATACAAAAGTACGTATATTACAAATATTGTGAGTTCCAGCTACTCGGTATTCGCCACTAAAATACAAAAATTTGTAGAAATCTTTCTATTAAATTAAGGGTTTTGACAGCCTCGCTTACTCCCATATGGGAAGCTTCCACAATTCACCTGCCAAAACCCTCAAATACGAATCAACGAGCTAAATTTATTTTTAGAGGAAAATCACTTACGATCTGGCTGCTCTTAAAGTAACATCTCTGTAGTTAAACTTATAATTTGGCTATCTCAAGTTAACTTAGTCTCTAGAACGAGACCTATATAATTTTTATTATTGTGAAGAAAGTCAATTTTAATATCTTATTATTTTATTTTTGTCTATTGTAAAGGCATTTGATCAGTCTTGTTGCCTGCACATGTTTAGGCGATTGAGAGAACCCTGAATGGATAATAAAAAAAAAGAGAAAACGTAGCCGCTTGTATGGAAGGTGGTGGTGATGGCTTGTGAATATGTAACTGCACCTTTTGTAAAGACACGTTTTGACTGACCATCACCACTCACTCAAAAATGTATCCCTTTTAATTTTCTACAGGATGAGATTTTTTGGTGGATGCATTCATTCAGTGCTTGAGAGCTATCTTAGCAGTTGGTTATTTTACTTATAATTATTCGGTTCATTTGTTTCTGTAAAATTTCATAACAGTCCACTAATATATTGATTTTTGAGTGTTTTTTTTTGCTTTTATTTCATTGGTTAAGTGAACGGCTCAAAAATTGACCTTTTGCTGAGATCGGGTTGTTTTTAGTTTAAAACGAGTGTTTTTCTTAATGAAGGCCAGAAAATGAATTTTTCAGCACCACTATTAGAAGGGTGAAAGAAGGAAAATCATACTGAATAGCTAATAAGTTGGGAACAAATTAACCAATCAAAACCAAAACTGGTACGTCTGATTTTTGTATGAAAGGTACGGCTTTTACCAAATTTCGTAACTTTTTAAAGAGAATTAAACTTTTATTGAGATAACATGGAAAATTAGCACCTCCAACAGCTCTAAGGAATGAACCATAATACCAATAGAAACCAAATTTAAAATCATATACCAAATTTTGTGACTATAACTTAAAAATTATTCCTTTTAGAGCTACTAATCTGCTAAAATTACAACAAAATCGCCCCTTTAAAACGTACCGCAAGGCTTATCTGTTCTTGATCTTTAGGAAATATGTAAACAAAATTTCAAGCCTATCGATTGAAAATTGTGACCTGTACTCTGTTCAGTACAAAATGCATATAAACTTACCTACGGGATGGACTATGGGCCCGATCCAGACCAAAAACAATAGGGTCTTTCCTTAGATGGATCCGAACATGTGTTTCAAATTTCGAAACCATCAGATCAAAATTACGCCTGGAAATGGACTCAACGCAAAAGGAGGTACATAAAAAAAATTAATTTTCAAAAATAATGCCAAAATGCTCAGAAGATCATGAAACGAAAAACGTACCCATTCCCACTCTTGAGTCCTGAAACTCTGACAATTTTAATGAGTAGATTTTTCTTAAAAATTATCTTAAAATGTCAAAAATCCCAAATTTGAAACATAACTGCTCCACGTTGTAACGCTTCAATTTAAATCATTACTGGTCAGCCAAAATGATTGAAAATATAATGTTCAAAACACATGACTTCATCATTGCATACACACATAGAAAATTATTTTAACTTCCTTCTTCCTCTCACCTAATTTGATAAATATTCATTGAGTTGCCGGTCTAAGGTGTCGTGGCTGGGATTAGGGCATTGCTCTTCGCTCTATTGATTATTTTTTGTCTACGTATACGCAAGTTGTAATAAAAAGTTTTGTATTAATTCGAAAAATGCCTAAATTGAAAAAAATCCTGCGACGAAGAGGAATCGAATTTGTTAAGAAAAATAATTAATTACCTACGTCTCTGCGCAAGGCCTTGAGGTGTCGGAAACGGGTAATTGTACAGTATAGCAAACACTGAAACATTTGTCCAAAAGGTCGTTAATTTGCGATTAATTAATCATGGAATTCGGAACGATTGTCGATTAGTGAATTGAAGACCTTTTCTTTTTTCCTTTTTCTCTTCCTTATAAGTCCGTGAAATTGAATTAAATGATTTTCCCATTCTCAATCTCGTTTGAAGACAAGTAGTTCCTAATTGTTTTTTTATTCCTTAGCTTAATTATTTATGGAAGGTTTGCAGTTGTAGTTTTAAATAATTTTTTCATAATTGAAAAAAAAAAAAATTTTTTTGCAATTTTGACTTGAATCCGAAAAACGTTTAGATGTGCAATTTTGTCTATTTATTGAAACGGTGAACTTTGAACGAAGTACTTAATCAGTTTGGACGCATTGTTTGTCGGAGTGAGCGTTTAAATTAATTTTATGTTGTGATGTCCGAAAAATTAGAGGGCTAAAATAATGTATTTGGATATGACATAGGCTAACTATTTTATAGTGGCAGGATGCCCATTTAATGAATATACAAAATCGTTCATCAAGTTAATTTACTGCAGTAATACCAACATCATAAGGCACGGTTAAAGAGATCTGCAAGAACATGCACTACTACAGCCTACATGGCTGAATGAACAATAATTTTAACCTACCCCCAATATCCCTCATCGGTAAAAATCAATTTAAAAAGACTGTAGGGGCAACATTTACGTTTGGTTACTGTCTCCACCGCCTGTGTGGAAATCGTTATGCAAATTACCCGACTTAGGGGACATGTCGACTAATCATATCTTCGTCAATATTCAACTGATTTGGATGTTTCATAAGTTAAATCTTCAAGAAATTTCTTCTAAAAAATAAAGGCTCTCGTAAAAAAAAAAAAGAAATAAATAAACCAGCCAATCAACTAAATTTATTATTTTTTTATTATTATTATCATTTTTCAATTTAAGTAGTCCTTTTTCTATTGGTTTTATTAGGGAAATTATTTTTTTTAATTTAATTTTTTATATTTTTGTATTTATTATTTCGAGGGTTGAAAATATTTTTGAATAATATAGGTATTCAAAATGTACGCTATGAATTAAGGGTTTGGATGACTTTTTTCCACCTTAAAATGGAAATGAAAAAAAAAGAGCGTGTGCATAATAAATGGAACACTCTGTAAAGTGCAACGAGTTTACAAAGCACTCAGAACTGAGTTAAATTTCTATCATAGTGATGTTCGTTAATGTCGATTCGACACCGTCCGTGTGCAGATGTAGAAGAATTTGGGTTTGAAAAGGGCGTCAACAGAAATGCTAGTGAACGGTAATTTTGGATTTTTCCAATGCAAAATACCTGTTTCCTTATGTGAGAATTACCGTACATCTGGTATGCCTGGGTGCCATATTGATGTATAGCCCATATTTTGGGTTCATTAACTTGTACACTGCTACAATTTTGCCCACTCGGAAGCTATTTAAGACTTTATAGTTCGTTTATTATCAAAATATTCAAGTTAATTTTCTGACCGCCCATCTTATTACAGCTTAGTGATTTGGATAATGTCCCCTCTCCTGCTTCATTAAAAAACTGTCGATTTATTAATCAGTCGTGCGTGACGTTACAACTGAATGCAGTATTTCATGGCAGGGACCATGCAAAGCAATGTTGTTAAGGGGAGTGTAACCGGTCAATTTTTACAACGTACAAAACAATTGCAAATGTTACAAAAAAAAACCCAATTGGTGAATGGAAGATAAAAAAAAAAGGTCACTACCTCTTTCAATTTGTACAACATACGATCAATTCTTACAACAGCATGGCCAAAGGGAGTTTCACACCCCCACTTCTCGCTTTCGAACCCCTATCTTACTGGGTGGCTGATACTCATAAAAAGTATTGTAAGTATAGGATAAGCTCGAATTTTTCGTTATAATTGACTTAGAATAAAAGATAGCTTCTTGTTTGACTTCAATGAAATTTTAGAGAAGGCTTCTAGGAATAAAATAAGCTAACGATGAAAAAATTTCAGCTCTTAGAAGCGAAGAAAATTGAAGAAGAAAATGAAATTGTGCATTAAATTGGTATTTCTATACTAATTAATTTAACTCATTACAGTTGTTTATTTTTACTTCTGTTTGTGGATATGAATTTAGACCTTGTCTGATGGCTTAAAATTCATTTTCACGAAACTTATTGTGACTTATCATTAGTTTTTTGTAGGGTCAAGTTCACTGATAACTTAACATCAAATTAAACTATTTTCTCAGCTTATAAGAATTCAGATTTCTTGTTTTCTGACTTATTTTATTCTTCGAGTCCTTCCTTTAAAATTTCATCTATGTTAAATCTCTTGTTTTAAGACAATTATTGCGACCAAAAATTCGAAGCCTGTCCTCTACTTTCAATGCTTTTCATAAGTATCAGCCACCCGATGAGAATATTGAGAATAATTGCGACGTAAATGATATTGCCTAGTAATGTGAAAATGACTTTAGATCAATAAATATATTTGGTCAATTCTTAATCTATTAACGAGGTATGAGAAGGCATATGTTATAGTGGCCTTGGCTACTAATCGGTTTAACGTCATTAGACAATAAAATACGTTGTCACACTCCTCCTCACTAAAGTGTAACTGTCGGGCGACCGTCTCAACTCCAGTACAGACTCCAGCACTCTATGCGCTGTTGTCAAACATACTGTGCCTGGTGTATGCGCAGTAGCTCGTGTGTCTGTATCACGATATATGTCCCCTCCTCTCTTCACTCTGCGTATTTGTTTGATTCTCGACCTTTCTCATTCGCTTTGTTCCTTTCACATAGAAGAAAATCATAATTTTTGTGATCTCCAAAAGAGAGCGCTATTCTCAACAAATCAAAATCATGAATATTATGGATTTTATTATACGGGTGTCCCCTTGTAACATTGACTGAGTCATAATATTATACCCCCGATATAATAATTATTTTCAAAGAAACGAGCCTGAGTAAATATTAATAGGACACCGTGTATGAATATCTGCAGCGTTACACCAAGAAGTGAAATAAATCAACTAGCTCATGATCAGACAGAAATAATTAATGGTAAATTAATAATAATTCATATCGAATTATTATGGGTTATTCTCTGTTCATACTTACACTGATTTTAGTACACTGAAAAATGAACAATAAAATCGCCTAGTACTGTAGTCTCAAGTTGATAGAATTTTTTCATAATATAGGCCCTACCCTTATGAAATTACTTGCTTCAGTATCAGCTCAATTCTTGTTTATACGACGTGTAGGTTTTCCTTGTTAGAAGATAGATCAACTTCTAGAAGACTGTCTGTATTAAAGAGAGGGCAAGCTGTAGAGTATAATAAAACCTCATCCCCTTTTACACTCAGAAATCCACCCCTGTTGCTCTTTTGTAATCTCATATCAGATCGTGCACACTTGAAGGTAGCCAAAAATATTCTCGTAATTTTTAGCAACGTGTAACAAAAGCTGAGCTTTCATGTCGAGTCTTCTGTGCGCCTATATATTTTACGCACTACCGAGTGTCTTGTCCATTCATGAATTTGTGAACATTCATGTTTGCTCCTTGTGTTGTGCAATCGGAGCGACTGGCAATGGGCCAATGTTCATCAAAAAGCTGCGCGTGTGAACCCCATAATATCCAAATAATTGACTAATGATAAATAATTCCCGATCAGAATGTCTTTATCTATATTAAGTGGGTGGGCTATGATTGTTTTTTCGCTCCATTCAAATATATACTATCTATCCGTCTTACTTATCTACTCAGACAATACAACCCTTCCATCAAAAAATAAATTTTTTCATTTTTTCTACTTATTGAAAACGAAATGTTGTAAATCGAAAAGCACAATAAGAAAACACTAAAGAGAAAAAATATTACATCGTGTCTTTGATAAATGTAAAAATGTTCATATATAATACGAACGAATGGAAACGAAAAAAAAAGTTAAACTGCAATACAGTTTTCTGCTTTTTGCTATTTTTTTTCCATCAGATTTTTTTCTCACACTAACACAGACTACTGTTATTTCTTCGACAATGAACATTCTTCTATTCAACTTGGTCAAAACTTTTGAGCTTCGACGAAATAATTTTCTAAAAACTTTACCCTTTTTGTTTTCGTATATTTCGTCGCCGGAAAAGTATTTTATTTTTTCGGTTGACCAACCTGGAAATTAATACAAGATTTGCATAATGTTCAACGTTTTAAAGGACATAAAAAAAATTTGTCTCCTGTGGTACTTTATATTCAAATTTGTTTCAAATATACGACCTCAATGAACAGTAACTTTTGCGAACATAAACTGAATATATATATAGGTATATTATAGTTAATTTTTTTTTCTTGTTCGACAGACATTATTCAACTTTTATTTCGAAACGGTTCGACGTCAATTTCATTAACTTACTCGAATTGCATTTCAACCAAATTAAATTGTCGCAGATTTATTCGCTACCAATTTTTTTTCTTCTGCTTACCTCGTTTATGTTCTCCGAAATTTTTGATAATTTTAGATGTAATTTTTCTGGCTTAACTGTTCTCATCATGTTGACGAGAAGGCAAATAAATGAAGAATAAAAAAAGTTAAAAAAAAAGTTTTTCGTTTTTCCCAAAGACAATTTAAGTTTTTATACGAATGAAGTCTACTGGTTAAGTGCTGTACAAAACTTTGTTCATCAAAATAGCTTTTCTTTTTGTCTTCGTATTTACCTGTGTACACTGCTATACATAGTCTATCTACTGAAAAACAAAAAGTCACAGTAGACCTAAAACTTCTTGCGGTACTCACTATTATAACGAAAAACTAAATTGGTAAATATTGCGATGGATATATTATATACATTTTTTTGTAACTACCCACCAGTTATTTTATAAATGTTCGCCGTCTTTGTCATTCTGTCCGTGACTCCTTTTTTCTGGCTTATTTTTGTTATTTACCTCGAAAAAATGGCAGAATCTTTAGGACGGATTGACGGTTGCGAATACCAACGAATAGGTGTCAGGGTTTTTCTCTCCTGCTTTTCTCCTCCTCCTCCTCCTCCTCCTCCTCCTCCTCCTCCTCCTACTCAAGTTTTTCTGGGTACTCTACTTTTCTAGTTTTACATTTTGTTAGAAAGAAAACAAAGTGTATATCCATTTCAAATAGACTTATTTAAAAATAAAAAAGATGCTCTACAGTGCGCAAGCATACAACTACAACAATAGGCCTCATTGTGTATGAGCCAAGCTCACTGATAAAATTAGACTACGACTGGCGAACGCCATAGCCTATCAACGTTAAAATATCGATATGAATTAAATATCGATATGAATTAAATATCGACAATATCAATATGAATTTCAAATATCGATATTAAGTATATCGATATTTGTAACGGCAAAAAGAAGTGGTAAAGTACCTATTTAAGACCACTTTCAGTGTTACACCATACACGAAATATTATGTGCTGGAAAAGCAGTAATACCTCTAGAATAGTTTAAATATTTAAGTTATTATCCACAGACTATTGTGGACCTTAATGTATCTGAGAGACTCAATAATATTTTAAAACTCACGATTGAATTAACACATTTAATAAAATAAATTTGTACAATACAGTACATCAATTAATACGTTATCACTTATACATATGGTATCACAATCCATTTGACAAGACTGTCTGTTCACTAGAGACTTCTACTAGAGAGGTTCGAGGTACTTAGAAGTAACTGTCGAGGAACTGTGTCTTATTCCTCTGAATTGAGGGTTTATATACTCGTTCAGGGTACGTAAGCGTATGTGTCAGATAGATTAAGTGAGGTAGGGTGTTGTTATTATAGGGTTGTGCTGACTCCTAGTATACTCGAGGGACAGGCACAATTAGGTCATGAATATACAGACATTATATCTATATTCATAAAATTAAATACGGGTAAATTAGTGGTTGTTTATAAAGAGTTATAGGATGATTATTGTTGATAAATATCTACGTTTTTGGTACTTGAAAATGTGTAGACGAATATGTTCGTCATTTCTAAAAATAGACGAAAATATACGTTACAATATTAATCTTTTTCCACAATCAATTTGGGTTTTGATGATAAGCTTATAAGGAAAATGGGATTTTTAAATTTCAATTTTATGAAATGGAATGAATTAATTTAGGATATACAAAATGAATATCAACGAACTTCGAACAAGTATGTCATTGTTTTACTCTCGTTTTTGTTATTCAAATTTTTATTATACATCAACTTCACAATTTTTATTTGTATTTATTTCGTTCATAGGATGATGCAAATTATTGAATGTTTCATGGCCATCTTTAAATGTGTGAATGTTGGGAGTATTTGTTTTGAAGTTAAATGAAATTCCAAGTTCATGGAAAAACGTAATCACGTTTACCAGAAACTGAATCTCTACTAGCCTGCTAGTGATGTTAATCGAAAAAATATTGATAATATTAGTATTGAAAATTCTAGAATTTTAACATTACTACCATGGCCTGTGAACCAAAGAGAGTGTTTGTCCTACACATGTCAGAACAGACGAGTGTACAAGTACATCCGTTACCACTGATTGGGAGTCACCACATAATTATGGTTTAATTAATTAGAAGAGCATGAAAAATAAGTAAATAAAGCTGCCTTTTATTATTCTTCTAAGACCAAAGGAAAATTGTCGTTGTATCACAGCAATTATTGATTCTTTCACAAGTCAATTTCATATTATGCTGGAGGTTTCCTTTCAGATGAGAGAATCAAAAAATATTAAAAAAAAAAAAGAAATTGGGTAAAAAGTGTTTGCCTGAGCCACAGTTCGCATTAAAATTCTTTTTCGAATTTATCCTACTTAATTTAGCACGCAAAATATTTTAAAAATTCACAAAAAATTAACAAAACAAAAAAACAAAAGCACTTGGATCTCACTGAACAACCTTAACTGAATAAATTAATAAGATAATTTCCAATTTTAAATGTTACAGAAGGTTAGCCATTCTAAAAAAATTAGGGTAGATACTAGGTAATAATTTTAGTAAAAAACAACAACAAAAACATATCTGTATCATATGGACGAATCTTATTTCAATGTTGTCGACTTGTTGTGCACAAAAGTGAGAGAGAGGCAAAGAGGTCTATTCATCTATGAGTGACTCCAACTTCACTGTTTTTTGTTTAATTTGTTATATTTTTTGCAGATTTTACTGACCATGCTCAGTTTAGGGTCCATACAGAAATAAGTAATGTAACGAATATTGGTAAACATTTTCTAAATGTATGACTATATGTTGCACAGAAGTAATAATTTTCTAAAAGTACTACATTCTTGTGACTTTCCTAACAGTAAATTTTACTGTTCACTCGAATACAAAAAAAACAATAAAGTTTGACCTCGTTAGAGTATACACACGTGTAACTTTCTAAAAACTATCCGCCCACAAAAAGAAAATGCTAATTCTCCTTCCTTCAGGTAACAACTAATCATAGCAAACTAATCCCACTAGTATTTACCATTTCCTTTTTATACTATATTCTGATGAAGAATATAAAAACTAATACACAGAAGAATATAATGTTCAATTTTTTAATATTCAATGTTTAATCCTGTAATGTTCGATATTAATATTTTACTTTGTAAATTGAAATATTATATTGTGTAAAACTTAATTGTATTTGAATTTACTTGAAGTCTCATAAACAAAGAAAGATAAGGTCCACCATAAGAGTGTGGATAACTCGGATTTATAAAGTTTATCTTTTATTGTTCGTAAGCATTTATTTGTGGTTCTCTACAAATAAATACTTGTTAAAAGTGTCAACGCGAAAAAGAAGTAAAAATACCATAATATCACTTTTTTTCTGACGTTACAAGTAAGTATTATTCGTAGAGGTATGCTAGGGTTGCTGTTGGTTTTCGTATTACACATTTTCTTTACACGCGGTTTCGTTATATTTTATCAACTGACCAGTTTATGACCAAATCTAAAGCAAAGCAGTATACACAATAAATTTGTTGAAGGGACACTGCTTTTGAATGTTTCAAAAATTTATTGAGAGAAAGTATATGTCGTATGGGAATTATGGGTTACCTTTGCGGACAGCCCTGTCAATAACTATAAAAACGTTTTGCTTTTAAAAAATGTCGAGAAAAATGGGAGGAACAGTCAGGGCTAACTCATGTAGCACAGGACGACAACTTTCAAATTGGGAATTATGACGGTTGGTTTTGTGTGTTACATTTTGTTTGTTACCTTTTGTGCGTTGTATTTTGCATGCTACATTTTGCGTGTTGCATTTTATTTGACGTCTCTTGGATGTTGCATTATGTGCTTTGCATTTTGTATGATGTATTTTGCATGTCGCAGTTTGTGTCTCACATTTTGGGATGCATTTCGTTCGTTGTCTCTTGTATGTAGCATTATGTGTGTTGTATTTTGTGCGTCACATTTTTGGTTGAATTTTGTTTAATATTAATTTGAAAAATAAACATGTCCTCAGTATATCTACTGACTTAGCCTCTTTGGTTTAAAACGACACATTTTTCAAGTTTTGTAGTTGCGGCATTTTGGGAATAAATGTTCGCTGGTTATTTGAGAAGCCAATCTCGAGAGCGAACAATGTGTTGAACCAGTGCAGTGTCTTAACAAAGGCCATTATTACGAACTGAATTGCGGCCATTTCTTATCATCAGATTTCAGTCAATCAGGAAACTGGAAAAAGCATGTCATCTTGTTTTCAAAAACTGAGTGTAGGCCTAAGATAAGAAAACATACGGTGAGTCAGTGTAGCACAATTAACAGTGTAGGTCAGTAGACGTCGAGGTGTTGGTAGTAGATCAACATTCTTGTGTCAAGTTCAGTCATTGTCACGCATGCAATAAATTGTAGGTATTTCTTCGTTTCAACGCTACTTATCCAGCTGAATAACTGAAATTGCAGGCAACTGATGGAAACCATCCAAAATACCTGTAGGTACAAATTCTGCTGTAGCGTTCAAAAGTGTGTGTCCAATTGTGTGCCGAAGAACACTTCTTTTCGGATGCTCAAACGATGCTCGTAAATGAAATACTTAATACTGCAATTGTAAATTTCACTCTTTTCTGAGTTCTATAATGTGTAAAAATGAGCGTTAAATTTTCGTTTGTCTGAAATACGGTATGAATTTATGAGGAACATGAAGGTATAGATATGGCGCGTGTATTTCTCTCTACGTAAATATATACTATATCAAATTATATTTTTCGATCATTAGTTCAAGGTGTTCTGATCAATAACGTATAGAAGTATGTACCTTCAGCATAATTTCATGGAAATACTGGGCGCTGAATTAAATATTATCCGCCAAGAAAAAGTGATTTTGCATCTTGAACAAGGAAGAAAATATCGTCTCTCTGCCACACACGTGTCTACAACCGGTAAAAGTGAAATTTAGCTCATGCCTCAGGAAGTGAATGACTTGCTCTTTTTTTTCGCCTCAGCTCCTTAACGAGAAGCGTATTTATTATTTAAACGCGACTTTAACAAGCTTTTCATTTTTAGGGGACGAGGGGGGCGTGGACAAAAGAGTTTCGCACGTTAGATATGCACAACGGCCTAAGTCGTTATTTATACACACACGTCGGCATGTCGTGTGCATATATATATATATATATATATATATGTATGTATATATAGTATAGAATGCTGCTGATGGGGGTGCCAATGGTGAGGGAATGTAGATTTTTTAGGCAGGGTGTTGAAGAAGCTAAATCACCTCTCTCTCTCTCTCTCTCTCTCTCTCTCTCTCTAAGTCTCTCTCTCTCTCACTTTCGCTTACTTACATCATAATAATATTCTCTTTCTCGATTCGACATATTTCATGCGGCGCATCCGCCCTAATGAAGAGAAAACACGCGAAATACGTCTACGTCATTAATTTAAACGGCGACGTCGAAAATGGCGCTCTGCTCTCACCTCGCAAATGGAAATGAGTGTTGATGGCGACGACAAACGTCGACGCTTCCAAAACATAGTCGTGGCCACGGACACACATTATTTTCGCAGGGCGAGCGCGAATTAGTGTTTGAAACGACCAACAAGCTCTAAACGTATGCAGCTGACTGCAGAACAGGATACCTACCTTCGGAGTAAAGGGATGCACAGGCTGACATTTGCTTTAATGCGTGACATGGGATGAATCTGAAGCGCAGGATGACGTCGAACATGGAGACTTTTTCCGTTGCGAAATATTCTCTGGTGTGGCTGAGAGCGGCTAAATAACATTACCGCCTATTTGAGGTCATCACCTACGGCATTATTGTAATTTTGAAATAATTTCAGCAGGTACGACCCTCACTCGGAGAAATTTGGAAGTCTGGTGCGGAAAAGATTAAAAGTGCTGAAAGGGTGGTCACGTAGGTTCGATAACCGTTTTCAAGTACAAAACAGGCATTTACGTGAGGAAATATATTTAATGCGAGAAGTGAAATTTTCGATGACTAAAACATGTTACTAGTAAGTTAAAAAATTCGCAGTTTATAAAAAGATAACTTTACAGGTAAGATATGGATGCTTTTTTCTTTAGAAAGATGTGAATAATCTCCGTGAACACCCTTTCAGAAGTGATGGCAGTCGGTAAGCATTAGCGCATCACCACCACTGGACTTCCCAATAGAAAAAAACCATTTATTGTTTAAAGCAGTTTGTGGGGAAAATACTTGTAATGTTATCTCAGCAACACATTGAGAGTCACTGTCTCAAGTTTTTGTGATATGTCTGATCCATTAGATACTGATGTGGCATGCAAGGGGTTGCAAGCATTCATCACATCTGCTTGCCAAACCACCCAATTATTACCAAATAGAACACAGTCAAAGAACAGCAGTACAAATTACCTACACCCAACAGTGACCACATAATTACCCCTACCTAACCCAAATAGCCTGCCCGTAATCTGTTGAGCCGAATTTTAGCTATGTTTGAGTAAAATTATAACACACTAAAACTACGGCTAGACAATACCCACGGACTTTATTTACATTGCCGAGTTCATTGATATGCAGCTGTGGTCAACACACTTCACGACCAACCCATTGCCAGTAAAATGAAACTCAGCATATCTTAAAAACGGTAACTATGTATCGGGAAAAAATAAAAACGAGGTAACAAAATATACGTGAAAATCACACAACCAGTACCGACAAGATTACAAGTGTGTGATGAGCAGCTAAAAATATGAACATAGAGTACAATTGCAGCTCATAAATTAAAAATTAAATAGAAGGGGAACATTGGAACTGTTTATGAAAAGGGAGGCGACAAGACGCTACGAGATCATTAGTTCATTATCACCACAGCAGCAGCCGAGGCAACAACTATGGCAGGAGAGTAGAGACAGAATGAAAGGAGAAAAAGAAGAAAAAAGTGAAAATATAGTAACATCTGGGATTGCATATTTATAGGGAAAAGAGAAGGTAAGAAGAAAAAGAAGAAAAAGAAGAAAAAGAAAAAAAAGAAGAAAAGGAAGAAAAAGAAGAAAAAGAAGAAAAAGAAGAAAAAGAAGAAAAGAAGAAAAAGAAGAAAAAGAAGAAAAAGAAGAAAAAGAAGAAAAAGAAGAAAAAGAAGAAAAAGAAGAAAAAGAAGAAAAGGAAAAAAGGAAGAAAAAGAAGAAGAAAAAGAAAAGGAAGGAAAAGTGTATATAAGAAGGAACACATTATGAGAATTAAAATGAAGAAATAGAGAAAAGGGAGAAAAGAAGAAATAAGAAGACGACAGCTGAGGCGGTGAAATGAAAAGAGCAGGAAAGTGAAAAAATGAGAGAAGTCACGGTTTATCATCAGATTTAATCAGACGTGTCACTGTTTTTAAACCTCGAAAAACGGAGAAAGTTTTTGCAAAGTAGGTATTACCTTCTTCCATAGGTAACAATTTTCCTTCTATGGTTGATGGGTACATAACATTGTGGTCGGCACTATATATTTATGGGACAAGTAATCTTATACCTATATAATTATATAATATAGGTCATTTCACCCTCAATCTCGGATAAATACTGGTAGGCTAACTCCAATTATACAGCTTGGAAAGCAAAACATGGGACAACACAGTGTAGCTTTGTTTTTTATCTGCCAGATGGGATAGGTATATAAAATACTCACTGATAGCTCACTAGAATGCAACACCAACTGTAACGTCATTTTTTATCACGATTTATGGCCAATGTTATGACCGACAATGTGTTACTTGTGCAGTGGAGGAGTTTACTAATTGTTGGTTTAACGTCACAAGGACGAATAAAATATGTTCGTTGTCACACACCTTAGCTCGCGCCTGGTTATGGAACAACTATTTAGTGTCGCCTCAGCCCAGTATCTCCAGTCATGTCGAGTCCTCTGCACATCGCTAGTGCGCACAGGACTCTTGGTCGTAGCCATGACACTGGGGGCGGTGTTCCTGGGTGGCCATCGGTGGCCACCTCCGAAGATTCCCCTGAAATCTATAATAAAGATTAGACATACATGTTATATGAAATGTTATTTTATTATATAAAGAACAATAAACATAACAAAAACAATATAAACATGAGAAAATAGTTATTTACAGAAAATTATGAATAAAGTAGGAACAAAAACTTTTCTTCTTTTTTCTGACGTTACGACGTAACGAAGTGACAGTGAACGAAACTTTCCATGAAAGTTCGTTTCGATTGCCGGACGCTGCAGCTGAGAGGATGAGACGAGTTATTGGCCATAGATCACAGATTCTGTAAAGGAATATTTGGGAATTAGCGAGTCGTGTAAACATCAACGATGCTAGTTTAAGTAGTGCACTCTGCCACCTATTACCCATAGCTATTTATAAAGCACATGACAGTAATAGTGGGTGCCAAAAAATCGTAGTTATACTGTTTTTAGGAGTATAATGTCCAATTATGGCGTACCCTAAAGTCAGTAATTTGGCTTGTCAGACCAGTCTATTTTTGTCATAATCAGGAGGGATCTATCGGAGGTACGATACTACGTATCGAGTTTATCTACATCTCTGTCATCTAACTCTAATGGAGCCAAGAACTTGAGAGGTCTTGTAGATGTTTGCTTGCTTGAGAATTCTATTTTTGCGTGGCGGACTTGTCCATCACGAGATTTCTCTAAATCAATGATTTTTGCAAGTTTGTAAACGCCAGGTTTGGATGTGTAGTCCAAAACGTGTACTATGTCGTTTACTTTCGGTACAAATGGTACTGTGCGCCCTGGATTGGAGAGCGCAGTTGGTGGTCTATCTCTTAGGTATAAGAGACATTGTCTCTTCCAAGTTAACCAAAGGTTTGTTAGGTAATCTTGGTTGAGCTTCCAAATGTCCATAAGCTGTTTTCCTGTAGGAGTTGGATCTTTATTCAATTCGTTAATCGGATTGCTTAGGTGTCCTAAGTTGGCCCACATGAAATGTGCGGGTGTTAATGTCAACTGGTCTAGCTCATCCGGAGATGGGCATAGTGGCCTTCTGTTGACCATTGTTTGTATATCTTTCAAGCTCGCTTGAAAGGTATGTTTGTAGATTGAGTTGTGACCGTGGACTTTATAAAACACTTGTTTTATAATGCCGATCAGTCGTTCATAAACTCCACCATACCATGGTGCTTTAGCTGGGATGAAGTGCCATTTAATGCCTCTTTCATCTAAGCTAGGTTTTATTTTTCGTTCTTCAGTGAACCTTTTCCAGTACTCTGGTAAGTACGTTGCAATTAAGTGGAATTGCGCTGCGTTATTGGATAGGATAACTTTGGGCGTACCTTTGTCAGTGAAAAATGTTAAGAACGCTGTCCAGATGTCCTCAGTTGTCAAGTTTGACACTGAGAGTAGATGTACTGCTCTGGTGGACAGACACGTAAAGATCAACACCCAATTTTTAACGGGTAGTGTAGTTGGTGTTGCCAACTGTGCTTTCATTTTTGGCAGGTATTTGTCGAATACCATGAAGGGGCCAAATATGACCACACCTGTGTAGGTGAATGGATTCACGAAATGGTACCAGACGAAAGTCTGGTAGTGCTGAAAAAGTTGGTTGTTTAAACGGTCTTGTTTCAGCTTTTTTACATAGCGTGCATGACTTCTTTAAAATTTGAGGTAACACTTTTAGTGACTTTGGCACAAAATAGTGTCTTCTAAAGTCGGCTATGGTAAATTTCGTACCAGAGTGTACGTTTTTCAGATGTGTATGCATCAGAATTAATTTTGTTAAGTGAGACTTAGGATGCATCAGGATTGGTGATAGCATGTATCTTGCATACTCGATATCGGGTAGATAATTTACTGTACGTAATATCCCAGATGGATCAATCAGGATATGGAATTTTTCGTACAGGATGTACGGAGGGTGATTTCGTTTTTCTAATACTTCGAGTAGTTTTCCGAAGTATTTCTTTTAGTCAGCTCTGATGAAGCAGAGTAGGGCAAAATGAAAGGTGAAATCTAACGATGCATAAAGTGAAATTAATCTTTTCCCCCTTATTTGTTGTTTACTAAATCGTCGTACGGCTTCTATACATTGTAGGAATGTACGTACGGGTTTTGATAAAGTATTGAATTTTGTGAGGTCTATGTTGAACGGAATGTTCAAAGGTGGATGTATGAAACTTTCGAAAGGTATTTCATCTTTCGGAATATAGCATGATTTGGTGATTGTCAAATCAAGTGGCTGAGTTTGGTTTGGTGGATCAGCTATTGTTAAATAATTGTTCCTCGTCGATTACTTTTGCAAGTAAACGATACCTATCTACCATAATGGTGAGGGTGTCGAACGTGTCTAAGATTGACGTTGTATCGTTAGTGGTTGTGGTGTATGCAGTTATTTTTAGCCACATTTCAGCTCAAATCTTGAATTTGTGGCCATACCTACTATCTAGGAATTTTAGTCGTTGGATGTAGCCAACGTTGTCTGGGGAGAAATGGTTAATTTTCTCTACCAAGAATTTTGGTAGGGCCCCTTGCAGTAAGTTAATTTTTTGTGGGATAGCGATATCATTTCGTTTATTAACGTAATTATTAAATCTGTTAATAAACCCAGGATAGCCTAGAATGTCGCCATCCCACTTTTCTAAATAAAATTTAGGAGGTTTGAGATTTGCAAACCCAGCATCAACTTGATCTTTTGGATCATGTTCCCAGCATTTCAAAATATAATTTTCAGATGGAGGTTTTTCGATGGTGTTTGAGTCCATCGCTACTGCTAGGGGTGTTTCATTTTCTATCGGGTTTTGCGATAGTTCACGACACGACGTGTCGGATGTTTGAGAATTAGTTTGGGATAAGGAGGGTTGGTGGGAACATAGCCTTTTTGGGCTTGGTTCTCCCTCATTATTTTCGGGAAATGTTACGTTTTCAGTTGAAATTGAAATTTCATTACCTGTAACCATTCCGGGTTGGCCTCGTTCACCCCTTACCGGGGTCCGTTGTTCCGGAACCGGTGGTGGTGATGTCGAACGTTCGCATTTGGTTGCTTTCTTGGTGTCAGGGAGGTATTGATGAATGAATTCAGCTGCCTGAACGCCAAGATCCTCGTGGACTAGGGCAGAAAGCTCGCGGACTTTTCTCTGTGAGGTGGTCAACACCTTTCGAGTGTTGGCCTCCTTGCACAGAGCTTCCCCGAGCTCTCTGGCCAGTTCCAGGGCCCTGGCATCCCAGCGTGCCTTCTCTTCCCTACGACGCTGCTTGTCAGCGTTTTCACGTACCATTGGTACGGGTGCTGGATTCTCCATTTGGTGCTATTGGGTTTTCATTTTTATTGTCGATTGCAGCACCAACAATTTGCGTTTTACTTGGCGTGCCTTTCGCAAGTCTTGTCTTGCGAGACCTCTTGGCACATAGTCGAGGTCCTTGAGTGTGGCCTCGATTGCCGGATCTTCATTCGCCAACGCGTTTATTTTGTACGCACGTACGTTCCTACCCACGAGCTTGTTCTCGAGGGTTTGGCTGTAGTCCTCCGCATCTTCTAATACTGCGAGGAATTGCTGTCGCTCATCCTTGCTGTCTGTTGTTTTGGAAGTTGCGTACGTGGACACGCGGTTATGAGGCTGCACGTCCATTTGTACAGTTTGGCTAGTGCTTCTCAGTGAAGGTTGTGTGCTTGGCAGTATTGCTGCCGCTCTGCGCAGCTCCTCTTCATCGATCTCCACGGCCCAGCTTGGTTGTGGGGCCGGGGTTGCATCTTGCTGATGGGATGTCGATGACTCGGTCGATTCCTCCTCTTCCATAAACAATGTTTCCTGGTCAAGGAGGACATCGATCTCGTCGCCACGCGACACTTTTTTATCTTGTGTATTCATGTTCTAAGAACAGAGTGAATGAACATCGGAAAAAAATAAGTTATTTTTATTTTTTTTGATGTAGGTATTATGCCTATCGATTGAAAATCGGGATGCGATCAAATGTGGTACGATGGTTTCGTTTTTATAAACGCACGCTGTATTGTCGCATAAGGGGAAAAAAAATCGGGCATAACCCGTAGGTGAAAGGGTCATTTTTGATTTTTGCGAAAAGAGAATTAATTTTCTAATGTAATTTTTTCTAACTCTTTAGAAAGAGACGAAAAATCGGGCATGACCCGTGGGTGAAAACATCTTTTCGTTTTTCAAGAAACTGATAAGTTTATTCGAAGTCAGTTTGGTTTCCAGGGTCAAGTCCCAAAAAAAAATTTTAGCGTGACCCTGGGGCGACAAACCAATTTTGATTCGTAATTAAATTACGCACAAATAATCTTAGAAGTTCGCACTAAGATCGATATGCGATCTTAGGCTACTAAAAATGGCGGACTGGCTATTGAATTTTCTTTAAAGTATGATAATGCACAATAGGATTAATTTGATTTCAGTCCGAATAACTATGATTTAGTCTCGTAACAATCGGTTACGAATGCATATTTCAAATATGGCAACACTTTAGAAAAATTTGCTAGAGGTTATAATGAGGAATAAGTGTACTTACGGTTTTTCTTTGAATAAATGGCAGCACCTTTTGGATACTTTGCCACTGAACTCCGGGGGGAATGAATGATAGAATACGTAAATAATTAAGAAAATAGTAAAAAAATCACTATTAAAATTGCAAAACACGATCAATTGCTGAAACGCACAATGAACTCGATCAAATTTTGTCAACAAGTGAAGATGATCGTGTCTTTTTTTGTACATTAGGGGTACGTCGTGTTGAACACGTTGTCGCTGCTGTTGCAGTGCAATGCACACATTATCTTTGTGTGCGTAATTGCATAAAGGGTTACAATCCTTTTTGCATATGTGTGTGTGTTCACACAAAAAACTCATACGATGTTCAATCGTCCAGCAGCTGGTGAAAGCCGATTGGATGAACAGATTCTTTTGTTTTTGTCACGATCGTCGCATTTTTGAAGAAATTCGATCGAATTATATGCCGTTTGTGTCTTTATTAAGGATTGTTTTTTCAAACGCATGAGTGCGAGAGAGATAGGGATATTGGTATATTTATTTTTCTATCTCTCTCCTTTTGTTCTGTTTTGAAGGACAGAGACACAGATGCGCTAAGATTTAGCGATGTTTCTGTATTTTATACAGCCTAAATATTTTTAGGACGAATTTAGGAATTCGATGTTTTTTATTTATTAAAATAATGTACGTAATTACTGGCGCTGGGGGCAGCGGAAAAATAATTGTAAGTTATTTTTTCGTCAGCTATTTATTGACGGTGATTACGAGAGTCATTTCTAGGCTAATTCACAATTAGGAAATGTATTACTATACTGGGTATAGGGAATTATTATTTTGTTTCAGTCTCTAATAAGTTGAATTGTTTAGGTCTGAGTATAATTGTCAGGCTAATTCTTCTTGAGACTGCTAATTGCGTACTACGTACGGATGAGAGTTGTTTCAAAGTGGAAGCGATTATTATTTCAGTTCAGGCCGAACTGTGAGTTGGGCCGCAAGAAATTAATATTTCCGTTTTTTGCAGTTGGATACGAAATTAATTTTCGATTTACAAAATTAGATTTCGATGTTCGAAACGACATTTCGATTTTCCGAAATTAAATTTCGATCTGCGAAATTAAATTTCGAATTGCGAAATCAAATTTCGATTAAAACGAATTATTAAATTCGAGGTCCAGTGGAAAACACTGTGCTCCTGCTACCATGTAGTGGAGGAGTTTACTAATTGTTGGTTTAATGTCATAAGGACGAATAAAATATGTTCGTTGTCACACACCTTAGCTCGTGCCTGGTTGTGGAACAACTATTTAGCGTCGCCTCAGCCCAGTATCTCCAGTCATGTCGAGTCCTCTGCGCATCGCTAGTGCGCATAGGACTCGTGGTCGTAGCCATGACAACTTGTGATAGAGTAGTGTATGGTTGCATTGAAATATGGGAATAGGCAATTGTGTTGAGATATTACATCAAAAATTTGTAACTTGAAAATATGTAATCAGGGGCGGCTAATCCGTACAAGTTAATTTTGTTAAAAGAAAAATATTTGAGACTAACCAATTTTTTAAGATAATTTTCGTTTTTACTTTTTGTCTGTACTACATTTCCTGCAAATCACGAGTAATTTTATTACGTCTTACGTCACCTTGAAAGTAAATTCACTAGAAAGGAACTGAAACAATAATTGCATAGGGTACACAGTAAATGTTACTGCAAGCTTCAGGCCAACTGGCTCTGAAATCTTTATAAAATTGCTCAGAGTGCATGAGTAGAAGTGATGAGTGTATACTGAAGTCGAATGGTCAGTGTGAGTTGCAAAGAGTGAAGCTCCTCGCATGACGCATCAGTCATAAAATCGAATTAAAGACTTGAATAAACGAGAATTATGCATGGAACAGTTAAGAAATGAGGTTAAATTACAAAATTTTTTTAATTAGGTCGACAAGTTTAACAAATGCAAATGTTATCAGAATTTTATTATCGCTTTTAACTCATTCTCCTAATTATAATGAAAAAAAAAATTGGATCTTATTGTAAAAGAAAAGAACTGGTGCAGAACTGTCATTTTGTAAAGCCAGAATCCGTCACAGAATACAATTCTGTTTGAGAAGGTGTTGGGATTTTGCTGGAGTATTAGAGACGGTTACAGTTGCAAGGTTTTCTTTTCTGAGAGCGTAGTTAAAAGTAAAATGAGTAAAATTTTAGAATAATTTTTTATGAAGAAATTTGAAAGTACTGAGATTCCATTGGCGACCAACTCTGAACTTATTAGGAAAGTATTAACCAAAGTAAGTAGATACCTATGAAAGCAGTTTTGAAACATTATACTCAAAATTTTTATTGCTTCTTCATTTTTTTCATTATTTACCGAAAATTTTTTGGAACAGATGATCCTCAGCCTTAGGCTAGAACAATCACTTAACAGAGAGCTGACATTTCTTTTAGTCTAACGCTAAGATACATTTCTAGGGAACAATTCGTCAAAATTAAATTTGTATTGTTATTGCATGCATAATGGTGTTATGATAGCCCATGTGATGATTATTATACGATATATTGATAGTTTTACCTGAAAGTGTGCATTTATATATTCTCTTAAAATTAAATGCACTTTACACTTGGTTGAAATTTAGTTCCCATAAAAATATTATACCAGTCTAAGTTGGTATAAGTAAATTTTGCCGCACCTTTTTTACCAAATGACCATTTCACCGAATGGTCATTTTTCCAAAATTAATTATACCAAACATATTTTACAGAATCTATTAAAATTTTAACTGAGAACTATCTAACGAAAGATTAAAACTTTGAAAATATTTGTTTCATTTTAAGCCATTTCTTCTTCAAATTTTACTACGTTTACGACTGCTAAAATTCTTTAAATATTATGAAAAGAAAATTTTAGTTCTCCAATTCACGATAGAGCTTTGATTTTTTTTTGCAGGTTAAAGGGCGGGGTTGACGTAATTTGTGAATTTTTTGACAGATTTCGAATAACTTTAACACTGACACTATCGCATATCTACGCGTTTCGTTACATTCTCCTTTATTCTACAGGAATGACCTCGAGGTCGAAGAATTTTTCAGTCATTTTCTCAGAATCCTCGACGGATATTGGTGTAATTTTTATCAAAAAAGAAGAAAAAAACAAACAAAATGATAAAAAAAAAAAAAATGGAAAATAAGGGAGGAAATCATGCCTTAAAAGGCAAAAATATAAGAAAACTGCGAGATAGGTATTTACTATCACAAAAAAAGACGTGAGAACAGAAAAAAAAAAAAAGCATACCAAATTCAGGTACGCTTTTGCGAAAAATTTCAAATTTTCTTAATCGTTGAACGTATTTCTTCAGTTTTTAGTATCAGCACTTTTGCAAACATTGCTTCGAATGTATATAAGTATTATACTTTGTCAACAGTTGGACGAACCATTTTCATGCGAAACTGCTTGCTATACAACCGATACATTTTCGTGCAAATGGATGAAATGCACCGTGGCTGGCTTTTCCCAATGAAATTCGATTCGTATTTTCAAATATCGTAGCCGGTGTAAAAAAAAAAAAAAAAATAGAGGACGAGAAACCCATAAAAAAAAAGAAAACAGATACGAAAGGATTGTATGAGAAAGAGACAAGAGAGATGAGGACGAATAGAAGAATGGCGGATGAAAATAGCAGTGCCTAATGGACGAAAAATGCGAGAATAAATCAAATTGAAGCTATCCGGCTGAAGGACGTCAGCTTGTACCAATAATTCGAACGATATATACGTATATATGTATGCCTGTTAAGTCTGCATACAGCAGAAGAAACGTGTCCAAATGACGTCCACACTTTGGCCGATCAACCCTAAAAAGAACTTGTTTTTATCCTTTTTTACCAATTTTTTTTTTCCTTATCATCCCTTCTTTCATCCCACAGACAAGTTTGAGCATTTATTTTGTGCAACGAGCGACGAGATACCTACTTCTGGTTTACTATCGTTGAGACCTCCCAGTGAAATTAAAAAGTGGACGAAACTCGTCGACGAATAAAAAATATGAGCCGTGCAAAAGCAGAAATAACTTACGTAAGTGAGAATAATGAGAACAGGTAGGTACACTGAAAATTCGAACAATATTATTTAAGAAGATTACGAGGAAATTACAGTTCGGTTCAACTGAAGATTGGAAAATAGTTATTTGTGACACAATTGACAGTGGCGTAACGGGAGAGGGATTTTGGTGGGCGTGACAGCCCTCCAATGTCTGCCAAGTTGGAAAATCAGCTGGAAAATTAAATTTGTCGTTGGTCATCATTGTTCGGTATTTGGCGGTAAAATTTGCGCATTATATTAATAATTTATTGTGATATGTGGCTCAGAAGTCGGAATTTTCACTAGGCACACCCCCTCTTAAACCATTTTTTACGTATTTTACTTTTAATTGAGAATAACGGATGATTGATACGTAAGTGATTTTTGCATCAATCGCCTGCGGCTTTTGCTAAAAATCACTCAAAAGACAATCACCAATTTGATACGTGTGTTGCGCACTATTTTTTGCAACACCCATCCAAAAATTTAGTCTCTACACCAACAAAAAAAGTCGGAGTTCATTCTAGTGAGAAACGTAGAAAAAGTAAAATGAAAAGTAAGCAAAATTAAGAGCGCGCATGTGCAAATTCTTGTTTTTTGTACCGCTTCAAAATCCGTCTCTTTTCGCGCTCTCAAAAAATACTCAGAAATTTCAAGTTTTCAGGTGGATGTTGCCTAATAGTATATTATGTGACTAGTGCATAATGTGTGCTTTTTTTTCACTGAGTGAGAAGAGTTTGCAGACAAGCTGAAGGTGAGTGCTGTAAACTTCACACAACTTAAAATAGTCCACTGGCACTTGTCAGACACCATACTTTTTACAACTAATACAAAAAGAAAAAAAAATGTAACCACCTTCCAGAATAAATTTCATATGAGAAAAAAATTTTTGAAATTATATCAAAATTCTCGAATAGCTAAAGATAACTAAAAAATCATTACTATAATAAACGTACAAGCACAAAATTATTTCCCTGCTAATATTATTTTGCCAATTATTTCCTCAATACGCATGCGCCACAACTTACACAGCCACACACAGACACTAAAAAAAAAAGTTTTTCTCCTCCAAAACAACAAATTCTACAGTGTTACCAGAAATTCAGGGTCGGTACAAGCCAAAACGCCACAAAGAGGTGCTTCATGGCTTGTATAACATAATCCTCTTTTTAACAATGCAAAACTGAGCTCTCTGTGACAAATTGTTACACTACATTATTCTTATACATAGAGTTAGATGAAATAAATTCATTAATGGAGCATGAGGATCATTTAGTGAATTAGGATAACTTTAAAAAAAATTTAAATGTTGTATTCAGTTGAAATGGTAACTTAAGGGTGTAGTTCAGTGAGCAAAAAAAGAGGACTTTTTCTCCTTCCTTACTAAATTTGTCACTTATTCATTTGGAGTTTCTGCATTCATTTTACTAGTTTTGTCTTCGTGGTTGTCGCTTTTTAAAATTTTTGATAGTTTAATTTTTGGCATTACCATGATAAAAATAAGTATCTCTACCCAGTAATTATTGGTACCTACTGCCATTTTTAATATTATTTTTGGTATAAAATTCTTGATTTTGAACCAATAACCAGATACGAAATTTTCAAAAAATATTTACTATAATTTATTGTAACACGTTATAAATTTTGGTGCGGGGAAAGTCAGTTTTTGTTTTAATTTTGAAAGAAGTAATGTTTTTAAACTTTGTAATTCTAGATCAAATGTTATAAAATTAAATATGATTTATTATTACTTTTTAGCCGCTAATTTTCAACTTTTTGAAAACCTACTTTTTCTAACGAGGCTGCTGCTGCGTTAGGGTTTTGTTTGTTTTGTTATTGAAACTAAGATTATCTCACAGATTGAATGTTGTACAACTGGGCTTTAATAGTTGTAAAATGAAAAATCAACATCAAAGTTAAATTTAGCTGTAGGTCTACTTGAAACGGAAAACTTTTAAACACAATGTTATTTTCAGTAAAGTGGTAGTCTATTTAAATTACATAATCTACGAAACTTTTGAATTATGTTACTTTCAGAACAGTAGTCTACTTTTTTAAGTTATGACATCATGACAGTTCGTTAATCGTTTCCTACAGAGTTGCCATTTTGCACGTATTAGATATGTTTAAATTGGTAATTTTGAAAAAAATTAATGCATAAAATCGGACATTTAATTTCAAACATTTTTCTCAACTTCAAAAAAAAAAAAAAAAAAAAAAACAAAAAAACAAAAACAAAAACTGTCCCCCAAACTCGATATCATTTTGTCCGAAATCTTAATTAAAATTAGTCCGTCATTGGTGGAATTAACTTTTTCATTAAATTGTCATTAGTCAAGGTTCGTTGAATAAAATATTGAGGCAAGTTACTTCTTTTTTTTCCTGCATGTTAAAAATATACAGTACATATACGTAATTTTATATATCTATATACACACACCTAGATAGCAGTCCCAATCCTTTTTGATGTATATTTCGAAAAACATCGGCCACCTACGTTGGTATGGTTCGAGAGAGATTTTTTAATTTCGCCATCTGTACATTAAACATGTGCATAACTTACCCTATCATTTTTTCATCCAATAAATTGTTTACTTTCGTACGTAATTGACCACGAAAGGGTAAACTTTACCTTCTCTCTTTTTTTTATTTTATTTATACATTTATTCTTTTTGCTCGCCCAAAAAGTGGTAATAAACGAACTTCAATTGATTTTTGCCGGTTAATGTGCACACTACGAGCTTCAGTAACATTATACACACTTCCACCAACCTGCGAACAAAAAGAAAAACAACAAAATTTTAGCAATTTTAGCAATTTTAGCCGGTGAACGGCGTTACGATCGGGTTTTAGCATCGATTATACGAGAGAAAATAAAAATAAGTGGTCGTGGATACCACATAATATTATTACTAACGTAGGTAGGTACTTGAAATACGGAGACCAGCATCATTACAGAAAGTACAAAGGAGCGAATAAAAAATAAAAAAAAATGCAGAAAAAACGACCAAATTACGATTTCGAACTATTTGACGATCAACAGGTGGCACGTAATGCTTATTGGGGGCTAGTAGAGTTACCTTGCTTATTTCATGGTCTCCATTCTAGAAAATGAGTTTCAAAAGAAATTGTAAAATTACACACGGTCCGCACTACGTAACTGATTGAGGTATAATGTTCGTAAAACGCCTTTTTTAGAGACTTTTCTAGCTGTAGACTTGAATTCATGACCCGTTTCCAGAAAATCAGTAACTGCGTTTAATGAGGAGAAAAATTGGATTTTATATTTTTGCAAAATTAGGACATACATAAGTGCTGGAGAAAAAATTTGAACATAGGCCACATACGTGAAATGTTCGCAGTCTCGTTACCCAAATAATTCTAAATATTTTCGGTTCAAATCATTTGTTTATCTCTGTCTGATAATTCGATGGAGTTTGTGGGTACCTAAGCTAAGATTTTTGTTGCTGTATTTTGGAAGGATATGAATGGTGATTTAACAGGGGTAAGTAGCTATAAACAAAGGCATACGCGTGCGCACGTGGGTGGCTATGGGTGCCTTGTACCCGTGACGATTTAAAAAAAAAAAATTAAAAATTAATAATAATAATAATAATATTAATAACAAAATAATCCACTCCCATTTATGAATTTATTTTTTAACAACACTATTCATCATTCATTGATTTGCTTGTTTCATAAATAATTTATTATTGTTTTCGCAATTTTCATTTCATTTTTTATGCTATTATTCCAGGAAAATTGTGTGAAAAACTATTGGAAATTCAAGAAAAAATTTTCTAGGAAATATATTATTGCCGGAAAATGTTCCAAACCCTTCCCTGAGTACGTGGTAAAAAGTCGTTACCCTTACCACTTTGGCGTCTTTGCAGTGGGCTGAAAATACGTAACTGTTTTAAATGTTTTCAATTTTACTAAAAAGTGTGGAATTTTACCAAAAAATAAAAATAAAATAAAAAAATAAAAAACATTATATTCATAAACTTTTTTACCAAAAAGTTACTTACCACACTCTACCCCAGCTCCGTAGGTAAGATATTGGAAGCTTGTGAATGTTGGTTATATATAAAAATTTCAAATAGCTGTAATTCAAAAACTAATTAACAGAGAGATGGATCTAAAGTACTCACATGCCTAATTTTGCCCCGACCCATAAAGAAATACGTCTGCTAAATTTTATACAAATTTTAAATTCAAGCAGTTTCCATTTTGAAACTAATGGGCGGCGAACTTAATTGAAATATGAAAAGAAAAACAAGGCCAAGAGCAACTGTTTAAGATCAAGACTGATATTAGTAATGTAAGATTAAAACTTTCATTATAGATGACAAAGAGTGTTGAAGTCATACAAGGAAGAACAAGGCTAGGTTAAACAGCATAAATGAATGGCTGGTAAGAGTATTTACTTAGTGTTACATTGTCAACACTGCAGTCCTTGGAAATCTCAACCGTCCCCAATTTTCTTGCGTTATACTATCATCTATTAGCTACAGTTTGTTGCTGGTTTGAGTTCTAAAAATTGATCTGTAATTTCATAATTCAAAATTTAAAAAAAGAAGTCGAATGCGTTCTCATACCCACCAGATTGGATAAGAGTATCCTGGGTGGGTAAGAGTGCTCACTTGGGGTTCTAAGAGTTCACATTTAAAAAAAAAACAAAAAAAACAATGAAATTGAAAAAAATTATAAAATGTGAAATCAAGAATGAAACAGTATTATTTTTCTAGTAAAATCTCAGTATTAACAAAGATTGGTAAAAATTTCTCTTTTCATTTTGAATCTTCACTTCACCAAATTTCCACAAAAAGTGCATTATAATTCCCTGAATTTTCCTCTAACTCAGAAATCTTCTTCATGACACAAGAAAATATATATCTTTGTAAAATAAATCAGTTTTAACTTTCCCCCCTTTTTTTTTTTTTTTTTTACAAAATAGCGTGTTTTAAGCATTGATATCCTGCATTTTGGCTACGTGCATACTCTTAGCTAACTAATACTTGCTTTGTAAAAATGTCTTTAAAAAAATATTTATTGTAAATTTTCCAAGTATTTCTTCTACGTATATTTTTAGATACTTACAAAGTAGATATTATTGGTTTTCTAAGGTCAATTTGAAGAAAAAATAGCAAATAGTAAAGAAACATACAAAAACAGTTCTTATCATACTGCAACTCACACAGTCAACCTAATATTATGGTATTTAGTACACAAGGTCTCTATATGAGGTTTTCATTATACATTTGACATATTTCAGATTAGAGGAGCCAGAGAGTAAAAATCAAAGTGCTCTCTTACCCATTTGTGTATTTATACGAGTGTTTCCCTTACTGATGAAAGACTATGACCAACTCTATAAGACTAAAACTTACCGATGCGAGATCGAGAAGAACCAGATCAAGAATACCACAGTATATTTATCTTTGTGGGACATTACTCATATGAGGTGAAGGGGATTGGACCCCCAACAACAGTTACCTGCCAAAAGGCTGGCAAATATTTATCTCTTTGATGTAAAACCAAAGCACAAATTACATTCAATAATAATTACTTGTACATAGTACATACGTGTAAGTAATGCACAAGTACCAAACTGTGACTAATCTAACAAAGAGGATGATGTCACAATTCGATACACAAATCAGTCTGCCATTTCTCATCTATACAAGAAATGACGAACTAACACTTACACAGATGTACGTAATTTATACGATGTGTGTATGTGTACACGTAAACAATCCCCTATATAAACCATCCAAACTGACTCTAAAATCACCAGTGTTTGCCCAGGTTTTGGCTTACCCATATGTGTGTAAATATGAAGTGGCAGAACACGCAATAATCTGTTGATTACCTTCTGGTGAGAATATCCTTTTCACAACAAGGTATTCCACAGTCTTCATGCCTTTACTTACAGTTTCAGTGAAACTTTTTTGTTTGAAATCCATAAGATAGTAAAATTGGAGTATAATTTAACGTATCTACACACAATTTTGCAAGAAAATCGAATGAAAACAGAAGTCGTTTCAGTGTTTCAAATCACCAACGCAAAACTAAAATTATTCTGTATTTCAGTCTCCATAAATCGTTCTAGGCTACTTTCATATGCCCCCTCCTTTCCATTACCAATTAACCAAATTTGTCGAAGATTTTCTCCAAAATAACATTGCGTTGGAGCAAAATTAAAAAGAAAGAGAAGAAATAATATATATGTTTGGAAGATTCACCCCAAACTTTGGCGGTTAGACGAACAACGTGTGGCTGTGTTAAAGTTTATATTCGTTCCAACCAGCTAACACTCGCACTCACTCTCCACCCTCAATTGTACGGTTCATCTGCAAAACCAACCTTTTCCATTAGTGTCGAGTCCCATGCATACAACACGCGTGTTCATGAGGGGATGCGGTTTTCCTCCCTTTGCTCCTTCGAAGTACACACAGGTACGTTTCCCCATGTTTCTTCTTCTCATTTTGTCTGTCTGTCTGCCTGTTTGCATGCCTGCCTACCTTCCTGCGCGTCTATCTATCTCTCGCTCTCTCGCTCTCGCTCGTTGTCTCACCCCTCTCTCCTAATCACGCTCACTCTATCCTTTCCCGTTTCTCACTCTTTCTCCCTCGCTCTGTCTCGCTCTGTCTCGCTCTGTCTCTCGCTTATCTCTCTCTCTCTCTCTCTCTCTCTCTCTCTCTCTCATTCATTAATGCACGTTCTGCTTAATTCGCTGCGATCAATTTTATCTCCATCGCTAAGTTTTCACTTTGCAAGAAAATAGCGTATACGAGTTAATGCTAATTTTCCGGTCATTTGTTTATTTACAAACGATAACGTCAACTTTTCGCACGACCGTGCGAATGCAGCAACGATTTTGGGTCGAATTGGAGAACCGTTTCAAAATTTTGTGAATTTCGCTCTGTTACCGTACCGCCGTATACTTATTCTACACACTACAGTATAATATATCCACTCGTACAAGAGCTGATCCATCCAATAACGATGTTCACTTATTTTCCTTTTCGTCGTCGTTGTTGTTGTTGATGCCACTGCTGTTGTTATTGTATTTGCAAGAGTTAATCGCTGAGAGCGAGGTGTGAAAATTTAATGACCCTTTTTAATGGTTTACGTTCGCATTCAGACAGGTTGCTGAAAATTTTTCGTTTATCTCGATGAAGTTAGCACCACGCTGGCGTTAATCGTACCAATGTCAATGAAGATTATGGAGAGCAGGTGTCTTCATTTTGAACTATTCTCAGTATGCGATGAAAGAGGTAGGCCTAGTGGCCTACCTACTCTGCAATTAATTTGGTACGAAAACAGCAGAGGAGACTGAAGTCAACCTGATGTAATATACGAAAGAGTGTCTGCCGGTGAATTGTCTTATCTTTGAAACAGAAGTGAAACTGCAGGGGGCATGGGGTGGTAACCCCAAAAATCTGGTTACGTACTTCACAAATAATCGACAGTAAGTACGTACGCATTGTCATTACTCAGTTTGCTGGCAAACGGGGTATCAAAAGTAACCTCACTAAAGGTTTAGGAGTGGGGATTGTGAAAATTATCCGTTTCGTGACAAAAGAAAACGATTGAGACCCACGTCCCATTTAAATTTATTTTTATTTTTTTAAATGTAGGTACCTGCATTATGAGCGTATGTATCAACCAAATTTTGGGTTCACGGTTTTGTGAAAACTACAAAATTTTTCCCGAGAAACAGTCCTTATAATAGGAGCAAATTTGAAAGAAATTTGATTCATAATTGGTTCAGTAAGTTTTGGAGCAAACTGGAAAACAATAATTTGCTGGAAAAGTGGTTTTTCCAGGCTTTTGAGAAAACGATAAAAACGATCTGACTGAAATTTTCACAATAGATTGTCTTCATGCATATGTAGTATAGGTGCAAGTCTGATAGAAGTAATTGGTGTTTACTGGTTCAGCAGTATCTGAGAAAACTGAAAAAGAAAAATTTTTAGAGAAATGTTTGCATGTTCACGGTGTTGAGAAAACTACTAAAGAAATAGAACTGACGAAAGGTAGTTTTTATATGGGACCAGGTCTGATAAGAATTTAGTGCCTATTAGTTCAGTAGTTTGAATAGACAAACTTGGTTTTTTTAGCGAAGTTCTGCTGAAATGATGTTTTCATTTTTTAATTAAATCTGAAATAATGGAAATATAACGAGTCGAGTTTATATTTATTTTAATTTGAGGAAAATTGTCAGGACCTTGAGACCCCTCCCCCGAAGTTTTATTCTAGTTTTAATTCCGGGTGGAGTGTTAATGATGCGATAGGATCTTTACTTTTCACCATTTGGAAAGGTGAAAACAGTGATTTCTATGCTGCTTATTCATGACTTATCATTATCAATAAAATTACACTTAACGTAAAAAACAGTTCATATTACAGTTTTTCTGAAAAAAATGTATATAATTTGAAGTTGTCTTAACATTATTTTAGTCGTTTGCAAGCAGCAAGCGCAAAACAAAGACTAACACTACTTATGTTAAGTTTAGTTACTGATATTGGGTTTGATCTTGTAGGGTTATGTCTTGGTTTCGGTCCCAGACCTGTATACTCATTCATGTTTTGTCTTGGTTATAAGCGTTCAATTCTTCAAACGCATAGATATTGTGAGTTCTGGGGGTCTTCCTCCCTATCCAAGAAGAAATACAGCTTGACATACAAAACTGATGTATGTTTGGTGACTTTGTGAGTTGTTGAGAGAATCAGGAGAGACCATATAGAATAAATGGACCACCCTTATGACGAATCTGTGTAGTATGTCCTTACAAGTCTTGGTCTAAGTCTGGGTTTTGTTTACAAGATTTTTACTATCACATACTTATGGGTGACAAAATCAAATTTACCATTTAGATACTACGTCCTTTCAACATACTTATACGAGAATTTTAACTGGCCCTAAAAGACTGCAGTTGATTAAATAGGGAAAAAATTAATACAAAATAGCCTATTTCAAACAATAAATTTAGTAGCCTATATACTTTTTTACGGAATCTAAGAATTAACGCAGATCAGGTATTAGGTAAACAGGCAAGGAAACTGTATGTAATTTGGAATAGCACTAGAAAATAACTTACATGTTCCATCGAATTTTTACAGAAAATTCTCATCGTCTAAATAAACTTAATGAAACAATAAAATTATAGACAGCCAGTATTTCCAATTCTTGAAGTAATAGCTGCCTATACTTTGCTTGTTCTTACAGATACCTCCGAATATGCTGCGCCAGTCATGTCATTATATTTGGCAAATGTACGTACTGTAATGTCATCTGAAATATAGTCGGCTATTCTGTGTCTCATAATAAATTTACAGATAAATTGGGCTTCTACTCTGAGAGGAGAATTCATTCCTGTTTTTGGCTGCTTAGTGAATGATATGAGAAAGTTAAGATGCCTATCTATAAACTTAAATATAGATGATCAGCTTTCATTAAGATATAAGAATTAGAATAAGTGTAAATAGAATTTTGTTCTGATGTTCTGAACCAATTGTAGTTATGAAGTTTATTTAATACACAAGATTAAAGAAAATTTTGTATTATTTGATTGAGAATTCACCATAGTGAAAATTTCAGTATACTAGATAACATTTATTTTTCTTGTTTAAATAACTGGAATAGCTAAAATTAATATATTAACCGACCCTTTAGGCAAATTGGTCTTTTCATGAAGTGATGACATTGCGCAGTAAATTTTCAAGCTCTTAGGGCGACGGTGGTATGCAAGAACTCTTAAACATAAAGACTACTTAATTGCTGGATTCTTTTACACTTTACATGGAAATTGAAGATAAAATATTACTTAAGTTTTTCTTAAGTAAATAAGAACACCCGTCCCGTAGCCAAAGTAAAATCCCAACTGAAGAAAACTGCTGACCAGGAAGGGCAAAATTTTTATTGTGGATTATATTAGCTGTATTGAAAAAATGTTTTTTTTTTTCTTTAGGGGTAGAGAAAAATAGCAACAAAACTATTATATGTATATGTGACAGTTATATATTGTAACAGAACAATCAAATACACAAGTTGGTTAAAAGAGTGTATTATATAGAAACTTTATAAAACATTAACAGTAATAAATATCAAGAATTAAAAGAATAGTAACAAGGTAATCAAAAGGTAAACTTGATTGAAGTAGAATTAAGTAGAATTAATTAGAATGAATATAAGAGTACAAAACATGAGATTATATAGTAAGTAAAAAGAGGAGGTTCAGGCGAATTTACAGAGTGTTGAAGAAGGGTTTTATTCTTATTGGTTAATAGAAATATATGTACATGAAGTATGACCAATGGTCTCATAAGAATGTGACATAAAGTGGGTATTCACAAATAAATTAGTAGAAATTAGTATATATGCAAGATTGCAAAAATAGTGTAAACAAGAAATGAGTTCATTGTTTATGAGTAAATACAGTAACTGTTTATGTAGGAAATGATGTCATCAAACAAGTCTTAACTTGAAGAAATGACGTGAGAATTAATGAATGGGAAATAATAGAAAAATAGAATGAAAGTAATGATGATGATGATAATTAGTAATACGAATTTAGGAAGTATTATGAACAATACGAAAATATCGTTACAGTATAAAATAAAATTTATTACAAATTTCAACTGGGCCCATTAATATAATAGTAATTTTCGATTTTTATTATTTGTAAAAATTAAAAAAACGTCGTTAATAGGCTTTTTTCCTTTTTTTTAAATTCAGGAAAAAAATTAAAAATTTTTCCAAGGGGCAAAAAGTGCTTCCGGGGGGGGAGTTGCTTCCCCTTTCACCCTCCTGGCTACGGGCCTGAGTATGCCTACTAAGTTTGACCTAAGAACATTCTCATCGTGAATAATTCTGACTGGTATGCCGAGCCGATGCTTACTCATTCAGCTCTCTCATGCTCAAGAACTAATTAAGTATATACGTCTTACCAAAGTAAGGATCTTGCATACCAAAAAAAAAAAATTTAATAGCTCTTAAGTTACTCTTATTGCTATCTTTCTTGCATTCGACCCTTACGGACGTGTAGATCAGCTCTTTTCGCACAAGTGATGAGAATTTCGTGACTGCCGGATACGGAATGCGTTTACTTGGACGAGAATCAACATATTGGCCTTTTTCACCTCCACACCATTCGCGTTGACCAAATTAGGTAAAGTGACAATTGCGGTTTCAAAAGATCACCGACAGACGACTTCACCGGGTAACATCTGTTCGCAGGCTTTCATTTGAAAATCAGAACTGTCTACGTTTATAATTTTCATTTTATTTTACGAAGAAGACGAATAGCAACAAATGAACGACTTCCAAAATCATAACAATATCTTTTTCCCCAACTCATCATCGTAGTGTTCCCGTTATGAGCACAAATGCAAACACTCGACTCAGCCCGGCTTGGGTTCACCTCCGTGCCAAAATGGTTTCTGTAATAACTGAAATTTTTTACCAAAAGTTTACGCATCGTCAAGGCGAAACATAAACAGGATTCCGGTCAGAATTATCTTTCGACAGGCGAAATACCTTCGCGATGGCAAGGGAAAAAACCGAAAAAAGCAGCAGCGACAACAACAACAACAACAACAACAACAACAACATCAACAACGACGAATAACAGCAGGTATACCTTCGCCATTGTTGTGACGGTGGCCGAAACGATAATAACGCTGCGTAAATAACATTTAATTCGTAGCGAAATTTATCGGCAGAAAAACGAAGCATCTCGAGTGCGAAAGACTCGCTATCGCGACTGTCGGTGGCCACAATCTGCACTGGCAGTTCTTTCCTGCGCTGATAACGTAAAATACAGCCTTTTGAACGAGTAAAACTTTTAATAAGTCGTTACGTTTGCTTACGACTGATAACAGAACGACGAGGATGTCTCGCAACAATTCACCTCAGTTTTCTTCCGGTTTATTATTTTTTTACTTACTTACTTACCTACGTACTCATTTTTTTTTCTTCATTTTTAATGCAGCGTAGGAATAAAAATATATTGGAAAATGGAGTTTGGCCGAAGTTAGGCCATTTTCTTTAGCCCGTCTTTTACGAGCGTGGAGACCCGTGTAGGTAAAACGGATTTTTTTAAGTGTAACGATATTTTCGTATCGTATCGTCGTTCATAATGCTTCGCAAATTCGTATTACTAATTATCATCATCATCATCATCATCATCATCATCATCATCCTCATCACTTTCAATCTATTTTTCTTGTCATTTCTACAAGTCAAGACTTGCCTGATGACATCACTTCCTACACAAACAGTTAGGCTACTGTGTTTACTCAAAACCTATGAACTCGGTTCTTGTTTACACTATTTTTGAAATCTTGCATATATACTAATTTCTACTAAATTATTTGTCAACACCCACTTTATGTCATATTCTTACGAGACCATTGGTCATATTCCATGTACATATTATATTTCTATTAACCAATAAGATTAAAACCTTTCTCCAACACTCTGTAAATTTACTTGAACCTACTCTTTAGACTCGTAATCAAAATACTATATATCATTTCATGTTTTGTACTCTTACATTCATTCTGTTTTATTCTGTTTTAGTCCAAGTCTTTTACAATCTATCTAATTCTTTTAATTTTTGATGTTTATTACTGTTCATGTTTTATAAAATCATTATCTAATACACTCTTTTTACCAACTTGTGTATTTGATTGTTCTGTTATAATATATAACCGTCACATTAAGGATATTTGAAAGAGACCTGCTATATTCAGGGCTGGCCGCAGGATTTCTTCAAGGTTGGGGTGTTTTTGTTTTTTGCTACATAAGGGTAAATTCAAATTTTTATTTTATTTCACGAGCTTCCTGTGAAAGTCATACCTTGAAATTTTTTTGAAAAATTTCCTTTTCAGATATGGACTCTCTTCCTTGTAAGTCAATTTATGAATTTTTAAAATGAAAATCGAACAAGTTAATGTGAAATTAAAAGTTTTATACATTTTTAAAAATAATATAGACGAGGTTTATCTGAAAATAAATGCAATGATGGTTGAATTGTAGCAGAAGACAGCTGGTGTGGTTGCATTATTCATAATTAAAAATAAGTTTATGTTAAAAACAAATTATTTAAAAGATAAATTTTTATTATAAGCTTTTATTCTACTCGCTATTGCGATTTTAAAGTATACCAATACTCCAATACTACAACCAACCTTTTGCAACAAAATATTTATTTCGCAAGAAGCTAAACCCCCCCCCCAAAAAAAAAAAAATAAAAAAATAAAAGCTTATCTTTTAAAAACAAATTTTTAATGTAAACTTATTTATTTGTTTTTGGTTTTAGCTTCATGCATTTATTTTATTGTGGAAGGTTGGCTGCAGTATTTGTATATATTAAAATTACAGAAGTGAGTAGAGTAAAACTAAAACTACTTGGTACTAATTTTGCTTTTTTTTTTTTTTGGTCATACGGGTTGAACCCTACAACCACCTTGCTTGGCTGGCCCTGGCTATATTCATTTAAAATTGACTTGACGGTGGCAGTTTCAGCTACAACATTGTCAGTCTTTCAGTTCAGGTTGAAAGAGACCAAGTTACATTCTCATCTTTTCCAGCGTCACAGCCTTACCTGCGGTGAGTACAATTATAAAAATCCTTAGAGTGCTGGAACAGTTACGTTTCAAAAGCCCAAAGTATTTTCTGCTCCCAAAGAATCGTACTTGGTTTTGAACAGAATTAATCTTACAAAAAACTTCATAAAACTATAATTTTTATTAAGTATGTAGAAGGTAATTTGCCAGTAGTGGCCATCGTGCCTATTTCCACAACCCTAAAATAAACACATGAATTTTAATGTGTTAATACTTCATCTGGCCACACTGATTAGCAGTATACCCCCAACTACGCTTCCTTTGTTCAGTCATTTCAGTTATTGATTTCTAATGAAAATGTGTTTATGGTGATAGTAATTTAATATTTTTTGCAAAAAATCCAGTGATAATCAATGAAAAATTAACAAAAAAATTAAGGTTCATGATTCCTGTAACTCATTTATTTTGGACTTGACTTAAAATATAATACAGTGGGGTTGTGGAATATGTAATATGAACTTCTGAGAATGTTTCATTACAGTAGCAACCATATTGCTTTTAAATTCAGATAATTCCAAGTGTGATGGCTACAAGAAAACAAATGATACATTGTCAGTTTCCACCACAGTTGTCAAACTTTAATTTTGGACTATGGCTGAAAACATAATACAAAGGGGATTTAGAATATGCAGTATGAACATCCAGGAATGTTTCATTACAATGGCAATCATATTTGTTTTTAATTTAGAGAATTCCATGGGTGACGGCTATTGGAAAATAAGTGATATATTTTGCTAATTTCCAGCACAGTATTATCCAAAACTGATAATCTATTATTAACTTAACAGATAAAATGTAACTTTCTCCACTTCAGGTCATTAATTATTGTTTATAATATTATATTAAACCATCTTTGTCAATGTTCATTTTTTAATATTTTTAGTAAATATTTTTCCTAGATTTATTCATTGATTTAGGGTGATGGTAAATGGGGGTTGGCTTTTGGCAACAAGTTAATTTTAAGTGATAGTAATTAACAAATTGGCATTTTTTATTCAAATTCTTAAAAATAGTTTTGTATGAAATATAAAAAGGCAAAATTTATACCACATACCAACTTAGAATATGTCAAAGGAACTATTATACACTTTTCATCAAATTTAGCTAATAAAATTTTGTAATCTATTGATTTAAACGCAAATTCTACGTTAGATGTAGTGGTAATTGGCAAATTACCTTACCCAGCTATCGTTGGCCACTTAAAATTTATTAAGTATGTACGATTTTCCGTTTTATTTACAATTCGTGTCTAAACATAATAAACTGATTTGAGAAAAAAAAGATAAAAAACAAAATGTAAAGGAAAATTTAAGTTTTTGGCAAGTCTGCTTTCTCTTATTTGTAGAATGGACAAGATGTTGTTCAGCTTGAACAAAGAGTGGAACAGACCAGATTACTAACCCTTTTATAATTACGTTTGTGGAAGTTGTAATTGTAGGTATATACTACCTATAACCCTATTTCTTTTGTGCATGTTCGGAAACGTAGTCCTTTACAGGTGCGAGAAACCAACCGGTTTAAAAGTCTATGTCACGTATAGCAGCAGATAGTACTGGCAACTAAACACATTGACAACCATTCTTATTACCTATATATTCTGCAAATTTGATCATAATAAATTGTGACACAAAGGTTGGGTCTTATTTTGTTTGATTTTTAATTGTTAACTTCTCAAGCGAAGGAACTCCTAATGCGATGTTTCAGCTGAATCTCATTAATCCTCGGTTTTCGTTCGAGTATTATTACTTTTGTTCGACTCCCCTACCTCACTTGGGGCAACATATTTTTGGTTTAAAATACTAATACGGTAAACGCGATCCGAATCTCGGTTTTATAATCTTTGACTGTTGGACTGGATCCATAATTATGGTTATTACCTTACTTGAAAAGTTGATAGGTGACATGTTGTGTTTGAAGCAGGCATTAAAGAATAACGGTAAATAAGTGCATGGCCTAACCGCAATGGTAAACTGTGATTAGGTAATCATTTGGTGTGGCCACCGATCTGAATGAGCAAATAATAAGAAGTGAATAGGTGTACGTTGAGTGAAATTGACAAGTTTGAGTGATACAATGCTGCCAGTAAATAGTGACACAGGAGACAGACAGAGTAACTATAATAACTACAGAGGAAATGTGACCCAATAATATTTCGGAGTTCGACATCAACTCTGTTCACGTCCGTTCTACCTATTTCACCAAAATTCTCTTCACTTATTGGGTGATTTTCCATTAATAAGCCGATTTTAATGGACTTTTCCATCAGTTGATGGATTGAGTTCAAAGCAACGAAGAGACTGTAACTCGAACACCGAATAGGTCGGGTCTGTTATTTATTTCCAATCAATTTTAAGTTTTTTCTGTCAAAACTACGGTCCAACTTTTTCAAACAATACAAAATGAGAAATGCTCGAAGTTCATTGAATGCTTATTCATTACGCAGCACGTGTGATACGAAATAAGGGAATGACTAAAATTTTATTCTCTTACGTAAATGCAACACGTAGAACTTTTACAAAGTTATAATTATTAATTCGATCAAATGATACGAAATTGAGAGGGAAAGAAAGAATAATAAAAAACAAACAAAAACAAAAAAAAATGGGAAAACAATAATAGAAAATCCTGAAATTTGTTTCCAACACCACCAAACTTTTGGATCGAATATCGGATGTTGTCTCGACAATAATGAAAAAATAAAAATAAGAAAAAAGAACACGATACTTTCTCATCGAATGAAAAACTTCTACACCCAATTCAAAAATAAGAAAATATGGACGAAAATATTGCAAAATATTAGGTGCCATATTAGCTGATGCTGCGAAACGAGTATAACAACAAAATAAAAAATCTTCTTCGCGTTCTTTCTTCCTCTTTCTATCTCGCTCTTTTTTTTTTATTATTATTATTTTCTGTACAGCCTAAGTTTCGTTTTTCCGTTTTTTTTTTACGTTTTCTTCTTTTCTCCTACAACCGAAGAAAGGAAAAGAGAAGAAAAAAAATTCAATGGAACTCTGATAAAAGCGAGAAAACTTTTTTAATGTATTTTAATTTTAAAGTTTTGTTTATTCCATAACAGCTTCGTCTTCGTTTTGATCTTTTTAAAAAACGTTTAAACCATAAAAAATTTTTTATTAGAAATTACCAGACTCGAACAATGGTTTTCTTATTTATTAATTTATTTATTTATTTATTTATTTATTTATTTATTTATTCTTTTTACTTTTTTTTTCCCAAAACATTTATAAGTTGAATAGGCAAATCCGATTTTATAATTCTTGCTCGCCATCGATTGAGGAAAGACGATTTCAAACAAATTCTTCCAAAAGAGGACTAAAACTTCAACTGTGACGGAAAGACAAAATGGAGAGAAAAGTGAAAAAAAAAAAAGAAGAAAGATCCTTTAACAAAAATTGAAAGAGTTAAACTCGTTCTGGCAGAATGAACGACTTAATATGGCCTCTAGTTGAGAAAAATTTTTTATTTTCAATGTCATAAGTCTTTTATTGAACAGACAAAAAGTATGCTTGAAAGAAAATAATAAGATTTTATTTTGTCACAGCTGATTTATAAGAAAGTTTTAGGCTACTCACACTTCAAATATTCGGGTACTTACTATAATGAATAGTACCTACTCAATCGATTTTCTAATTACTGAATTGTAATTACTTCTGAATAATTTTTTTAAATTTCAATACGTATTTTTATTTTTATAAATCATCTAGATGTCTTAATAATGTATTATTTCACCTTCAATTGGCCCGTTTAGTTATACTCTGGGGAGTGAATAAAATTAAATGAGTAAATAAGCAGATAATAAATATAATTTTTCTAAAACTATTTTGATTCCGAAAATTTTTGAATGCTTTTTACATTCTTATATAAGCTTTGCATTTTCTGTCATTTTTAAACAAATTCAATTATTCAATTAATCCACATATCATTCGGTAACCATAGAAAAATTCAAATACTTTGAAAGATATATGAAATACTTTCAGTGGATGGCATTTTGTGAAAAACAATCGATACATGTACTAACATATAATAAGTTCGGAATAAAAATCACGATTAATATTTGATTCTTCTCCAACAGTTGCGAAATAACGACATCATATGGAATCAGAAGACTCTCCTCGAAAACTCGCCCTAATAGTTAACTCTCACTTCTTGTCTCTGAATTCGTTTTAAGAAAGATAAAAATTTATGCCTGCAAATGATCTTAATTAACTGACTTTAGATATGCTTATCTCATTCTTCCAAATAAGTATTAGTTATATTCGATTTGTACAGATATACACGATATATGTATAATTATATACATTACATTTCCAGGTGTGCCTATTAAACTTTCAGTTTTAATTATTTTCCCTTTTCCATTTCCATTATCGGAAACCCCTATTATAGAACATTCCCTCAACTTATGACTACTTCTAATTGCTACGTCTGTCCAACATAAGCGCGGTCTTTAACAAAGATTTCAACTGGAGACATAGTCAGGAGAAGTTCTCAAAAGAGTGATCAGCAACAACGGCAGTGATTTCCAAATTAGGGAGCGCAAACATTTCCCAAATGAAACGTGAGACTCTACCTTATACCCCCAAAAAGACAATAAAAATAAATTAAAAAAAGCAACAACATTATAACGATTTTTTTCGACCATTGACACCTGGTTAGGAGGGCATGAATAAAAAAAAGTTTTGGAATAACAGTGAGCTACAGTCTGAAGTCCTTACACCAACAATCACCACCAGTGATTATAAGTCCATAACCATAGTGACAGTAAATGAGCATGAAGATGATCAATGGCTACTGCCAGTAACCGTGTGTCGGTGATTAAAGGTCAGTAATAACAGCAGCCCAGCGTATAGTTATATGTCAATGCCACCAACAATGACTAAACCAGATATGGGCATTGACTATGGCACCAAACATGGCTGTGACCTCCGATAATGATCGCAGATTCGAGACTATGGCTCATATTCACAAACGTCACTTTAACCTCTCTTCACCTAAAATTGACTTAAAAATGACTGTGGGGACTTGACTTGTATGAGGTAAATTGGCTCGGACCCCTCGATGACGGTTGCTGCCGCAAGGCTGGAAAATATTTGTCTTTATGATGTTAAACATATTACACAAATTACGTATGATCGTAATTATTTGCACATACATGCGAGTAATGTACAAATACCTAACCGTGACCAATCTCAACAATGACAATGATGTCACAATTCCATACATGAACCAGTCTGCCATTTCATATCAGTACAAGAAATGACGCACCGATCTGTTCACACAAACATACATAATTACTACATTTGTGTGTTGGTGTGTGTGTAAATAAATTCATATATAAACAATCCGAACCAGTTCTAAAATCGCCAGTATTTGCCCAGGTTTTGGTTTACCTGTATGTTTTCATATGAAGTGGCAGAACACGTAATATCTGTTGACTATCTTCTGGTGAGAATATCTTTTCACAACAAGGTATTCCACAATGATTTTTGGAACAATTTTATAATTAAGAGTGTGGTAACATTTTGTTTTTATATCGGAACTCTCATAAGAAATACAATGCTCCCACATTTTTAAGTACAAAATTGTGCAAAAAATTTTTTTGAAGTGAAATTTAAGTGAAGGGAGGTTAAAATGACATTTGTGAATATGGGCCTACGTCCTTTGACCACAGCCTCCATAAATATAGGTATTCATTTCCAATTTATCGGCTGACAGGGAGATCTAGTCAGAGAATTGATAAAAAAAAAAAGAAAAAAGGAGGTTTTCAAGTAAAATCAGCTAAAAATCACCGATTTACAAAACAGGATGATTCGTGGTGCTATTAATTTTTATGCAAAATGGCCGGACGGCACTTCCGGTTACAATATTTTTGTTTTTATTTTGGCCATAAAATATGTAATTTCGGACCGATAGGAACGTAATTCGGTAAACATATTTATTATGATCTATTCTAACATATGCGAGTAATTTTGGTGCGGATTGGCCGGACGGTACTTTCGAAAAATCTATTTTCGTTTCGATTTTGCAAGAGGTAATTATTTTTAACTGCGTAATTTTACGTCAACAGTTACAAAATTTGATACGATCGTGACAATTATGATCTATTGATAACTTTTTAGTAGGTAACTAATTTTCTATTTCTGAAAAAAACCTACTTTTTCTATAACGGAGCTGCTACTGCGTTTTTTTTTTTTTTTTTTTGCTTGTCACTTTTAGAATTTGGAAAAAATTATAGTAATAAATGGTTTCATAGATGCAAAATTTTTCAAATTTCTCAAATTTTTAAAAGTGACGAGCATGAAAAAAGTTTTCGAATTTTTTTTCGTCTTCTCCCACGAATAACCTAATGTTTCGTCTACGTCATCTGGTAGTCGCTGAACGTTGCAATTATACTTACTGCCTTACTTATTTCATTTCCTTTCCAAAACTGTTTAACCCTAATTTGACCTCACTCGAAGTTCGAAACAAGTTAGTGATACGTTGTTTTGATATATTCGTCAAAATATTTGAATAGTTATCGTGCAATGCGAAACGGCCAGTAGTTTTTTACCTTTAGTTACGGACACTTTTTTTTTCTTTCTCCTTTTTTCTGGCTGCTGTTTCTCATAAAACTTCAGAACAACTGGTGCGTGCTTTGGCCTTTGCGTGATTGCATGCTAATCACTTTTTTTTTTTAAATTATTTCTCGTCTATCCTTTCTAGAGGTACATTTCCTCCTTTTTTTTTTTTTTTTTTCATTTTTACTTTCATTTAGCCGTTTCTTCTCTACGTGTTTCCATCGCGCGCGAATTCATAGTATATTTTTGTTGAAAAATTTATGGCACTTGGCAAGTCGTTATGATGTGTAAATTCAAACGTCATCCAACTATTTGTCTACGAAAATGTGTTTCAACATTATCGCCGTGGTTGTAAAATTAGTTAGTGGACAAAAGATGAAAAAAAAAACAAAAAAACAAAAAGAATAAAAATGTGATATCATTATTTCACTTTCACCCTTAATTTTGTATAGGTCAATAAACTTTAGGGCTGGAATTTCATATAACCCTCCTACACTGAGCATCTACTACATGTCGAGTATATACTGTGAAATTAAGCTGAAAATGTCTGGTCAATATGTTCAGTGGTTTTGGCTGACTGTTGATGAGTGAGTCAATGGTTAGAGAATTAGGTGTATGAGTAGCTTTTGGCATATCATCGGATTAGATTGTGTTTGGTTCAAATCGATTGAGGGGTTGAATTGCGTAGGGCAAAAATAAGTTTCACCAATGGGGGTTAATACAAAATTATAATAAAAAATTTACTACGTTTCCACAGGGATTCAAACGTGGCTTACCAGAGTGATGGTACTCGCCTCACAGCAAGGAACAACGGCGGAACTTTCAAAATCTCAGTTTTGAACATCACTACATAGAACACAACCATACGATAAAATATACTCGTCCGAAAGTGTACACCCATCTCTTATTATGTGGTTACTTGCCAATAAAACTTGTTAACTCTCGGGCTCAGTGATAAGCTTTCGTACGTTATCGGTACTCTTTGCAGTTGAACTCATAACACTGTGATACAGGCCACTCTCTTTCACACGTTCTTCCTCAAACACACGTGATTTGTTATTTGGGAGCACGTTGCTCCATTGGCTGAGATGTAATAGAAAATTATAAACAAAAAACTGCGATTTAGTCCATTTTAATCACACGTGTTCAAACGATGGCGCAACACTTTATCCACTTTGAACATTCAGCTAATCTTCTGGCGAATTACCGTCGGCTACTATGTAGATCACAGTGGTACCAAATCGTTGGTCATATTTTAATTTTGTTGTCGTTTGAACGCTTGGAGAGGGGAAAAACTTTTTTTTCATAAACTTTTATCATAATTAAATTGAGTCACGATATAGGTGATGGAAAGAGATGAAACATGAAGAATGAGCATTTTTATGGCGGAAAAAAATTACAACTTACAGCATTTTATGACTTTGTTAATGATTGCAGAGGCACAAAAAGTGTGAAAAAGTGCCTAACTGTTTCGAGTGCTTTTTGGTTTTTACATAGGTATTCTGATTTGTCGAGCAATGAGAGATTGCATTGTATGAAATACCCCCGCAGGAGTACTTCAAGCAGAGGAGTTCGTTGAAGTGCCTCTTGTCTCTCCTAACTTTAATTTGTCGTAATAGACGCTGGTATAATAGCAGGTAACTAATATTTGATGCTGCGAATGATTAATTCAAAAATTTTTGGAATTAATTTTAACTTTTTTTTTTCTGAACCATATTTTCACAGGTAATACGCGTCGCCATGTTATTTATGCTGAAAAATATCATTTTGAACACAGAAAACCGAGTAAACTACATAAATTTCAAAAGTTTCATAAAAATTCTGCTACTCACTCACTCACTCACTCACTCACTTCCTCCCATTGTGAAGGTAAAAAAAAATCTAGAGCAAGTCAATTTTACTTCTTTTTTTTTGCCATGGTTTTCCTCCTTTCTTTTCTTCCAACCGTATCTGCCTATATATTACGTACTGTTGTGATATACCTACACCTACTCTCTTTGGAAAAGTGGAGTAATTTTCGTCAGTCAATAAAGTTTATACTTAACATTTCTTAAAGTGAATTAAACTCGACAAAAGGCAAACGAAGAAAGCGCAGTATTTTTTTTATTCTGTAGATACCATCGAAGAAATAATAATATAAAGGAAAAAAAGACGAAAAAATATCAGTAATCAAATTTTCTTTCTCGTCTGCAGAGTAGACTTTGCCTTTTACTCCAAGTTTCTTGTGAACTTTTAATGAATAAAATTTATTTTTTCCCCCTCATAAACCTTTCCATCACTCGTAGTCCACGAACTTATGTTTCCAATTTGTATTACATGTCTCAGAAACTTTTTTCTTCATCTTTCATTAGAATTAGCCATTTTAGGCCGTACCGAGTACTGACCAAGTTAAACTTTTGCGAATTATGAAGTCGATGTCGATGAAAATCCGATAGTACATAATTAACAGCGAGAATAAGTATTATGATTTACTGTTCATGAAAACTATTTCAAATTTAATTTACTCGTTAATCCTTCAGCGATAGATTTTGGACGGCACTAATAACAAAGTTAACCATATCATCAGAGGAGTAAGGTAAACAATTGTTCAAAGATCATAAATCAGTTTTTCAGTCAACTTTAGCCGATTGTTTGAGGTACTGGGTAGTCCAAAACACGGAAAAAGGCATGAATTAGAGTAGATTCACGGTGCTAATAATGTGCCACATAGAGGTGAAATTTAGAAGCCCGAAAACCTGGTGAAGCTCTTCCTGAAAAAAATCGAAAATGTGTCCTATTAAGAAAAACAAAATCTAATTTAACTTATTTTCGATTGATGAAAAACATGACGGAACTTTGAGTCTCCCCAGAAATTTTAACCCATATCTAATTTCCGTCTAATAAAAGACTGATACAATGAAAATTCGATTATATATATATTGTTAAATGATAAAATATTTAAGATCCATAAAAATAAAACTTACGAACACTGGGAGATTGTGTTGGAATGTTTCAATGTCATTGTAACCTTAAAATTTTGGCTGTAAAACGTATAGAGGTTGAGGGTTCAAACTCGAGGAAAAACAAACATATAAAATAAATGTGAACGAAGTTGCGTCTCAGAAGCGTATAATTAAGCAAAAGATTTAAGTAACATAGTGTGGGGACTCACTGGTATGAGGTAAAGGGGCTCGGACCCCTCGACGACAGTCACCGCCCCAAAGGGCAGGCAAATAATCGTCCTTGTGACGTTAAACACACAAAACTCGTTCGATCGTAATTACCTGTATGTACTTGCAGGTAATGTACGAGTACCGAATCGTGACACAATTCGTACACGAACCGGCCAGCCATCTCTTATCTCAATAGGGAATGATGCAACCTGGCTGTCCTCACCAACGTACGTATTCCCTTACATACGTGTGTTTGTGTGCATGTAAATAAGCCGTATATAAACCACCGAAATCGGCTCTAAAATCGCCAGTGTTTGGTCTGGTTCTGGCTTACCCATACTTGTGTACGAAGTGGCTGAACACGCTTAAATTCTGTTGAATTTTCTTCTGGTGAGAATATCTCTCACAACAAGGTATTCCACAGTGGTGATCGCGACGTGATTTTTGGCTACGTCGTGAGGTGTCTTGAGGCGCGTTGCGCTTTTTCAAAAATTCGGCGTGGTGTGCTGGCGAGAAACTCGCTTGCTCGGCAAATACAAAAATTTTTTTCCAGACTAAGACACCTTTGAGGTTGTCGAAGTAGAGTCTGCTGAAGTGGGAATTTATACCCCTCTCCTTAAAATATACAAACAAGGAGAAACAAGACAGTAGACCTGGAGGAAGAAGGTTGGACTCATCCCCCAACCCCCCCAATTTTGACTCGACACTCTACAAATTTAACAAACCTGGAAGAAGGCCCTCAACACCCAGAATTAGCACGACTGGGAACTGCAATAAATAAAGAACAACTAGCAGTTAAAACGTTGAGAAGTGGTCAAACTTTAAGCCAAAGTTCAGACCCGAAAACACCTGTCCTACAAACACAGGAGCCAGTGTTTTCAACCAGCAAGGAAGGAAATAGTTCTGTGGAATACACTTGTCATCAGAAAGACACAGCAATGGTCCCACCACCAACCAAAAACCCACAACCATCGCAGGGAGGTAGTAGTCAGCCACAGCTGACACCTGAAGTCTTGGCGCAGATTATGCAACTTTTGCAATTGCAGCCAGGGCACAACCCCAACTTCTACAGATGGAGGAAAGAGATCCCAGTATTTCTGCCCAATGAGATAGACTTATGGTTGACTCTATTAGAAGGCAGGTTCAAGACCGAGAACATAACTCTGAACCAGCGGTATCTACACATCTGTGGAGGCATGCCCCCACAGATAATCCGCCACATTCCGGACATCATGGAATGCCCTTCGACAGAAGATGACAAATATGCCTGGTTTGTCAAGAAGTTCAAAAATTTATTCGGAAAAACAAAGAACGAAAAAATTGATGATGTGATGGGTGGTATGAAGATGGGGGTTGACAAACCCTCAATCTTCATGGCGAAATTGAGGCAGAAGGCAGATAACATAGTAGCCCCTTCTGTCATAGGCAATCAATTTTGCAAACAACTTCCACAAAGTGTTGTGCAATGTCTAGCCACCATAGGTTCAACCGTGATAAATAAATCCACAGACTTGGACTTCCTTGCGAAATCCGCAGATAATGCGCTCGAATACACCAGGTCAAAGCCCGTAGTCAGTGCAGTATCTGCAGAAACTGGAAAAATCGCTCAACTTAGAGCTCAAATAGCTCAGTTGACTGATGAAGTAAAACGGAACAAAAGCCAAGGCTCAACGAAACCCAATAGTAGCTGGCGACAAAGATCCAAAAGTAGAAGCAATAACAACAACAGTGGCAATAGCAGAGGATGACAGTCCCAGTCCAGAGACCGCAGATCTAGTTCCAGTAACAGGGGTCAGAGTTCAACTCCCCAAGAACATCATCTCCCAAAAACCAGTCTCAAAATTGGGATGATAAAAGTCGCTTTTTTCATAACTGGTTTGGCGCAGAGGCCACCAAATGTAACAACAGATGCAGATGGTGGGGCAAATCCTATACAAAGGAGGCATCAAACTAGAATGAGGGGCCATCTATGCGGCCAAGATCCCTCGGAAAAATACTCATACCGCCTGTTCATTAAGGACAAGTCGAACAGGAGAAGGTACTTAATTGACTCGGGAGCAGACCTGAGCATATTGCCAGTTAACAAAACCCAAAAAGTACTCCCTCCGAAATACTATCTCCGTACTGTGAATGGTCAAAACCTCCCAGCTTACAGACTTGAAACTAGCAAAGTTGACATCGGACTCAAGAAAATCATGATGTGGTCCTTCACGTTTGCAGATGTTCCAAACCCGATCCTGGGTGCAGATTTCCTTGCACATTTTGGTCTGATCATTGACCTCAAAAACGGCAAATTGATCGATAGTGAATCTAAACATTGTGTGGATGGCAAAACGCTAGCTTACAGACTGGACACAAATATATCCAGCTGTACCAAAGTTGACGGACAACTTTTACGGATCCTGTCTGACTATCCTGGAGTCACTCAACCATCAATTTGCAGGCATCCTACATACAAACACGATACGGTTCATTACATAGAAACCAAAGGACAGCCTTGCCATGCTAGAGCACGAAGGTTACTGCCTGACAAACTCAAAGCGGCATGGGAGTACTTTCATCGCATTATTGAGGAGGGCATATGTCGCCCCTCAAAAAGCTCATGGAGCTCCCCTATCCACATGACCAAAAAAGCAAGTGGAGAGTGGCAAATTGTTGGAGACTACAGGGCCTTAAATGCCATAACAGTTCCTGATCGCTACCCAGTCCCCAATATAATGGACTTTAACGCGAATATAAAGGGTAAAACGATGTTCACCAAAATTGACATCAACTGGGCATTCCACCAAATTCCTATGGCTGACCAGGACGTACCAAAGACAGCAATTATAACCCCCTTTGGACTATTCGAATACCTTCGAATGCCATTTGGACTTCACAACTCAGGACAAACTTTCCAGAGATTTATCAACGGACTGTTTAGGGAATTGCCATTTGCATATGCATACTTGGATGATATTTGCATTTGCTCTGAAGGCGGTGAGCAACAGCATGAGGAGAATGTAAGAGCCGTCGTACAGCGTATACTCGCTGCCGGGCTTACTATCAACGTAGGCAAAAGCTTATATACACAGACCGAAATTGACTTCCTCGGCTACAAAGTCTCGACCGAAGGCATTTCCCCATTGAAGACCAAAGTAGAGCCAATATTGAACTTCCCAAAACCCTCAAATGTCGCTGAACTCAGGGGTTTCTTGGGGATGGTGAACTTCTATAGACATTGCATGAAGAATGCAGCAGCCGAACAAAGTAAGCTGTTTGCACTAATTAAGACAAGTAAAAAGAAAGACAAAACTCCACTCGAATGGAATGAAGAAGCCGAACAGGCCTTTGAGAAAATCAAAGATACACTGGCAAATGCAACTCTATTGGCTCATCCAGATGAAAGTCTGCCGTTATGCGTGAGTACCGATGCATCTGATTTTGCTATTGGTGCAACCCTGTACCAACTTGATAAAGACAACAAGAAGTTACTGCTAGCTTTCTTCTCGAGGAAGCTCTCAAAAATAGAAAAGAACTATAGCACATACGATAGGGAATTGCTCGGAATTTTTGCTGCGTTGAAGCATTTCAGGCACCAATTAGAGGGTTGATGTTTTTCTGTGTATACTGACCATAAACCCCTAACATATGCCTTCACACAAAAAGCAGAACTGGCATAGCCTAGAAGAGCACGACAATTAGACTATATTGGTCAATTGACTACCAACATCCAGTATATAAGTGGAGAACTTAACACTCCAGCTGATGCCTTGAGTAGAATCGAAGCTATCTCGACTCCTGTCCAATTACCTTATGCTGAAATAGCTAAAGCATAGCTTAAGAATGCAGAATTGCAAGAGTTGTTATCGAACGATGATACTACTCTCAAATTGAGACAGCAAAAAATTCCCAGTACTGATGTTTTATTAACATGTGACATCAGTACAGGTAAGAATAGGCCATTTCTACAGGTAAAATATCGCAAGTTGGCTTTCAACAGTGTACATAATCTGTCACATGCTGGGCCAAAATGTAGTGCTAATATGATTTTGGCAAGGTTTGTATGGCCACGAATGAAGTCTGACTGCAACAAATGGGCTCGCAGTTGCCTGAACTGTCAAGAATCCAAAGTATAAAAACACACTCGCTCGCCCCTCAAATCCTTCAAACAGAGCGGTTTAAAACTGTACATATGGACTTGGTAGGCTCATTGCCACCATCTCAAGGACACAGATACTTGTTGACGATAATAGACAGGGCAACACGATGGCCAGAAGCAATCCCTCTACACTAGATGTCAGCTCCTACAGTAGCTGCAAGGTTATACGATACCTGGATTGCGAGGTATGGTGTACCAGAAGTCATAATTACAGACCAAGGTAGCCAATTCGAGAGCTCGCTCTTTAAAGAGCTGTCCAATAAGCTTGGTGTTCAACACAGTCATACCACAGCTTACCATCCTCAAGCCGAGGCAGGCCCCTAGGCAGTAAAAAACACAAAAATTCCCATCCTTCTCGCATGTCTGAGAGGTTAATGCGAAGAAAATAAAATTTACTCCCGAAAAAGTAATATCCGCTACGTAAGTTTAAACCCTCTAAAAAATATGTGACGAAAATTGGAACTCCGTGAGACAAAAGAAACTCCGGAGATAAGCAAACGAGGAATGCCAACAAAAAGAAAAAGACAGGAATAAACAAATCCATGTGCGATACAGAAATAAACATCGCAACGTGCGTTTACCGTTAAATACAAAGATAATCTCAACGTCGTGACGTCACAAATGGAGATTCCTTTGTAATAAAATTTGAATAAAATATTCTATGAGTTTATTTCAGGCATAACTTAGCTTAAACCAATCAGAACTTAACCAGAAAACTTGCATACGGCCGAGAATTTTAAGCGCTATCCCCTCTACATACTGATAAGAAGATGTGAAAATAATGAAACAAAACTGTAATGGTAAATCGAAAACAGCAGTAAATTCACCCGTTTCAGAACCACCATAAATCTTGGACGTATTTTCTGAAGTAATATTTTTGGTTCCTTTTTCCTCAAATAAAATATTGCGGCGCAAAAACTGGGGGGGAGTAGCTGTGGGGACTCACTGGTATGAGGTAAAGGGGCTTGGACCCCTCAATGACAGTCGCTGCCCCAAAGGGCAGGCAAATAATAGTCCTTGTGACGTTAAACACACAAAACTCTTTCGATCGTAATTACCTATATGTACTTACAGGCAATGTACGATAATGTACGAGTATCGAATTGTGACACAATAAGATGATGTCAAAATTCGTACACGAACCGGCCAGCCATCTCTTTATCTCGATAGGGGATGATGCGACCTGGCCATCCTCACCAACGTACGTATTCTCTTACGTACGTGTGTTTGTGTGCGTGTAAATAAGCCGTATATAAACCACCCAAATCGGCTCTAAAATCGCCAGTGTTTGGTCTGGTTCTGGCTTACCCGTACTTGTGTACGAAGTGGCTGAACACGCTTAAATTCTGTTGAATTTTCTTCTGGTGAGAATATCTCTCACAACAAGGTATTCCACACATAGATTAAAGTGTTTCAGTTGTGTGAGACAAATTTACATGTGTATTGCCGAGTGTGTGATGATTACAGAATCAGTGTTACCAAATAGATAAGTGATATAGAGTATATAGATAAATAGTGTCTGAGTGTTTGTAGGATTTTGAGGGGAGGAGGTTTGGTGGTGCCAACAAAAATAGGGATAAAACGTATCGATATTCCTAGGGAAAGTGTCAATATTGGAAACATCGATATTTCAAGAAGAATATCGATATAACGTATCAATATTTTTTGCACTGTTAATGCCAACTAGCTGTATAAAATTATTTTATAAGATTTCTTAAAGTGTATAAGTAAAGAGCGTACACTGTAATTAGATGATCAGTGTGAGCTGCAGAGAATACAGTTTCTCGCATGGTGCATCAGTTATAAAAATTGAATTATTAAATAAATGAGTGTTATATGCGAAAGAGAATACCTATAGGAGATGATGTGAAACCAATACATCATTAAAGTTTTCTTAATAAGTCTAGAAATTTCACTACTTACTTTGTTAAGTATAATGTGAGAAAATTGGATATTATTGTGAAAGAATGGAACCACTGCAGAACAGTCACTTTGTGATGCTGGAGCCGCCACAGGTAGCACTCTTCTGTGTACGCTGCTTTACCTATCTGCCAGCTATACTATATTCTAAATAAGAAGGACATGATGTCAAAGAGACAATCGCATTTCACAGCTAAATAAATTTAAATATAATTGTGTAAATGAAACAGTTTTGGATGCAGCCTTCGTTAAGTAAGATCAATTTCTACCATTTCCTTGCTTCCCTGGTCCATCAACGCATACGACATCACCTATTTCTTATTTAAGCTGGTCCCACACGATGCGTGAATTTGGCAAACACTTGATATTCATCTGCATTTGCGCACCGTGTAGGAGAAATGCCAATGCAAATGTTTGGCATTGCCAAACATTTGGCAAACATTCGTCCAGGTTCCAGCAGTTGTCGGTAAATAATGCACGAGTCAAAGGGATAATGAATATTCATTGTTCGGCACATGTGAAAAAATATTTGTGAATAGTGAAGTTCGTATATTTGTGGTGTAGTGTAGAAGCCGCAAAGCGGCGAGGCAAATGTTTGGGCCAAATATTTGCCGAATAACATTCGTCAAATACACGCGTCATGTGGGACCGGCTTTAGAATGGTGTATAGCCTGTATTGGTATACTCTGTCCATGCCAAGAAAAGCGTAATGTCTCATAAATCGTATTCACACTTACCTCTTTGAAACTTGATGTTTCTTTATTCACAAAATAACCTTAATATTGATATTTATAATATTGTACAACAATGTGAATTTACTCCTTTTCTTCTCCCTCAACCAACTAAAGGTGATTCTGACGTCATAGATGGAGTTTAAGTCACTATTGGATTGATATCCGGTGGTTTAATTGCCAGATGACGTTATTTGATAGATAGTTACATTTCTGTCATCGAAGAATGATGAAACAGGCCTAAATGATTATAGGCCTGCTATCAACTTTTATAATATTCATATTATAGTTTTCTCATTTTCGAATACTGAGGTTTTTCATGATCATTTGATGAACTCGAGCATTTAAAATGTGATGCGACTCTCTTTGAACTTCTGTTACCTAACTGGTTTTTTTGAACCATCAAATTAAAATAATTCAACTTTGGTATCTCGTTCAGTCCTCATAGTTAAGCTCGGTCATCCAGGAAATGATATAATGCATAACATTCTGGACAAACACTACAAAGGAAGTTTAATTTTTCCGCATGAATGGTTATTCCATCATTCAAAGTTGTTACTTTCTCCAGAAATACTTGTGCATGAAGTAGTTATATGAATTTTTGGCATCGTAAATATATGAATTTGCCCCGATTACATGTTGGAAGTATTTTTGTTTTTCCTCAATTTGCTTTATGTTTTTGTGACATTCTGACGTATGTTCCTTTGCCTTTGCAGCAAAAAACTTAAAAAAAAAAAAATGTTCAGAGAGGAATGAAAAAAAAAACCTCACAAAAAACGAAACGTAAAATCCACTTTACGTCCTTTGATTAACTCAATTAACGTTCAAAGATATTGAATACCAAGGGAGATATAAATTGTGAGAGGGATTGTGGAGCTACGGTATGTTTTCCTGTGCGCGTGTATGTTGATCATTTGTGTAGGTACGCATTAGGTGTGTGTGTACGTGTTTTTATGGGGTCGTTTCTCACCCCTACCGCTTCCCTACTGCCCTATTTTTTCTCAACACGAATCTAGCCGTTCAGAGGTATCGTAGCCATTTGGCTATTTCGGTCAGTAATACGAATGTGTACACCGTAATCGGTTTGCTTCAATAATTTGGTGCAAGACTTCAGTTTTATTGTATGTACCTAGTTGCCATTGTTGTTGTTGTTGTTGTTGTTGTTGTTTTGACAATTTTTCCACTTTTTTTTTCTCTCTCACTCCTATAATTGGGTAAAATTTTAATCAAACACCAGTGAGAAAGAATAATATTTTCCAAATAAGACGGCGAGTCGCTGCGATGACCTCAAAATGGTCGTTACTGGAATTGAGAAATTGGTTTTACTCGTTGACCACGTAAAGAAACACAAGTACAGCAATGCTGTTTTCATCAAGTTCTTATTCTCATTTCATATAATATGTTTTCCTCTGGCAAGTAGCGTTCGACCATAAAGGTCGTCTGACGCTGTTACATAAACTTGAGTCACCTTACTCTGGTCTCAAAGTGAAAGGTCTAATCACAGAATTTTCACCTTTCACATTTTAGTCCACTAAACGTGCCTAATTTTGAAATGACTGTTAGAGGTAACCGGGATGCTGCCACCTTGAGGGAAACTTACACACGGTTGTATTTCGGGGGTCCTGGGCGTTTGAACTCCCCTTTTCCATAAAAAAAAAGATTTGACCACTAAAAATTTTTATTTTCATCAGTTTTAGTATTTTTTTGTTGGGAAGGGGGATCCGAAGAGACCACTAAGAATGTGTGGACCCACCTTACGACGGAGCTAAATATGTCCTTCAACTTACGAGTTTAAACGTTGAAAGAAGATAAAGCTTCTAGAAACTATACGCACCGGACTGGTAATGTGACTTGAATCGAGACGTCAACAATTTTAGAAGAATTTCCTTTAGTATAAGCTGCAGGTCATACGCATTTAGCTGAGTAAATGAAATTTATAAGTATGTATTTACTTACTCTGAGATGGATTTCCAGTGATGGTGGTATACCTAGCTCTTTCCACTGCAGGCTGCCTCAATTTAGTGGTTTAATTCTGCCCGAGGGCTAATCCACTCGTAAGGTCATCTAGGTGCGCACTCACTTGACGTACTTTGGCGTACTTTTGCAGGATACGTACAGAGTGCTGATGATAGTTTTGGTGACAACAGAAAAAAACAGTCTGGGAGTGAAATAAAAACGTGCACTCAATTCACTATTTAAAAATGTTTACAAACTTTGATACAAAACTCTTGATTTATTCTCGAGTTTTGTAACTCCAAATTAATTTGATGGAATCGATCTTAATTCATTTATAAAAATGATTCATTCTAATTGAACCTAATTAAACTTTTTTTTTTTTTTTTTTTTTTAAACTTTGTAATTATAGGGTTATGGCAGACAGAAAAACAGCAACCAGATAGACAGAAAATAGATAAAATGTTTTGATAAAAATGCAAACTACTTTTTCAATTTTTAAGGATTTTCTCGCTTGTCCCTCACTCTTTTAGTGATTCATTCCTAGTCAATACCGATTCAATCTCAGAAGAGTTGACTGATTCCTACTCACTCTCTCTTTAGTAAAAAAATAAAAAAATCCAAAAATTCAATCCTCCACATCAAATTGATCACTACCAATGGAAAAAACTGACACCATGGTCAACCAAGTTAAACGAAGGGAAACAATGACGGTGAAAGAAAATATAAAGGTGTGAGTGGGGGAGAGAGGTAATATGCGCATACTTTTTTGACAAAATAATTCGCTCATGAGTAGTAGGTATGCGCCAAAATAAACGTTGCTAGAATGCGCATGCGCTGTATGTGGGACAGTTTTTTCAGTGAACTGCTCTAGAATTGACCACTTTGTGCACGCTAAACATGGCCCATAAATTGTGCGTTCCACATACACACGTTACAACACTTTTTTTCTTTCAAAATCATGCTTACTCAAATGGCACAGTTTTTCAAACTCAGTTGAAACAATAATAAGCTTTGCTAGTTTTCAGACTTCCTTCTTCTTTGAGACTTGACTATAATCTTATGGGAGTTCTTTCTGATAGACTTGTTCATGGGAAGGGGTTACCCTAAACTGAATGCTCCATTTTTCGCAACTCATTAGGAACGAAGAGACCTGTCCAATCTTGAGCTCTATCCCTTTGAAATTGAATGAAATATTCCAAGTTTTTTATAGTTTTTATCCATGGAAATAAAGCTCAAAATTATTCTAATTTTTATAATTTTAATGCTATTTCGTTTCTTCATAACATCAATATCTTATCATTTTTTCTAAAATTTGACTTTCAAAAGCTATAAAACTCATCCAATTCCATACCCCATTCGCTATTCGAAATGTGGCTCTCAATAGGGTATTTTTTTTCATAACAGTAACAGATTTGGAATTGTATGGACTTGGCTTTTTATTCGAGACAATAATTTGGAATCAGAATTTATAGAATTAGCTGCGAAGGCCAGTAGAGTGTGGTTAAGTAAACACAGTGGGTTTCTCTTGAAAATGTTCAAGTATTTCAATATTATTGGTGTGTTTAACGAGTCAAAAAGTGAAAAGTTGTCAGCTCAACAGCCAAACGAATCGAGGAAAACGTACAACGACATGGGATCTATCAGTTTCTGTTCGTGTGTTCCCAAAACTATTTGAAGAAGTAAAAAAATACTACAATAACCAATACTTGACAAAAATTCGTGAAGAATGTGGTCGATATGCAGAAATCGCGTGTTCATTCGTGTCTGATAATGATTACGTACTTTGTCGAAGGGGTCGGAGAAATAGTAAGTTGAGTGCAGCGAAGCGACGAGGGAAAAAATTGTAAATAAAATTTCATCGATTCTACAGTATGTTTTGCCACAAACCCTGCTGACGAGAGTACCTACATATTCGGTGCCCTGACATTTAGCTGCGGTGAAGTAAGTATGTATTCGTAAATTTTTTCAAGCATTTTCGTAATATGTGAGAGGACGTCGAAACGTAAATCGATTGTAATTTAATTTCAAACATAGAGTTCTACAAATTTGAAGGAACTGTTCGAAATTTTTTGTTAGCATTTTTAATTCGTTGAAGCGAATAAGCAAACATTTAACGTCAAGTACTTGGAGGAAGTAATGTTCAATTTTCGAGGGCTACGTTGAAGAGAGACTCGCGCGAGAGCCTCCCCATGCACTCGATCATTTTCCAATTTGGCAGAAGCTCGTACCACATGTGCAGCGAATAACAAAAGTAGGTATTCGAACACTTATACTGTCACTCGATTAAAAACCCATTGCTTAAAATTTCGGTTAGGTATCTCTCATCGGCGAGAGTATTTGTTAGACTCTAATCATTTTTCTTACAATTTACTTTTGGACAGTCTGATTGAGGCTACTGATAATGGACTAATAATAAGTGGTTAAAGTAAAAACGTCCTGTCGTATAGTAATACCGCACTGAACACCGAATGAGATGAAAGAAACTGAGTCATAAACTATTAGCTGGAGAAAAACTATGAAAATTCAGCTTTAAACTGCCCCGAAGACGTTTTTCGTCGAAAAGGTTCATTTAATGATCCTGTTTCTAAAATTACCCAGTCTATAATTACGAGGTCATCACCCCACCAACACACCCCCTATTCATCACCAGGGTATTTCTCAAATTCATCACCAAGCCTCAAAAATTTTGAAGTTTAAAATTATGATGTCATTGTAACGGCTAAAAGAGGTGGTAATGTACCTAATTAGAACTATATTCAGTGTTACACCATACACGAGATATTCAACACTGGACAAGCATTAATACCTCTTTAATAATTGAAATATTTAATTTATCATCCACAACTATTGTGGACCTTAACGTATTTGAGAGACTCAATACTATTCAAAACACAAGATTGAATTAACACTTTTAATAAAATAATAAATTGTACAACAATAGTACATCAATTAATACGTTAATTATTATACAATAGATTTTACAGATGGGATTACAACCCTTTAGACAAGACTGTCTGTTCACTAGTAGCTCTGTAAGAGAGACTCTAGGTACTAAGAAGGAACTGTCTAGAAACTGTGTCTTATTCCTTCGAATTGAGGGTTTAGATACTTGTTTGGGGTATGTAAGTGTACATATCGGATGGCTAAGTGAGGTAGGATATTGTTATTATAGGGTTATGCTGACTCGCGATGTACTCGAAGGGCAGTCACAATTAGGTCATGAATATACGGACGTTATATCTATATATGTAAAATCAAATACGGGTAATTTAATGGTTGTTTATAAAGAGCTATAGGATGTTTTGATTATTGATGAATACCTACATTTTTGGTATTTGAAAACGTGCAGACGAATATGTTCGTCATATTTAAAAATAGACGAAAATATGCGTTACAGTCATCACCTTCCATTGGTGGCATATCATAGCAGGCAGTGAATATGGAGGAAGTTGGGTTCAAAAATTTAGGAATGGTCATAAGGAGGAAACTGTCAATGCTGAGAAATAGAAATGATACAGGAAAATTTTTGCAGTTACTGTATTGCAAAAATAATGGAGATAGAGATTAAGAAATTGGGATTAGATAGAGCTGATGTTTATAGAAAATTTTTTGTCATTGAATCATTAAAATTATGTTTGTTTAAGCAAGTGGATTCTTGAATTTGATTCGAATCCGATTCTGAAGATTCGATGTGGATTCATGCGGACTCAAAATAGATTCTTTGAAAATGACTATTTAAAATTTTTTTTTTTGCCTAGTATCTAGTTTGGAAATTAATATATCTTGCGGTCATAGGTACATCAACATTCTGACCACATACTAAATCCTAATTTATCCAGAAAATTTTTTAAAAATTTTGTTGGTATACTTGCCAATTGAAATGTAAGATTTGACTGCAAACATAACGAGAATCCACAATCCACTTTCAGAATATATGTATACTCTGGAGTGGATTCAAAAATTTGGTGAATCCGTCAGAATCAGATTCATGAATCCAGTTTAAAAAGTACTCCACTGTGTGACGTCAAAATTTACAAAACAAACGCGAAAAATCCGGAATCAGATTCACGAATCTAAGCCAGAATTTGTTCTGAACAAAGATACGTCTGATGTAGTTCTTGTACTAATATCTGGGGGTGCCAAAACTGGGTCTGTTTTGTAACAGTTATCACTCGTCAGTCAACTGACTTTTTCAAAACAAGTTTCATGTTAAGGCTCGTAACATTAATGTCGTGAACATTGAATCTGTACATTCAGATGTCGACAAGCGTCGATAGGTACCAGTTTTCACTAGTTTTGCTTCATTTTTTTGGCTACTGATATTAGGTGTCATCAAGTTAGTACCACCAAATTCAACATCAATTTGATTCGGCAATATTAATGTTGCGATAGTGTATGTTTTCCACGTTATACTGTATTATTGACATACACTGTCACGACATTGATGACATGTTTAGTGTAACCATGAAAATAGCTTGGAGTTCTACGACCATTTGAGAAGCCTATACCTGTTTTTCTATCTCTCCTTCACTGGTCATCTTCAAATTATCACCTCACCTCATTTACTTCATTCACTCTAATTTCAGTTTCTACAATTTAATTTTTTTATTTTATTATTATGACGTACGTCTTATTTGTAAATGATTTTTGCTTTCGTACCTGCTCGCTGCTTGTTTTTTTCCGTTTTTTGTATAATTAATTCATTGCTTGTTCATTGCTCACTTTTGCTTCTTTTTATCATTACCTTGCTCCTCTTGTGCGTATGAACTCGCTCCCCCATTCGTAGCCTAGTATAAATTTGTGTCCGTTTTTATTTTGAGTGCAGCTTGCTCAGCTGCTTTATTTGGCATCTTAGCCTAGTGCCTATACGTTAAGGCATTTTCTAGTGTTTTCTTGCTGCGGCGATTTCTATTTTTGTTGCAGATTACTGGTTGTATTATGCGGTGTGATAACGCGATTCGCGGAGACAAGATACAGTTAACAATCCGTACCATTACCGCAGATTGTTCCATTAGGCTACGTCAGTTATTGTTTAGTTTTTCGATCGATGATACGTACGAGTTTATACTATGAATTCGCCTCTTTATGAATCAGTTAATTTACTCAAAAATCGTATTCGTTGGCCAACTAAACTGTTTGCAACATCTTATGAAATCAATAGTTCTGTGAATCGCGTGTTTAAAAAATACCTTTGTTACCAGAGTTTCATGTTTTTAACCGATTCGTATTTGATTCTGTGACGTCATTGCATTTGTCACTTTTTCACCCAGTTATGGCGTCTGATTCATTAGCCTACGTTTAGTGCCTGTTGAAATCGTTTTTAATTTACCAATCTGATTACACTGATCAATGGTGACGGGCCATCAAAAAATTAATCGAAATTAACATTTCCATGGCCTATTAAGCCGCAAACTACCAGGCGGAGCAAAGTTGAGCAGTTGCTTGAAATGTGAGTTTATGGTGAATTTTTCATCTTTTTGGAATTGAATCCGATCCATAGCAGTTCAGTGGGACTTCCTGATATGGATCGTTTGTAATATTAGTGCTAGACTTCATCCTCCGAAGATTGCATCGTTTCAAGGTTGCTGCAACGCATACGGACTATAATCCGGTAATATAAACTATATTTACATGCTTCTTGTTCTGCTTTGTTTGTATATCCGGGAATCCAAAAACATCGTATTAGCTTAAACAAGTAAGCATATGGCGGGAGGGGGTGATTCGTGTTCCTTTGGTGTTTTGTTGGTTGTGGTGTTTCTCTCTTTCTTCCAAAAAACGTCTTTTTCTACACTTAGCCATGCAGGTATCTGTACTTTTTTTTATTTTGCTTTCTGTTGGTGTTTTTCCAGCGGTTTTGTGACATTTTCGGAGACCACACATTGCTACGGCACCACAACGTGTTCCTTCATGTGAAGTACTCCATGTTCAAATTTGCTAATGGATAGGAATTTTTAAAGAATTGTCTTTAAGCTAAACTTACTAAATCTGTCCAAAATAATTTTTGGAATTTCGCATAATTTTTGCAACTGATCGCGACAATTGGCTCTGTATACGTGAGAACCTTCTACGGTTTTCATGCTTTTCTCATACAAAACATAATATTACAATTGAAATCAAGTATAATAATAACATGATAACTTAAATAGAACGAAAATAGAAAACTGATAAAAGAAAAAATAAAAAAGCTTCGACAAAATTTATTTTTTCTATTCATTCTTCACAACCTAAACGCTGCCAAATTGGAGAAATGCATTAGAAACGGTAGTAGCAATTACATTTTGTTCTTCCAAACTCCAAAACATAATCAGTCCAAACAGTACTCGAATGGCAACATAATACGTACAAATGGTATTAGGCATTTTTCAACCTACATTACGGTATAATATTCTGTATTCACGATATAATCCTTCATTTCAATAAAAGCCCGCTAGCATGTAGGCATTCCATTTCTTAGATATGAAAATTTCGATAGTAAATTGGGTATGTTGTACGCCGAATTGGGGTCGTGTGCGGTGTTTGTTTTTTCTTCTTTCATTCTTTCACTGCTTACCACTCTTCCGCATTACGCTTTATATATTACCCCAACCCCAACTATTACGACGAATTAATCCCCCGCCCCCACCATACTCCCACATCCTTCATCAGTCACGTCAGTGATGTATCTCTTTCAACAGATATCGATTTTATTTCTATTCACACGTATCTCCCCCTATTTTGGTGTACTTTTTTTCATTAACATTTTTCCCCTTTAGTGCATTTTTTTTTTTTTTTTTTTTTGTAGCAGACTGAAAAAATACTTGGACGCGACAGAAAAGCCTCCACGGGCTACAATTTTACTTACTAAATTGGCTCGACTTCGATTTGAAGAGAAACAAAATGTACAAAGAAGAACAAAGGTACTTTGAGGATGTCAAAATAAGACTTGAGGCGTTACAAAAATAACGCCTTTTTCTTTCTAACATTTGAATGAGTCATCGGCTATTACATAAAAACCAGGCGTCTCGCGTTGTCGAGTAATTTTTTCAGTTGTTTTGTTTTTCGTTATCATTCTTTATTCGGACAAGAGCATTTTCACTCTCTATTTTGCAAAAAGTACTGAAGTGCCCAGACAGTTGTTTTCCCTAAAGCCGATGCGCGTATTCGGCAAACATTCGGCATTCGTCTACATTCGCGCATCGTGTGGGAGAAATGCCAATGCGAATGTTCGGCATTGCCAAACATTCGGCGGCGAACATTCGTCTAAGTTCAGGCAGTTGTCGATAAATAATTCGCGAGTCAAAGGGATGACAAATATTAATTGAATGCTTGCAGATGGCTCCTACATGACGCGCGTGAATAAGTTCGTATATTCATGGTGTAATGTAGGAGCCGCAAAGCAGCGAGGCAAATGTTTCGGCCAAATATTTGCCAAATAACATTCGCCAAATACGCGCATCGTGTGGGACCGGCTTAAAATAAGCTCGATGTAAGTACTTATAACGGATACTAAATTTCGCTGATACGGATCTGTGCTGATTCATCAAAAACAATAAGCCTCGTCCCTGTTTGAATTCAAAAATGTGTAAGTACCAAATTTGGTGGCCCTGGCCATCAGACAAAAATTGTGTCCTGTACCGCGTGGCATAGAAATGTGAGATAAAGAGCCATACTCAATCGGTATGCCAACTTTTGATCAATTTTTATTGTTATGGTAGATAACATGGGTTAGGTGGATTGGTATGAACTGGCACCTATACCATCATGTTGTGCCGACTATTAGATTTCATTCTATTACAATTTGACTGTGAAAATATTCTTCGCAGTAATACGAGGCATGACAAAGTTTTGTAAATATGTACCTATATGTTAAGACTTGCACAAATTTCTCATTCTTGAAAATTGGAAATTTCAAAAATTAAACATGGTAAGCAGGTATTTGAAGATTTGTTTATGTAAAATACATACATGTTTGGACAGAAAGTTCAGGTACGTCGTAAAGAACATAATTTCAGGGGTTTCAAAATTTTTTATTTACACCTTAGATGGTGCGGGTAAATTGATCATGCACTACCTATTTCTGTTTCCTTAAACTGCCTATGAATCATCATTACTATGAAATTCAACATTCTTGTTAGATACCTACTCAGGCAATGTTAGCAGTGCAAAATCTATTTCCATCATAATAATTGATCCAGCAAAACTGACGAAGATTTGGAATGACCAAGATTTGGCCACAAAATTTTCAACTCTTATTTGATTAGCACTTAGTTTTCAATTTATAGTGGATTACGGATTGAAAAAGTTATTACTATTTCAAAAAGGGATTGAAGGAAGTGCATCTTTAGAAATTAATTTTTTTCGGATTGTCGAGGTCCCTGATTATGAATCTTTTATTTTTTAGTTTGTGTCTATTGTTGGTTAAACCAAGTGTTGGTCGATTAAAAATTGGCAAATTTGGTTTATTTTTCAAAAATTTATACGTATTAGGTAAATACATGTTTGGTTTTCACAACTGGCAGATACTTGATGTGGGGTATGTCAAAGGTAGTATTTTTTGGTGTGTAGCACAAATAATCAAAATATCAACTGACCAAAATTTAGAAACTGGTGAAAAATTACGGTATTTTTTACCTTTCCTTCGAGTCATATTTCATAGGTCAGATATGGCGATGACTAATGCGAACCTATCGTATATCATAGTGTAGACAAGTAGTTATAATCTGGTTCTCCTCTCAATTCCTATTTTAAAATTAAAACCAGATATACAGCCACTAAAAAAAATTTAATCCTCAAATAGCATTTGATTTACCTATTATTTCAATTTATAATTATTGGTACGCAGCTATATATGAATTTGAGCTGATAGGAGCAAAATTTTCCTTGGGTCATGAAATGAAAAACGTACCCACGCTCAACCCGAGGTCGTTTCATAAGATTAATCTTAATTAGTAGATTTTCGTAAAAAACATAATTAAAAAAACTCTAGCGCAATGATACTTCGCTAGAAAACACAATTTGTCAATTTTTATTAACGATTTTAAAATAAAAATGAAAAAACAAAAAAAAACCTAATGCAATGCAGAAACGACGCTCGTAAGCTCTTACGTTGTAAATAAGAAAAAGATACTTTAAACAACACAGTCAACTTTCTTTCCTTCATTAGTTTTACATTTTTGTTTTAAATTTTTCTCGAAAACTACTGAACAAATAGACACCAAACTTGAATTCACATATGACAATCTATCGTGAAAATTTCAGCTTAATCCATTTCGTAGTTTTTTCGAAACCGTGAACCAAAATTATTCACCAGTTTTCTAGGAAACCAATTAAAAAATAGGCACCAAACTTCTAACAGACTTGCACATAATATGTAAGAAAAATCTATCGTGAAAATTTCAACCCGATGCCTTTTTTGGTTTCTTCAAAATTTTGGAAAAACCACTTTTCAAAGAAGTTACTCTTCTCCTGTTTTCTCGAAAACTATCAAACCAATAAAAACCAAATTTCTTTCAGACACGGTCCTGTGTAGAAAATACGTGTTGCAAAAATTTCAGTTCTATTCCTCTGTAGTTTCTCAAAATCGTGTACTAAAAATTTTCATCATCAATTTTTTCTTTTCTAGTTTTTTCGGCAAACACTAAACAAATACGCAACAAACTCGTGTCGAATTTGTACTAATATAAGGAAAATTAATTGTAAAAATTTCAGGCTGATCCCTTCGGCAATTTTTTTAAAATCTGGGAAAAACCACTTTTGCGGGAATTTTTTATTTTCCAGTTGTCTCACAAACTGCCGAACCAATAGACACCACATTTCATTCAAACCTGGTCCTATATAAGGATTAAGTTTTGCAAAAATTTCAGCTCTATTCATTTAGTAGTTTTCTCAAAACCGTGAACCAAAAACGTCGTCAATACATACATAATTATTGTATAATTATATTATTTATTAGCCGTTAACCGCGTGGCGTTGCTCGCATCCTCCGCCCTACATACAAATTGGAATCATAGAATGGGTCGAACAAAAAATAAACATCAAAATTGAATTCGGCACATAAAAAAAAAAAAACATTATATGACGATATATTAATATTACTATAAAAAATCTGAAAATTTGAAAATGGTTCCTTTGTAGAAGGTAGTTTTTCTCATTGTAGCCGGTATCACTTATAACAATTACGACGAAAAATTGAAAAAATCCAAATTAGTCAGATAGCGGAGAGCTCCTTGGTGGAATCATATGGCAAAGCATAAAAGTTTATGGCACTTACGAATATCATCGAGTATGAGATATGTTATTGGGTGAAAAAATTCTAAATTTTTTAAGGATGTGAGGTGATCAAAATCCATAACTTCGTTCTCAGGAGGACTATAGACTTCTACGTTGATTTAGAATCTTCCTTGAGACAACAAATATATGTCATGAAAATTTCAGTCGAATCAGCCCAACGATTTTGAAATATATGGTGTTATACACAAACCTTCCCTTTGATACATTTAATATTAGATTTTCTCTCGCCTCTAACTCGTAATTACTTCGTTGTAAGTGAAAACGAACGACAGAAATTAATCGTGGCTAAAAAATAGGGAGTGGTTCATCAATGAAAATTTTGTTTCATAATCATTAGTTTTTGTAATAATTGACAAATTAAAAAACGGCGAATTTTCCTTTAATTTGCAATTTTTTATTATTTATTTCTGAAAAAATTTTAGAATAAAGAAATTATAATTGGCAACAAATTGTAGAAAATTTTCTTCCCTTTCTGATAGTACCGATCCTAGATTTGTAGCTCGATTAGGGGCTGATGAATGGCGGAGTGAGAGGAGAGAACTTTTTTCAACATTCAAATGTTGGGTTCGTTGCGCTAATGATTGAAAACGAATAATTGTAACGAATATGTTCGTCATATTTTTAATATAGACGTACATATTTCATTCACAGGAAAATACGTTTTTCTTACTAAGCAAATTCTTTCCCTAACATGTACTGTCAACTGGCGAAAGTACCGTTACTTCCTGCCAACAACCACTACACGTTTTCTAACGGAATATTCGAGTACCTGAACATTCTGGTACCCGAATATTCTAGAAATAATTAAATACCTAAATCAGCAAATCCCTACTCTACACTCAACACCATAGAAAACCATATACCTTGACAGGTATATAAACCCTGGTTTTCATTAAAATATGTGTATTGTAATTATAATCTTGACACTTCGTAATAGTGTAATATATTTTATTGTAAATAAACTGGTCAGTCGTATACTGTACCTGCAATATTCTTCTAGTCTTAGACTGTGAATGAATACTTGTAAATTTAATATTGTGTTTAAAAGTAAAAGTGATAAAATTTATTGTGTTTTCAATTTAATTAAAGTCTTTCACTTAGTTAAGGTCCACAATAGTTGTGGATAATAAAATTCAATTAGTTAAAATAATTCTCGAATTCTATAATATTCCTGTGAATATTATCGTATTTCGAAGGAAGTGTAATCGCCCCAAAAGAGGTTAGTTTCTAGTACTAAACCACCTCTTTTGGCCGTTACAATAATGACTAAAAGCACGCACACAGACACACATATACTTTTAAAATACACGGACCTTCAACATTTGTCAATTTCTGGAGAACCACGCAAATTTTTCATTTCAAAATTAGCCTGTTTTCGTCTGGGGCACATGAACTATGTTTGTGTAAAATTTCAACCAAATTTGTTAGGCCATTCTGGCGTGATAATGTCCCAAACCCGGTACGTATAGTTCATTTTCACATTTATAATATAAGTAGGACGTACCTCAGGTAAAAAAGTTAGGTCAAAATGCGAAAATGGTGGCATTAGTTTTCTTTTATCGGGAAATAGAAAATTTTCACTACCCCCACCGCAAACCTTCCGTGCGAGTTCAATTTCAATAAATCAGTTTTCAAGAAAATTGGTCAAAAATATAAAATAAGTTGTCGAGGAGACCAATTAGTTGGAATACTGAGAAACTAATTCCATCGCGTTTCACATTTTTCATTTATTTTTAATTAGCAAGGAATCTATCTCAAATTAGGATAGGTATTCACCATTATATAGTGAAATTGTTATCATTGTAGTATAACAACGTCGTTAAAAGAAATTGAAAAATGAGTGGGCATCTAGATAATAAAAAAATTCGAGTCGAACGCGAAATTTTCAATTTTTTCGACATCGTCCTTTCATTCGCCGCGAAATACGCCATGTTCGAAGCCAACGGCCCCCCCCCCACTGTCCTTCTCCCCGTTTCACAAAATATTCTTTAACTTCCTTAAAACTTCACAACCCCATCTGAACTGTTCCAAGCGACAGGCTACATTTTAATTAAAAGAAAAGGGATTAGGAGAGAAGAAAGTTTCGTGTAGATTCACTTTGTGTTTATGTACGTGTACGTAGTTTAATATTACACATTACTTAATGTACCCACTTACTCAGTATACTTTGCATAGTTATATAAGTTGATACCGGAAAGATAAGATGCCGTTGAAATTTGAAAATCGGTGAAATTCAAATCCGGAAAACAATAAGTTTTTGCGACGGAAACCGCCTTCTTTTCCTTCAGTTTCGACACCCACCCCACTGTTCCCTGCCTTTTATTACATCGGAGATTGGGTCATACAGTTGCGGTGGAGGTGAGACAGTAGGAGTGAAAACAGACATATAATTTTATGGAACGTTATATAATATATATAGATATATATAGGTATATATAGTCATACTTGTATTTGAACTTTTCTCATATATGAGCCTGTGTAGGATTTCGCCTTATAGTACGAACGTTCAAGTGCGAAAATTTTCTTTTACAGGCAGCACAAGATTTAAAAACATGGAAAATGAAATAGTTTCGGCGGCGCTTGTTAGCATTCAGTAGGCTATACGAAGAGTTGGTAATCAATTAAATGATTTACAATCGAGTGTGTGTTTGTGTTCGTAATAAAAGCTTTCTAAAGACATTACAAATTATGTGAGTGGGAAAATGTATACATAGGTACCTACATTTTTATATTTCGTTGTTCGACTCAAGAGGCCGCACGAAGCAGTGTCGTTGGGGGGTTATAATTGATCTATTTTTACAACACAGCTAGAAAAAAAAAGTTTTGATAAAAAGTTTAAAAAATGATCACTTGTTTATTTGAAAACAAAAACAAAAACAAAACAAAGGTCATCACTTCTTCCGGTTTTTACAACAGATCAATTATAACAACAGCTTTGGCCAAAGGGAGTGTTATACCTTATCCTCTCCTCTCATTGCGTGGCCACATGGTTAACTTCATTTGCAGTTAGAATAAATTAAAAGCTTGTATCAGTAAATACAAGTTCTACCAACTTCAGAAATGATCACTGAGCATCTATGTAGCAGTATATGAGGAAATAACTAGTTGGCAAGGGGCCCATGTGTATTAGACTTGAAGTTTCAGAGAGATTCTACATATTTTCTGCCTCTATAAGTACCATGAGCTTGGTGTGATTTTTGCAACAAGGCACCAGCACCCATAAATTAATCAGAATTACAGAATCCAATATTGCTGTGTCGAAGCCTGTCCATATTTTTTGGAATATTTTTTCCTTCCATCTTATGTGGCCTTTATCCAATTTATTGTTTAGATGTGGTGTTTGAAATTCTAAATAAAAGTGCATACCTAGTGGATACAAGGTTCCAGGAAATGAATCAAGAGAAGCAGATTTTTATAACACAAACTTTATTTCACTGTGAGATGAATTCACCAAAAAAGGGAATCAAGTGCTCATGACTTACTTAACACACACTCCACTTTGATTAGGTTTAAAGAAAATTATCACATTTAGAATTTATCATTATAATCGAAAATTCGATATGTACAACTTTAGGGTGCAGAACATATGTATGCTAGGAAAATATGGATAAATAAAAGAAGAATTTAAAGATTTAAATTAGGAAAGACGAACGTTACGCACATTACCAAATTTAAGACAGAGGTGCCAACTTGAACTAGAAGACAATAGGAACCATAAGTCCGACCATTTGTTGAAGATGAATTCCAGGAATTTAAATCAAGACTAAAAAGTTGATTCATTTTTGAATGAGAGAATAAACTACTCCCAAAAAAAGGAAATAATTTTGAACAGTTGATGTTGAAATCAAGAGTGCCAAATGATGCTAACAAAAATCATCAGTTAGGCATAAAAAAAAATGGTGATTGATATTTGGATTGCTAGCCAGCAGTAAGTAACTCCATCTGAAATTTGAGCGCAAGAAAAGAAAAGAAATAAGAAAATAAGAGGAGATAATGCTCGTACGCTACATAGATCCAGAATTCTTAAGGTATCTACCTATTAATGTTTGCTAGGTTAGCATTGAAAACGACTAATGCCATAGCATTATCCAATCCATTTGTCATCTAACTATACAGTTGAAACTACTCGTGATAGACCACAACCCTTACAAAAAGCATAATATATTTAAAAATTTTTTCCAGATTTGAAACTTTCAATGGGGATATCCAGTTTAGTTTTGTTGGAAGAGGCTGTCTTCTGTGGTGTGCGAAAATCCAACAAAGTGCATATCAGTAATCAAAGAGCAAAGACTCCAAAACGTTAAATCACAGATTGACATTTGTGAACATATATTTCATTTCTAAGTCCAAGCAGCCAAATTAAAGGAACTGAACGCACACACCTACCTCACACGTGCTCACATTTCAAACTAACTTATGAAGAAAGTTAATACATTTTGTAAATTAGAGTAACTCTATTGAATGCAAACAAATGAGAATCGAATAAGCATATGTTACTCACGAGATAACTTGAATTACAAAATAATTAGACTTTAAAAGTTTAAATACATAACAGACCATATTGAAAACGTAAGTGCTGACATACTTCAAATACTTACATAAAAAAAAATGAACTCGGATCACATTAAATAGAAGAATTTTCAAAAAAAGAGAAACAATAATTACGAAATTCTCGCTGAGAAAATTTGGTTACTAAACATATAATTTTGAAAACAAGAAAAATAAGTCGTGTAGAAACAACAGCTTTCAAAACACAAATGCCCAAAGTAAAAACAAAAGGAAAGTGTTAAAGAAATACGGAAAGATGGTGGTCCAGGTTCGATCGGCAGCCAGTTATCGGTACCAAATAAAAATAAAAAAAGTACAAAATAAGGCCCACACGCTACACTATATGTGATCCTCTTGCTCTGTAAAGTTGGGTATCCAGGAAAAAGTGTTGTGTAACAGCAGAATTGAAAAAAATTCCTGGGAAAAGATGCGCTACCCGCAAACACAGGTATCCGACTCTCGGGAAGACTGAAAATTATATAAAAAAATTCAAATCTTGGAAAAGCTTCGAAAAGGATTGTGGCACCGAAGAGTGCAATAAAGAAATGGCGAAGTTAGCGTCGTTGCCATTACCTTACTCACCACTCAATATACGCCCCAGCACCCCCACGTACAGCAACGGTAATGTGAAGAAGAAGAAGAAGAAAAAAAAAGTACAAAAAGTCAAAAACTGAAAGAACTCGGTGATAAACGCGGAATAAGTTGAAAATAATGAGAGTTTTGCTCCATACTTTTCTTCATTCGTCTTTTTGCCGTAATTTTCATTAAATATTTTTCTATTTCCTCGTCATAATACTGAGCTCACCTCCTTGCAAAAGAATATGAAAATGTTTTAAAGATGCTCGAGAGTTGGCGTCGGTGGAACGAGAGAAAGCAAAATACGGTGCTGTCCCATCCGCGAATATTTTAAATAGTGAGGCGTCCGAAATTGATTCCTGCCACAGTCGCCATATTTTGTGAGGCATACAAAATCGATTCCTGTCACGTGTCATAAAGTCAACCTTTAATGTATAGTGGTGTTTAAATGCTAATGACGTCACAATGTCCTAAAGTTAGGGCATCATGCAGCCAAAACACTGAATCAAGGGGTCTTGAATTGTGTTTTCAAGACATTTTATTTTTTTGACTTTGACTATGTCCTACGGCTGAATTCTTCTTGACTTGAATTAAACTTCTTCGGACACGGCAAAACGCAACTTACATTTGTCTTCATACCTCAGCAAATTAATATGACGAATCAGTAATAAGCTAAGTTGTGTGGATAGAAGAGCCTAACAAAGTTTCGATCCATACAAGGTTCGGAACTTACAAAAACAAACAGCAGTATTATTTTGTCAAAGACTATAATTACAAAAGAACTATAGTGTCAACAAAGCGGAACAAAGCAAAGTGTGTAGCAGAAAAATAAAAAGTTAAAAAAAAAGCTATGGCAGACAACAAGTAGGGGAAACCATCAGAAAGTTGTTGTGTCTTCACCTAATTGTGTGTCTTCATGAGTGATGGTTTTGTTGTTTAAAAGACTCCTAATATGAAACTTTAGGTCTCGGAGTCTGACACCCTTTTGCAGTTTCCTCAAAATCCTGGAAAATACACTGTGGAATACCTTACATCATGGAAAGTACACCAACAACAGAAGGTGTTCAACAGAACAATTTGCGTGTTTATGCCAAAATACCAAAAAAAAACACTGACGATTTAGCCTAAGATTTTCTGGTCTTATATACCCAGCTCCCTACACGCACACATACACACTTATGTAATATTTACATAAGTATAGTGTAGATTATTCATCGTACTTTATGGTCGCTATGGCAATATTCAAGTACGGAGAATGCATCTCTATATTGGTTTGTGACATCGCCGAGATCGTTATCTATCGATTCGTCACAGACCAAGATTTGTAACTTGTCTATCTGCTAAAATAGACAAGTACAAATAAACATTCTGTTTTGGTTTAACGTACAAGGCACGAATATTGGTCACCAAAGTTGACGACTGACGTCGATAGGCCGAGCCTATTTCCTCATACGAGTAATTTTCTAATCCCCACATAAACTTTTCTTGGAATTTTATGTTTTCTAGTTTTACCAAAATTTAAAGTACTAAACTAATAGGCCACAAACACCTATCAGACCTGCTCCAGTGTAACATCGACCTTCGGTGAAAATTTCAGCTCTATACCTTTTCTCAATACCAGGAATCTACAGTTTTCTCCGACAATTTTTTTTTTCAGTTTTCTCAGAAATTACCTACTGAATAAATAGACCCTAAAATTACATCAGACATGCACTCACAGGACAATCAATCGTGAAAATTTCAGATTGATTCCGTTTGTAGTTTCATCAAAATTTTGGAAAAACCACTTTATCAGGAATTTGTGTTCTCCAGTTTTTCAGAAACTACCAAACTAGTTGGCGCCAAACTTCTATCAGATTTGGTACTTTATAAGAACTAATCTTCATGAAAATTCCAGCTCTATTCTTTCGCAGTTTCCTCAAACCCGTGAACCAAGAATTTAGGCAATACATACATATACAAGTATACTTAATTATATAGGTATATGAAGAAAAAAATTAGGATCAAAATGGGAAAATAGTGTCATTAGTTTTCTGTTATCGTGAAACAGAAAACTGTCATAATCCCAATCACCAACCCTTTGGTGAGGTGCAAGCAAACAGGATAAAAATATTATACATTATCAAATATAAGATTGAAACACAAAAGATACGGGCTACCCATAGGCATCAAGCAATGTGACATGTGGAATTCAATCATTTTTTGATAATCAAACTCCATGTAGGGTAAGGTCGTAAAAATCGAACAGATTTTCATTTTATTAGCCCATAATTACAAAAATAATTTTTTCAGAATTCTAAGGATATATTTTCCAATTTTTATAGCCTTATTTCTACTTGTAATATTTTCACTCACACTTGCTTTACTCAAAAATTGATGAAATTGTGCCTGATTTTATCAATAAACTCCAAATGGTATGATTAGGCAACTTGCTCTTACATATTGTATCAGTAGTTTTTTAAATCATACAGAGTGAGAAGTCCGAGATCTGGACCTTCAAATAAAAATTATTTTTTGACAAATTCTGACAAAATAATGACATCACAATTTAAGACTATTTTTTGAGAGACAAAATTCGAATTCGGACATTATATTATCCGAATTCGAACTCGTATTCAGATGAAGACGTGAAGATAGAAATAAAATCTAATTCTCTTTCAGGCGATTATAATATATTTTATTTCAGTAACGACTCTTCCAAATTCAGACAATTTTAGACAATAATTTGGTTTGATCCGACAGACTGGCGCCATGAGACATATATTAAATGAAGACGAATTGAATGAAAGTAAAAACCCATCGACGGATATGAATGCAGCCAACCTTTTTGCTTTATCTCCGTTCTTTCCACGCTTTGCTTGCGGTTTGCAGTCACTAATATATTTTTATTATATTTTATTTTATCAGTCATCCACGTGCGTTTTTAGCCTATTGTATGTCGACGTATGTATTTCTGCTTTCTGTAATCTTATTGGCTGTAGACATTTTATATTTCTTCTCGCTTTTTATGTTATCGACATCGCATGTTTGAAGGCAATTAAGCAGACAATAAGTGGGGAAATTTCCTTAACAAGAAGAAGTGATTTGTGAAGACAAATTCTAATTTTAAATCACTCTCTTCTTTGCACTGACAACACCTGGTCTAGGTTCGTCTTTGCAAATGAGTCCTTCTTGTGTAGGAGGATAGTAGTAGGTCCAAGTCACAAGTCGTACGTCTAAGTCCTCACGTTAGGCAATTTAATAAGTGTACCATCTTCGAGATGCAGAATAGGATTCAATCTGATCTACATTGAAGACAACTAGGATGGTAGTTTGTATTCCAGATAGGTTCAGTTGAAGACAAAGGCAAATTAGGGATGTTCTTTCGTCATGAAGGATCAGTAGTGATGACACATAAGTCATTTCTAGTTTTGCCAGTTGTACATCGCACTTCAAGGTGATATTTTGAAAACACCTGCGAGGTGAAGTATCAGTCGACAATACGATCAGATGTAGTTCCTGGCATCTGTTAGGAGGGAAATTTGGTGGGTTGAAGACAACTTTAAGACAAGCTTGGTTCAAGATGACTGCCTTGCTCTGTCATTTAAAGGCCGCGTCGAGCCTTCTTTTTTCACATAGTGGATTTGACTCCATCTATGTTAGTAATTTTCTCACCTCATCCTCACTTTCAACCAAAAGCTCCGAGACCTAAAGTTTCATATTAGGAATCTTTTACACAACAAAACCATCACTCATGAAGACACAACAACTTTCTGATGGTTTCCCCTACTTGTTGTCTGCCATAGCTTTTTTTTTTAACTTTTTATTTTTCCGCTACACACTTTGCTTTGTTCCGCTTTGTTGACACTATAGTTCTTTTGTAATTATAGTCTTTGACAAAATAATACTGCTGTTTGTTTTTGTAAGTTCCGAATATTGTATGGATCGAAACTTTGTTAGGCTCTTCTATCTGTACAATTTAGCTTATTACTGATTCGTCATATTAATTTGCTGAGGTATGAAGACAAATGTAAGCTGCGTTTTGCCATGTCCGAAGAAGTTTAATTCAAGTCAAGAAGAATTCAGCCGTAGGACATAGTCAAAGTCAAAAAAATAAAATGTCTTGAAAACACAATTCAAGACCCCTCGATTCAGTGTTTTGGCTGCATGATGCCCTAACTTTAGGACATTGTGACGTCATTAGCATTTAAACACCACTATACATTAAAGGTTGACTTTATGACATGTGACAGGAATCGATTTTGTATGCCTCATAAAATATGGCGACTGTGGCAGGAATCGATTTCGGATGCTTCAAGAGGACATTATTTTGTTTCTGTTTTTTTTTGTTTTTTTTTTCTACCAGAAAATTTTTATTAAGGTAAAATTATGATTAATTTAGCTGCAAATTGTCAAAAAAATAGAAATTTATTTTTTTAGAAAAATTGAACAATTTACGAAACTCATTAGTGATACGATTTAGGAAACAGAGTTTTCTTCTAATAAAATTTGAATTTATCATCTTTAAAATATAATTTTAATTAATATCTTTGGAAAAAAGATAGAAAATATTTAGGAATTATATTCGATAAGTAAACCAATTTTGAGAACTGGAATATTTTTCCAAGCCTTAGTTTATTAAAACAACACATACCTGAATTATTTATCCTTGAGTATGCTTTTTTTCTTAGGCCTGTAAAGAGAGAAAAAAGGAGCAGATTTTGAAAATTTCTGGTTCCCTATACTCTGTTTTAAGTAAGAAAGACATGATATTACAGAGACAACTACATTTCACAACTATGTAATGCTAGAAATTTTGGCACAAACAAAACAGTTTTTGATGCAGCCTTTGTTGAATAGGTTGAATCTTTACCTTTTCATTGCCACTTGGTCCATCAACTCATACGAACATCATGTCTTTTTCGTTTGTAATAAGGTATAGTGGTTAGTTGTATTTGGTTTCATTATTCACCACATGGATCAGTAATTAATTTTCCCATTTTCTAAATATTAGCAGTGATACAATTTTGGAAATGGTAGAATTTTGGCAAGTTCACACCAACCTTTGTAATATAACATATGAAAATGACACACGTTTTAGGACAAAACACAGCTAGATAGTGTAACAACAGAGTGAGTCGACTGAACACTCAGTAAACAACAACAACAACAACTTAAATTTGAAAGTATAGATGTGAAAAGGGAAAACAAACTAGCTCAATACACCTGCCCACTATTTTCTAAAACCCTACAATCAATCTCTTGAAGTATACCCATGAGTGAACATAATTTACAGCTGAATAATAACAAGAGATGATGTATTGTATTTATATTTCTTCAGATATAAAACAATATGGCGTCAATCTTGTGACCACTGCTTGCATTAAAAACAGTTACCAGGACCAAAAATTGTGGAGTAACATTAAACAAGTTGAGATTCTAGGGCAGTGTATGCCAAACTGTAGCTTGCGAGCTTTTGGTACCTTTTATGACACTAACAGTAGCTTGCAGTAATATTTGGCGTCTGTAACACTATGATTTGTATAACATTCAAAATTTCATCATCATAGATTACTAAGTACCTAATTGGTTTTTAACATTCATTATTTGGTAATAGGCTTAAGCCTAATCGTGTTAAAAAAATTATTTTTCTATTCGGTAACAGGTTTTGGCTTGCATTATCTTACAATTTACTTTTAATATTAAAAGTACAATTCAGTTTTCTGCAGAAGTTTGGTAATCACTGTTGTAAGGGTTTATGAAATATTTACCAAGAAAATGGAAAACTTTTACTACACATTTTACTCAAGAACTTTGGAAACTCTTTCAACAAAAAAATCAATATTTCACAATAACTTATTCGTCAGATGAAACCAGACTGGTTGTTACTTCAAAATCAAAACAAAATGAAATCGACATCTCACCTGTTCAGCCTGGAGTAAGCGTAACAAGGTACGAGATGACAAACAAATCAATGTTGAGATAATTAAGTAATATAAAATATTATTTTACCAGGTAGATCTGAAATCAAGGTACCGTGGAACCTCGATATAACGAACATAGATACAACAAACTGCCTCAATACACCGAACACTTAGTCTGGTCCTTGAAAATTCCTATGATTGCCTAGGTACTTGGATATAATGAACTAATTTTTTGGTCCACTGAGGATTGGTTATATAGAGGTTCCACTGTAATTATAAAAATTTGTACTAGTTAGCCTCGTGATGATATAACTTTTCCTATGTGTAACTATTTCACACATACTAACAAACATAAAACTGACCGAGTGTGAAGTAGTTCAATATTTTGTTTATTTGTGTTCCTGCATGTGACGTCATTTTACTCACACTTACTCACTGAGCATACCTATACCCTATTCTATTTAAGAAAGACATACCGTCATATGAGTTGATGGACCAAGAGGGAAAAGTATAGGCGGAAATTCGCATTGTTCAACGAAGGTTGCATCCAAAATGATTTGTTTGCATCAGTATTTTTAGCTTGGCGTAGCTGTGAAATGTAATTGTCTCTGTGACGTCATTTCTTTCTTATTTGGAATATATTATAGTAACGAAGTAGTCTAGGTATATATCTTACCTGAGATAGCACAGAATAAAATTGAAATGAATTGACTTTTGACTGAAAATTATAAAATGAAATTATTGGCTACTAACACCAACCGAGAACCTTATATCGATTCGAAACTGGGGTTAGTAACTGCGATATTTGGGTAGGGTGAGTATACCAGTTGGCAATACTAAACTATTTGGTTTTATTCAACTGATAAAAATAAAGACTCCATTCTGATAAAATTCATCTCTGTTTTTTTCATCACAAAGAGAAGTTAATATGGAACCTAAAAAATCTAACTTGTACTTTTTATCTGCGACTGGGAACTGTTAATAAATGAGAATTGAGTGTTTCATTGCAGTTTTTTGTGTTGATTTTCTTATTATAATTCAAAGTTCTGGTTGAAGACAATAATTTCAATATTAGTGATTATTGTGAATATTTTGTGACATGATGTTTTTTTTGAAGAAGGTGAGTACTCCTAGAATTGATGTCAAACAAATGGAGTTGCAAATGAATGTTTAAATTGATAGAAATACAAGTGTTGTATATTAGTACATAAATATTCACAATATTCAGTTTGTAACAATTTGGAAGACAGTGTTGCAAACTGGAAAAATGTATTAAAAATGGAATCCCCCTATGCAACAGACATTGTTTGACAAATTTACTTGACTTTTGTTTTCCATTTCAGTCTGGTACTCTCCAAATAAGCTGGAAGAGACCATGTTAAAAGCACCTAAGGGCTGAATGCAAGAAAAATACTTGGGTTATTCTTACATTTTCATCATTATCAGATAATTATATTTTTATATGGGTACATAAATGAGTATAATTATGTAACTCTCAGTGGGTAAGTAATTCTTAAGAAATGTTTTTTTATCCTATGTATTGTTCATAGATTCAACCCTAATTGTATTTTGAGAAACTCGAAGTAACATACAAGCTGAGAATTCAACTCAGATCATTGATTTTCTGAACATGTTACAAACTGGTACAGACAGTTTTCCAAACTAGCAGAAAGTAGTGTTGGTAACTGGATCATTGATGCGGCAAACTGATGAACCATACTTTTAGGCATTATCTTGTAGAAAGTAGCTTTAAAAGCGGTCAAAAATTATTTTCAGTGACATTTTTGGATTTTCCGTGAAAAACCATATTAGCCTGGTTCATTTCTATTGACATTATTCATTTGATAAGCAATTTATACGGTATTTTGAAGTTCACGAATTTCTTAAGGTGTTTCAAACTGGGGCACTCACCTTATCTATCACAGGTAAAAAGGTTAGCTATTCTAAATTTTTAGCGTTGATTAGACGTATAGGTGACTGAGAATGGACGTGAAAATTAAGTCGATTTAATGTTTATTTATAGCGTCATTATTTCCAGAAAATTTTTCAAGTCGACTCTTTATCATTGCTATATTTTTGGGTCGCAATTTTGCAATTTTGCGACGATTTTTCAGTTCCGCTAATATCGACTCGAAATAATAATTGGTGGTCGAGATATTTTATCGCGAAGTAAACAAAATAAATTAAAATCAAGGGAACCGATTATATAAAAAAACAAACAAACAAACAAACAAACAAAAAAAAAAAAAAAGCCAAAGGAAGAACTACGGAAATAATAAATGCTAATACTCTTTCGAGTTAATTTCACATTGACGTCATCCCACCAGACACAAACTCAATTTCGTCGATAAAACCTCACTTTAAACTGATAATTTTCTCTCATATCGAATTTTGACCGCAGTTTTCGCAAAATTCGCGCCAGCACCGATTGTTGTCGCGAGCGCATGCATAAAAATGAGATATTTACGTTAATGATGGCACGGTTGGGGTGTCACATATGTGTGTGTGTGTGTGTGTGTGTATACACACACATATATATATATATATATACACATATGTATATATAATATGTTTATAGGGGTAGAAATCTAGTATAGAGACAGACGAACAGGCATAGCCAAGCGATGTGAAGGACGGACCAAAGGGAAACGCCGTCTCATTTTCGCCTTCAGATAATGTACGCGACCTTATAAAATTCGACGATAAAGGCACTCTATACATATTCCGGAACTACTCGTCACCCCATCGCCACCTTTGCAGGCCCCCCTCCCCTCGCTCATCTCGGCAATACGGCGTCCCCAGTTGCGTAAATCCTAAAATCAACTTCGTTTATACACACCGACGAGAAAATCTCGGCTTCTCGTCATCTCGCCTCATTTGAATGCAAAATACGATCGACTTAAGCCGTTTAAACGGTAATTTGGAAAATGGCGAACAAACGAAGAGCGTTGTTTAACGACATTTCGCAAAATAATTTGAAGACATTTAATTTAAAAAAAAAAAAAAAAATTAAAAAAAAGCGAAGGAAAAAAAACGTCGTCGTCTTCGTCGTCGTTTGATAAAAAGTAATAAAAATCGGCAACATCGTCAATTATTCAATAACGCATGAGCCTATCCTGACGTCGTCCTCCTGCCATATTTCAGTCATGCTTTTGATAATTTTCAAAATTAATATTGCACGACGAGTTTTGACAGCTAGTTATTCTAAGAATTTCATTCCATTTTCCCAAATTAATTAATAATTACTTAGGAGTAGGTGAATATAATTCGGTACACTGGAACAACAATAGTTGGTCACGCAACTACCGAACCTGGAGTGAGGGAGGGTACGAAAGGGGATTAGATTTGCTGCGGAATTTTAACCAATAAAAAAATAGGCTACCTACAGAAAGCGGGCACGTGTGTACCTATAGCAATCGTAGTTGAAGAATTTCCACGGCTTTACCTACGTGACTGGCTGTTTTTCAAGTTTTGCGGTCGAAGACGATAATGTATAAAATTTCTCCAGCAAAATCTACTGGAATTAAAATGTAACGAAAAAGCATTATGGTAAATTAATAATGTTTTTAAAAAACAGAACCGACTTCCAAAAAAAAAAAAATAATAATAATAATAAAAATATAAAAGTATAAAGTTTTTCAAAAATTGTTAGAATGTTGCCGCCCTTACAAGGGTGTGAAAAACAGCCCAAAAAAGAAGAACAATTAGAGCTAGTGTACGGCGTACGTTCGATTCGAACCAAAATTTATAGGGTAAGTCTGCGACATCGAATATATCCACATTTCGAATTTCACCCTTTTTGGCTGAAAATTACAGAAGTTGTCGCGTTAACAAAATATTCACATATTCAGCGAATGTAGGTGTCTACTTAATTTTGAGGTGTCTTTTCAATACATACGACTGGCAAACCTCGACGAGTGCAACTAATTTATGAATAGTTGTTGAAACAAAATTTATGAGCGATATTAAGCGGCCTAATTATACGTATCTTACATTAACAGAAAATTTTGTGCATTAATAAATCCGATTTCGTATAAACGGTGTCTAGGCTTAAACCAAGCAAAAAACTTTTTAAAGTTGAAAATAAGTAAAAATTCCAGTTTCTGTTACGCTCGCCTTATTTATTTTTCTCATAATTTGAACGTTTGAGCAATAACTTTACCTTTCTGCTTTCTTTAAAGTCGTTATTTAAAACTTTGTTCCTTTCCCATCTCTGCGAACATACCAAAGATTGAGAAGTTTCGTAAAAGTTTATTCGCACAAAAAAAAAATAAAATAAAAAAACAAAAAGAAACAAAACAAAACAAAATAAAAAAACAGGGTAATATAATACTAGTTCTGCGAACCAGAAAAAGTGGTAGCATCATTTCGCATTAGGTATTTTGTCCCCTCGTTAAACTCATCCAGTTAATTTTTACGATATTGAATGAAACTTTATTTTCCATCAAAAATGAATATTACAATATTTATCACTGACAAAGTGAAATAAATATAGTTTCATAGTATCTATACAGTTTCAGCGTGTTGCTGTGCATGTAATGTCTCACTTCAGACAATATTTTTCGACGTCTGTCCCAGTTGTTTGGAAAGTTCTCGTTGTTTCTTATTTTAAAAGTTACGTCAGTTGAAATCAAAGTTTAGGACTTAATAATGTAATCGTTTATAGCTTTTATATTATATTGAGCAGGATGATTTTTCTTTTTCTACAGATGAGAACGTTGATCACGAGGTAGACAGACATTATTGGCCAGAGTCATAAGTTAAATATTTTCCATGCTCTCTGTTGGGTATCTGATATACTTACTTTAATAACAATAACAACAATAATTAATAATAATATTAATAATAATAATAATAATAATAATAATAATAATAATAATAACAATAATAAAACATAATTAGAGAAGAAAATGAGAAATTTCTCAACGAGTGCAATATTTGAAGGCGTGAAGTGCAAAGTATCCTAAGTGCCAAATTTTCTGAAATGGGTTTTTTGCATGCAAATTATCCTATGAACTAGCGCACGTACAATACAAAACATTCTAAGTGCCCACCGTGCCTCGAGGTACTTCTAATTGTAGCTTAAAGATCGCAGCATGCATATGTGGTGGCGAGTGATGCATGCAAAACATCCTAAGTTGTACGAAGCATTTTGATAAGAATCTGTTTGGATTATCAGTGAACTGAGCTAGTGTATGCAAGTGTATGACTTCGGAATTTCGGATACTGTACAAGTACGATTATTATTTTCTCTGAAGTTTATGAATAGGTTTAACGATGGATCCTATTCCTTCAACCTCAAACAATTTAACACCAACGAAGATCAGTCCGTTCCGCAAGGAGAAAAAAGAATCAGAAAGTAAAAGAATGCTGCGACGAAAATTATGAGCTACTGGCAAAAGTTACAACACTTCAACGGGAAAAAAATGCCAACAATGGAACCTTTTAAAGCTATAAGAACTTTGAAGCCAGGTTATACTATTCACGATATAATATCATTGGAACTCAATGCCCTTTCTGAAAAGATTGAACTAAATGCAAGTAAGGTAAAAGATTTGAAGGCTATGCTTCCATATATCGATCTACCCAATCGTCCTTTTTTCAACTCCATTATAAGTCCATAAACGTATAATTTGTACTTTGTAATTTTATCATTAAAGTTAATGGCACTTAGAATTTTCTGTTTCATATTTCACATGGACTTAGGATGTGCAGACCTTTAACCCTCATTTTCTTAGCCTACGTATGACTTAGGCCTAAAATTGGTACTTAGACATATGCGCCAGGCTTCAAGGAATCGATTGAGCCCCCATTTTGCCGAATCCAACCCCCCTCACCACAAATTAAATAATTTTTTGATGCTCCTGTAAAATTTTGAAATTGCTACATAGAATAGTTTGCACTTCACGCCTTCATTTGCAAACATGAGCCATAGGCGAGTGCAGTAATTGCACGAGTTCATAAATAATTGTTCATTCCAACTGAGTTGCGAATAATTTTTATTTTAAATGAATGTAACGAATGCGGTATTCGAGTCTGGGGTAATAAAACCTGTAGATTGCCAATTCGGATCCTTACTATGGCAGAGAGAATTTTGAGGAATAGCAATGGAATTAATTTAAATGAGAGAAAATAATTCATATAAAGGAGTGGGGGAAGCGGAAGAAAAACTTAAGATGCGAGAAAAATAATTTAAGGAGTAAGAAAAATAATTAAGAAGTGAGAGACAGACATTAAAGAGTGAGAAAAAGAAGTTAGGGCTTGAAAAAGAAATTAAGGATGGAGAAAATCGAGAGTTCTGAAATTGGCTACTTTTATGATGCCACACATGCTTTGAAAATACAGTGTTTTGTACACATGTTGCTAAAAAAAAATGTTTTTTTGTAACACACGTTGCAAAATGCGCAATTAAGTTTCTGTTCTCAAGCTTTAAAATTTAGCATTCTCGAAAAATGAGAAAAATTTTTTAGGGGAATCAAGAGTCAATAGCGGGAGCTAAACAAGTATTTGCTCACTAAATGAAAATGTTTGGCACCTCCTTCCGACCTATCAGACGTCGTCCCTAATTATGTGAGTGTATTGCGAAAAATAGCGTTTGCAACTTGAGTGCAATGTGAATGACCTTGACTCGGGCGGTTTACAACACTTGCCTGTAGCTTGTGTTGTGAATTGCAACTTGTTAAAAATCACTCAATTTGCACTTTAGTAACAAAACAATATATTATTTTAGAACGATTGAGTGCATGCGCACTTGCAAATTGGCATCCTGGCACAGATTGTTCACCTTCTTTTCACAACTCACTTTTTTGTTTAACGTAGTCAATTTTTTTTTTTTACATAAAAAAAACAAAAAAAACAATAATATCATTAATTTATGATCTCATTTTAAACTGATAATTTTGCTGTATATAACCCTTTTTTAGGGTGCGGGGCAACAATTTATAAAAAAAATTAAAATTATCATTGAATTCTAGAAAAATTAATATCAAATTGTTGATTTTGTTTTGGTGGGAGGGTGTGGATGAGTGGTTAGGACCATGTGTCATAATTTTTTGGTAAAGAAATACATTTTTTTCCACCTTCGAACTGTTTGAATGATTTGTGGCATTGTTTCAGCAATGCATAGCATATATACTTCGTACTAGTGGATTTTCACACACATGATTTTCCAGAGAGCTGCAATTCATTACCAGGAAGTCCAATTCAGAGACATATACCTAAAGAGATGTCCAATTCTCTTTATGTGCAATGGTGTAAAAATGTGACTAAGACCTTCAACTATATCATCATCATCATCATCATCATCAACAAAAAGTCAACTTTGTTCAGCCAAAGCTGTCCATATTTCGTAGTGAAAACAGACATCACTATACCAATACACACAAACTATCAAGCTACAACACATGAGCAGTAAGAAATATCCGACTTCGAAATGTTTTATAATATTCTATCTTTATCATGTTTTTGATCCGTAAAATTATTAACAAGAATAGGAAAGGAGGAGTACGAAGCTGCATTTACACCAAACAAAGAAGCGCGCAACGAACGTTTATTTTGCTGGTTTGGTGCAGTCACCAAACAAAACAATAAAAACAAATGAAATTTGCTATCCCAGCGAACAGCAACGAACATCCTGTAACTTTGTGAATATAGGAAATGATCGAAAAAACAGCGAATGTTCGTTTGGTGTAAACGAAGCTCGAGAATACACATCGTTGAGATGACATTGACATTGCGTTTGTATGATTATACGACACCCTGAATATCGCATTCGCATCTTCCCACATGCCCTTTTACTCGATTTGATAGCTTCAGTGCAGGGTTTTAAGGTCTGTTTTTTTTATCAAATACACTGTCACACGGTCTGGGAGTTTTACTCCAGGCGTATTCTTGACCTTAAGACCTACGTTGCTCCTCGAAAAAACAATGGACCGATTTTGGTGCCAGCGGTCATGAATCTGGTCATTCAGATGTCAGACATTGGCGTCGATTCTCATGAGCGTTGTCGGTTACGCCATAAAAACGTTGCTTTCGATTTTCTCCGACTCGCAACTTGGAGAAACTTCAAGAAGCCAGGTAGGTGCTATTTTGCACGAGGAAGGGTACTACCATGGTGCGGGTGAGTATATTTTTCGAAAAAATGCGATTACAAGTCCAACTCCACGCTACCGCACCGTTAGTCTAACGCTATATGTATATATATATATATATATATATATATATATATATATATATTTCGTATATTTTACAGCAATAAAAATATGAAATACCGGATCAGTATCTCAATTTGGGACATACGTTTTTGCGTTTAATTCGCAGCCCAAAGACACCAAAAATTATCAACTCTTTGTCAACCGTCGTCGCCGCAAATTAAATTTTCATCGCCCTATAAGTACTACTATACATGCGCAAACGGTCTTCGCCCTGCCACAGACAACGATAAAATTTTCGAAACCGAATAATATTCTCGAAACCACTCGAATTGTCGTAAAATTCACCTTTTAAAATGACTGCGTCGGATGTCGGGCAAATCCTCGCCGTCTAATGATATTATCGTCGAGCAGAAGCGTACCATTATCATGCTTTTTACTTTCGCTACATTAATATAGGAGCAGACACTCGCGCACACGCAAAAAAAAAAAATAAATAAATAAAAAAACAATGAATGTAAACGATTGTAAACGCGAATATTTAATTCGTTGACTCTCCGCCTTCGTGAATGTAATTAAAATAATCTGTTAACGGTCCGCAGAAAATGAGCGCCAGTCAGCGATAGTCGATTCAACTGAGTGAGTGTAGGTACTTAGGTACCTACTGAGAAAAGAAACAAAGAGTAAAAAACAGTAACGTAGCAAGCCACGCAAGAAAATGTAGGGTTTCGCAAACGCAAACAATAAATAGGTAAATACCTGTATAAATAAATTAATAATAATAATAATAATAATAATAAAAACCAACAAAAATCAAAATATCAAAAGTACCGAAGTATGGGAAAACAAAAAACAAAAAACGAACTTACACCCGATCCTGGGTTTTAATATGTCGATTTTCTTCGAAAATCAACATAAAAAAAGAAAAAGAGAAAAAACAGATAATTCGAAACACTAACTGGTAAAAGAATCCAGTGAAAAAGCACTGATGTGTTCACAGGAAAAGTCACGCTCGTCTTGCATTCTGTTTCATGGAACTAAGCACCATGTAGGCTTACAGTTGGTTCGTACCTACATAAAATAACTTTTGAGTGCGTTAAAGTTGCGTGTACTTTTAGAACCGTAAAACGTAAAAGAGAGAGAGAGAGAGAGAGAGAGAGAGAGAGAGAGAGAGAAAGTGAGAGAGTAAGAGAAAATGAGAAAACAAATAGATGTCATCCAGAAGGAAGAAAAAAGAAGAGACGAGGAAATCTTTTCCTTATTCTCGGGACAAAATGGTGTAAAGCCTCCAACGTAAATTATTAGGCGATTCTGTCGAACAATTTGCCTATAATAGAGACCAGAATATAATATTACGTAGGTACTCTTTTAATCTCCGCAGTATATTACCTAACTGCCATTTCAAATTTCTTTGCACTTTGGTGGAGTTCGTAAACGTGTATTTTTTGAAAATACGAACCTTTGGAGGGATGAGAGGCCAAAGCCAAACAAAAATTCTCCGTTGTGCACTTACCTCACTCGGGTGAATTAAAAAGGCTTCCGTTGTAAAGGTGAAGGGACCTGTGTGTTTGAGAAGCACTTGCCACGGAAAACTCACATGATAAGAACAAGATATTCTTAACAAGGATTAAGGACTCGGAGGGGGGATTTATCGCAGCCTTGTGTATTTCTTATGTAGGCTACGTACCAATAAAATTATAAGACTTATGGCGGAGGGGAAAGAAAATAAGGCTAATCACGGGTACCACTCCCCGATAACAACTAACCTGACCACCCTTTATTCTTCAACCACATAAAAGTTGAGTTACGTGCCCATATCACAAGAGATACCAACTTTGACAAAAAAGATTCATGTCATTTCGAAATTCAATGGAACTTAGCCCGTTTACTGGTTGAAGATGGAATACAGCCACTTCATCAACGACAAACTAATGTTACGAGTGGTTCGGTACGTCTAAAACTACTCCACAAAACAAACATGCCTCGCCTCTTATAATTTCATCGAACTGCGATGTTGAAATTTCGAAATTGGATGGAATTGTTAAAACTTGGAGAAACAATAAATAAAAACCTCCGGTGAATAATATTAGGCTTATGCTGGATGCTGTTTCAGCATCAATAACGTTAGACGTAAGAGTACTTAATAAAATGTTTTAATCTAAGATACATCTAGGGATTCAAATATTTCGTAAATAGTTAGTAAATAGTTTATTCTTTCAAGTAGTGAACTGATGTTCTACTAATTGTAACAGTGACTTGGTAAACCAATGCTCAAAAAGCAAAAAAGAAAACGAATAAAATTGCTCTGAAAAGAGAAAACTAATTCTTTCACAATATCACCAGTAAAATCTACTGGAATTAAAATAAAACGAAAAAGCATTATGGTAAATTAATAATTTTTTTCAGAAAATAAAACCAACTTCAAAAACAAAACAATAAAATGCGCTTAAAAGAGAAAAAAATTCTCCAGCAAGATGTAGATCTGGGGACTGGAATTATTGAAGTCGGAGTTCTTTTCCTTGCCATGCACGTCAACTGTCAAATTTCATGACTAAACTTTTTAATTAGCGTCGACTTATAATTCCAATACCTAGACGAACATCATGCTGGAGAAATTTTGAAAGGATTATTTTTCTCTTTTTAGCGCATTTTTATTATTTTGTTTTTGAAGTTGGTTTTATTTTTTGAAAAAAATTATTAATTTATCATGATGGTTTTTCGTTTCATTTTAATTCCAATAGATTTTACAGGTGATATTGTAAAAGAATAACTTTTCTCTTATTAGAACACTTTTATTCGTTTTTTTGCTTTTTAAAGTTGGTTAGATTTTTTTATGAAAAAATTTTTTCAATCATTTTTCATTTCTAGCAATATCAACTACCTCATTGATTCTAAAAAAAATTCAATCATCCTTTATCATTTAAAAAAACAAATTCATCAAAATCGGTGTTCAGATTGAGAAGTTATGCTGGAATAAACATAAAAAAATAGTGGCCAGTATCAGTGGCTGAAGCTGATTACAATTAATGTGATAACATTTTCATATTATTTGACTTTAATCCATAGATGGATTCTACTCGATTCACCAAACGATTTTCTTCCAGTAAATATTTTAGCTACTTAATATATTGATAAAAATTCAATTTCAATGTTAAATGAGAAATACATGTAAATAAATATCGATCAGGTTTATAAAAATTCGATATATAAAAAAATCTATATTTTTTGATGTTAAATGAAAAATGCATGTAAACCAATATCAATATTTTATCGATGTTTGAGAAAAAATATGAAAATTGTTGAGACCACCAATCCTTCTCCCCTCTCATTAATACGAACACACGATTACATAAAATACATAATTTATTTATATCTATTCGCAGCTACACTTCTACCACTTCCGCCGCTCATTCGTTCATTTCCGTTAACATTCGTTTCTCTCTCATAAATGTACTTTGCTTAAAATATGTATCTTCTTCGAAATACACTCGCTTCTTGGATGGAACTTCGCTTAAATCTTCTTTTCTTGTTTCATCTCCGATCCTCATCTTCTATATGGTAGCATCGCTCGGTAACAATCCTTGCACCTGAAACAGTTTTAAAATAATTTAAAATTTTTATTATGAATTTTCTGTCAAATTTTTTTTTTTTTATCGTGAATAATTGTGTTTTTTAGTCATTTTTTGTAACTTCATTTTCGTGTTGGGTAACAAAGTTCCAACTTATTATTTATTTTAGAGTCATTTTTTTTTGTCTTCGAAAATTTTTTATTTCAATGCTGTAAACGTTTAATGAGTTTTGTCGTTTGCTGAATTGGATTTGCCCTGCTTGTGTATAATCCGGCCAAGTGTTCGAAAGTTCCAAGACTCGTCGATTACTTAACTGTTTGAGAGCCCTGCTTGTGTTGCTGAAAAGTTAATAAAATCATTAGTGTCTGCCCTGCTTGTGTACGAACTAATTTGTCGAAGTCATCATGTTGGTAATAAATCGCCTTGAGCCATCAGAAATTGATCAGAAACCAATGTAAAAGCTTCAAAAATCATCAATATCAAAATTCATATTCATCATCTCAATCAAAGTTCATCATTTGGCATCAACGTAAACCTCAAAAATTCAATTAAACAGTCACCGAAGTACGTCCTCCACAACCAAAGCGCAGTTCAACCATCAAAATCCAGAGCATTATCTCAAAAATCCTTGAAAACGAACCTGAAAATAAGAAAATCACCGGTTAAAAAAGTATTAAATGAAAATTTCCGCTGAAAACAGGTAATAAAAAAATATATTTTTCGTAAGTTTTCGCATTTTTTTTCTCGTAATTTTCGTGTATTATTTCGTATTTTTGCATTATTTAACCTTTCGGAATCAAAATTTAACTAGTATATTTGAAAATACCGTTATTTTCAAATAATTTTGGCTTTTACAAAATTTATCTAAGTACAAATTTTGGCAAGTTCATTGCAAAATTTTGCGGCCACTTTTGTCTTGGAGTGTACAATTTGTGACGTAAACACTGCTCGTTTCGTTCTTTTGTTCAAACTTGTACATTAACCTTTTGTTAAGTGCAACGAACCTACGAACTCTTATCTACATCCATTGAATAAATACGTTGGCGCGGTTTTCAATTTCAAACCACCATTTTGTTGCAACTTGTAAATTTTTGCAGTTGCACAATTTTGTAGAAAATACTTTAATGATTTTTTTTTCGAATTTATACTCAATATTTTTTTTATTTTTATTTCGAATACTTTAATTAATTTCAAATTCACAATTCTTAATTTCGTTTAATTTATTGCGCTAATACGAAAATTATTTTTTTATTTTTTTAATTTCAAATTTTTTTTCTCTACTATTTACAAATTTTTTTTTCTGTATTGTGAATTTTTTTTTTCTCACAAATTACCTCAAGAATTATTTTACCTCTTCTTATAACACAATTGGTGCTTAATTATTTCAAATCACCTACAATATTTTTCTTTTTTTTTTTATTCTCATTTATTTCATTTCGAACTACTTGTTTTGTTGGAATACAGAATTAGATCAAATTTTCCCCTGTTATCCAAATTTTTTTAGAAATTTTTTCTCTTTCCTAATTCCTTGGTCTGAAAGTAGCTAATTTCATTTCACCCTCATTTTTTCATTCATTTATCTTTTTTTTTTCATTAATTATTTCTTCAAATATAGATTTCAATTACGAATCATCTTGGGTTGTATAAGTCTTGTTATTTTTTTTTAAAAGGGAAGTGTCCAATCTCAACTTTAACGTGTGTTGTCTCTTGCCCAGAGTGGACCTACTCGAGAATCACACAAGGACAAATTAATATACTATCGTCATTAAAATACATTGTTTGATTAACACAGGGACGGCAATCCTTTTCTTGTGGCATTTGCTGGGGATTGATATACGTAATATTTTTTTTTTAACTTATTAAAGTTCAGTCAATTCATTAATTATGAATACAGACAATAATGATCGTGTCTCGAACATCTTCCGTGGAAATGGCTATGAGGGATGGCGTGCAACTGTTATAAGCACCCTAATTGGTAAAGGCTGCCACTCCACAATTTTTCCTACTGCTCGAGAAACCAGTTATATCTACACCTCATCCAAAGAACACCTTACGTCCAAATGGCTTAAATTCTTCCAAACTCAGGAACGGGCAAAAGCCCACATTTTTGAATGACTTGACAAAGAATTCTTCATCATGTCAAAACTTGCGATGTTGTTTCTCAAATTATTGAAATTTTGGATGCTCGATATAGAAACCAGACAGCTACTAACATCATGGTTTTAAAATCAAAATTTCAGTCCCTTTGCTTCGATCCTAGGAGAGGTACCATCCGTAGATTCTTAGAATATTTTTCGACTATTGTGGAAGAACTACGTGATGCTAATTACCCCCTATCAGAAGCAGATGAAATTGATCAATTAATGATGTCATTACCTGAAAAATTTGATACTGTCTTTTCTGAATTTCGTCATTTAGAAATAGAAAAACGAACTACTGTCAGACTTACCAAAATGATATTAGAAAAATGTGATCGTATTGAATATTCCAATAAAACGTTTCCCGGGTTTGATCAGCCCAAATCATCATACCAACCGATGAATAATAAAAGAAACTTTAGAAATTTTCAAAATAATAATAACTCCAATAACACAAATACGAATTATAATACAACTAGTTATTTTAACGATCACAAAAATAGTCAAACAAAACCAAATAGTTATCCTCCTAAAGATAACATTTCCCAAATGGATGTTACGTGTTTTAGATGTAACAAAAAAGGACACATGTCCAGGACATGCCCTAATGAAACATCTAATACAGGTAACACTCCTCAACCCCCAATCAGAACAGTAGCTCAAAATCCCAAAATTCTACAAACACGAACTCCCAAAATAAACCAAATGATAAATCCAATTTTCGTGTTAAATATTCTATGATGTTGCATTCAAATCTTAACCATTTAAGTTTTGATGACATCGAAGATGAATTTCAATGGCCCAAGCCCCCAACAGTATCAAAATCTGTCCCTAAAAAAAACCAATTGCACACGATGTTATTAGATAATGGAGCAGATGACCACATGGTCAACGATCTTTCAAAATTAAGAAACATACGCAAAGTCGACAATACTCGTAGAGCACTTTGTGCTAAAAAAGGTGTATTTGTAAACCCTACTCAAGTTGGATCTATGTACGTCAACGTCTGCAAATCTAATGCAGAATTTTCCACTATTCACTTAAAAGAAGTATATTATGATCCTGATTTAAGCCTTGATATTTGGTCAGGCGCTAAAATCATGGAGTCTGGAATCTTCAAAATAATAACTGATACTGATCATGCAGACATCATAAATAAACAAACTGGTGAAGTCACAATAACCGCTCCAAAGAGAGGTTCCATGTACTACATAGATTATGAGATAGTGGAAGAAGATGAAGAACATAAAGTCTATCAAGAACTTGTGTGTATGCCTGTCCCTAATACGACATTAGAACAGGAAGATCATATAGATGATCAAAATCAAAATTTTGAAGAACAAATTGAGGCTGAAACTAGTAATCCACAACGAGAGCAGTAAAGCATTGACCAATCTCAAAATTTACAAGATACTGCAGTGGAAGCAGTCACTCAGGAGATTTATTCCGAATCAGAGGTCAATTTAAATGGAGAGAGTGTCGGAATAAATAGAAAGCACAAAAAAAATATTAGTAAAACTAAAACGCTTTGGCATAGAAGATTAGGTCATCTAAGTGGCAAAAGCCTTAAAGCTTTATCTAAAGTAGTCATAGGTATGCCCCAAACTTTGGTCTTTAAGGATGATGACTTTGCCACATGCGAAATATGCATAAAAGCTAAATCTACCCGACTTGGTCATCATGGTGTGAGAACTAGACCAACTAGAAGAATGGAAGTAATCTCATCAGACATCATGGGACCCTTTCAAGAAGCTTATAACGGAGAAAAATTTATTATAACATTTATTGACCACTATTCAAAATGTACTCTTGCATTTCCTATATTGAGAAAATCACAGGCCTTTGATAAGTTTAAAGAGTATTATTTATCATTCAATACTAAGTTCCCAAATGATCCCATCTCCGTATTAAGAACTGATCAAGCAAAGGAATACTCCGATTCAAAGATGACACAATTCTGCTCCGAAAAGGGAATCACTTTAGATGATGGTGTGGCATATACCCCCGAACTAAATGCTATAGCCGAAAGGCAAAATAGAACCCTACTTGAAAGAGTTAGAGCTATATTATACGACGCAAAAATTGATTTCAAATTATGGTCCACAATTGTACTAGCTGCTGCCCATATCATCAATAGAAGTCCGACCCACGTCAATTTAGGAAACATTACCCCCTATGAAAAATTATACGGGACTAAACCCGACATATCCCATCTTCGAGTCTTTGGTGCTATTGCCTACAAACATGTTCCAATTGAACAAAGACAGCAATCAGCAGTCAAAGCCAAGAAGAATGAAGAGGAGCATCTCGACCCAAAGTTCCTACCCCGAGCTATAAAAACTATTCTAATCGGATTTTCGAATGTAGGTTATCAGGTATTGGACCCCGTAAAAATGAAATCCTACAAATCCTGTGATGTTAAATTTGATGAGACGAAAACATTAGCCGATTTTACCTGTAGACCAGAGGAATTACAAGTGAAACCCTTAGAAGAGGAAATTGAGGCAATCCATAGGGTCAATGTACTAAAACAAGCCTCACTAGAAGACTCACAATTTATAGAAGATTGTATGCCAGTAAGCTTTAGCGATATATATCAAAATCCTTTCAAGAAATAGTGGCTAAAGGCTATCAATGATGAGCTGCAATCAATGTCAGACCTTCAAGTGTGGAAAATAGTAGATCGCCCACCCAACGTCAAACCTATTGATACACGCTGGATATTCAAGGCCAAAGCCAATGAAAGAGGAATAATGTGCCCCAAAGCTAGACTCGTAGCTAAAGGTTTTATGGATTGATCCGAATACACCATGACAGAAACCTATGCACCTGTTGTGCAACTATGGTTAATTATGTGGATCTTATCTGTAACTAACATGTTGAACCTACAACTGGTTCAATACGATGTCAAAACAGCATATCTTAATTCTAATATTAAAAATGACATCTATCTGAATATCCCACTAGGTTGTAACGTCGATAAAACTAAATTATTAAAACTTGAAAAATCCATCTATGGCTTAAAAACATCAAGTAAAAATTGGATTGAGTTACTGGATACTCATCTTTCAACATCCAATTTTACTAAATCCAAAATCGACAGATGCGTCTACATACCTAAAGATGAATCAGATGGCATTGCCTTTATGATAATTTACGTGGATGACATCTTACTAGCAACCAACCGCCCCGAGTGGATTAATGAAATAACCACCCATTTCGAAATACGCTTTACAATGAAAGTCATAAATAATCCATCTCACTTTGTAGGTTTCAAAATAGAAAGAAATCGTGAATCACAAATTATAAAGCTCACACAAAAACAACAAATCCAAAAGATTCTCCAAAAATTCAAATTATGTGATTCCAACCCTTCCAAAACGCCCATGGAGACAGGCCTAAAGTTGAGCAAATCTGACGGAACCGATAACAAAGAATATAGATCAATGATTGGCGTACTATTATATGTATCTAGAGGCACAAGGCCAGATATATCCTTTTCTGTTAATTACCTGTCAAGATTCCAAAATTGTTCTGATGACACCAAAAAGAATCATGTATGTCGAATCATCCTGTACTTGAAATCCACCATTGATCTTGCACTAGTCTATAGATCCAATTCTGAAGGCATATCTGCTTATGTCGATGCATCCTATGCCCCCGACATTGATGATCAACCTATAAATTTAACAGAATTAGAAAAAGGAAAATCTATAACTGGTTACTTAATTACCATGTATGGTGACCTCGTAAATTGGGGCGTTCATCGCCAAAACATTCATGCTTCATCATCCACAGCAGCTGAATTAATAGCTCTTCACGATTCTTTTGAGGATATTGAACTTGCTTGCTCCTCAACCATGAATTCTTCTCAATTGATACTCCTGTAAGAGTATACGAAGACAACATTTCAGTCATACATGTCATTTCTGGAGGAGGTCAAAAACGTCTTTGAGCTCTCATGATTAAATGTTATGGACCTGCCCAAGCCTATAACGATAAAATCTTCACTTTCAAACAAATAGCTACCGAAGACCAATTAGCTGACTTACTCACAAAAGCCTTATCCAGTAAGCAGCACATTTCTCTAACCCATAAAATCCTGGAATCCCCAAATCTTGATCCATAACATGTCATATCCAATATCAAATCCACACCTATAGTACAACAAAACATTTCACTTTAATAATTTATAAAGTTCCATTTCGAATAAATTTACCTTACCTTGTTTACTGCATGCTATTTACCTTAATACCTAAAAAAATAAAAAAATAAAAATGCATGTTACTATATTTAATCTACCTTATATATATATATATTAATTACTCAAAATACTTACCATACTCGTCCAATTTAGTTACCATTTTTTTTTATTTTTATATACACAATTTCACCATTTTTATACATTTTTTTTCAATTCATATTATTTTTTTTATGTAATAATTTAATTAAATGTAACAACTCATAAACTTTAAAACACTATTGTAACACCCGCAGTCGTGATCGGTTCAAAAGATTGTAGGGGGTGTTGAGACCACTAATCCTTCTCCCCTCTCACTAATACGAACACACGATTACATAAAATACATAATTTATTTATATCTATTTGTGGCTACACTGTTCTACCACTTCCGCCGCTCATTCGTTCATTTCCGTTAACATTTGTTTCTCTCTCATAAATGTACTTTGCTTAAATTATGTATCTTCTTCAAAATACACTCGCTTCTTGGATGGAACTTCGCTTAAATCTTCTTTTCTTGTTTCATCTCCGATCCTCATCCTCTATAAAAATAAAGAAACATGGAATTTGAAAACAGATCCCATATAGAAAATAAAAATGTTATCACATTAAAAAATATGTGTTCGAATAAAATTGATAACCTCCCCCTTCTTTTCAAATAGGTTAAAAATATTCAATTTGAACAGATTGGATTCGAGGAAGCAGTTTGGCGTAAATTTTGTTCACAACTTGTCTAGAGTAGGCTATTATTGTCTCATCCTTATTTTTCAACTCCTTCTCTAACTAATAGTCAACATCATCATCATCATCATTATCATCATCCTATTTTTCAAAATATTCAAGTTTGGTTACTGTTCTTCTATCTTATTCGTGAAAGTGTTTCCAAAATCGAAGATTAAGGGTTCGTTTTATGAAAAAGTGAGATAGAATAAACCAAAATAGAAAAACAAACGATAGAAAATAATAGGTATCATAATATGTAAAGTTCATCAGTACTCAATCTCGATGAAAGGATTAAGAGGAGATTAATGAGAACGTGTTGAAACGAGTCCATACCAGATTATAGACCAATTTGATCAATTTTATTGTCGTCGAATAGGTACCGACATGTGTCAGCCACTTTTACTTGAAATGTAAAACCATTTTTCGACAGAATTTCCGCTAAAATTTGTCGTGTTCGTCCATAAACAAATATTATTTAATTTTGATAAACCCACATTCCACCCGAACAAGGTTCATGTTTACTCGATTTCTTTCGTCATCGATGTCGATGTCGATGTCGAAGGAAAACACAACAAATGTAAATCGAAATTCGGTTTTTTTTTTGTTTTTTTTTTTCCAAAGGGCAATGAATGTAGCTCTTAATCGAAATTCATGGTTATTTATTTTTAGAAATTTTTCTTTTTCATTCAACCACATGATTGTATGAAGGTAGATGAAAATTTTTGAAGGAGAAATGTTCTGAAAAATTTAATTGAATTTCCACTGCTTTGTACTGATAATATAATAGGATTTCAAGTGAAATGGGAGAGAACCATCGTTAGCCTAATTAGTAAAGTGCGTGTCTCCATTTTACCTAATTTTACAGGAGAAGGAAAAAACTCTTTTTCAGCATCAAAATTAAATTTTTATTTTGTTAACTTAGGTTTATGAAAACATTATATGGAAAAATAATTTTTTTCACTAAAATTTTTGTAATTCTGCTTATGAATAAATAATCCAGGTAAAATAAGAAATAGGTAAATGGAGACACGCACTTTTCCACTGACCAATATTCAGCAACATCTATGAATTGTCTGGCCATACGCACTTTTCTTACTGACTTGGAGATACGCATTTTTCCTGTTTCAATTTGGGATATTCCTTGGAGATACGCACATTTTCTTCTTAAATTTAGAAGATACGCAATTTTACTTTAAAAATGAACTGAATGGAGATACGCATTTTTCTATTTTTAGAGTAACACAAAATATTTTTCGAGATACGCACTATTACTAATTAGGTCGACGCCATTCGCAATTGATATTTTTAGCATTTAGAAAATTTGATAACTTAAAATTTGTAAATTTCTCACGAATTCTGAAGTAAAATTTCTCTTGAAAGCCAATTCAATGTTATTATTGCGAGATATTTTTCTCATTCAGATAATAGGTAGGTAATAGGAAATTATAATTTTCTATCCATTTCATACTATTAGGTACCAAGTTCTCTCCACTTTTACCCCATCCATATGGAGAAGATACACGTTTCATCATATATTTACAAAACCTCTACAGCCATTGGAGATACCTTTTTATTACACCTGCCATTTTGTAGTCCACTTTGATTTACCCTATTTATTTTTGGGTAAGGTAATAAAACGTTTATTTTATGACCTACCAGTATTGACATGTACTCGATTTTGACTACTTTGAGGTGACCAGAAGAACATTCACCATTTTTCGTATTTGCTTATATTATGAATATATTCTAATTTGGGTTAACACTGAAAAATGGTTTACGAAAACATATATACTAAATTAATAGGCCTGAATATCGAGTACTTTTCTCGAGATTCATTGTAATGTAAAGACATAAAATATTCAGTAACAATACCATTGGAGACACCAGAGATCTAGGAGCCAGATAGTACTTAATATTCACCATTTTCATCCTTGTAGTTGACATTAAATTCAAGGAAAAATCTTGCATTAAATTAAGGGTTTGACAGTCTCATTTATTCCCCTGTGGGAAGGTACCACACTTATCCTTGTCAAACCCCTGTATTGGAATCAATCTGGTAAATTCATTTATTCACCAGAATCACTTCTAGATCAATCTTCTTAGACAACACATCTCTGTAGTAAAAGCTCTTATTTTCTTTTGCCTAATTCCACAACTCTGAACTTAGAATAAATTTGTATATTTTCTTCACATTAATATTTGAAATAACGTTGAAGTTTTAAAGGACTAAATTTAAAGTCCAGTAAGAGAGCATTTTTGAATAATTTAGAGTCTTATGTGAATTTTATTTTTATAAATAAAATTATACTCTCGAGATAAATTTTGTCTCTTTAATTTATCATTTATCATCGAAAAATTCTATTGGCCAAGATCAATCTCGGATCTACCTCAATCAAACTCTACCCAAGGAAAAAAACATTGAGCTGTCCCATAACAATACCTTTAAATTGCACTCCTCATCCTAGTGAACAATTCACTTATTTTTGAATCTGATAATAGGGATTTTTATAATATTATAGATAGGTACCTATAAGCATCCTAAAGCAGTAAGTTGTATTAAAATTTATATTAGTTTTATCAACACTTTTGTTCGATTCTTCAATTCTTACTTTTTTTGAAGATCTATCAACAATATTACTTCAGAATTTCTGAAAGTATTGTAAGTGCCCGGTAATATACATATATATATACATATATATATATATATATACATATATATATATATATATATAAAATATAGGCTTTTAACTTGAATCAATTCCTATTAGGGTTTTTCAACATTTGTATTAAAGCTTTGTTTATCTATTATTTTTTCATCTCAGAATGTTTTAAATTTTATATCAAAACAAAAATTATCTAGGTATCCAAATTTTTTATTTTGAAAACAGGAAAAAAACTTTTTACTTCTTCTTTTAAACTAACTAGGGTGTTTAAATAATAATGAGAAAATTCCAGCAGGTTACCTCGTGTATTACCTAAGTAAATTCTAAGAGATTTTTGAATCATTGTAGTTGGAAAATGTAAAAATTTGAAAATATTTAACAATTTTTAATTTACAGGGTAGTTCAATTTGCTGTTTGGTCTTTAGATACCTTTCTATTTTTAAATTGATTTTATATAAGTAGCAACTAGTTTCAGGGTTCCAAGCCCTCACGTACAAAGTTTCGTGACTTTTACTGATAGAAGTATGAAAAGTGATGAAAGGGTTAAACGAAAATATGGTTAGCTATGCCGACGTCGAACGAGGCGCCGAAGAGAGATTATTAATTCGTCTATTAACTGAAAGAGTGAAAGTATCGCTAAAACCGAAATAAAGAACAGGACACCCAGTCGCCCACCCATACCAGAGGAGCAATCCCTTTGCTATAATCACAAAAGCTGTCGTAATACAGTTATGTTTGGCGGTAGTTTATGGGGAAAAGGTTACATGTTAGGTCATAATATAAATTCATGTCGCAAGTTGAAAACCATGACTGCTGAAAACAGGTCAGGAGTTATTCACATTAACCGAATGTCAGCAAGAAGATCCTTCAAACAGACCGACTATCCAAGCCAAACGCCACCCCCTTAAAAAAAAAAAATTCTCATTTTTTCTCTAATTGACATTCTCCCTACGATTGTCTACTATTTCATCTCTGTCTCCGCCTCTTCGTTCACATCCAAAAGCTTCGTCGTATCTACAATTTGTATCCTCTCTATCTTGAAACTGGGTTGACATCGTAATTGAGTTATTTCCCGTTTCTTCTTCTAATTTGTTTCTCTTCGCACAAACACAACCTACAAAAAAATGACGGTTGAAAGAAAGTATGTGAAGAAGAAAAAAACGGGGGTAGACTACTGGAAAAGGTTCAAAGACGTGTGTACGCATTCCTAAAATTCTTTTCCAGTTGGCATATTATTTTACTAGTATACGCTGTACGAATAACATTTACGACTCGTTTTAGTTTTAGTTGGTTTGATGGGGACCATTATAAAAGTCACTGACTGTGTACGTATGGTTGCAGCATCTTTTTTTGGCACCATAATTCAAGAAGGACAGCTTCATTTCCGCACGACGAAACGACATTTTACGAATACTTTGTTGCCATAGAGGTGTTTGCAGACATTAACGTCGTCACGTAGAATGATGTTCTCCAGCGGTGAAATAATTCGCTACATACCTACTTCGATGCCTGGAAAGTTTCTGCAAGAATAGGGCGTGGGCACGTATTTTCTCTAACGAATATGGACGAACAAAAAATACATACCTTACCTGTTTACTTATTCATTTAATTACTCCGATTTTTGGGCGAAGGAAGGAAAATAAAAAGTGGGGCTTAGCTTGGACAGTCTTTTGGCTGCACCGTGCAGATGGGGATTCAGGCTTTAAAGTTCCGAACGCATTGTCAGTTGCTCAGTACGTTCAAACTAAGGATCAATCGGCACTAAGAGTTGAGTATACGTATGTTTGGCATAACACTTAAACACTTGACACGGCACGTTGGATTTAAGTCCTACCTGCACCACAATCGACAAACCAACGAACATGATAATCTGCTGGTGGCTAAAGTGATTGCTAAGAATGCTGACCAGTCTTGAGGTACAGCTGGACCCACACTCATTATTCGACCAACAGTCTTTTTCACTCGTGGTTTCAGCATTAGACAATTAACAACTTCTTTTTTTATTGTAATTCTGTCAATACGCAGTGACATAACGAAATGCTTTTTCAGGAGGGGTAGGGGTAGAAAAAATAAAATTTTCAGCTAAAATTTTTGAAATTTCCAGCCACTAAATATCGGCGAATCATCTTTTTAGAAAAAAAAGGCCATCAACTGGTACGATTTGCCAATTAGGAAGGGGGTATAGCTGCTAATTTTGCCCTATGTCGCAAAATTTGAAATTGTCCAAAAAAAAAGTCATAAACTTTCACAAAGTGCCAATTGCCCCACTGATGAGTGGAAAAATTCAATTTACAAACATCCCAGAGGGTCAGGTTGCTCCCACCGTCCCTGACAACACGAAGCACAACTCATATGTTTATACCTTCAGGAATGATGATAATGATATAGTAGAAATTGCTTATTGTAATCCATGTTACTGTGATCAGCCAACTACTGTGATCACAACCATGGGATATAGATTGGCTAGATAGGTTCTCTTCAAATCAGTTTAGCCATGTGTGGGATCCTGGACCAACCCAAAAGTTTTAAATTATAGACGTTGCCATTAATAATTTTTTGTTTGCAAGTGTAATTTACCTGGTCAGTAAATTACTAAGTTTGTCTCCGTTAAAAAGAAGATATCGGCGAATATTCTAACGACAATATAATACATTTACGGATTTATCATTGTATTTAGTTGCCAATGTCTTTATCTTTGATTCCCTCAAAACAATATCTTTTACATGCTTATCATTTAGAGGCATGCTTGTTTTGGTTTAGGTAGCCAAGCCTCAGTCCGTTTTTAATTGACAACCGAAGAAATCACATTGTTCGAAAAATTCTAAATTGTTAGAAAAAGATAAATTGTTTTACTAAAACTCAGTAAATGATAATGAAAGTTTATGAAGTGGTTTGCCGGGATTGTGGAATTCATGGGCCTGATTCAGTTTTGGTAATATCTGTTTGTTAACAGATCCTTAATTTTATTTTTGGGAATCATGTGTTAGTGAACTTGACCAATGTCAGCTGAAAATAAATGGATTCAAATATCATTAAAGAGTGTAATTATTTTTTCAAATATGTCTTATGTAAGTTTACTCTTCCTATATATGAATAATGTTAAATTAAATAGCTTAGACTTTGGTATCCTACACACATTAAACATTCTGCCATTGGCAATGATAGATAGATTAGGCTAGGAACCTTGTGGGCTGTTGTTAGAACATGAATCTATTCCCTTGCTTCTCATCTATGATATACAACATTTACTATTAGTGTGAATTATTGGTCATATACTACGCAGACTCTTACGGTACCATCCGAATTATATTTTCCCGAGTTTAGGTTCGCTACCTGTGTTTTTGGATGCCACACATGGCAGGTTGTAAAATTCCCAATTTAATTAACTTTTTTACAACAATTAATTTCTAACTTCCGAAGTCATAAATTACACGATTTTACAAACTGCATCATCATTTTTCAAACTGAGTTTGAGCTAGGGGGAAATGTACCCCCAAAAATTCCCCAAATAACACCCGTTCAGAACCCATATGGCCAGACTTTTTTTACACAGGAAATCAGTTGGTTTTTGTAATCAAACAGATTTTAAGTGAGTTCAAATTGGCAGTCTGGAGCCTTGAAATAAGGTGAACTTTCATCTCAATTACATGGCAGTTAGGTACCTTATCTTTTCTTTTATTCACTTCGGCTTGCTTTTTGGTATTATCAGGTGAAGTGAGATGGTCTTGCGACAGTGCTTCAATAAGTCAGCATAAAGCAGTTGGTAAGCTGAATATTGGTCAATTATTTTCGAATAAGTTATTGAAAGGGTGGGATGTTATTGAAAAGATGGCTATTAATGAGCAGCGAAAGTCGCAATTTTTTAAGAGAGACAGGTTTTAAAATCGCGAGAAAGTTACGCACAAAGTATGGCCCATTAGGTCTCCTGTGACAAAAGTAAACGAACCAAAAGAATTTTTATTGATTCTTTTTGTTTCGAAGTCAAAAATGTGCTTTCATAAGATTCATCTGAAGTAATTTATTTTCATCTTAATATTTGTGGATACATTGAACTGTTTTTAAGATAAAATTTTCTTTCTCGCTTTGTGTGATCATTTTGCTTTAGTCTCAAAGCAACCACAATAAGCGACTTCTTCTATTACAAATCAAAATCTAAATTTAACTCCTATGAAGGAAGTGAAAACAAAATGAACGCTTCACCAAACGCAAGTTTATATTTGCCCTTAAAATCGACAAATTTGGATCATTTATGATTTTTCATTCGCCGGATATACCTATTTAAATGATAGGCTACCCATTTTCAAGCAGCCTTATGTCAAGAAGTAGGTACTTTTCTTCATCGATTTATGGTGCTATTCTTCGTTCAGTGGAGTCTTGTAGATTTAAAAGTTAGAGCGTACTAAAAATAGTATACACGTTTGCCACGGCACACCTCAGGCAGTATCTGCCAACACCGTATGAGGCATCTGTTCAGCACCCTTTCGATCACTATCGACTTCCCTCCATTTGCCGCTCTTGCCGACGTACAATTATGGGTTTCACGTAAAACTAACAACAGCTCCACGAAGTTCATCATCGTTAATTTATCACCCTCTAACCACTCGTTGCAATCCATTCTGTTCCAATTTTCGATATCACTTACAAGCAGGAGTCTGTTTTCTTTTTTTAAATATTTCCCTCCCAGTGTTGTAGTTGTTGTTGTTGTTGTTTTCGATTCAAAAAGGGGCCGAGTAACGACCCTACGTTAAAAATGAAAACATTTTAACGAGTGCACATCGATTGTAGGTACCTACTTTATAAATAATAAAAAAATAGTTCGACATATACTCAGCCACAGAATCAGTCATCACTCATCAGGGCTCGTGTACGCACGATGAGTGCGTAATCCACTTGATTTCCAAACAATAATGACAAAAAAAAAAAAACTAAAAAAAAGCATTGCCAAGTGGATCGGGGAGAGTGCGTACTGCGTACCTCGTTAATAATTATAATAATAAATAAATTAAAAAAAAAACTTATATCCACCCCTTTCTATAGAAAACTTATTGTACGCTGACGAGCCTAATGAGTGGAAAATTTGAAAAAACACATAAAAAATAAAAATGGAGAGAGCCAGAGAGAGTGAGAGAGAGAGAGAGAGAGAGAGAGAGAGAGAGAGAGAGAGAGAATGAGAAATAGAGAAAGTAAATGAAAAATCTTCTGTTTCGACGTAATATCAATGATTTTGTGCTTATTTTCAAAGGCAGCAATGTGCACGAGCAACAACAGCCCAAACTGAAAAGGAATAAAACGAGAGAGAAAAAATGAGGAAGAAAATTTTTGATTGTTTGAAGAAATGACGCACAAGAGGGTGAGTTTTACGGTTTTTTTGTCTGTGTGCATTTTTTTTTTTTTAACATTTAAAGCTCTCCATCCCATGTAATTTATAACCCTTCAGCAATTTAATATCGCTGGCACCTGGGAACATTCGAACAACGATAAGGTGTACACCCTCCGCAGAGTACCTACCTACAGCGGCGGCGGCAGCACAAGCTGATTAACATCCGAAGAAACAATTTTTGCAGAAATACAATCGAAAACGCGAACGTCTCTTAGAATTTTAACGTATTTATTAAACCTCGAAGGATTTTACGGTCATAATTGGCAAAAAAATAAAAATAAAAAAAATACCTAACCACCCTTTCCTCCCCCAAAAATTCGTTACGAACGAAAAATAATATCAAGATAGGATGAGTATGCTTAAAGAGGATGGAGAATGATATTTGAGATAAGGAGTGGTTATAGTGGGAGGAGGAGAGGGGATGACGAGCACGATAATGTTTCTACGAGATGTTTACCGCCACGCTTTCTTCCCAAACGAAGAGGGGTTTGAATAAGGAAAATTTTTCGAGTATTACGAATTAAATTTTCATTTTCGTTTTGCTATCTGTGCGCCCAACCCCTTTGAAAAATGATAATAATACGAGTAGGCCAATAAATATCAAAACAATGGTTACGAATTGCCTACATCGGCAATCATTTATTTAGGTAGATAGGTACATTTATTTCTTTCCTTTTTTTTTTTTTTGTTTTTGTCGTTCTCAAGGTTACAAATGAAACCCTCTCTCGTCCTCGGTCACTTTCTCCATTTCTTTCTTTCTCATACGATTTTCACTATAGTACTTACCTGTATGTGATTATCTCTTGCAGGCGTTTTATCAAGTAGACATATTATTCTATAGTCATACCGTCAGTCAGACTCGCATATGAATATTTGCGAGATTCTGGGGAGATGTTCTAGAAATTCTTAGCAGTATGTTACTATGCTACAAAAATTTTGTATGATTCTCTGGGTGCTGTTATGGTTCATAAATTTTCTTAAAATTTGGCAGAAATATTTAGTTTGGTAAGCTGACCGAGTCTGCCAAATTTGTAGTAAATCGATGAACCAGAACAGCATCCAAAATCATGCAAAATTTTCCTAGCACGTAATGTAACGCGACGAATTTTAAGAACACCTACCCTGAAATGAGTAATTTTCAATCAGTAGCTCCAAAATTTATCACCATGTAAATCACCAACGATATTTTTGAAAATATTCGTATTTCTTAGTGCTAATGCGAATGCTAAAACATTTGCGTATATTTGCAAATGAAAATGCAAATACGAATATTTTTTATATCACTAATGCATAGTAGAGAATCCCCCTCCCCCGCACTGTGTACATACATATTAAAATATATTCGCCAGTTAGATACTGGTGGTGGAATAGCTACGTGGTAAAGTTCACCGCTTTTGGCTGGCAAATGTGTAGGATGTCCGTTCGAATCCCCAAGACAGCAGTCCCACATATGCCTACTAGTGAACAAATCAGATTGGATCTGTTGAGATTTGCTGTCTAGATAGTGAATCTCTGAATGTGAAATGATGTTTGCCTGCGAATATCATAAGTATGCTAGCGTAAATGCCCCTTAGTGTTCATTTAGAGTTCCCTATCTGTAAAAATGTATTATCTATTTTTCACCTATTAAGGCCAAACATCGGTGAAGATGTTCCTTCATTCAGTTAATGTGGTAGGGACCCAAATTCCATGAAAACTGTGTCCCAATTTATTCATGGCTCCATTCAGCAAATGTATAATTACGTGGTTCGAATAAGTTTCTTGTAAATCACGTTCTTACAAAGTGAATAAATGAGCTTAAAGTTCTATACATTTGTATTCCCATTTAACGGACGCAATCCTATATTAAAATAAGTCGTTTTTTATGCCGTGATTCCTAAGCCATTCGAGGCATATCGACTTGAATTTTCGAAACTTTTACGTTGGTTATAAAGAGGTTCCAGAATAAATGACCGAGGGGCATAGATCACACATCTCAGAGCCATACAAAAGCGGAATTCCAGGAATTTATTGAAATGAACTGTGTAGTTGAAAAAAATTACAAAAATATAATGTGGTTGATGCTACAGAGAGTCACCAAAGAAACACCTTCATTCATTCGGTAAGCAGCAGTGTAACTGAAAATTTGGGGCCACCCTCGTAAATTTTATTTTTTAACAAAATAAGCCAGACTCATTTAAACATACAGTATAATATATTAATTATAACATAGATGGTAAACTTTCCATAATATAACACTTTATATTAAAAGTGGGTCCAAAATGGTTGCCCTACTTGAAACCTGACACAACCGGCATAGTATAAGCGGAGACATACAGCTAAAGAGATGTCTAATTCCGGATCAAAAATACTTCGAAGACAGAACCTGGATAGTTCATTTCAAATTCCGATATCTATTACTGCACATGTGTAGTAGCCAGATAATGTGTGTGTATTGTATGGAGATGTTTATTTGCGCAACAAAATATGCGCAGTTTTCTATGTCCAGAATGTACTACTTGAATTGCTTCTTTTCTATCTTTCATATATTTTTAAACCACATCTCATATGGAGCATTGGACATTTCTTTAGCTGTAGGTATATCTGTGGTTATGAGAAATACATATAGTTGTATGAAAAAAAATTTTTTGGGGGATTTATTTGCTAAACCATCTTTTTTATGGAAACTTTTATAGATGCTTAAAATATTCTCCTTTGAATTTTTTAACTATACGATTTTATATCGAATAAATACCAAAACATTAATTTAGGTCCAGATAACTGCATTTATTTTTCTTAAGAACTGCTAATAGGTCAGGTACAAATAGGCGATCCACATGGAAGCGTTTTTTTTTTCTGAGTTGTTGACAGGGCTGTCCCAACCATATGGTAGAACTGTTGACCTCCAAGGGCGGCATATTTTGGGGGCAACAAAATTGAAAAAATAAAAAAAGTAAAAATTAGTGCAGCAGCCCCTTCGCTAGAAAATGAATGATTTAAAAAAACTAGCCAATTACAACCAAAGTTGGATTAAGATAAGAAGTTTTGGAAGGCAAAATAAAAATGAAAAAAAAAAAAAAAAATTTATTGTTAAAACTTCTCGAATGTGGACGGTGTAAAAGAATGAGGCCAGGTCAGTAAGTGCGCATGTCCAAAAAACAAAATCAAATGCATTTTATTATTTTTTAAATAAAAAACTAAAACAAATGTGTTTCACATGGACAAACTTATCTGGTTTACTATTTGACCATTACATCTTCATGTTTTGAAACTTTTGAAGTTAGGAATTTGAAGAAAAAAAAATCAATTGACTGGGAACTTTTGTGTTCTTCAGCTAGGAACAGACCTGGTTGGTGGTTTAGCTATATGGTATTGGGATTTGATACCTCTGTGGTGTACCATTGTTGTTTGCTGATAAGAAGCTTGAAAACAAGATGATGGACTTTTTTCTATAGGTTTTTTGCCAATTTTAGGGGATGGTATTTTTTGATAAGACATTAATGATTTTTTATAATAAATGATGGAAAATAAAATCAATACCAAGCATCTTTAACTCAACACCAACCATAAAAAGTGTTAATTGATGGTTTATTTAACATTGGATTCAGTGGATTCGTATCCATTATCCAGTTTTCAAAGCTAACAAAAAAATCTGCCATATATCATGGCCACTTTGTGGGTCAAGTCTCAGTACATGTTTATAGCCAGCCTTTATTAAAAATTTGTCGCTGATTTGGTTCCCAGATACCTGCTTAAATTCTTATTTTAATTGTGGAAAAACAAAATAAATAAAAATTAGCTTTTCTTATTTGTGTGGTACTTATGCCAAATGGGAAGACCTCGTGTCGCCACAACCTAAATAAAAAAACACACTAATCACACTCAAAACTCACAAATAGTAAAACATACAGTTAGGATGATGTAACTTACCGGAGTCCAGTTTTGTACAATTAATAATGAAGAAAATGGATTACCAGCCATGAGTCAGAATGGTATCGCCAAAACTTCCAAATTTCAATTTAGAACTGGAAACAAGCTATCTATCAAGATAACTTACCTAATCATAGGAAACACAACATCAACTAAATTATACCTTTCTCATGAAAGGTGCCCTCGATACCTCTTTAGTCCACAAATGTGGTAGAAATAAAAGAAACCATGCTGAAATCAAATAACCGGTGCGTACTAAACGTTAATATATACATAAATTTTAATAATAATGAAAACATACCGAGATATTAATGTAAATAGATACATCAAAACATGAAAATGAAACAAAATTAGGTATTTTTCATCAATCACAACCAGATGTTGAGTAAAACAGAGATATCAAAATAACTTTTGTAAAACATGGAACATGATCAGAACACAGTAATACGAAGAGGGATTTCAACTAATGTTGAATAATACGAAGCAAGCTCAAACTTAATCAAATGTAGGGAAATTATCTGGTTGATTAATTTTTCTGTTTTTTTATTGAGATAAGAAAGAGAAGAAATCTATCAACCTTTGAAAAACATACGAGGTCTGGTGAAAACCCACTGTAGTACGTTTTCATCGAGTGTCCAGACCAAAATATCAAGTATACTACATTCGTGTTAAGGTTTTTATGTATTTTAGAAAGCCATAAATTTGGTAAGTCAAATTCAGCCATAAGTAACAGCAAAAATTTGGTAAGTAAGATCCAGACTGACAACAGGACTTAACAGGGAAACACCACCACTATGTCTAAAGGTACCGATGCCGGACCCAGACGAAGGCCAAGGTTTTCTTGGTCGTGGGTCAAGCTTTTTCTCGTCACTATACTCTCAATACCTAATTATTTATATCGCTACCTCGTTTTCAAGGGCCGTTTAGCTAGAATTTTTAAATTTAAACTTTACGTCAGCCAACACTAAATTTCTATCCAACAAAGCGCAAGGCATCCGCTCGAAGTCGTCTGCAGAGTGTCGAAAAATCTGGATTTTTTTAGTCGCTGCAAATCCTTCGCTCGCTTTCCATTGGAAAAGAATTTAATGCTAAACCAACAATATAATAGTTTGTAGCCTCAAGAAAAACGTGGGTATATGTAGGTATAGGCTGCTCGCACGCCAATCTGCTGTGAAAAGATTCTGAATTAGGAAAGGAAATACGTTTACATGACTGACGATGTTGGGTTTATATTGAAAAGAAAATCTCGCATGAGACGTGCTCTTCGTGTGAGAATTTTTTCAAAGAAAAAGGATTTTCTCTCGACGACGACCCGAAACTCGTCGAGGATTACCGTCGCCGAAATTTGTGGAAACCTCAAAGCGTTGAAGTACGAACAGAGGAAGTGCGAAAAGAATAATAATAATGATAATAATGAAGAAAAAAAAAAAAAACGAATTCAAGACCATAGACGTACTCGGGCCTCTTCTTGATGCTACAGTAGGTTCCTATGTGTGGATAAAATGAAATTTTGCCATTTTAGGTGGGCTTACCGGTAGTCCACGTTTGGGCTGCCATTTGTAGAAAAGGTGAGGTACCTACAAACACACTTCGCAGACTTTCGTTAGAAGGGAGCGCAGCTATTTGGTTGTCGAATAAAATTCGTTAGGTAGCCTACAGCCTAAAGGTACCAACGTGTTCAATTAAATATAGCGGGGCGCGCCAAAAAGAACGGACTCTTAACTGGAGGGGTCGGCTTCGTGCGTGTACGGGTACACAGTGTTGTAGAATATCTGCTGGAAGTGGTTGGTGCTGAAAAATCGAACATTTAGCAAAATGAACGGCGCGCCAAAGCCGCAGACGCTGCGTTGTGGGCTGAATTCGAAATCTGGCCGACCAAAATGCCGAAAATCAAGTGCCTCAGAAAGCCAACGAAGTGCATATCGGACACACAGTTATTGCCCACTTAACCCTTATCAGCTCTTTTCTCCGCCACCAAAATTACTGCCGGTATCCACGTCCACGAGCTTGTAATGTATACCCGACGAATAATGTTTTCTACGTGGAGGGGGTGTGTGTAAAATGACGTCATTTCGGCGATTTTATGTCGATATTTGCAAAGCGAATGAAATGCGATTTTTGGAACTTGATGTGATTTTTTCAATATTCCACAAAACAGGTATTTTGTTCTTATTTTTATCATTTTACAGAATGAGTAAGAAGATTATTATTTTATTTTCAAGGTGCTCATCGACCAGCAGTGGTCGATCCAAAGCGTCGTTTTTTTTTTTTTTTCTTTGGAGGGGAATGCCAATAATTTTGAGAAACTGACCTTTTGGTTTTTTCCTCTTCAACTAATTTGGACGGTTTTATATTTAAGTAGGTACCAAAGTAAGTACTGTGTAATAGTTTTCCATTCATTTTCTACTTCTTTCTTCTTCTTTTTGGAATTTGAGGGGGGAAATTTCTCCATTTCCCCCCTGGATCCACCACTGGCGACTTGTAGAAAATGTTTCAACACGAAACGATTCTAAATTAAACTAATGAAATGTTTCGCCTATACTGGCGTAGTTTTAGAAAACTGACTCAATTATAAAAATTTCGAAGAGCTCCAGTCACTGAAAGATTGCAAATTTCTGGAAAAGCGTGTGGGTAGGTATCATGGAATATATCTGCCACACTAATAGACAAATGTAGAAACTGTTACCATTTTCATAGAGAATCTGCGAAAGATAGAAATTATTGATATTCGAAGAAACACACAGAAAATATAGCAATAATCACTTTTTTTGCTGTAGCCCTAATTAATATATTGCTGTACTTTTTCTCAACCATGAGTCATCTCTCACGTACGCTAGCCACAATAATTGTATACAGGGTGTTCACTTTTTAATTGTCCCGCAGAAAAATAATAGCGAATTTTGTTTAAATAACATTTTTGAATTGAAATTTCACGAAAAATCGAAAGGTGAAAGTTTGAAGGTCGCATCATCAATATTGAAAACCGTATTGGCAAAATTTCGATAGATATAAAATTTTTTGAAGAAAGCTCAAACACTAAATAGAAACTCTATTTGTAGTATGGGCAAAAGTTTAAAAGGTAGAAAGTGACACTTTTTCGTCAACGAAGTAAAAAAAGGTTGCGTACCTACTCTCAGACACTAACATAGTTATTATTTCACAATAATTGATCAAATAAGTAAACCTGCTTCTGCGACAACCCAGTGACTTAATCAATCATAAAACTCGGCTCTCACTCTGGCTAAATACGTTGAGCATTGATGTTTCTGCAATGTAACATTAACATGACATTCTGCAGCTCATTAATTATTCCAGATGATAGTTATAAACAGTAAATTCGCGTTTTGATGTGTCCTAACAAAAAAAACGAATCACCTGTAGTTAAATCTGGTCATTTTGAAGGGCATAATATGTCACCATAAGGGCTACAACTCTGTTTGGAAATGCATTTTTAAAATGATTTTGAACATGCTTATCATTATGTGCAGGACAACCGTTCACTGGAAACCACACTTCGTTGTTTCTTGAAAAATGATCGACTAACAAATAATATGTTCAAAAATTTATTTGAATTTTTGCGAAGAATTACCGTTACTTATCATATCAACTTGATTTCCGCCACAATTACAAGTATTTCCAATTAAATTTCGATCTTCATCTTCATGAATATTGCTCGTACGAAATTTAGAATTTCACCATTCGATTCCTCGTCGAGTTTTTAGTCAAAAAAGCTATTCATCATACTTTTGAACGAAATGTACGTGTATTTTGCTATGGGGTAGATACAAAGTGGACACCCTGTATAGGCAGGTAAAGTATACTGGCAATGGTGTGAGAAGAACTGGAATTGGTCTCGGACGACTGAGCAAAAACAAGACCAAAAACAAAATTCAAGAAAAATATGAACAAGAAACAGAAAAATTTTCACCCTATTGTTGGTTAAAGAAAGCAGTATTTAGGATTAACTTCATTGTTGCGCCAAGGCCGCAAGACCACAGTCAAAAGTCAGAGTATTGATGCACGACCGAGAGCATGACTACGAAAACCACTGTTTTAGTTTCGCTTTTGCTTTCGCTCGAATTTCAAATGGGTTTCGTTTCGATGGATTCTGACTTTAATTTAGGTAACCAGCCTCAATTAAAGTTACAAATTTTTATTTGAAAATTTCACATGACATGACTTGTCTCATAAAATTAAATTTTTGGACAGAAACACGTGACGCAAAACTATTCTGTATACCCAGACAACATAAATTAGTCTACAAAAGAAACAAAAGCCAGCTAAATAATGCCTAACAGGGCTTTCTTTCTCGAGACGTTAAGGATATTCAGAATCCAAACAACGAGATCCAGCCTTCGGATTTCACGGTCCCGTTAGCTGAGTGTACATATCAAAAAATATGATATCATTTTTCCACTTTTTTTTTTTTTTTTTTCTACAATTATAATATTTTTGTTTGAAGGTATACCTACAATTGTATGATTTTGACTTTTTAATGTTAATGGATTATAATTTCGACATGAAACAAAAAAACCATCGAGATATCAGCTCCTAGTGTCAGCGAGGGGTAAATTCGTCACCATCGATAGGCAACCCTAAATAAAAGTTTAACATTCTTAATCTGTAGGTAATTACATATTATTTATATACCTACGTAGATTGACGACTTTAAAATCGTCCAATTCGGTTTATCATCACACCTTTTATAAACTACTTCAGTCCTATACGTATTTCGTTATCGTATGAACACAAACATAACTTAAGGATGACTCTTGCGATAGAATTACAATAAGGTGACCGTGTGGGTACTCTATTTGGTTTGTCTGTAAGTCGCAGTTTAAACACAATATCGAGTTTACTCCAAACGCAATTCATTTGGCTCCAAGAGGTGTATAAATTGGACGATTCGTAATGAAAACGGAGTCAAATCGAAAGTCCAGGTCTTCCAAATCCGTAAAAAAAACTCACAAAAAACGCACGTTCTTAAGAACGTACAGAAACAGCAATTAGCAGATACAGAGGCAGTTTTGAACAGAAAGTCGAGAAAAGTTTCGTATATATGTCTTCATCTGCTCATCTACTTTTTCAGTTCTTTTTCAATTTTCACAAATGCAGTCGGCAGAAATCAAATTGAAATTAATTTTTCTGTGCTTGATTCTGACACACTTTAGTGAAAGCATAAATTGATAAAATGTGCCCGTTGTTTTTATTTCACTGACATTCATAAATTAGTTTCAACCTCGTTTTGTTTTTTATTTTTATTTTTATATTTTTTTGGCAAGAAACATTCTATAAATATTTAACATGGACGTGCTCAGCAAAAGCTGAAATGCACGAATAATTTTCACAGTATATTTATAATCCACATCATTCACGTGTCTCTTTCCAATTTGTAAGTTTTTGCAGCCTCAAAGTAGGCTCATTTAGCAACGTGTTTTTCGTTTATTTGTCACTCCAACGATGTAAGTAGTAGCCTATAATAATGGTGTTTATCAAACCATCCGAATTTTATTGTTTTGTAACAAAAACATTTAGGTACTGTTACGGTTGTTTCCCATAACCCACTATCATCACATTGTTCACCCTGAATTTTTATAAACGATTTCAGTACGTCGTTTGTCGAGGGAATAAAAAAAATTTTTTTTATAGACGATTTTATCCGCAGTTGGTTGAAAATTTTCGTATTTGGCGCTTTTAAAAGACTTTCTATTTTATATTTCGTCGACGAAATTTTTTTAAAACGATAAAAATACCATCCGTCGGATAACATGGAGTGGCGACCTTCGAAATAATATTCTAGGCCAGATTGTCGCTGATAAAGCAATCGAAGGCAGTAAGAAATTCAAAAAACTTTGTATAATAAGTACAGTCACGTTCGAGCATTTTTCGCATGTTCCACTCTCAAATCGTTTCGCATTTGCTTATAAGTTATATTATTATTGTTGAAATAGAAAAGGAGCATGTCGACTCGGAGGCACTCATTTAATAATACTGAAATGTACCACTTCTGACCTTTTTTAACTTTTTTGCGGCGAAACAAATGAAAGGAACCGTTTTTTAAACCGCCAAACTATATGTTCAGCCCTATTTGTTCCCATTATTCACTTTTGTGGGTTTGGTTGACATGCCAATGACTTAAGATGGATGCGGACTACAGTTTCGAGTCATTTAAATAATAAAAACTTAAAAACTATGTAAACTTGTTACATAAGTCGTAGGTACTACAGCCCATCGCAACGTAAACTAGAGGAACTGTAGAAAAGTGTTTTTCACAATTTTCGCGATATTCTCTTTCGTTTGGAAAGTATACCTTTTCGATTCGTTTTAAAGTGAGCACTCTGTTGGTATAATATGGTTATGGTTTGGAAGTGACTAGTAATCCACCGCTATTTTTTATTTTTTTTTGGACAGGTTCAAGGTCAACGAAAGACTGACGAAAACAGTCCATCGTTTGTATCTATACCCATTAGTTTTAGTTAGACGTATTGAAGTGCTGAAATACCAGCAGGCCTATGTAAAATGAAGAGGGTTAAATATAATTTTGAAAAAATTAATACGGTTGTTGTTCACAATACTGAGTAAAGTTGAATGACAAAAAACGGCTGTAACCTACGTTCGATTAAACAAACATTGACAAACCAAAAGGTCACATTATTTAAATTAATAATTTAGTCGAATGAATGTATTGAAAGTAAAACTTCATTAGCGAGGCCAAATTAAGTGATAATGTTTCAAAATGGAGGATTATGATGTAGGTACTCAATATATGATGAAACCTTTGATTGTATGGTACCTATTGTGACAGGTAGGGCCTGTCATGATAAAAATTAATTTCATAAAATAAACCCCCTTAAATTTTTCGCGCCCTCGGACGCATTCCTTGTAACAACAAATAAAATTAAAATTAAATAATTTCCCCAATAATAAATGAATTCGCCGTGAGCGCCTTACGTACAACCTAGGTTGTTCTCATCAAACAATTTCACTTCCACCATCTTCAATTTTTTTCTATCTCTTTTGAATTTTTAATACTTCCTCCTTAAATCACCACCTTGTATTTGCCCCCCCCCCCGTAGTTGTAAATAATAAGTACCAATAGGTAACTTGGTATAACTGTAACTGGTTTTTGTTTCCCTCACTTTTTTTGTTGATCGACAGACGAAATTCTTACCTATATTGTAAACTTTTTCTCACTAGATCGATCAACCAGCGTCTTTATGTCTTTCATGCAGAATCTGTTTTGTCTTGTCATTTACAATTTTATTCTTCAATATATAACGTTTTTCTGTACTACGGATTAATTATTTCACCCAAAAATTTGTGCCAACACTTGGACAAATAGCAAGGTAATTTGGATTTCTTTTCTCTTCAATGAACACTCACTCGGTTTTTACCTACTCAGTTTTCAAAGCACTCGGCTTTTTTAGTTATCTTTTATAAAACCTAAGCATGGTATAAAGCGGGTCAAAAAATGATGCCTAGCTAGCTGCGTAGGTTTGTACAAAAACTTGTACACTGGGACAATCTAATTAAGTGTTCTAAAAATATGTTGGCATTGCTATGGTAAGACAACACTACCGGGGGTTGCATACCACAACTGGACTAGTAAAAGCTCTGTAAGCCCAATTCACTTTTTACTGTCTAGGCATGAGAGAATATAAATGTGGGGAACCAGCGTGTACTTGGTGCGTACATTCGATGTTTCGCTTGAGTTCAACAATTTAGAATATATTTGATGAGGGTTATCCATTAAATTCATCAAGATAGCGCACATAAACATAGTTTAAAGTATGTGAAGTGTTTCAGTGTGGTTGCTTGTTTAGCACCTGCATGTTTAATCAGAAATTATTGTTCTTTACTAATCCAGTACTATTATAATGAACTTATGAAACCAACATGTATAAAGCAAAATATTACTAAAAAAATATTTTTGACAAAGTCAAGAATATGATCAATCATTCAGTTGTGGTAAACCTGTATTATACGATCTGCCAAGGAGGATTAATGGTTTATCAAATAGAACTGATTAATCATAGACCATCGACATACGTCTAATAAATCAAATAGGAGCATAAATTGAAAGCGTAATTTCCAAATTGAAAGTCGTAGTCCCAAACTCCAGTTGAGGCACCGTCAGATGTGATGTCGGAATACTTTTTTTCTGTCCGATTAAGCCTTGATATTTTTTGATCAATTATTTGATTAGTGACTGCAGATACAGAAACTCTTAATGTGGCACTTAGAATAGATGCTGTTATTTGCATATAAATTTCAATGAGAAACTTTATTTCTCCCAAAAAAACCAAATAAAATTATTTGTTCTATCGGTGGCGCGACCTCCCAAAACAATTTTGGTCCATATGTAGCCCCTCCCTGAATTCCCCCATTCAAAAAAGTAACTGCACAGCTTTGATCTGCATCTGATGACATATATTTAGCCCTATGCAAAAACAAAAACTGTTTACACCCCGGTATTCTATGTACTCCTAAATTTGGACACATTCAATGCACAAGGTGCACCAATATTTTTAGGTATTATTAGTACATGACCATATCCTTTTCGTGCTTATACACTTATATTTACACCACTTCATTTAGTAGATGTGAATTAAAACTTCATAGGATAATTGGATTGCATATTCACTCTTTAACAACAGTGTAGTACCTAGGAAGACCACCCTATTTGTTTGGAGCTATTGTATGTCTGTGACTGTGTGTTAGTGTGCCAGGTTTCTCACATCATTTCATACATAATGAAAGTGAATCAATAAAAATTCATTTTTACTAAACTTATTGTCACAGAAATTTCTTTCTCTGTACAGTTTTTTAAATTTCCAATTGACACCTCTCATTCCTCCTTGAGAATAATCATATCAATCTCATATGTCCATCATTTAATTGATTCATTCCGTAAATGTATTACCTCCTCATGTATCCAACATTCAGTTGGTAACACCTTTGCTCATGAATTATGACTTACCTTTGTCTATGACACAACTCAGTTTTATCTAAGTACGTACCAACTAATTTTTAAATACCGTAGGTGCCTCTTATTAGAATCATTGGGACCGAGACAAAATGATCCAAATAAACAAGCTATTTTTTTATGCAAAATATTATTAACTGGATAAAATTTTTGGAAAAAAATAATTTAATATTTTTGTAAAAGAAAACTATTATATTGGTGTACATTGTTACAGATTTGTCATATGAGAATAAATTCGTTGGCAAAATTATTTCAAAAAGTTCTCAATTATTTTCTGTGTTTTGGATTTTCTCAGGTGTTTCAGTAAACAAAAAAAAAAAGAAGTTAATAATAAAACAGTCGAGATGAATTTAATATCTCAATGCTCCAGAGAGGTCTGCCAATCGTAATTAAATTCAAATAAGCGAAGTGATAATTCTAATAAACAAATTTTTTGTAATGAATTTGGATATGGCTGAGCTATTCTGATTCAATAAAGAAGTTGATCCTGCTACTTGTGATGTTGTTGAGAGGAGTCTACTTTATCTAACTGTATTTAAATTTTTATTTTTGTGAAGGCTAATTCCTGTTTTTTAGTGCTAATTTAGAGAGTATAGTTTTCTATATTTCGATATTAAAAATATTAGGCTAATCTGACATTCAACCAGGCCTAAATTCTGCATTAATTGAATAGATCAGGGAATCCTAAATTTGTCCATTAATAACTTTAACTCTTTCCATCACAGCTGGATATATAATTTTGGACATCTAACTTAAGTTACTTTCAAAGATTGGAAAGGTGTAGGTGGCACAGAGACATACAACTAAAGAGATGTCCAACCCTAGATCAAAAAAAAAAAGGTCAATGATGGAACGTTTCAAATTCTGATATTTTTTACTACGCATGTGTAGTAGCTAAATTGTGGGAGTGTGTGTGTGTGTGTGGGTGCGTGTGCGTGTGTGTGTCTGTCTGTATGTTGGTATGGAGATGTCTATTTCCACAACAAAATACGGGCAACTTTGGATGAGCAGAATGTACAACTTAAATTGCTTCTTATCTTTCTTTCACGTATTTTTAAGCCACAATGCATAGCATTGGACATTTCTTTAGCTGTATGTCTATAAAGTGTCACTTGATAAGTACAGACAGTGTTACCATTTACAGGAACCTCAAATTGAAATATCTCTTCCACGCATGAACCACTCTATATTTTCCAGAAATGTCAAATTTTGTAATGGTTGTCATGGTGCCCCATTTAGCATTTTTTCACTTTGTAAGCAAAATCATTTTTGCCATATTTTCCATGTCATTTATGGAACTAAGCAAAGATACCCAATAGTGGGAAGAGTGTTCTTAGATGCAAAAAATGAATTAAAATAATATAATTAAGAGGGTAGGTATAGGTATAGATAGTAGACGATGTAGATAATATTAAGTGGTATGAACAAATTTTTCGGCCTGTACCTATCTTGAATTTTGAGAGATGCGAGCAAAAAAAATTCTATACGGAGCTTTACTAATCCAGTACTATATAGTCAAAGGTTTCATCGAATTGATGAATCATTAGTAGTATACCTGGTTATAGCAGAGGCGAGGTAAGGAAGATTGATTCGGGTAAACCAAAAGTACGTAAGCCGAAAGTTCTTTTTGTTGACAATTTCCACTTTGTTGGCCATGAATTTCTGAGCGAATGCTCTGTTTGTCTTTCTCTTCTCTGCTATTTAGTAGCTAAGAAAATAAAACTAAACTCGATCGTGTTGCCAATGGCATTTTTATTCTTGTAAATTGTTACAATCGCATCCTCCGGAATAAGAACTACGTATGTAGAAGAAAAACATTAGTTTCGGTGGCTTCGGGGCTACATATATTCATACATTCACACATTCACCTCGAGAACGCTCGTTTTCCCTTTCTCTTTCTCTAAAAAAAGACAACTATTTTTTTGTTTTTCACATAGTATTTACCTATCCTGCGGTCGTTTGTTTCTAATTTCCTTGTGAACGATCCCAGCAGATTTCTACCATCTGTCGACATGTTGAAACGAAATGACAATAAGAGGAAAAAAAATTTTTTCACGACGATTATCAACATTCGGGGTGAAAATTCGGTTTTTCTTCGTCTCATTTGTTTGGATGGGTGCGCAGACTTTTCATATTTTAAGTTTTGTCGACGATTTTGTTTTGTGTTTTTTTGTTTTTTTGTTTTTTCTGCGTGTAATAAAAACCGCGTCGGATGAAAATGTGACCGGCAAAATGATGTCCCACTTTAGAATTTCGCAGACACGTTGTTACGTTGACTAAGGAGTCGTCGAAGGTGTAGGGGAAGGGGGTGAACGAAAAAATGGAAAAAATCTCCAATACAGTCACGTCCGAATATACACGGTACGTATAGGCTATATATATATATATATATATACACATATATAGGTAGATACGTTTGTTGTACTTTCCTCGCGCAATCTTTTCGAATTCTTCGAGCTCTTCAGCATTATATGCTGCTGTATTGCTATTTAAGATAAGAACCAATACCTATTCGGTAGTATCCGATTTTTATATTTAGGGCCCTTTAAATGCGCATATGGTATCTGTCTCCGTCTCTCTCGCTGTCTGTTTTTCTTTCTTTCTTTTCATCTTTGTTTTTCTACGGATACCTACTCCTATTTTCCGCAATTTCGAGGTTTTTTAGGGTGGGCTTTGGCACCGAATGCATCCGATTTATATTATTTTTGCAGTTGTTTTTTTTTCCTCTTTATCATCGTACGTATTCTGGATAGGTTGGTATACCTTTTTTTTTTTTTTTTTTAGTCTGAAAAATTTGTCGCTTTCTCGATACACCGTAGAAATTTTATTGCGTGCTCGAATTTAAGCTCATATTATGTACCGCAGCGAAATGAGACCGAGTGAGAAAAATGAAGAGAGCTAAAATATCCACCAATGGGTTCGTTTTTTGTGTGTGTGATTTTTTTTTTTCGGTTTTCTTTTTTTAATTTATCGTACCGTTTGTTCGGTTTTGCAAGTTTTTATGGTCCGTGACCGTTACGGTTTCCAGTGTCTGGTACTCCACACTGACACACTCACACACATATGAACAAGTATCGAGTAAGAAAGTGTGGGAGTGATGGTAGAGGTGAAAAACGAAGTTGAAAAAAAACAAAAAAAACAACCAAAATAATATACCTAAACATGTACGAATAAAAAAAAAGCTTCGAAATTAAATGAAATTTTCCACAGCGCGCGAGAGTGTGGGCGAGGGGGAAGGGGTAGAGGCTGGTAAACTGCGGAGAAGGGTTGCAAAGTGTATCGCTATTTTTCTCGCAATGACAAAATTGATTACATTCTTACGGTGTGCCACGCATATCTGCACGGTGGTGACTGGTACCAAACTTTAGCAATCGCACCCTTCGATATAATATTCTGTTCGAAAATATTGCAGTTGGCTAAATAGGCACACGATTTTGGCAAAGTTCGGACACGTTATGGAAGAAAACATAAAGAAGAAAAACGCTATTAGCCGAATTAATAACGATCAATTAATTAACAATTAATACGCACTCCGATCATTATTGCTATTATTACTCCGTTTGGTAGCGAACGGGGTATTAAAATTGACCTCGCAAAAGGGTTGGGGATGGGGTTGATGAAAATTGTCCTTTTCGTAAAAAATTCATGGAAAAGTGGTTTCTGTGAAAGCAATCGGGCATAAATTTTTCACGATACATTGTTTTTATGACGTATGTGTAAGTCTCTTTGGAGTTTGGTGCCTATTCGATCGGTATAGGTTTCGAGAAAACTGGAATAGTAAAAATCACTGGAGAAAATTTGGTGATCATGGAAAAAATATGAAAGAGATAAAGTAGAAATTTACCGAAAAAGACAATCATTGTAGATGACCATGTCTGATGGGAGAGTGGTGTTTATTAGTTCAGTAGTTGCCGCAAAAACTGGTGAACTAAAATTCCTGGAGAAAAATTTCTTGAAGTATCTTTTTTATATTTACGGCTCAAGGGGTTAGGTCGTCTTTTTTGAATTGTATTAATTTAGGTTATAGGTTTTTTTTTTTGTTTGTAAGTTTGTTTTAAATGAAAATTTTTGTCGAACTAGGTTTTTCTAGCGAAAAATTTCTGTGCAATAGTTTGGTTGTAGTTGTTTATTATTATTATTATTATTGTGGCGACACATATCGGCGGAGTACTCTTTTTGGTGATGGTAGTGATTGAGGAGGTATTCCTGTCAGTTGACACCTAAAAATAGTGTGTTTTTGTTGATTTTGGTGATTTTGTTGAGGGGGAGCATTTGAAAAGACCACTGAGAATATGTGGACCAACCCCTTGTGACGAAGTTATCTACACCTTTAGTCATTAAAAAATTCTCCATCTGCAAACGAGGTTAATTCCACTCTCCCCTTACTGAACAGATTAAGAGTTTGAGATTTTAAAATTTTCCAAAATTTAAAGAGAAACTTAAAAAATAATCTTCTCATCTGAATGGGTGAAAAAGTGAAGGATGTAATGAGGTTATAGGCCTAGGAAAGATGGTCAGAACACTTCACTGACAGAGTGATAAAACTGGTTTATTGTTGAATGAAATATGGGTACGACTATAAATTACAGTCAACCCACTGATGAAAGTAAATAGGTGTTCTTGTAAACAGTAAAATGTAGGTATTGTAAGAACATAGTTTCAAGATTTTTTTGAAATACGGTTAAAAATTTTTTATTCTGAGGAAACTTATCAAAAACTTCGGCACATTGAATAAAATTTTATGAACAAAACATTCCTTTTCACATAAATTAGACTAAGAGTAAAATTTCCTGAATTTTTTGACTGTGAAAATGAAAATTTTGACGAGTAAGTAATGTTCCCCAATTAAATTTTTGCTTAAATTTGAAAAAAAAGAAAAAAACATGAAATTTGTAATATATATATATATATACCTACTTAAATGAATTTTTATTTCCTAAACAAATTGTCACGTTAATATAAACAATTTCATAATTTGGAAAAATGAAGATATAAAATTCTCTTTTTCAAAATTAAGTTAAACTAACAAATTCAACAAATTAAAAATTATCTGTTTTATTTGTAGACATTTAAAAATTATCTGTTTTATTTGTAGACATTTAAAAATAATTTTTTTTATTTGTAAGGTAACTAATGGAAGTTTTCAAAGCGCAGCAGATAATTAATTTTTAATGAAAATTCTGTAAAAGCAGACTGTTGACTTTATCTATCTGTTCATACAGCCGTTTAATCAAATTTTGAGTGTTTCACTATTTTTGGTAGGTTAAATTCATTTCTGTAGGCAGAGTACAAATTACTTATCAAATCTGAATTTTATGCCATAGATTTTTGTGTAGGTTTTAAAACTTTCAATAATTTCTGATTTTGTAGCCTGAATATACATATTTTAGAATATCAAACAATTTATTTTCATTTTCTGCTTTGATTCCTTTGATTCTTCGAGAAAAACTGTGGTTAGAAAAATTCTTAAAATAATAGTACATAAATCGAGTTAAAAAACTGAAATATACTTTAACTACATATTTTTTTGAGTGTAAGTTAATTATTCAACGAAGAAATGTTTCATACGCCAAGTTTGTTTGAAAAAAACTTAAACTTTAATCACTAACTAATATAGGGCATCTTTTTGAAACATTCAGAATAATAACATTGATCTATAGCCTTGTTCACCCAATGAATTTTCTCTTCTTTGATGGGAAAATAAACTGATATCCACTACGATATCGACTACCATGCTAAATAAAAGAAAAACAATACTAGTGAGAAAACATGTTTTACCAGGGGTGGGTTTGATTTGAATACTAACATAGGAAATTTTATTCAGAGGCGGATCGAGAGCGTCATTTTTCTTTTTTTTTTTTGGGGGGGGGAGAAATGACAAAAAATATTGTGTAGTTGAGCTTTTATTTTTTAACCAAAAATGTCTTTTAAAGAGGGGTACCTGATGAAAAAAATGTAATGGAAAAAATGTAACAGACAAAGTTATGACATCATCAGTTCCTCCTCCAGAATAAATTTCTGAGTTCGAAATTATAATGTCATTATTCCTTCCAGCTGCTAAAATTTCCAATTCTAGAATTTTCTCAGTCCAAAATTATGACCAGTGTATTGTATTTTTCCTGACAACCTCTGTAATATCCTCAAACTCCCCTCTAAATAACTAAATAGATAGGTAAGTGTGGGGATAAGACTATTTGTAAGAGGTTAGAGGCATAGCCTCTCGATGACAGTCGTCTAATTTTGTGCACTCTATGGTTAAACACATTTTTGATTGTATGCACTTGTAAACTTATGTTAGTCTGATGCAAAATCCAGATCTTGAGGAATCAATAGTTCAGATCTTAGATGTCACAACATGGCTTATCAGTACACATGCCATATTTTACCTGTAACCATGGCAAAAATAAAATATGTCACAACTAGTCATCATGCACACATACATATTCCTTACATATGTATCTTAAGTGTGCATGTATGGAGCCATTATATAAGCTCACAAAATTGGCTACAAAATTGCTAGTGTTTACTGAGGTCTTGGCTCCCCCATACCTTGTGTATGATTTGTGGTGAAAATGCAAAACTGTAGAAAATCTTCTCTTGTCAGAATATCTTTCACTACTTAAGGTATTCGACAGTAGGTATCTACCTAAATAAAATAAAATGTAAGTAAATAGATAAATGGATAAATAAATAGATGCCACATTTAAGGTTTTTTTTTTTGCTTTTTAACTAATTTTTGACAGTGGTCTCCATCCAGATTTTGTGGCCATCAAAATCAGCAGCTAAAATCTATTACCAATGATGTATTACACAACCAAATATGAAAAGTCAAAATTTCCCCTCATTTTGAGCCTTGGGGGTCAAAAATATGTCAAATGAATAAAATAATGTCAAATTTGAACTTGGTGCCTCAAGGAACATTACAAATGATGTATTACATACTAAAATGTAAAAAAACAAAATTAGGCCCTGTTTTGAATCCCTTTGGGTCAAAATATTAATCAAATTAAAAAACTTAAGGCCCTCAAAAAATATTTTTTTAAGGCATAAACAAACAATATTATACCACCTTTGTGTTGAGTTGGATAATTTCAGTGTATATATGTTGAAAGTTCCAAGAAAATGAATTTTTGGCCCATATCTGCTGCCCCTTTCTTATTTTTGAGATTTCAAAAAAAAAAAATTAGATGTGATACTCAAGCACCCTCATACCAATTTTCAACCTTCTACCTCAGTGGGAAGTATAAAAAATAAATACAGATAGCAACCCAAACTTATTGAATCTTATTTATTTAGGTGATAATTTAGGCTGAGCTTTTTGTGCCAAAAGTTTTCTTGGATGTTTAAATGAAATGTGCACCCACCCTTGCTTCAAAGTCATTTTTGAAAGTCAATTTTGTTCAGTAAATTTTCACTAAAAACCTACTTAAAAATGAAGTATTAATGAGATGTATTGAAATCTGCAACTTCTGTTAATGCAAAATACAGAAACGTCAATTCTATGACATCACAACAGGGTACGTATCGAGGTACCATTTTTGATGCAGCGCAACTTTGACATCTTATGTCTTCCTTTCTATTCAGTATTTTTCAAAAAAAATTTCAGAACCTTCATTCACAGGCTTTAGACTATCTCTTCCATTAATTTCAAGTAATTCTGAGAGTCATGTCCAGTACTCTTTTGTTTCTATCGAAAACTAGTCCAGATCAACTGACATATCCTGCGATATATCACTTAATAATATACAAAAAAAATTACCTTTCCACCTTCTTGTGTTCCAAAAGAGTCAACGAACTGACATCTATCAACAGTATAACGAAAAGTTATCTTAACTCTTTGTTGTGAACCCAAATGAAACATGATGGGAAAAAAAGGAAACAGAGTGAGAAAGAGAGAGAGAGAGAGAGAATAATAATATCCTCCTTACTAACCAGTAACTGACCAAAAAAGAGAGGGGACTGAGTTTTTTTCAATTCTTTCAATTTACTCCTTTTCGTTTCAAGAAAAATCTTTGTCCGTTTTCTGAAAAATTCGTAATTCTGCCCTTAAATAGGCTACGGACTTCCGTGGTGGCGATAAACTTTCCTTGGAGTAAAATAATTTTGTGCGGAAAATCTCACGCAAATCCGTCCAGTGGTTCTGCTGAGAAAGCGTTTCTACCAGTTCTTAGCCATTAGTAGGTACTTTATAATCAAAATGTAGAGATAAGTTGATGTCCTGTTGTTGTTACGACACAAGCCGCAGTTTTTGTCCGATAGTCACGAAATTTGAAACGAACATTATTTTATACTAAGCCAAGGACTAACCTATTGATTTCGATTCGGATCAACCGTACAGTACTTCCGATATGACTATTTTCGTTTTTATTTTGGCTATAAAATTCTTAATTTTGAACCAATAGCTACGAAAGAAAAAAATATTCACCATAATCCATTATAATCTGCTATTGATTTTGGTACGGATCGGCCGTACGGTACTTTCCGTATCGCTATTTTCTTTTTTTATTGTGGCTATTAAATTTTTCATTTCGGACCAATAGGTACGAAATTCGAAAAAAATATTTATTATAGTATATTACGACTTGCTACTAATTTCGTCATTTTGAAGAGAAAAAAAATTAAATCGAAGCTGAGAAATTTAAGTCAAGTAGAATAATGTCAAAAATACAAACAATTTTTCGAAACAAAAATTTTCAATCGGTAGTAAAATTTGGTTATAATTTCGAAGAGTGCGGATCGGACGAACGGTAGGCACTCTCGATAACACAATTTTTGTTTATATTTTAGCCATGAAATACCTAATTGCAGATCAATAGGAATATAATTGGGAAGAAAATGTTTATTATGATCTATTTCAACATGTTACAAATTTTGGCGCTGATAGGCGGAACGGTACTTACCCTGTAGATAATTTGGATATTATAATACCTAGTCATAAAATGCTTGATTTTGAACCAATAACTAAGAAATATTCAAAAAATATTAATTATAATTTATTGCAGCACGCTCGCAATTCTGGTGCGGATTGTTCGTAAGGTATTTTTCAAAAAAGTCAAATTCGTTTTAACTTTGAAAGAGGTAATATTTTTACGTCAACGTCAACAAAATTCAACACAATCGTCGCAAATATGATCTATTAATTAATAACTTCCAAGTAACTAACTTCCTGCTTTTCGAGAACCTACTTTTTCGAACGGAGCTGCCGCACCGCGTCATCCACCCAGAATTTTGAAAAAATATTATTTTTAAGACCTACCTAGAATAACAAAATATAAAAATAAGGAAAAAAATTTCGAAAATTCGGAGCTGTCGGAGGCTTCAGGTTTTTAAATATTCGTGGTCCGCGTCCGTCCTTTTCTTTGTCAACGCTTACGACTCCAAATAAATTATAATTATTTTCAAAACGTCTTACCTGATTAGCTCTACGGATGCCGCCCAATGTAAGCTTCATTCGTCGGACAAAAAAAAAAAAACTAAAAAAATAGAATAACACTCGCACATTAAGCAATCGAAAACGAACCTCACTTCACAATAAATATATAATATATGTATATATATTAAAAAAAAAAAAAAAAAAAAAAAAAAAAAAAGCAATTCTTATAATTTTAAACTTAACTTTTAAGCGATCGAGTACGCACAATCAAGAGTGAGAAAGAAACAAAAAAGGAAGAAAAAAACGCCATTAAAAGCACTCGTTTATTTCTTGGCGAAAACCATTGTGGAATTATTCATAAATAAAATAAAACCGCCCGAAAGAAAAAGGTTGAATAATATAATTATTATTATTCGATTGGAGGATGACTCGCAGCACGAGTACAAGATAAAACATGAAAACGAGTAGACGTGAAAAAACGTTTACGAGTGCACGACGAAGACAATAATAATATTATTAGGATACTCGACGAACACGCAGCACACGACGTATCTGCGAAATGCTTTTCACATAACTGAATGAAAGTTAAGGCCACAAATCAGCGATATATACTGGTTGTCGAAGGAAATTTTTTTTTTCTCTCCTTTCTTTAATGTCTTCTATCACCCATTTCGAAAGCGTGGATGTGTGTGTGTGTATGTGTATGCACTATACAGTAAATATTGGACATTCCACCCTCTTTGACGACGCGCGACCCTCGTACAGAATAGGTTCTTTGAGGGGGTGGGGGGTGAGAGAGAGAGATGCGGACATGATCAAGAATTACGATAAACTAAGTGCCGAAGGGTGCAAAAACTAGATCTGATATTTTTTATTTTCGGCCGTACTTTAAACAGGCCTATATTTTTATACGTTCGTACGATAAAGTAAAAAGAATTTGAAAAAATTTTCGAGTCTCTTTTTTGTCCGCAGCGAGAGTGCACGTATCTGCAAAATTGTTGGACCGGTTCCGTTGCAATTTACTCCAATGCGTTATTTTTTTCAGATGTTTGTCCAGTAAGAAAGCTGATACCTTCGTCATTACGATATTAGCTCTTTGGGATGCAAACTTTTGGCACTTACTCATGAGCGGTTGTTTTATTTAGAAAGGTTCCATCTTGTAACGGCCAAAAGTGGTGGTGAAGTACCTATTTACGACCACTTTCGGGAGTACACCATACACGAAATATCACGTACTTTAAAAGTAGTAATACTTCTAAAATAAGTTCAAGTTTATCATCCACGTACTATTGTGGACCTTAACATTACTATGAGACTCAATAATATTTCAAACACATGAGTGAGTTTACACATTTAATAAAATAATATTCTGTACAACACAGTACATATTTCTACGTTAATATTAATACATATTAGATCACAATTCAACAAGCAAGACTATCTGTTCACTAGAGACTTCTACAAGAGAGGTTCCAGGTACTTAGAAGTAGCTGTTGGAGAACTGAACTAAACTGAACTGAACAACTATACAACTGAATCGAGGGATTATATACTTGTTCAGGGTATGAAAACGTACGTGTCGGATAGGTAAAGTGAGGTAGGGTATTGTTATTATAGGGTTGTGCTGACTCGTCGAGTACTCGAGGGACAGGTACAACTAGGTCATAAATATACAGAAGGTATATCTGTATATGTAACATTAAATACGAATAGTTTGGTGGTTGTTTACAAAGAGTTATAGGATATAATTGTTGATAAATATCTACATTTTTGGTATTCGAAAATGAGTGAACGAATATGTTCGTCATTTCTTAAAATAGACGAAAATATACGTTACACAATTCTCCGGGGGGAACAAAAAAAAATTAGGAAAAAAAAAATTTTCCAAAGTCTATCCAACACATACATATGTCCAGATAATTCTGCATGATTAAAATTATGTCATATAATGCGAGTATGAGTATATATACTTAGAACAAGATTTTTACGAATATTAATTATGAATAACAAATTTTTTCTTACGTATATATAGGGATTAATATATCGTATTATTTTGCGTAATTTTTACAATGCTGTGCTTTTCGTTAGGTTCACACAGTTTTGGTGGCAGGTTAATTTTAAGTATACTATAATAATTATTACAATAAGTAAGATTGCACTTAACCATATTAGGAACATTTCATTTATAAAAGTTATATAATCATTGAAGCTTTGATCAGGTATATGAAGTTTGATGGATTTAATTTTGTTCTCCAGATTGTTCATGGGAACAGTGTGAGGAACAAAGTTTTTCCAATTGGGGTTATAGACCTTTGTCGTTGCCAGATCGATGGCAAGATCAAAAGGTTCTATAGAATCAGAAAAATATGTCCACAAGAGTGGTAAGTGATTTTCGATTTTAATAGTCTCTTCTAATGATTCAGAGAGACAAGGGATTTCTATGGGAATGATTACTGTATTTTTGTTATTTTCATCAATATCTTCAATTTGGATGTGACAAGGTACGTCCAGAATGAAGGTTCCAGGGGAATCATTGTTTATTTTTAATTTTTCAGATTTTTTCGTAACGGAATTAGTTGCTACGAGGGAGTTAAAATTTACTATAGCAAACTTGGTATGTCCAATAGGGTGCACCAATGTTTGATTATTATTAGGATTGCATTTAAATGAGCAAGATTGTAATAGTTTTGATTTAGATCCTGAAAGAAAAGGTTCTTTGCACATGAAGACAATTTATCACTTCCTCTGTTAGACGGAAGGAAGCATAATGGTTTATCTGAATTACAATAGTGGAGGTTGGTTCCACTAATATAACGTACAGAATTTGTTCTGATTTCATGAATTATCAAAGATGGTTCTTGATCCCAGCTACACAATTCATTAGAATGACTTTTGAATGTGAGCGGAATAAAGTCGTAAATTTCATATTTAGATCTAACTGTTTTAGGGGAATTTTAATTTCTAACTCTAACGTATTTTTAAAGAAGTTACAATTTACAAGTTCAGCGTGATAATAGTTTTGACTATCCTTAATGGGGATTGCTAGGTCAAGGCCTAGGTTTTTCGTAATTTCCAACAATTTTAATATGTCTTTTTCTAATATTTCTTTTGAGATAATTGAAGAGGGAATCCTATGAGATTTACACGACGTTAGGATATTTGATAATCTCAACGTATTAATCAAATAGTTATCATAGAATCCTTGTATGTAGTTTAGGGAGATTAGAAGTTCGTGTTCTTCTAATGAATTTTCCATAAAAGAATTTGTATGCGAAATAAATTTTGTCATAAAATTATTTGTATGGTCAATGAAGCTATGCAGATTAGTAGACGTATTAACTAACGCTGCATGCTCTGTTAACAGTTGATTTTTTATAATATCGTATTCTTCTTTCAACGAGATTTCATTCGCCAAGAAGTTTCGTCCATCTCTAAAATTTAATACTCGACAGCAAAAGCGTAGCGCATCTCCGAAGAATGATCTGATCGGGGTGAATACGCTTCGTTTGCTTCGAATAGACGATGGTGTCGAATAGAAATCTTGAATCATTGCGGTATTTTGTTCTTTCAGATTCGTAATAGCATTTTTTAATCGTTTTGCCATTTCTGCATATTTGCAATTTTTCCAGGTTGTTTCATTGCACAACCGGTGTTTGAAGCTTGTTTCTAATAATTTATCTGCTGATTCATGCAAGTCTAGCTTAATGGAGTAAATTATTGGGGCAGATTTAGAATATACGAAAATATTGCTTATTTCTTGAAAATAAGCGCCAGTTGACGCCGTCGTAATCCTATATGGGTCAGACGATGTTCTTTGCGCAATACTTGTCGAAGAAATTATTATTGCGACATAGAAAAGTAGATTCGTATACATTTTCTGAAACAGAGAAAATGCAACGTCTTAATTATTTACGAGACAGATGGATTATGAATTTTAGGAATTTATTTCGACGTGACTTAGCTGGGGCACGGGGAAAAGACAAGTTTTGCCGACATTAACATAATAAATTTCGGTCAATTGATTAATATAAAATTATTGGATTCGAGTGCAGTCCGTATTCAGTATTTGCCTGTTCTCGATCCGTTCGACTTTTTGTTCATTATTTCTCGTGTGTTTCTTTTTCCTCAGTTTCGAGTGCCTATTTGCATTACCAATTTTTTACTATTTTTTCTATCTTCCGAAGTGTTTGTGCGGGGATTTTTTTTTTCTTTTCTCTTTTATCTCCGTTTCATTTTTACTATCAAGACATGTCGATCATCTATATGAACGACCGGATGTTCATGTCATCTGGTGTTGTGGAGGCAAATGAGACCTGGTTCCTGGGAGAACAGGTTCTCACCAAGATCAGGCAGTTCCAGAGCTGCATGTGCGAACCCCGATTGTACTTTGCGCTCCACCGCCTTTTTTCGCTTTTTTACCGCGTCTCTGCCGTCTCTGATCGCGGTGATTTTCTTAATAAGTTCGAGCCATCGCGAATCCCGGGTGAGGTGATTGATGAAGACCTAGGCTATTGGAGCCATTTCGTACGATATACCTGTTGTCCGGATTCGGAGGAATACACGAAGAAACTTCTGTTCCAACTCCGGATCTATTATCCTCATTCCATGGTTGTTGAGTTTGGGCCATCTGGGCTCAAACTGACCTTCCGAGGAAATCTGGATACTCGAGGACTGTCTGGGTTGGGCATACTCTCTGGTGTTCTCGTTGGTTTGCTGTGTGTATCGCAGCAGACCAACGAGAAGGTAACCGTTGAATATGTCCACCTCGACCAGGTTTATCTGAACGATCTTCTCATCAACACTGCTGGGGTTCGATTTGTTCGATTTATTAATGATCACCATAAACCGCGTCTACATCTCTCCGTATCCACCGTCGGGTTCCAACTTCTGCGCCATTACGATGCCACCGAGTATAACCGGGCGATATCGTATCGCAGTGGATGGCTGTTGTCCGAGCCGACCATCTACTCCTTTTTGTGGAATACTCGTTCCATAGAAGAGAGTATGTCCACTGAAGAGAGTGGATCCTCGGACGGTGCCCAGGAACCTGAGAACGAATCCCCAAGTCCTTCTGACGGAAGCAGTTCATCCAGTGGGGACCAACTGGAGGAATTCCTGGAGGGATACTCTGAGACGTGGGCTATTGGTGAGTTAATTTTCTTTTAATTATCTAGTTTTTAATTTTTTTCCAAAATAAATCCGATTACATAAAATGGGAGAGAGAGAAGGAAGAGAAGAGAGAGAGAAGGGACAAAACAAAAAAATCGTGATTGAAAAAACTAAGTGCCTACAGGTAATAGACTTTACACATAGCTACTTTGGTTTTTTCCGAGGGCGACCCCTTGGTTTAGGTATGATTTGGGTTGGGATGGGATTTTCGATGTTTTCATCTGTTTTTTCTGTTTTTATTTCATTACTTAATTCGTCGTTATTACGAGATTTATACGGAATTAATCGTCGTACGTGAACTGTTTCGTCGTACGCAGTTTTATCGTCTGTTTTAATACGAATTGCGTAATTTAAATCCGTGACCTTTCTAACAATTTTATATGGTCCGGTATATTTCATTTTATTTTTCGCGACGTTTTTTGATTGACGCAGCAAAACAAGGTCGTTAGGTTTGAAGTCAATGATCTTGTGGTGTGCGTTATAATGTTTCGCATTTTTTTCCGATGCTTTCTTTGCTAAGCTCGGCGTTTTTTCTCTCATTCGAAGGAGATTTTCAATTTCTTCTTCACGAGTTGTTTTATTATTATTATTTTCTGGTATTTCTGGTATATGTACTTCTGGATTAATTCCATGGAGTAAGAAAAATGGTGATTTATTATTTAAGTGTTCGATTGGGCTTATATTATATGCGAAAATAATTTTATTTATTGTTTCGATCCATTCTGTTTCATTTGAATGGTCGTACTTTGACAATGATTTTTTTATTACACTGTTGATTTTTTCAACGAGTCCTTGCAACTGGGGGGAATAAAACGAGGAGTAAATAATTTTAATATTATTCTCTTCGCAGAATTTACGGACGGTTTCATTTGCAAAATGACCTCCGTTATCGCAAGAAATTTTTCCTGGGGTGCCATACGTGTAACAAATAAATTTCAAATACTCAATTACGCATTGAGCATTTGGGTTTTTTGTTGGACGTATGGTGCAGAAATTTGTGCTTTTGTCTACACCGACAAGCACGTACGAGTGTTCATACTCGGTATTAAATTTTCCAATGAAATCGATCTCTAAATGCGAAAATGGTTTAGGGTTTTCGATTTCAATATGTTTGAGGTAGCCAGCCTCTTTTGGGGAATTTTGTGCCATTTGACACTCATGACACGATAATACATATTCTGTAATTTTTTGTACCATGTTTTTAAAGAAAAACTGGTTTTTTATTTTATTTTTTGTTTTTTTAATTCCGAAATGACCTCCATACAGCGGATTGTCATGTAGTTTTTTTAGAACTACCGGAATTAATTTTTCGGGAATTACTGTAACTGCTTCATCATACGATGAGGTTGGGTTAGGTAATTTCTTCAATACATTATTTTCGTCAAGAAAATATAATTGTATAGTACGATTCAATTTTCGTATTTTATTTTTATCTTTTTTTATTTCGTTATAATTTAGTAATGAAATTACATTTTTCCAATGCGGGTCATTTTCCTGCATTGTTTTTAAATTTTCGGGCAATTCAATTTTTTGGAGGGGTTCAGAAGTTTGACCTTCTGATTGGGGAGGTGATGTGATGTCGGGATTTGACATTTGCGTGACAACTGGGGTCACAGGAGGGGTTGGGGTGATCTGGTTATCGAGGTTTGCCTCTTTAAGAGCAGATCTTGTAACTACGTTAGCAGTTTTGTTGGGACAATTTTCAGAATGCCTAAATTCATTCTGAGGGGTTGTGGTTTGTACCACGGGTAATATGGAAGGTTGATGCAAGGGAAGGGGGAAAATAATATGTTTGGGACGTTGTACTTGGGTAGTACCACGTATTTTGATTCTGAAAGAATACAGGGTTTAATGGGACAGAATTGTCATTGTGAATTCTACACACAGTATTCACATTTTTCTCTTCGTCCTGAAGAGCATATTTTTTATTTACGAGAAATTCACCTTTTTCAAATGTGATTTCGTCCGGTTCATCATGCGGACGTGATAACATATCAGCCATACAATTATTTTTTCCGGCGATATGCTTAATTTGGAAAATATATTCGTTTAATTTAGATATTAATCGAATTAATCTTGGGCTTGGAGTATTAAATTTCTGATGATAAATCAGAGGTTTATGATCCGTGTATACTACGAAGCGTAATGCAAGTAAGTATCCACGAAAATGAGCTAATGCATTCGTAATAGCTAACATTTCCAAGTCAAATGAACACAATTTTGACTGGGCAAGTTGGACTCTCTCGGAGAAGTATCCAACTGGGTGTTTATGCTTCGTAACAGGATTAGTTTGCAGCAGCACTGCACCTAATGCGATTTTCGAAGCATCAACTTCCACACAGGTTTCCAATTTCGGATCGTATATTGCTAATACAGGTTTGGAAATCATAATTTCTTTTAATTTTTCAAATATTTCAAGATGTTCTTGATTTAATTTTATTTTTGCATTTGATTTGCTATCTGTACCTCTTAGTAAATCAGTAAGGGGAGCAGTAATTTTAGCTAAGTTAGGAATTAATTTCCTATGATAATTTATTGATCCTAAAAATGATCGTAATTGTTTTAATGTATTAGGGGGATTTAAATTTTTTATTGCCTCTATATTTTTATTCAATGGACGCAATTCGTTATATCGGACCGTATGTCCTAATATTTCGATTTCATTCATTGCGAATTGGCATTTTTTTGTTTTTATTTTTAAATTTACTTTATTTAATCTTTTTAATACTTCCCTTGTATTTTCAAGACACTCTTCGAAAGTTTCTCCGAAAATACAAATGTCGTCCAGGTAACATACCATTTTTTTCCAGAATATATCATGGAATATGTCATCCATGATTGTTTGGAAAATGGACGGGGATATACTTAAACCTATTGGAGTAGAATTGAATACATATCCAATTCCATCCACATTTATTCCAGTGTATTGTTTAGATTCTTCCGTGAGAGGAATCTGTAAATATCCACTGTTTAAATCAATTGTCGTAAACCATTTTTTATTTCTTAAATATGGCCAAATAACATCAATTGTTGGGACACGATTATTGTCCATAATTATTCTTTGGTTCATTCTTCGGTAGTCTACTAATACTCGATAGACTCCGTCTGGTTTCTTTTTTACAAATATTGGGGATTCAAATTTCGATTTTTGTTTTTTTAGGACACCCACTTTTACTAGGTCATCGACCAGTTTGTGTAGGGCCTCATGTTCTGCGTGTGAAAATTTAAAATTTCTACACCGCAGTGGGGTTTCGTCGTCTACTCGAACAACTTGTTCGGGTACCTTACAAATGGAAACTTCATCTGTTTTTCCCGTAAAAATATTATTATATTCATTAATTACTTCGTACATTTTTATTTTTTGTTCAAGCGACAATTTTGGATTAATTGGGATGGGATTTCCTCGCTTATCCTTAAAAATAGTATTTTCTTTTATTTTTTCTATTTGGCAGGAATTAATTTCTACTGCACTACTTAATTCAAATTTTCCTAGGTATTCGCCATTATAGATCACGTGGGGTCTGTTATTATGATTAACAGCCGCTATCGTGTCTTCTGATACAATTACAAAGAAATTATTTTTTTCTTCCATGGATGTTTCACACAGAAACTCCAGGTGTTCAGGCAGCGTTGCTAAAATTAGCACCGAATTTTCCTCTATTTTAAAAGTTTGGGGAGCATAATATTTAAAGGGCTTAATATAACCTAACTTATTCTCCTTTTCAATAGGGAAATTGTGACATTCAGGCATGTCAAAACATCGCTCTTCATCACCACATGGCAGAGTGAATTTGTTTTTCGAAAAGTCCATTTTGGCTTTATGGGTTGATAAAAAGTCGTAACCCAGTATGACCTGTTCTACTAAATTTCGAACAACGAAAGTGGGATGTGGGTAAATACAATGATCAATGGAAAAAATCACATTGGTTACTCCTATGACCTCAAGAGGTTGACTATCCGCACCACAAAATCTTACTTTTGTTGGTAGAATTGGTTCCGTAAAATTGACTTTCTTTAAAACTTTTTCATCAATAAGTGTCTGTTCTGAACCTGGATCGACTAAGCTAAGTATTTGTTTACCATAGATGGCAAATGGAAGGTGAAATTTACATTGGGTTCTGCAGTACCCTTTGCTTTGAAACTTCTCCTTACTCACATTGTTAACTAGTTTCGATTCTTTGTTCGCGACATCCCTTACAGCTGACAGATCACCTGTAAGGGGGACACTTAGTTTTTTGAGCAATTATTCTGGCAAGCCTGGGGGTTTGATGTTGGGAGGTAATTTTGTTGTGGAGCTGCCATTAATGGTGCCGGAGGGGCAATCATTTGAGTATTAGCAGCCACATAGGGGATATTTTGGGGAGTATTGAATGACATTCCAGACCATGCTGGAGCATTATTCCAATTTGGAAGGGCCATTTGGTTCCAATTTGGAATCCTATTGGGATAATATCCATTATTATTTCTCGGAAAATTATTTCTCCGAAAATTTGGATTAAAATTTCTACCTTTATAATTAGGATTGAAATTTTGATAATTATTCCAATTTCTGTTTTGGTTATTTTGGTTCCAGTTTTGATTCTGGTTCCAATTACGATTACTATTATTATTATTATTGTTATTATAATTATTATTATTATTTCTATTTTGATTTTGGTTTTGGTTTTGATTTTGATTTTGATTATTATTATTATTATTATTATTATTATTATTTTTGGTTATTATTATTTTGTTCATTATTATTATTTTTATTTTGGGAGTTTTTATTTTTTCTGGATTCCTGAAATTTTGAAATGTTCGCTATTGCAGCGCTCATTTTCTCCATTTCAGCTTTCCAGATTGGGTCAGATGATATTACATTTACATTTTTTTCGCTTTTCTTTTCAATTTTTCCCGATTTTAATTCTTCGATAGTTTTTTCTAATTGGTCTATTTTTTTTCGTAAAAGGGGATCTACATGTCCAAATTCTTTATCTTTAAATTCTAGGTATTTAGAGAAAGCTTTATCAAGTTCCTGAATTGTTTTAGGTTCTTTTTTTATAAGGAATACCCTCTCTTTTTCTGGAAGATTAGGCATAATTTTTTCGATAATTTTTTCTTCCGAAATATCGGGTTTGATTTGTTTTAAAATTCTTTTTACGAACATAATATACGCAGAGAAATCAGCTTCTCCATTGTAATTTCTTTCGTATAATATTTCACGTAATTGAGGTTTAGTCCTCGTAAAGACTTCCAAAATTTTTTGTTTAGTATTTTGCCAATTATTACATTCGGGGTTTGTTTGAATTCTATCTTCAAATATTTGTTTAGCAAGGCCTGAAAATGCGATTTTAATTTTTTTAAATTTCATGTTTGCATCCCAATTGAAAGATTCCGCCTCATTTTCAAATCCGTTTAAAAATGATACGATATCTTCAGTTGGAGTGTGTCCATATAAGGAAGGCCTGATATTTACTGCAGCCTTTCCTGACATTTTGTTTTCTGTTGGGGGAATTAAATTTTCTAAAAGTCTAGTTTCAATTTCTGGGCTGAGAAAATCTTCGTCAGATTTTTCTAAACACTCAGTAATATCTACCAGGTTAATAGCAGTTTTAACTCTTGGAAATGGTGTGGGATTATCCAAATTTTCAAAAAAGTGGTGTTGAAGTAGTAGGAGGATTAAAATATTTTCTTATTATAGGATTTTCTAATTCGGGAATTTGTTCACGAGTTTTTCGTGTTGTTTGTAAAATTATTTTTATGTTTTCAGGGGTTAATAATTTTTGTATTTCCTTACTGGATTTAATTTTTAATAGGATATCCTCTTGGGTTTTTATACGAGAAAAATATTTTTTATCGACTTCGATATTCAAATTTTGACATACATTAATTAATTCAAAATTTTTAGCATCGATTAGCCAATTTAAGTTAGTTTTAGTAGTATTGGGTTCGGATAAGTTTTCCCAAGTTTCACTCATAAAAATAAATTTTTTCGCGACTTATAATTATTTAACACTTCTTATATTTAAGGGAGGGACGCGAATTATAATTAATATTAATTGTTACTTTGTTTTCTTCTTTTGTTTGCACAGGAGCTTGAAGAATCCGTCGCCGCACCTCGCCAAACTTCGTTCGCCAATTTTATGTATATACGTTCGTTTTTTCCACCTTTTGTATAATAAATATCCTTTGTTGACTTTGAAGTTCGAGTTTCTTTTTCACAACTAGTTCTTTTCCACTCGCAGCTAACCTCTACTTCCTTTCCTCAAGAGCGCGCCTTACGCGTTTCTCTTTGAGTACTTAACTAGAGTTTTCAAGGTTAGAGCAAAGTACTTCGAGCCAGAGGAATTGAAACAGCAGCTTGGATTCAGCAATTCCGTTGAGCAGGTACTAGAGCGAGAGTTCGATTCGCAATAGCAGACCAGTTGGGCGCCAATAATGTAACGGCCAAAAGAGGTTGTGAAGTACCTATTTACGACCACTTTCGGGAGTACACCATACACGAAATATCACGTACTTTAAAAGTAGTAATACTTCTAAAATAAGTTCAAGTTTATCATCCACGTACTATTGTGGACCTTAACATTACTATGAGACTCAATAATATTTCAAACACATGAGTGAGTTTACACATTTAATAAAATAATATTCTGTACAACACAGTACATATTTCTACGTTAATATTAATACATATTAGATCACAATTCAACAAGCAAGACTATCTGTTCACTAAAGACTTCTACAAGAGAGGTTCCAGGTACTTAGAAGTAGCTGTTGGAGAACTGAACTAAACTGAACTGAACAACTATACAACTGAATCGAGGGATTATATACTCGTTCAGGGTATGAAAACGTACGTGTCGGATAGGTAAAGTGAGGTAGGGTATTGTTATTATAGGGTTGTGCTGACTCGTCGAGTACTCGAGGGACAGGTACAACTAGGTCATAAATATACAGAAGGTATATCTGTATATGTAACATTAAATACGAATAGTTTGGTGGTTGTTTACAAAGAGTTATAGGATGATAATTGTTGATAAATATCTACATTTTTGGTATTCGAAAATGAGTGAACGAATATGTTCGTCATTTCTTAAAATAGACGAAAATATACGTTACACCATCTAATGATTCAGTGGGACGGTTATATTAAAGATTAGCACTGATTCGGTTAAGGTTCTTTACTAGTAGTATTTGCACTGTTTAAGTGATGAGAGGGGTTGGAGAGAGAGAGAGAGAGAGAGAGAGAGAGAGTGTGTGTGTGAGAGAGAGAGAGAGTGAGAGAGAGAGAGAGAGCGCGTGAGAGAGTGTGTGTTGCACAATAATGAGGAAATATCATGTACCTGTAAATATACATTTACATGTGGAGGAAATATTTTGGGCAAATTAATAGGTCAAATGGTATAATAATATTACATTTTTGTTAACATTTCCTCACATTCATACAATGGCTGTATGGTAAAAATGCTGCTATTGGAATCGGTGATGCCGGGTTTGAATCCCACCAAGGGTAAAGTTTTATAAAAAAAAAAATTTATTTTAATTTTTTCAATTTTTTTAATTTTTTTAATTTTTAATTTTTTTTTCCAAGAATGGTTTATTAGATTCTCCTTTTTTTTAAATATTTTTCAAAATAATTATTCACGATTAGACATGTTTTTCATAAAAATGAGTACAGATTCTAGGTTCACTTATTACATAGGTGGTGGAATCTTTCGGGCAGATGTGGGGGGGAGGCCTGTTCATGGTATACTACTTTGGAGACAACAATGGTGGGGGACAAAGCTTGTGGGGCGAAGTCTAACCCTCTGGATACAAAGTGGCATGCCTTGGCTAAGGCTCCCTGCATTGTTGGAATGATCCCTCTGCCAGTACTGTGCTGGCATCTACTATACTCACTAACATACGTGAGAAAGAGTAAGAAAAATTTTTTGCCTAAAATATCTCCTCTACATGCAAATGTATATTTACAGGCATATGGAAATATCTCTCAGATCTGAGTAGGCGTTCTTGAAATTTTTATGATTCTATTATAGTGCGATGAAAGTTCAGTTAAAATATCTGTTAGCATTCTGTTAAAATAATATGAAATTGGTGTTCTTGAAATGTTTTATAGTACCCGGTTATTCTGCTCTTATCAGCTCTTATTATTGATGAATTATTTCAGACCATTTAAGTATTTTGGAGAATAACTGAGGAAGGAATGATTAGATCTTCATGAAGTCGCGTCTACATTATCCTCAAACATTGATCAACATTTGAACTGAAACTCACAAAGCAACAAATGGATCTACATAAAATCAGAAGTAGACAATTCTCAAATATTGTTTAGTAAATTATCATAATTCCATCAATGAATATTGCTCTTATGAAGAGAAAGTTCATTTTCGTTAAATTGTACTTGATCAAAATCATCCACAATTCCAGATTTTTGACTTTGAGCCAAGAAATAACCAACATATTTTTACAAAATTTCTATTACATCATCCTTAAACATTGTAAAATATTTCATAAAAATTTGAACGTTGAATATTGTTTAGTTATTTAGCTAAGTTGCTCACAATGGAGACACAGTAACTAAAACCAAACTGTGAAATTCAAAAATACTTCCCATATAATAGTTTTAACTCACTGTTATTTCACAAAATATGATTTTATTTTCATTTCCAACTTAAATAAATCTCATGAAATTGTTTTCTTCAATATACGATGCAAGAAATTAATTTGACTTTAACACCATAACAGATTCATTCATAGCTGCACCTCATCACCTCATGCTATGCCTAACAAAGTTTGTAACATAAGTTTTCATAGCACAGGCATAAGACCATAACAGAATTCAAGAACCAGAAGTAACGATGTTATTACCATAACAGAGTCCATAGCAGAATCCTAAAAGACCAAAAAATTTCAAGAATACCTACCCTGGTCCAATATATTGCTATCTTTTATAAAAATTTCAGTCCTATTTGTTTGGTAATTTTCTCAAAACTGTGAACACAAAATTTTCTAGCAATTTTTCTTCTCCAGTTTCCTCGTAAACTACTTAAATAATAGGCACCAAACTCCTATAAGACTTGCCCCATCTCAAGGAAAATCCATCGTAAAAATTTCAGTCTGAACCCTTTTGTAATTTTTTGAGAATCACAGATAAACGACTTTTCCAATAAATTTTTGTTTTAATGTTTTCTCAGAAACTTTCCAACCAATACTTACCAAATTTTTTTCAGGTCTACTCACATATAGGGACTATCTCTCATAATAATTTAAACTATATTTATTCTTTAGTTTTCTCAAAACCTTGAACACAAAATTTTGCATGAAACATATATATATATACATAATAAATTATATATTATATTTTGTACATGAAAAAAAAATTATTGTCAAAATGGGAGAATGATACCTGTCATTTGTTTTTTCTCATAAAACAGATCATTTTTATCATCTCTACCCTTACCCCTTTTTTGAGGTCAATTTTATTACCCTGTTTGCAAGCAGACTGGGTAAAAAAATATAAAAGGAAGAAAAACTAATTTTTCATTTTTGTTATATAAAAATAAAAATGAAGTCAAAATTTTGAACTTGGAAATTTTAGGGGAATTGTAAGGGGCTAATGGTATCATAATGTGGACTTAAATTCTTGTTTCATAAAGGGGAAAAAAGGGAAAACAGTTTTAATTCCCCAATAGCAAGAAAATTAGGTAAAGATGCCAAGAAACCATAATACAGAGCAATGTCTCCAAAAATATTCCATCATAGTTTTCATTCATCCTTAGCAACTTGAAGATAAACAAATAAAAAAATAGAAATTAAAAGAAAAATTTTACTTGATAAAATTTTTTTGGGGAAGATATTGCAAAACACTTATTTGTGATACAAGTGTATAAAGTAGGTGATTTTGATCGGAGTGTGATTTTTGCAACATGAGTCAAAAGTAAGTGATGCAAATCACACGAACAAAAAAATTGAGATAAATGAATATATTCGTAATTGGGAAATATATAAGTGTAAACTATCCCCTACCATTCTGCCAAACCTTGTGGTATATAGTGATGGGAATTTTAGTTCCTTTTATGGATATACTTCCACAACTCCAACTCCGTTAATGGAAGTAGTTCTTAGAAGTAGTTCATTAGTTCCTCTAGTTCCTCAGGTTTACAAAATATGAAATGGGTTAGTTGTCCTTGAATGAATGCGGGAAATGTTGGAATGGAAGGAAAGAAAAGAAAAAAATGAATGGAAAGAAGTGTACTGTATAGTGTTGAATAAAGATTGTTGATACATGCTGAAGCAAGCTTTAAGCAGATTATCATCATTATTCTTGATTCTTGAAGTTCGAAAAGTGGGAAGTGGATTAGTTGAATTATCGTTTTATCAAAATTGCAATGTAACTTATCGGCAATGGCAATTCGATAAAAATTTTCAGTACATTATACTAATCCAGAATCAAATAATCTCATTTTCTTTAGGATTATTTCGTTTATTTTACTATAATTGAGTAATTGCTGTGAAGTACGAATAATTTTTATTTGATATGGTAAATTCATAAGAACATAACACTCACTGAACTAGAACTAGAAGTAAAAGTGTAAAATCATACGTAGGTAAGTAAACAGAATAAAATGAAATTATATGAGTGAACGTCTGAACAAGACGGAGAATGAAAAATGAAACCGGAAGAGAAAAAAAAATTGGTGGAATTAATTCCTTTCATCAAGTGGAATGACTCGGAGTTGTTCCTCTTGAAGAATCATTTGTTGGAAGTACTTCCGGATGGAATGACACATCACTAGTGGTATAGTAGCTATGGTTCTGGCCTACTAATGTAAATGTTCGAGGTTCAAATCCCCTTAGTGGAGAAACATTTATGATAAAAAAAAATTTAAAACATGACGATGTTAGGCTATGTTCAGTAGTAAGTAGAGTTAGTACCAGTGTATAAAATAAGTATAAACCAAAGGAGATGTATAAAGACCAATGTATAAAAACTGATGTATAAAAGTAATGGTTCTAAAATTGTGCCTGCTTTATATCTAGTCAAAGTGCGTACAAAAATTAAGTTTATAAACAGGTGTTAAAAAAATAATATGGGTTACTCATGGGAGGTAGTTGATTTCTACTCATGTGATTTGCATCATTTGCCTTCGGCTCATGTTACAAGATCACACTCTTATCAAAATTACCTAATTTACACACTTGTTTCACAAATAACTATTACGGAATAGGAAATCTGTAACTATTCGAAAAAAAATACTAGATATTGTGGGAAATACGGAACTACCAACCACACTTGTTTCAAAACAACTCCTTTACTATACATGTTTCATAGGTACTGAAATAACTAAAATAGATAGGTACCACATCATACAGATGGATTTAAAAAAATAATGCGTCTATGTAATGCTTTAGAGAGTCAACATTTTATTTTGTTTACTTTGTCTTTAGCCTTTATTCTATTTTCACTTTATAGTTTTTGATGAATCCAATTTAAATGTAATTTAGTTTCATCCACGAGTTTTTGATGTCGAATTTTAATGGCATTTTTGGGTCATTTTATCGAAGTACCTCCTACTTTGTCAAAATATTTACCCAGATGAAGATCCCTTTGTTAGTTGACGGTTAACAGTGCTGTTTTATTTGTGGTTGGTTGATGTTCCACTTGAAATGGTCTCGATCAAAAATACAAAGTGAGGTAAGTTTATTGAAAATTCTAATTTTTTTCCTTCTCTTCTCGTCCCCTTCATCAATAGAACATAATTTGGTCAAAGGGTTACAGTTGTTTACTGTAGATTTAGCTATTTGAAAAGGTCTGATTAATTTGATATCATTTCATGATTTGACGTGTGCCTAGGAAATGAGATTTTCATTGAAAAAAAAAAAAAAAAAGTGGGGTGATTCGAAAGAATACCAATACGTTCTTTGATGTTCGAGTTAACCTTACGTTAAAAAGATTGTATAGGTTATATTATCTGCGATGCGATGGTTCTGAAGAGGATGAAATTAGGTTCTATTTATATTCGTTTGTGTTTACTTTCGTGTAGTTGTGAAATATTGAAAGTATTTCGGTTTTTAAATCTGAAAAAGTGAAATCAAAACGTAATTTAATTGTTAATCTTTGCAACTATTATTTGTGAACAAGGATCAACATGCTCCATTACTTCGCTATTTAATTTGAATATCAAAGTTTGAAATGTGGTAGGAATGTAAAACAAAGGAAAATGTTCAACTTCACTAATTTTCCTCATAATTGGGTTGAAAATAAGTTTTCATTGAAGACACACAATTCTTAATAATTTTAAGCTATTTAATGGAATGTTTTCATATAAAACTAATATTATTTTTAAATAAAAAATATTGTTGTATCGTTTTCTTTCAATCCTCTTTGATTAGTATCGTGCATGTTTTTGACGCTAAATTAAACTTTATTTAAAAAAATAAAATTTTCGATCTGTTACAGTTTTCAAATTACTTCAAAAATATAAGTAGGTAGTGTTAAAAATCTTTACGTATACCTACTAAATAAATAGCTTAGGTCTACTCGTTTGTGAAGTGTATACATGTTTTAATTTAACGCCATTTCTTGGGAAATAAATGTACTTACTAATTATTTTTCCTAGTTGGTTGTGGCCCAAATGAAGGATTATCATGCATAGGATGAGGAGTTCATGCCACACCACAGGCAATTATTATTATTATTATTATTATTATTATTATTATTATTGGAATGCATATAGTCGGCCATCAAAATTATAGACGACTATATTCGTACACAGGCGATATTATTTTATTTTTGTAATAATATCCCTGAATTCCATCGACTCTTCTTCTTCTTTCTATTGTTTAAAAATTGGGTATTCACTAGCCTGTATATAACAGTACTTGGTAACCTTGTTTACACTAGTCCGAATATGCGAATCCCTTCATTTCATATATTACCAATACACACTAACCACAGTGTAAAAACCATATCCCTGAAAGGCTATATAAACTCATGTCCTCAACAGAGTAATTGTACTTTGTTTTAGTCTCTTGTAGAATACTATTCTGTAGTAGAGTTCTTACATTTTACCATAGAGACTGTATTTTACTGTTCTCTAAATACTTACTTGTACTGTTGTATGTGCAAAGCATTATTTTATTATATTGTGATTGAATTATTTTATTTAAAGACTGAATCCAAAAGTTAAGGTCCACCATCAGGAGTTGTGGATAATAAATTATTTAATTATTTTAAGACTTCAGAGATATTCATATACATTTCTGGTATTGATATTTCGTGTATGATGTAACATGTAAAGTGGTCTTATCTAGTACCTACTAAAAGATCTCTTTTATGACGTTACAATTATTATAATTATAATAATATACCTAGATGTCTGACATGGATTTCTTATAGGAGCAGGGGACTTGGTTCAATATAAGAAACTGATTTAGAAAATTGAAAAAGTTTTAGAACTTCATCAATAACTTACTAGGCATAATTTAAAAAACTATTGGAAATAGAAAAATTCTGGCTCACAGAATTAAAACCTTGTAGAATCATATGAAATCAATATTTTTTTTTTTAATCTAGGCATAGGACGCACAATTTTTGAGCCACGGAGGCTATAGCAAACACAAACCAATTGATTCTAGTGTAGTGTGCAAAAATAACTTTTTTGGAAAATACAGGTGCGCACTATGCTAATATTGATTTGACCACATACTGCACATATGCGTCACAAAAAATATAGTGTTTGTATTACATTATGTATGGAAAGGTAGTCACAATTTTGAGAAGTATGGAGCGCTCACCTGTGACTCGAAATGCAAACATCTTCACGTTCGATGTAAAATTGCCTATTTTCAACTTTTTTTGCAGTACAATATCATATAGGTATTATTTTATCGTGAACAGTGATAAGAGCTAAATGTAAAAAAAAATTTCGTCATTTACAATGGCCAAATAATTTCAAGTTCCTTTAATAAAATAATACGTGATGAGAAGCTTTTTAAAAAGATATGTGTGGTTGCCACATTACTGAGTAACTTTTAGGCGTTGGTTCAAAGAGAATAAAACAGTGAGTTCAAACCATCCTTCCATTTTCTTATTTTGAAAATACGACGGTCATGAAATTATGATTGAATGTGCTTTCACTTTACCTTCATCAGCGTAGCAGCAACTTTAGTGGTGAGAGTTTACAATAGTTGGTTTAACGTCATAAGGACAATAAAATAAGTCGTTGTCACACACCTTGCTCTCGCCTCTGTGTTCAGACAACAACTGAACAGCGACCCCTCAGCCCAGTATCTTCCAGTTGTGGCCAGTTCCCTGGACATTACTAGTGCACAGAGGACTCGTGGGCGGAGCCACAACACTGGGGGCGGTGTGCCTGGGTGGCCTTTGGAGGCCACCTCCGATGAATCTCCTGAAATCTAGAAAAGATTAGACACGCATGTACAAAAATGAAAATCAACTTTATTAAAAATAACAGAAAATCACAGTACATGTGGGTAGGGATTGTCAAATTAAGAAAGACAAACAAAAAAATAAGAAACAAACTTAAAATAAAACTAAACTATATGCGTTATTAAGTAACGTTTGACGATCGACAGGAACCATATAAAAAGACGTTACTTTCAAAGAAAGTCGTCACAACCGCCAGACAGTAGAGATGAATAAGGATTAGACAAAGTTAGTAGCCAAAGATCACAGTTTCTGCAAAGGAATAGTAGGAATTAGCGAATCGGTTAAACATCAAAGATGCCGGTAGCACGCTCTGACACCTATTACCCGTGGACTTTTACAAAGCACTAGACAGTAATAGTGGGTGCCAAAAAATTGTAGTTATGCCATTTTTAGGAGCATAATTTCCAATTATGGCGTCACCCAAAGTCAGTAATGGTCTGTCATAGTCTACTCATGTCGTAATCAGGAATTCAATCGGAGGTAATCAGTACAAAGTATCTATTTATCAACATTTCTGTCGTCTAACTCCAAAGGAGCCAAGAACTTAATAGGTCTTGTGGAAGTTTTCTTGCTGGAGAATTCTATGTGAGCATGACGGATATGGCTGTCACGAGATTTCTCTAAATCAGTGATTTCTGCAAGTTTATAGACACCGGGTTTGGATGTATAGTCCAAAACGTGAACGATGTCATTTACTTTAGGTAAAAATGGTACCGTGTGGCCTGGGTTAGAGAGCGCAGAAGGTGGTCTATCTTTCAGATAGAGGAGGTATTCCCTCTTCCATGCTAGCCACATTTTCTGAAGATAGTCTTGGTCAAGTTTCCAAGAGTCTATCAACTGTTTTACTGTGGGAGTAGGATCTTGGGTCGATTGGTTAATCAGATTGCTTAGGTAACCTAAGTTCGCTCGCAAGAAATGTGGAGGCATGAGTGTTAGCTGATCAAGCTCATCTGGAGATGGGCATAGCGGTCTTCTATTTATTATCGTTTGAATGTCTTTCAAACTAGCCTTGAAGGTGTGTTTGTAGATAGAGTTATGACCGTGGGTTTTATAAAATACTTGTTTTATAATACCTATCAGTCTTTCGTAAACTCCACCATACCAGGGGGCTTTAGCCAGGATTTAGTGCCACTTGATGGCCTTTTCATCCAAGCTAGTTTGTATTTTCCGTTCTTCAGAGAACGCTGTCCAGTACTCGGGTAAGTACAAGGAGAGAAGGTGAAATTGCGCTGCATTATCAGAAAAGATAACTTTTGGCATGCCTTTATCTGCAAAAAAGGTTAAAAACACTGTCCAAATGTCTTCAGTAAATAGATTCGATACTGAGATAAGATGGACAGCTCTTGTAGACAAACAAGTGAAAATCAACACCCATTTTTTATAAGGTGAAGTGGTTGGCGTAGCCAATTGGGATTTATTTTTTGGCAAGTATTTATCAAATACCATGAACGGGCTAAATATATCCACGCCTGTGTAGGTGAAAGGATGTACAAATGGTACAAGGCGGAAATCCAGTAAGGATGAGAATGTAGGTTGCTTGAAAGGTCGAGTTTCGGCTTTCTTGCAAAGGATGCATGATTTCTTTAGAATTGGGGGTAACACTTTGAGAGACTTTGGAACAAAGTAGTGTCTTCTAAAGTCAGCAATCATGAATTTTGTGCCTGTGTGTACGTTGGTGGTATGCGTAGCATCAGGATTAACTTAGTTAACTGTGACTTGGGATGCATTAAGATAGGAGAAAGCATATCTTTAGCATATTCAATATCTGGAAGATAGTTGACAGTTCTCAAAATCCCAGAAGGATCTATGAGAATGTGATATTTTTCATACAAAACGTATGGAGGGGGTTTATCTTTCTCCAACACTTCGAACAATTTGGCAAAGTGTTTTCTTTGGTCCGCATGTATGAAGCAAAGAAGAGCAAAATGGAAAGTACAATCCATAACAGCATAAGGAGAAATTGACTGAGTCCATCTAATTCTACGTTTACTAAATTGCCGTATGGCTCTTAAACATTGTAAGAAGGTGCGTACTGTTTTAGATAGAGTGTTGAATTTATCAATATTAATATTGAACATAGTATTCATCGGTGGATGAATAAATGTTGCAAAAGGTGTTTCCCATTTCCAATTTGGAGGTTTAGTGGACAAATCAACGGCTTGAGATGAACTTGGTTCATCAGGGATCCATCTTGTAGCAAGGACTTCATGCTGTGGCAAGATAACTTCACATTGGTCAGTTTGTGAGTCAATGTGGAAATGTGGGATCAAACTTTTGGGGGACTTCAACTTTCGTTGAATTTTGGCGGGGTGACATTTGTCAAAAATATATTCATCAGCGATGAATAAAGAATTCTAATTTTTAGGGGAGACATTAAGTGCATCTTTCAGAATACAAAATACAGGTGTATCTAATTCTTTGGATGTGTCCGGAAGACTTTCAATGATATGAAGATCGGTTTTGGGCCATAATTTTTCATCTTGGGATAACCAAGTGGGACCAGTTCACCAATTAGATTGGCTAAGGTCTTTGGCCGATGAACCTCTACTACCTACATCCGCAGGATTTTCAGATGATGGTACATGTCGATATTCAACAGAAGGTATACTTTTGATTTCATCGATTTGATTTTTGACAAACTGAGGATGGACTTTCCTTTCTAATAGCCATGTGAGAACACATTTGCTATCAGACCAAAGAAAAGTGGGTACATTATGCAAGCCGAGGGGTTTACGTAATGCACGTAATCCTCTCGCACCAATAAGTGCAGCAATCAGCTCTAATTTAGGGATTGTGATCGGGCGCATGGGTGTTACATGAGATTTTCCTATAACAAATCTAACTGCATAACAATTTGGTTTTTTGTTATAGAATCGAATGTAAATTGTCATAGAATATGCTGTTTGAGAAGCATCCACAAAGACGTGAAGTTGGCAAACAGTTGGGTCGTATGTTCCTTCATAGAATTGTCTATGCAAACAATAGGGCATACATATTTTAAGGTCATCTAGGATGTCTTGTGCTATGACTTGTAAATTATTGGGAATGGCTTCGTCCCATTTCAGTCCTTTGGACCATAGGATTTTCATAAACATTCTGGATGGAATGAATGCTGGAGCAAACCAGCTTAAGGGATTGTAAAAGGAGGAAAGTACTCTAAGAAATGTTCTCTTAGTCCAGGGTTTTATGAATGGTTTATGGTTAGGCATGAATAATACATCATGGTCCATATTCCAATATAGGCCTAGCACTTTGATAAGTGGTTCAGTCAGGGCAAAATCCAAATCAAAGTATTTTCTCAAAGGTTTACAATTTGTGCCCCATTGCGCCAGTTCCATGGAGATGTCGTTGAATAATTTGTTAGATTTGGTACAGAGATCTATAGCTTGTTCGTACGTGAGTACGGATACTATCAAATTATCAACATAGAAACATTCAAGGAACTTATCATGAAACTCTATGTCTACTTGGCAAAAGTGGTGAAAAAGCAGTGCTGCTAATAAGAAAGGAGCTGAAATTATTCCAAAAGGAACACGACAGAATCTAAAAGTTCTAAGGTTATTAGAACTCATAGGTAAATTCAGATCTTTAATCCATAGAAAACGCATGACGTCTCTATCTTTGGAGTGAAGACCTATCTGGTGGAAAGCCTTTTTTATGTCAGTAATTATTGCGTAAGGATCTTTAAGGAAACTGACTAACATTGATACTAGATCAGCTAGTATGACTTTACCTTTGTGCATACAATTGTTCAAGGAACAATTTGATTTCTTAGACTTAGCTGATCTGTTGAAAACTACTCGGAGTGAGGTACTCTTTGTAGGATTGTAAACACCTTTGTGTGGTAAGTAGTGCACCAGCTTAGTTGGTCTATCGTTTTCGATAGGTTCGATCATTTCTAAGTCTACTAGGGAAAGGAAGTACTGATCGTATCTAAGAAAGAAGATTGGATCTTTTTGCAGTTTAGGTAACTGATGTTCTAGACGTTTGTAGGCTAACTGTCGATTATTGACTAACGGTGGGGGATTATATTTGTATAACCACCGTATGCGATATCGGTTATTCACTTTTTCTATATTTTTATAGAACAAATGCAAAGCTTCCGCTTCGGTGTCATCTTCAACTAAATTGTTAGTTTTGATCCCAAGGACATCTAATTTCCAAAAATTTTCGATACTTTCTGGTGATGTGAAGAAAGAGGGATTGAATACATCACATTCGGTGGAAGATCCTAGGAATCCTCCGAAAATAACTCCGAAGTCAGTCTCAATTAATTGCAGGGTGGGGGACAAGTGCTTAATGCGCTTTATAAAAGACCACATGTAATTGTTTCCAACAAGTAATTGTATAGAAAGTCCTCGATCCAAACCTGAGAAATTGATATTTTCGTATCTTGGATATCGTTTTTTAAATTCTTTGAAATCAAATTCTGATAAATTATCAGTTATGTGAGGAACAGTATTAGCTTCCATGAGAACTTTCGTTCCATCATGTTTAATTAAATGAAATTTGACTTTTTGTGTTCTAATTTGTTTGGACATCTGTCCAGCTATACCACAAAATTTTATTATATCTGCATAATCTGAGAGATTATCTTTCAGATATTCGTAGGCATAGGAATAGAACATGTAGCTATGCTTACTGCCACAATCGAAAAAACCATTGATTTTTACGGGGTCAGGTTTGTTTAGAGCCAGGACATAAGACGTAAATGTCAAAAAATGAGCGTCTTTATCTCTAGTATTAAAAAATGTAAAACACTCATTTAATACTGGAGTCCCTGCAACTGGCTGAACTTTGTTCAAATCCCTAGATTTGTTGCGTTGAATCTCAACGGTTGGCTCTATGACGGTAGCTCGGATCGTCTTTTGGCAAGTATTTCTTGCACTCAGGAAGGTACTCAATCCATGCATCCCCACGGCCTGGAGTGATTGGGTACTCCACCTTCAGGCAAAAGTTGGAATGGTGTTCGGTGCTGGTGCACTGGAACTATCTGCAGTGGACTGGCGGGATTATTCGGCACACTGGAGTACTGGGGTGGGTGTAACCACAATGGTTGCAAAACTTAAATCTAAAGTAGTGCGCCTGTCATGATGCCAGCGTACTTTTCACACGGCAAAGATGTGAATGGTGCTGCCCTCTGCAAAAAATGCAGGGAGTGGGCGGCACCTACGCTAGTCCAACCATGACCACCAGGATTTGTTGTCCTGAGGGCATCTGAACAAACTGACTTCCATCAGGATCTACGGCAGAAGGATTAGGATGTGAGTCATCTTCTGTTTTGTTTTGATGCCTTTTGGATTGTCTACGAGGATTGGATTTATTCTTTCCTCGAGGGGCTCGGTCTGTTTCTTGCAAAAGGATTGCGAAATTTCTCCTGCCTTTAGGTTGTGAAAAATTTTGGTTCGATTGGGATTGATTCCTATTTGATTGATTGTTAGGTTTATAGCCCTTGGTTGGTACAGAAGTACAGATGGGTTTCGATAATTCTCTTATCTTGATAAAAGATCTAACAGCTTCGAAAATATGTTTGACATGACGCTCGTCACTTTTTAAAGTATTTTGGTACAAACGAGGGGGAAATTTTTTCACAATTATATTAAATAACTGCTCCTCATATATGACGTTGGCTACCAAATGATATCTGTTAACCATGACAGTCAATGTGTCTAACATGTCAAGTATTGACGTAATGTCGTTAGTTGTAGAGTATGCGGTCAACTTTAGCCACATTTCAGCTCGAATCTTGGATTCATCTCCATATCAACTGTGTAACAATTTCAGTTGCTGTACATATCCTATGTTGTCTACAGAAAAATGGCTGATTTTTTTGACTAGAAATTTTGGTAGAGCGCCATAGAGAAGATTTATTTTTTGGGGAATTGCTATATCGTTTCGTTTATTAACATAGTTATTAAAACCATTGATAAAGCCGGGATATCCTAGAATATCACCATCCCTTTTTTCCAAATAAAATTTGGGGGTTTTAAATTCACAAATCCAATGTCAATTTGATTATTCGAATCGTGTTCCCAACATTTTGGAATGTAATTAGGATTACTAGGCTTTTTAATGATTACATCGGTATCCATCGGTACTTCAGATGATTTATTCAAATCTGCTGAGTTTAGCGATGTCAATAAATTTTGAGTGGGTTCCCTATGAATTATTTTTAATGAAGGGTTAGATGTCAAAAGGGGTTGAGGGGGGATTAAAGGGGGTTCCAAACAAGTCCTTTTGGTACTGGGTTCTCCAATTCTTTCCTTGTCTAACAAGGGGACAGGGAGTGACGGACATTTTGATAATAATGAAATATTATTACCTGTAACGATGCCGTAGAGTCTTTTTGAATGAGACGATGACTGCTTGCTCCCACTGGCTTGCAAAATAGGCTGTTCAGATTTGGAGGCACCTTCAGTGACGAACTTCTTGATGAATTCCTCTGAATCCATCTGAAGCTCGTTCGCAATCTTGTATCGCAGCTCCTGAACGCGTTGTTCAGAAGAGGTCAATGATCTACAATCAGTGGCCACTTGCTCCAACGCATCCTGGACTTGTGGTACAAGTTCACTGATGAGTGCCTCATTAGCCAGGCGCTCCTCCTCCTGTTGGCGTTCCTCGTCACGTTGACTGGCGTCCTTGTCACACCCTTGATGTACTGGCTGTACAGGTTGAGAAGGGTTGGGGTTGCCAAACTTGGTTTGGATGTGACCCTGCAGTACCAGCAACTTTCTTCTGTATCTACGAGTGTCGAGAAGAATGTCCTTATTGAGGCTGCGAGGCGGGAACTCGAGATCGTTGACCATGGCCTTAATTGCTGAATCTTCATTCAGGATGTGGTCGTAATCAAGGCCTGGAGCGATGGGTGTGTTGAGCAGGTCCTCAAGGTAGCACATATATTCTTCACAATCCTCGATTGTGACTATGAATTGATTTTGTTCTTCCACGCTGTCTGTCGTTGAACTTGAGGTTGATGGCGCATGCAGCGTGCGTGTGGGTGGAGGAATGGGATTCCCATTATCATCAGCCCATCGAACAGGTGTTTGTCGAGGGTTTACAGCATCCACCTGATGCTGACGTTCATCTTTGTCTACCTCATCTGCCCATGTTGGCATGGGTGGATCCGGAATCGGTTGCGGTTGAGGTTGAGGTTGAGGATTATTGTTTTCCTCCTCCCTCAATAAGGTATCCGGATCCAGCATTTGGTCAATATCATCAGCACCCAGTGAGGTGGTCGGGGGGCACGTGTCTTTGCTCATTACACGCTGTGAACAGATACACGAGAAAAGTGCTATTATGATAATAGGAAACAAAAACAACATTTAATTTATTTATGTTCGAAGACACGTGTAGAAAAAATCGTAGATTTATTCAATTAATGGTATGTAATTAATTAGGAAAATTTTTTCCATAAGAAAAAGAATTAAATTTGAAGTAATTACAAGTCCCTAACATCTTAGTGGATTGTTCGTAAATTTGTACTACTGACCTAGTTACGAATGATGTCATCGACACAAAAATTTTTGTTACGATTGATGTCAAGGTTACGCGTATTGTGTTCGCGTATAAGAAACAAAATTTCAGGGTGTAATTTAAATTACGGGATAATTTTTATGTATTTCTAATACAGATTTGACATTTCATAAAGTTTTTATGATCAAAATTTGAATAAAAGGTTCGTAAATTATTTATGTTTTCATTTGGGTCTAAATTTTTTCTAAGTGTTTAGAAAAAATGAAAAATCGTGCCTGACCCGTAGATGAAAAGACTTTTTTTATACATGAAATTAATACAAGTATATTTCACTAATCACTTATTTTTTCAGGTATTTCAAAAAAAAATTTTGGCGTGACCCTGGGGCGATAAGTGATTATTGAAACGCAAAAAATGCACTCGTAATGACTAGTTACATCTAAAATTATTTTAGGCTAAGACCGTGAAGCGATCTTAGAGTCCCAATACATTATTAAATAATGACTAAAATTATCAATTTTAGAGAAAGAATCACCACATTGCTATATTCACTATAGGATGTAAGAAGAAATAAATATAATTTACATTTTTGCGTAAGAATAGCTTACAAAAATTATAATTGCTGCTACCATATTTGGACTTTGAAAAACTGTAAGTTTAAGGATTCGTAAAATCTTCAAAGTACTTACCGTTTATGTCTGGGCTTTGTGGCGGTATCAAAATTGAAAACTACACCACTACACTCCCAGGGGGAATGAAAATATCGCAAAAATTTGCAAAAATTTTGATAATGGTGCAAATTTGAGGACAACAAAAGTCGCAAATATGGCTGCACAATAAATTACGAATTTGCGACGAAGTGGGAAGCGTTTGAAATCGTGTCAATAATTAAAATTGCGAACAGATGAGACGAACAAAGATAAAAGATGAAAAACAAATAAAAGACGGCAATTACACATATAATTAATTAAATTTTGCTCAACAATGTTAATTGTACAAAAAAGGGGAATGGACGTTTGGGGATGGTTTCATAGGGATACTATGTAGAACGTGTTGTTGAACAATTCGTAATGCGTATGCGTAAGCCGTCGCTGCATCCGCACAAACTCTGTTTGTGTGAGTGTGCTAGCATATTTTGCTAGGATAATTGTGTGTGTGTGCGTGAGGCATGGGTAAATCACACGATGTATCGTGTGAATCAGCAGCCGGTTGAAGCCTGTCCGATGAAACATCGCTTCTGATCGTGATTTTTTACATCTTTTTTTGTAAATTTGGACGATTTTTTACCTCCTTTTTTTTCTTGTTTCCTAGAAACGTACAAAGTCGAGAGAGGTATACAATAAAAAATTATTTTCGTTATCTCGATTGCTTTTTTTTGCTTGACAAAAGGATTGAAGATCGACAATATATTTGCGCGCTATTTGCTATTTAATAGTGAAGACAAAATATATCGCTGGGGGTGGTGGAAAAATAATGCTGATTATTTTTTCATCGGCCATTAGGCGTATTATATACGATGAATGTTTTCAAGTAGAATTGCTACCTATCATCCATTTTGCGTATTTTAGATACAAGAATATTTTTTCCAGTAATATTACTGCCATTTATTCAGAATTTAATTCCGTATTTAGGCTAATGTCAGTCCATGTATTTGATATTATTTCAAGTCAATGTCAAAATTATAAGTTTAATTTCATACGACTGGCAACTATTAGGGCAGTCATATTTTTTCCAAAATATTTCTGAGTGGAAGCTAGTGTTTTTAGCAGTTTGTAGAACCGTTTTCTGGGCCAAAAAACGTAGTTTTTTATTAATTTAAAATTCCCAGATGAAATATAATTTCGAGAGGACATGAAATCTAACAGTTCCAGAGGTCCAGGGGGAACGCTATTGCTCTGCTACCATGTAGTGGTGGGAGTTTACAATAGTTGGTTTAATGTCACAAGGACAATAAAATAAGTCGTTGTCACACACATAGCTCTCGCCTCTGTGTTCAGACAATAACTGAACAGCGACGCTTCAGCCCAGTATCTTCTAGTCGTGGCCAGTTCCCTGCGCATCGCTAGTGCGCAGGGGACTCTTGTGCGGAGCCACGATAGCAACCTCTAAGACTGGGATTATGTATAATTATTCTGAATGACTGAACCAATGAATGATAGAATGAATAAAGCGAATGGAAAAAAATCTGAATTTTATAACCTTAGACGAAAAGAAAATGAATGAAAAAGAAAATTAGGCTAAATATTTTAACCTGCCTAGGTCGAATGTAAAAATACATGGCTATTAAGATTTTCAAATTTTGCGTAGTAAATCCAAGCAAATTTGATACCTACATATTTTTATTTTTATCTAAAGTTTTTTATGTGGATAAAATTTCAGGTTCGTTAGGGATTTGTATGGAAGGTAATTGACTCAATTGGGCTGATGCGTAGCAAAAATAAAAAAAAATTGATTAGTGCCACAATAATTGGAAGTAAGACATGGAATGGGAGAAGGAAGGAAAAAAAATAGTAATTTTTACAAACACTATCCGAGAATGTGGAAAATGTAATTTGATAAATATAGCAGCAAAAAAAAAAAAAAAAAAATTAATTTGTCGTTTTGGGAAATATAAAGTCGGGTTGTATCGAACGATGGCAGCGTCCCCCTGAGAGGATAAATATATAAAAATCTGTTTTCTCGTTTTTCCTCTCCTTTTTTTTCCTCCGAACCTATTCTGAAATCCTGAAGGAATTTCTCAGTATATTATGTGTTATGGATTTATAACGTTTTCGTTTTTTTTGTTTCATATACAGCCCACTATACTGTATAGTACTATGCTGTATGTGCGTACGCTGTACTGACCCTTTTGCTCACCAAAAACACATTTCTTGTATGATTTTTATTCCACTCCTTTGTGGTCAGTAATTTTTTTTTTCGATTCTACTGCTTTATTTTTCCTGTTTTCTATTCACACATGTCTCGTACGATATTCCATCATTGATATTTTCGCATTGGTCTTAAGGGAGTTAAGAAATATTTCTTTGTAAACATTTGGTGTATTTTTTGTTAACTTCTAACTCCCCCCCTACAATTTTGATCCACATCGATTCATGTGTTCGGTAGCCGAGGGAATATTTCGTTGACTATTTGAAGAAAGCACATCAAAACCTTGCTTCGTCATTTTTACTAAAAAATATTTTTTTGTGCTATTCATTCCCTATGTGATAACAAATAAATAACCTATATATCTGCTTGTTTTATCATCCAACTCAGAAACATACAGCTAAAGAGATGCCCAACGCTGAATCAAAAACATGTCAAAGATAGAACGTTGATAATACATTTCAAAGTCCGATATTAGTTACTGCGCATATGTCGTAGTTTGGTAGTATGTGTGTATTGGTGTACAGATGTCTTTTTTCACAAGAAGATATGCGCAGTTTTGGATGCGCAGAATATATAACTGAAGTCATTCTCTATCTTTCACGTATTTTTAAACTATAGCGTATCTGGAGCATCGAACATCTGTTTAGCTGTATGTCTCTGATAGAGTCAGTAGGGATGGCAAACATTGAACTTTTCTTTGTCGATAACTATCGATAGTTTTGGGTTTCTTGTCGATAACTATCGATAACTATCGATAGTTTTTCCAAAATTCCTAAAAATATAATTTCTATTTTCTATTCAGTAATTCAAGTATAAAATCTCAATCCCAGTAATTTTTTATAATATAAAAGGTGTAAAAGGTATAAAATGGATTATGATTTTTATAAAGAGTTGATTAGACAGTTTCTCATTGTTCATTACCTGGATAAATGTATTGAAAAACATGAAAAAAATTTAATTTTCAGCATCAGTTTTTAGTGATGGAACATGCACTATGAAATGTCAAATTCAACTCTCAATGATCAATCAAATATATTATCGAAGAGTTAAAAGAAATAACCTCACTTTCAAGTTTGACATTTCAACTTTTGATTTTCAATATTTTCTTTCAATTTCTAGCATTTTTGGGTGTTTTTTTAAATTTTTTTTGTAAATCCTAAGTTGTTTGATTGTTATCGATAATTTTTCTGTTGTCGATAGCTTACCAATAGGGCTCTTGTTGATAACTATCGATAATTATCGATAGTTTTGCCACCCCTATGAGTCAGTATTGTCTGTACTTCATTACCCACCGACACATTTCTTCGTTATTGTCTGGATTTTATGCTTGATTCTTCGTGTACAGTACAGGGGTACCTAAAATTTTGCACTTCTGAAGTTTATGCATTGGCTTGTTCTCAAAAATGGTGATGTGGGTAACACAGTCAATGACCATTGATCTCATCTTTTTTTCTGGATCAAGTTAATGTATCTACCTTGTGCAATTTGAAGTTCTACGATTCATTTTGTCACATAATATCAGAAGAAATATTTTGTTTATACTTTAGATATAATTTTGTAGAAAGCACACATAATGTTATTCAGGAAAAGAAAATAGTACAGTCTAAATATTATTTAAATTATATATCATTTAACTATTATTCCTTAGTTTTTTTAAGGTGATCTGTTATAGCATTGAAGAATTATTGGCATTTTTACAAAAATAAATTAATTGTTCCTGAGATTGTGGACTTGATTTTTTTTAATAAAATTAATACATGCCAAAAAGAAAGACAATTAATACTATTTTTTTAAACATATATTATGTTGTAGTGGAGTGTTCTAGGTATAGGCTGTAAAATTTTCATTATTCTATCATCAATAAGAGATGAGCCAGGTCCATTGAAAATTAAATGCGCAATTTTAGGCATTGTCCGTACAGTCTTTCCATTATGTTGAATCTTCTCAGTACGAGTTGAATCACTACTTGGAATATTATAATGATTTTTATAAATTTTTATTTAACTTACTACAGTTTTTCATTCAGTGGATGAGAATGTGGACTTTTTCAGGATGACTGGATCAAGAACAGAAGTGTAGTACTGAGGAAGTCTACCACATTTGTTTTGTTTAGCGCTGCAATTGTCATACCGTGAGTGTGTGTCTGTGGCTGATATGTTAATGCTCTAGGTCTCATACAACATTTTTTCCTTAATAAAAGAATACCTACTTATCATTAAAACTTCACTTTTACCAAACCTAATGATTTACAGTAATTTTTAACGAAGATAGTCCATTGAAACTGTAAATTTTAGTGTTGTTCATCCTCTTACTCTCTAAAATTGGTCGTTCACAAGAATCTAAACCCGAATAGGTAACACAATTATCTTGACATTTTGATTTTGAGAAGTTCGAGATCTGGACCTTAAAATAAAAATTATTTTCGACAAAAATAAGACAGGATAATGACGTCACAATTTAAGATAATTTTTCGAGAGACAAAATTCAAATTCAGACATTATATTATCCGAGTTCGAACTCGTACTCAGATGACGACGTGAAGACAGAAATAAAATCTGATTCTCTTTCAGGCAATTATAATGCATTTTATTTCAGTAATGACTTCTCCGAATTCAGAGAATTTCAGACAATAATTTGGTTCGACCCGACAGACTGGCGCCATGAGACATATATTAAATGAAGACGAATTAAATAGAAGTAAAAACCCACTGACGGACATGAATGCAGCCAACCTTTTTTATCTCCGTTCTTTCCACGCTTTGCTTGCAGTTTGCAGTCATTTAATATATTTTATTATATTTTATTTTATCAGTCATCCACATCGACGTATATTAATTTCTGATATCTGTAATTTTATTGGCTGTAGACATTTGGTAATTCCTTTCGCTCTTTCGCTTTTTGTTATCGACATCGCATGTTTGAAGGCAATTGGCAGACAATAAGTGGGGAAATTTCCTCAACAAGAAGAACTGATTTGTGAAGATGAATTCTAATTTAAAATCACTCTCTTCTTTGCACTGGCGACACCCGGTACTAGGTTCGTCTTTGCAAATGAGTCCTTCTTGTGTAGGCGGATAGTAGCAGGTCCAAGTCACAAGTTGTACGTTTAAGTCCTCACGTCAGGCAATTTAATAAGTGTACCATCTTCGTGATGCAGAATACGATTCAACCTGATCTACCTTGAAGACAACTAGGATGGTAGTTGGTGTTCCAGATAGGTTCAGTTGAAGACAAAGGCAAATTAGGGATGTTCTTTCATCATGAAGGATCAGTAGTGACAACACACAAGACATTTCTAATTTCGCCAGTTGCACATCGCACTTCAAGGCGATCTTTTAAAAACACCTACGAGGTGAAGATATCAGTCGACAATACGATCAGAGGGAGTTCCTGGCACCTGCTAGGAGGGAAATTTGGTGTATTGAAGACAACTTTCAGACAAGCTTGGTTCAAGCTGACTGCCTTGCTCTGTCATTTAAAGGCTGCGTCGAGCCTTCTTTTTTAGCATAGTGGATTTGACTCCATCTATGTCAGTAACTTTCTCACCTCACCCTCACTTTTAACCAAAAAGCTCCGAGACCTAAAGTTTCATATTAGGAGTCTTTTAAAACAACAAAACCATCACTCATGAAGACACACAATTAGGTGAAGACACAACAGCTTTCTGATGGTTTCCCCTACTTGTTGTCTGCCATAGCTTTTTTTTTTAACTTTTTATTTTTCCGCTATATACTTTGCTTTGTTCCGCTTTGTCGACACTATAGTTCTTTTGTAATTATAGTCTTTGACAAAATAATTCTGCTGTTCGTTTTTGTAAGTTTCGAACCTTGTATGGATCGAAACTTTGTTAGGCTCTCGTATCTGCACAACTTAGCTTATTGCTGATCCATCATATTAATTTGCTGGGGTATGAAGACAAATGTAAGCTGTGTTTTGCCATGTCCGAAGAAGTTTAATTCAAGTCAAGAAGAATTCAGCCGTAGGACATAGTCAAAGTCAAAAAAATAAAATGTCTTGAAGACACATTTCAAGACCTCTCAATTCAGTATTTCAGCTGCATGATGCCCTAACTTCAGGACATTGTGACGTCATTAGCATTTAAACACCACTATACATTAAAGGTTGACTTTATGACACCTGACAGGAATCGATTTCATATGCCTCATAAAATATTGGCGACTGTGGCAGGAATCGATTTCGGACGCCTCAGTTTCTATTGAAAAAGACAGCAAATGGCTAGAACCTGAAATATGAAATAAATTGTGCTTTAGGGAAAGTTAGTGAAAAGAAATACAGAAAACTAAGAAATGTATTTGATTAAAAACCAGAAAAAATTTTTTGAACTATTTTGCTTTAAAAATGAGTCAAAGTTCAATGTTAAACCTTTCTTACGGTTACAGCTTTTATTGGTTTACCGAGAAAGGGTTGTTTTTAATTCCATCCTTCATCGTTTCTTACATTTTGTATTAAAAACATAAGCATTAAAAAAAAATAAATAAAAAATAAAAAAAATATACAGGGGGTATACTACTTCCAGACACTTCTTTACTTCTTTCCCCGAATTTCAACAGTAGATAGTAAATCTCAAACTAAATAAAAATAAGAATAATAAACGTAGGTTCTAGTCTCAATGGTCAAGAAGCTAGGTACTCTAAAAGCACGAATTCAATAAATTCATTTCAAAATCATTATTTAACCATACAAACCATTAACGTGTTCGTCACGTGGAACAAACTTGGTACTATTTTACTTTTGCACTCTCTTACGGAGTAAAAGTGTTGGGAGTGTCCAAAATGAATTGGAAAAAATACAAGATAGTCTTATCATTCTTCAAATTGGTTTTTACGTTATGGAAAGGCCTAGAAAAACGTGAAAAGGACCTTTTTCGACTCACTTTATGGCAGCTATGCGACTATGATGGTGTGATATAAACGTAAAACCATCTGGCATTCGCACCATCCTCTTCTTCGTTGATGTTGCTGAATAAAATAGATTTCGTGACGAATTACTTCATCCCTTCCACTCCACTTCCAACCGTTTCCATTGACGACAATCAATCTATTCGCCTTTCTCCGTGGTACCATAGGTACCTGAATATTTGTGTAATTATGAAATTCCCGAATTCAAAGGTGTATATAGCCTTATAATTGCACCTGCTCTTCTTTCTCTCTGTCTATCTGTCTCACCCTGTCTTACTCTCTCTCACACATTCTCTCTCTCTCTCTCTCTCTCTCTCTCTTTCACTCACTCTTTCTCTTTCTCTCACTCATTCCCTCTCACTCTCTCTGTCTATTTCAAAATTGAGTGAGTGCTTATCACGAAACGCTTGAACGCTCGTTACGCACCGCTGCGAACAATTAAGATTAGAATCTGGCCCCAAAAATTGCGGGGATTGGTACTCGTGGCGATTGGCGAAGGCTGGCTGGAGGGATGCTCAAGATGAAATATTCGAAAATCGCATGCCTACGTGACAAATGAATTCGTAAATTTAGCGTTACCGTTGATAAGAACGTTTGATTTGTATTTTAATTGTTGTGTAGTCGTTTTACAGGTGAAAGTGTGTTCGCTGAATAGATACGTTCGTGTAGCTGGGCGAATGAAGTTTTGGCCACTTTTCTCTTTATTTATGCTCCTTGAGCGCCGTCAACGTTGTAGCACATACTTATAACGTAGGCTGCGAGTGTACGCGCAAAAAGAAAAATAAAAAACTCTGCGGTTTTCAGCCTTGACTCAATTTCGATTCGTCGCAAAGGTGTTGAAGTTTTTCAAGGGAAAGTACCACTTTACCAGCAGATACACCGTCAACATTGAAAAGAGACGCGTAGATTTTAGAGAAAAACGATGCTAGAAAATGTCACGAAATTTTTAACTCCAGTACTTCTGCAATGAAATGATTAACACCATCTTCGAGTACATATTATGTAATGGAGGGCTGATTTTCCTAGTTTCGTTCTTCCACCATAGAGTGTTTCGTGAACGAAATTACTCAAGATATAGGTATATCTATATATTCTTATATATATATATATATATATATATATGCAGCTATAGTAACGTGTAAAACGGAGTAATTTCATTCTCCGAAAACGCCATCTAGGTCTGATAGTAACTACATACATAGAAATGTTGTACGAATCAGCTTTCCATAGGATAAATACCCGAAGGACAGAATCTAACTGAACGACTGTAGGTTTTCAAATTGAAACTGTCTTGAAGAGAGAAATACCAAAAAAATGTAGACATAATTTTAAATAATGACTATTATCTCAAAAAAAAAAAAAAAAAAAAAAGGATGGATTTTAGATTGTGCGATAGAAGAGCAGCATTTTATCCTTTTAAGGGGTTTAATGGGAAGCTTTTTCACTAACCCTCGAAAAATTTGAAATTATAAATTCAATCACTATGAGAAGATTGACTTTATAGTACTGGATCAGTAAAGCTCCATATAAGATCAATGTACTTTCTAATGTCAAAACATTCTGGTAGAAAAGTAGGCAACCCTAGCGTACCTCGTGCATATTTTCGACGTTTTGCTAGGATTCACCAATTTAGAATACATCTGATAAAGACATCCCTTAAATTCACAATGATAGCGTACGTAAATGCAAAGCAAAGTATGTCAAAAGGCATCCGAGGTTGCCTATTTAGCGCCGGCATGTCTGACCTGAAATCATCTTTCTTTACTTGTCCAGTACTATATAATACAATGTAGTTATTAAATCAACAAAATATTAGGTATTTTGGTACTAGTCCACTGGGATCGCAGTTGTATTCCGGTTTTAGTTGCGATTGTGTGTGTTCTGTTTTCAAATCTGTTTTTGCCCTTCTTTATAGCGATAGTCAGTTTAAATTTATGATAACGACATGTTTTTTCATGCTAGTACACAAGAAATTTTTATATATCTAGGTACTATAACAAGATGTCTAATTCTCAACATTTTATTTAGGTATACAAAAAGTGAAGTCAACCACCGCCATATTTGAATTGGGCACAATAACTGTATAAATACATAGGTGAAAATGGGATTTTGAAGTCAAGTTGTAACTTTTGTGGGGTAAATTGGATTTATTTTGGTTTTAGGTAGAACTACCATAATTATGAAATTCCAAATTAGGACAGGAGCACAGAATGCGCATGAGTTCACTAGAAAAGTATTTGATGAAAATTTTTCACGTAGAAACCAAGGTTTTATATGAAAATTTACTTATCAAAATAATTGATCTTAAGAAGAACCTAAGAGTGGATATGGGTATATTTAGTCACAAAGCTTGGGAGAGACGTTAATTTTGTTCTATTTGAAAATTTTACCGATATTTTTTTGTCATTGGATTTCTGATTTATGGTCTGACGCGATTGGAATTAGGATTATAAATTTGTATAAATTTATACAATTTGTTGACCCTAAATAAATAGGTAGGTATTAATATGTGATTTGTACACAAACATAGAAAAGTTACATTTTCATTTTGTTGATTATTCTACTAATTTAAAATATTTTTCAAGAATGATCGAAAACTATTATTTCATTTATTGAATTAGACAATTAAAATAGCCTACCTATTCTAACAGAATAACTGAATTCTCCGATTTAAAAAAAAGAAAAAAAGAAACGGGGTAAAACTGGAAACCAGGGCATGAAGCTCAACCAGCTGGGACACTGAGACTGGTACCTCAAACTGGGACAACCCGGTTAATCTGTGACGTAAGGTAAACCTGGTTTTAGGTATTCCATATACGAGCTCCAAAGTATCGCGAATTTGGCTTATGCAGGGCTGGTAACATTGTAATCAAATTATTATTTCGGTGGAACAATGAAATGTTTTTTGTTGCTTGAGAGTTGGCGCATGTGCGGGAATTTTTCAATAATTTTCGTATAGTTTAGACTGAAAAATGGGGTTGTACGTTTATTATATTGATTAAAAAAAAAAAAAAAATGGAAGTAGATTTACATTGAAAACAAATTTTTTGTTCAAAAATAAAAATGTGATATTATTATTATGGTAGCCATGCACACACTTATCAGCGTATTCTCTCCTTCATCTTTACCCGGCACCATGACTGAGTGAGTACAGTATTGTATTGTGGGTGACAGTGAAATGATCAAGTTTAGGTATTTGGTTGGTAGGTACTAGGTACGTGTTCAAATCCACGTACCACCAAAATACCTAAAATTATTTTATTACGTCTGCTTTTAATATAGGCGTAAGATACACCTAAAACCAAAATAAACGCAATTTACCCCATTTAATATGCAATGGGACTTGAAAATCTTATTCTACGAATGAATTTTTGATGTGTTGCTTATGCCAAATTTAAAGATGTGGGAAGATGGATACACTTTTCTCGCTGAGTTTGATACGTATTTATTCTATGAACATTGTGTTCAAATCCCGTTTGGGGTGAGATTTTTTGTACTTTTTGTATTTTTTTTTTTTTTTTAATATAAAAGTGTATTTCTTAAAAACTCGTTTTTAATCTAAACACTTTGATAAAATTAATTACGTGAATAAAATTTTCTTCTAATGAAGTGATATTAAATCTTATAGTAGGTATTGATACATTTATGTTACTTTCAGGTTGTGAAGGAGATGGATGGATAATTCCCCAGTACCATACAGATGTAGAAAAGGGGTCTAGTCTCGAATAGATACTGTGGATGTTGAGGAAAAATGATTTCGGGCAAGTATCGTATCTGATATTTGTCACTTTAGAAGAGAGTGAGTCAACTTCCTAGATTTAGTTATCAAGAGAACTAATGGTTAAGCTAAATAACATTATCTGCAATCAACAAAAACGAGAATGGAACCAGGAATGAGAAAAAGAAAATTAAACTCTGTAGAATCTAAAGAAATGATTTACGACGAGAATCAGCTTAGGAATTAGCGGTGCAAAAAATAGTACTAGGACTGAAATAAAAGTGCTTTTAAGTAAGTTTTTTTGGCATTGAAATTATTACAGAAGGTCGTATGGAAATATATCATTATTTATTTTTCCTACAAAGACTCCGCGTGTCTTGTTAGCCGGAACCATTTACAAAGTCCTTCTATAATAAATTCTCTTTTACACTCTTGTTCTTCTCTCCATTCAATTAGGTATAATAAAAACATTACTACGTGCGATTTTACGCAAAACCAGCAGATTTGATCAACCTGTTGATGTCTTCACTCATGAGCGTTTTTCCTTCTCTTTTCTCCTTAGGACAGTGTTGTCCATTAACGAAATTTGGTAAAGTAACCCATAAAATTATAGCTTAAGAGCTTACAATTCGTTCATTTAACAGTCACTATTGATTATGATTTTAATATAAATATTAAGACAAACCATGAATTATATTGTCTTCTTCTGAAATCATTTTAATTGTTAAGGTCTGTTCTAGTAATAACAGATACCTAGTCTAAGAAATTGCTAATTTCTTTTTTAATACAAAGTTGTATTATTTCTGAGTTTTTTTTATTGAACCGGTGTGCTCTTATCATTTTAATCGTCGCCTTCTTTTTTCACTACAGAGAAGATGGAGATTTTTTAGGGTATATTCGCCTCTTCCGTGGCGTATCCTGATCTGATATTCTACGTTAATGCGCCCCCCTCAAAAAGATCCTGGATTCACCCCTGCCGTACCGCACTTGCCAAAACCGGTTTTTAATCAGAAGAAAAAAACGTGCTTCTTGAGAAAGAGTAACTCCGTAACATAGTAGTTACCGAAGGAAAACATATTTGACTACCTACATACTTATAGGTACGAGTAGTTGCTTTGAATCGAGCAGCAAATTCAGCAACTAAAAATGAACTAAAAAAATGATATCTTTCAGACAATAGGTATTCTCTTACATTTTTCGGTTTGCAAAGAAAAACAACGTAAAATTAATTCCTTCGAGACTGGAAAAATAATGAATATAACGAAAAGTTGAGAGGAAAATAATGACGACATAACATGGTTGGGTAGAGTACAAAAAAACAAAAAAAAACAAAACAAAACAAAAAACAAAAACAAAAAGATGATAATAATCTCGTATAAAAGTATAATTAAATACGTAAAATTCGCATTCAGCGGACAATGAGCTTAAAATTTTTTCTTTCGGCGTTAATTCTTTATACCATAAACTTTCTCCTTGTTTTGGTGAGTGTTTTTTTAATTTTTTTTGGTAGAAAATGAAACAAGAGAAAGAATGGACCAATGGAAGAGGAAACCGTACAGTAAAAATAAAAATATTAAATTAAGACAGTGTTTGACGTAAAGCAAGAAACATGAGAGGTGTTTGTAGGCCAGAAAAGCTGGGGCAGTCCTCCATTAATTTGATGTATATGAACGTACAGCCTCCCTACAACTCTCAAAGGTAAAACGCGCACACCGTTTTAGCGTAATCATCTTCCGGTGACAATTTACAAAAACGAGTGCGAGTGAGAGAGAGAGAGAGAGAGAGAGAGAGAGAGAGAGAGAGAGAGAGAGAGAGAGAGAGAGAGGAAACAGTAGATAAGAAAGTTGGGTGAAAAATTATCATTTAATAACGAAAGCTTCTCTAGTGAGGACGTGTTACCCTTTGGATGGGCGCATAAATACGTAAATGTAGCGCTTTTCACCTCGGATCGGTGGTATTATGTGTTCACAGGGTTAGAAGTACGTAAAATAAAAATTTTATTATTCAACCCTCGTAGATGGTGGACGTCACATGGGCCGGCAACAATGAAATTCCCTTCGCACATACCCAACTCACTCACATAAAAAGGACTAACTTACTTTTCTCGAGTCTTAATTTGAAAATTAGGTCGTCGCACTGACTAACGTATTAGGCATAGCGGTCATATATGTGGTGTCAGTACATACACCTGCCTACTCCACCATTCACTCTTCTTGGTGGCGACAGTGTGCTCAATTTTTGCTCTCGATTCTTTTCTTTTCTTTTCCTTTGTTTGCTATAGTATGCTGTATGCTGTATGCTGTCTTAAACCAAGACAGTGGCTGTTCCGGAGCGTCATTTTGGGCGGGGGCGAGAAATGACAAAAATTTTTGTGGAGTTGAGCTTTTCACCCGGTTTACGCGCAAACAAGGTATTAAAATTGATCTCACAAAAGGGTTCGGAGCGTAATTGATGAAAATTATCCATTTTATAAGAAAAAAAGAAGATTTGTACCATTTTTCCCTTCTGACCTAATTATTATTTTATATTGTGTATAATTATTACGTGTAATTATGTACGCATATATAACCCCAAAATTTTGTGTTTACAGTTTTGAGAAAACTATAAAATGGATATAGCTGAAATTTTTACTAGAGATAGTTCTCATAAAGAAACACGTCTGAGAGAAGTTCGGTGCTCATCTATTCGGTAGTTTCTGAGAAAACTGGAAAATAAAAATTTCCTGAAATAGTAATTTTTCAGGATTCTGAAAAAATGACAAAAAGGATGCGGCTGAAATATTCAAGCAAAAAATTTGCATGTTTTATAGAAGTTTGGTGTCTATTAGTTCAGTGGTTTTTAAGAAAATTGGGGAAAAAAAATTTCTGAAAAAAATTTTGTGTTCACGGTTTGGAGAAAACGACCAAAAAAGTTATCTGTAATATTTAAGCGTGATAGTTATCATATGGGAGAAGGTCTGAAAGAAGTTTGCTGCCAATTGGTTTGGTAGTTTCCAAGAAAACTGGAAAATAAAAAATTCCAGGAAAAGTAATTTTTCTAGAATTCTGAGAAAAGAACAAATAGGATGGGGCTGAAACTTTCAGAATAGATTATTATTCTGTAAGTGCAAGTTTGATAGATGTTTGGTGCCTATAAATTTGGTAGTTGGTGTGAAAACTGAAGTAAAAACATTACTGGAAAAAATTCTGAGTTCATGGTTTGGAGAAGACTACTGAACAGACAGGGCTAAAATTTTCTTGAAAGGTATTCCTGTAACGGTCAAAAGAAGTATGAAAGTACCAGAATAATACCTCTTTTGGAATGATTACACTTCCTTCAAGTACAATAATATTCGACGGAATATTATTAGTACTCCAGAATTAAATTAAATTAATTTATTTTTTATCCATAACTATCGTGGACCTTAACACCAAGAGAGACTTTAAATAAAATTCAAACATGAAGTAAAATTCAACAATCTATTAAAATAATAATTTGTACATACAACAGTACAATAAAATGTTCGAGATAGTTCAAGACTACTTGATAAGTATTAAGATTACAGTTCTAAAACTGAAATAAGACAGTGTAATTATTCTATTGTCAACATTAGTTTATATATCCTGTCAGTGTATATAATTTTACACTGCTATTAGTGTGTGTGAAGTTGGGATTTATTAGAAGGAAGGATTTCATTTATTCGAGTATATTTGAGGGACCAGTATATTGAGGTCACCGAATATCCCATTAGGTCTCGTTATAAAATGTGTCGAACGTTTTGGACCAGTGGAGAAAGAAAAATGAGAAATAATTTACAAGGACGAATGTCTAAAGTAAGGAATTTATTTCTTGTGAATGAATATGTTCGTCAATTAATAAAATAGACGAATATATACGTTACAATTCCTTATATGTATCCAGATCTGATAGGAATTTGACGCTTATTGGTTCGTAGTTTTTGAGAAAATCAGAAAACAATAAATTTTTAGAAAATCGGTTTTCAGCAATAAAACATCGATAGGTCGATATTTTTGTTAAAGATATGGATAACTATTCATAGTTTTCGGTAATTTTTTTGCCTGAAACTCGTAATGAAATATTGATTTATTGATATGTTTGTCACGTATCGATAACTGTCGACGCTAATATCAATTACTATCGATATTATTTTACAATTTATTCAAATAATTGAAACTGAGTTTTTATTGTTTTTGAGTTATGGATGAAAATTGGCAAACGGGGTTTTCTACCGAAGTATTGCTGCGCTAGAGTTTTTTTTCTCTTCAACAAATTTTTGACAGTTCTTATATGGATTTTTCTTTCAAATTTTCATTTTTTCCGGAAATGTTTTTTTATTTTTTATTTTCTTTTTGGGCTTTTGGGGGTGGAAATTTCCCCATTTCTTCCTCCCTGGATTCTTTGTATTTGTCGTTTGACAGGTGAATGGTGGTTGTCCATGGCTTTATGAGGGCAAAATCCATGGGTGGTACGTACAATGACCTTTTTGGTTTTCTTCTTGTAAGCGTTTCAAATTTCAACAGTTAGATGCTACGTTATTATAACGAGGTAATATTAATTTTAGTAAAATCCAACTAAAAGGGTTAAATCTTAAAATGTATTCACGTTTCCTTGGGCTGTACTCGGCTATATTTTTTGGCCCTTCATAAGGTGGTGTTTGTTCTATCAAATATTTGGACAAGCTATTTGCAGGCACCGGAGGACGTGTCCGAAATTTAAAGTTTGGTGATACTGTGAAAACTTGAATAATCAATTATATTGGGCTTTACTATTCATGACATGTAACCACTTACTGTGTCTCCAGAAACCACCTATTTTATGCACACGGGTGTTCTATGTCGGCTGTGTTTCAAATTCGATGGTAACGCAGATATCATCCTGGATAGGTGGTGAACGACTTTGCTCTGTCAATATACTAACTCGTATTTTGTGTTTTTTTTTGTTTTTTTTTTTTTGTTAACAAAATGCATGCAACTCTGCTAACTCGCTAACCAGAACATGAGAGCACAAAGGTAGGAGTATACACACTTATGGTAGGAAAAAATAAATTACCATCCAAAGAACATTACCTTTGGGTCTTTTTTAAACAGTAGGTGAACCGAAACGTAATCAATTTTGCAATAGTGTCGACGCCGCATAACAGCGTAGCATGAATTCAAATTCTACAGCTAAGGGCGGTAAGAGGGTTTAAAATTTAGGTAAAGTGGAAGATACTCGAGCAAAACGAGTCAAATGTGAAACATATTTTACGTAATTTTTTCTTTTCTTGGAAAATGCACCTTAACTATGGAGTAAAAAAAAAAACTGTAGATATTTTCTCTAACTATTGTAAAATGTTTGAGGTTGGGGAGACAGCTGCACATTTTGATGATAAACGAGATGAATACTTTAGTTAGTTCATGACTTCTTGGCAGAAAGAAAAAATAGAGAAGATCTACGTCATTGTCGAGTTTTCTTCGGTATTTCTAAACAAAATTTCTTTCAGTATTTTTCTACACTCTCGCTTGGAAAATTACTTTTGGTTGAAGCGGAGAGAATTGTCAACTGGGACACAATTTTTTTTATTTGGGCGAGTGTGAAAGTAATGAAATAAATCAGATGTAAGGTAAAAGAGAGATGTGGAAATTGGTGCGATTAAAAATATGAAGATTTTCTAATTTTCGACACTCATACCTAATAGCTTTGGAAGAGAATAACGTGGTCAAAATTTAAACATTTCACTCTCTAATGAAGAAGTCGAATAATTTTTCACACTGGTATTTATCAAGTTCCAGTTGTGAATACATGGATACTTAAATATCCAAAAATTGTTTCCACAGATTGAACCTTTTTGTTTATAGCTGACATAGGTAATAGGCTACATTGGTACACAAACCTGACGAATATGGCCACGCTTTAATAATAATAATAATAATAATAATAATAATAATTAATAATAATAATAATAATTAATAATAATAATTATAATAATATTAATTAATAATAATAACAATAATAATAATAATAATGTGGGGACCACGTCCTCCCTTCTTTCGGGGCTTGGCCCCAGTTGACAGACCACGGACTTGGTACATCACCAAGCCTGCGCAATTAAGTCTACGGACGTAAAAAACAAATAGGTGCTAGTAGCACTTAGGCTAAACAGACGAGCAACGAAATTTGTTCTCTGTTTAGCCGACATGTTACGAGCATAGCCTAGCGCGAATGTGCGTACAAAAACACACGTGCCGCGGTTGAGATGCTAGGCTAAACACAAAACACGCGCCTATCTTCCAATACTCGCGGATGATGTGAGTATTTAGCCTAACATATACACCGGCGATGCCTTTCGTTAGTCGCCGGTTTAGGATTGTTATAAAAGGTTGGCTGCCTTACCAAAACGGTAACACCCGAACACCCAATTCCAAATTTATATGCCTGTGGGTTTTAGAGGTGAACTCATAAATAATAATAATAATAATAATAATAATAATAATAATTAATAATAATTACAATAATTGAATTTGTGATTAAACAAATGAATAAATACCTCCTAATAATGAATATATTCCACAGCATATATAATATATTCAATACTAACCTTTTTTCTGCTTCACCTACCGCATCTATTTGTTTCTGTCTTCTTCCTCTCCAATCTTCATTCTTCCATTTACTTCCAATTTTTGTCATCTGCACTTGTTTCCTTCTGGCTTTTTTCTTTTCTCCTCGCAATCTTCATATTTCTTCAAATCATTTTTTGTTTTCCCCTTTCCTCTCTGAAACATGTGGTCACAGCATTACAATATTTCTATTATTTCTTTTTCATTCCTTTTTCTCACTGTGCATCTTTTCAACTCCCACTTCATTTTATCTCTCACTTTTATCTTTCTATTTAGTACACAAATTTATTTTAAACTCTCTGTACATTCAGTTCTTCACTTGTTATGCCAAGGGAAACAATGAAACAATGTTTTTTCTTCATCATGCAAATATAATGTCTCGAACTTTATATGCGTTGAATTTTTATTAGGCAATGGGTTGTACAGAAGTGTTTGCTATGGTTTTGGGGTGAAGTGGTGGGGTTAAGCAGATGCTGTGGTTAATAGCAATGGTTCGTCTATTATAAAAATTAATTAGAGTATGGTTTAGATTTGAGTCCACAAATTATTGAGCAGGTTATTACGGCAGGGTGTTAATTAATACCGCCTCGGTTACTATCCTGTATACGATGATTTTAACTGAGGTTCCAACTACATTAAAACAGGTTGGTTGAATAAGATAATGGGGACTGTGCATAGTGCATGACTTATGAGACACCCTGGCATACCATAAAATAGTTAATGGAGAGGTGGATAATCTTTAGATTTTGTTGAAAAAAAGTGAAGGTCAATTCAACTTAAATTTTACTTCAGTGAGATGAATGTGGGGAGCAAAAGAAGGTACCCAACAGAAGTTTACGTTCATCCTCTAGCTTAATTAAATACTACATCTATAAATAACTACATAATTTCCAAATAAAGGAAATCATATTTAAAAATAAAACCTAACCAATCAATGCTTACCAACTGGTTCTTAGAATCAATACAGATAACCTGCCAGGTTTTGGTGAGCAAATGTTTAGAGATGATTAACATTGTTATAGCAATGAATTAGGTAATGAAAATGTAGGTTTTTCTACAGAATCTCGTACATTGATTGACTTAGGTACCTACGAAACTGTTTAGGATTTTGGACAAAACTACGACACAGGAATTTGAAAAGTATCAGTTTTTGTAACGTATTATTTTCGAATGTTTACGAATTGTTACCCAAATTTTGATGCTGATTCATGAATTTTGAAAAAAAAGAAAACAGTTTACTTTCAAAACAAATATCACCTTTCTTCAACATGCCAAACCCACGTTCTAATATCAGAAAGTAAAATAATATACGATGCCTGCATAGATTATAAAGACTCGTAAAACAAAATAAATCTATACCCACGCCTACAAGAATTCAGTAAAAAGGTATTTCTAACTAAAAAGGCTGAATCTAATATTCTTTTTATCCAGAGCGTATTTTTCTTATTTTTGCTTCACAACTTTCATCTTTTCTTTTATTCGTGTTTCTAAAATGTGCTTTCAAAAATATTTACGCTCTATGACAAAATATAACATTTTAATATTTTAATCGATTTTCTCATTCCGTAGGTAGAGGTACCTACTAGACGAGTAGGTAGGTAAGGTACTGAAAAACGTTTCGTCGAATCTGCACAAACATTGTCACCTCAAATAAAACGTGACAATTCGCGTAAAAGTGTGCTTATTAAAGACGAAAGCTGGCGCTTTCGTCAGCTTTTTATACCGGATATAAATATTTTCACCGATATTTTCAAAAGAACGACTTTCCAAAATAGAAACGTTAAACACCTTATTATCTGTAGAAGTGAAGAAGCCTTTCATACTCGTATTATACAGACAGTAGGTAGGAGTGTGCCTACACGTAGCACTCTCATAATCTTTTGTTGCTGTTTCGCGTAGCGTGTACAAATGAAACAGAATCTCTTTTTAACTGAAAATAAAGTGGGAAAAGAAAAGAAAAGCAAAAAAAAAAAAAAAAACATGAATACAAAAAAAAATAATACAGAACGTTTTTCAGTTTCTACTGTCAAAGTGTGTAACTTGTTGGAACAAAATTTCGTAGCTTGTTGCTAGTTCGAGTTGGGACTGTGGAAGGCAAAGGACAAAGCTGGTACTTCGTGTTCAATGTTTCAGTTTATCTATTATAATATTTATTATATAAGATGATGGGATTTTTTTTTTTTTTTTTTTTTTTTTAATGTGGTACACATTTCTACTTTCACTACGCTGAATTCAGAGTAAATTCGGAAAAAATTATTTTGGTTAAATTTTCGTTAAAAAAGGGTGCTACAGCCAATCACAGAAAGAATACAAATTCCTACAGCCAATCACAATTTCCCCACTAGTCGAAATGAGGGAATATCAATTAAATTAATATCGATATGTAATGTTTTATCATAAGAATATGAAGGAATTGGTGTTGATCGATATATCGGTATGATATCGATATGTGTCTCATTTATATTGTGTTATCATTTTTTCAAACTTCAATTTTCATTAACGAATTTATGAAATGTGTACCACATTAAATGTTCTAGTTCGCTGACACCCTAGAGTGCGTTTTTTTTTTTGTAACAGTATCACGTCACTTCTACCTAATGGATTTGGACGAAATTTTGGATCACCATAGGTGCTTGCATATCTACAGGTTTTTTTGCGAAGTTTGGTTATTTCAAAAGCTACATCTTGGAAGCTGTAATTGAACTTGAAAGTTTTAGTGATATCTGTGGCAATCCCCAGTCAGTGGTGACCGGTGTATTTGTACACTTGCTGATTGGTTGTGTGGCCGATTCCCACATAATATGGGACGAACACTCTTGATAGTTCGCCAGCTAAGACAATCACCAGTCTTGGTCTAATTTTAATACTGGCTAGCGTCATACATACACACGAGGTGTATTGTTGTGGTTGTACGCCTACGCACTGCAGATCATCCTACAACATCTATTATATAAAATTATAAAAATTTCGTTTATCCTTGAAAAAATTTTTTTCCCGGTTATATTGGGAAGTTTGGTTTTGAAAGCTCCATCCAAAAAGCTACAATCGTTCTTAAAAGTTTCAGCAATCCAATGTTTCAAAGAAAAAATGAAAGTTTCATTTTCACTTTTAAAGGTTTTTCCCTACCCTGGAAGGAGTAATCAAGCTCAAAAGTTTCAATAATATCATATAATTATGGAAGAATCAACGTTTAATTTCGAAAAGTTTCATTTTTGTTTTGAAAAATCTTGCATTGAGGGTATTTTGGAAAGTTTAGCATTGAAAGCCTCACCATGAAAGGTGTAATCGAACACAAAAGTTTCAATGATATCATGTCACTTTATAATGGAAGAATCAATATTTAACTTTGAAAAGTTTTACTTGTGTTTTGAAAAGTTTTGAGGGTATTTTAAGAAGCTTGCTTTTGAGAGCTGAATCATTAGAGTCGCAACCAAGCTAAAAAGTTTTGATGATTGCATATTATAATTATGTAAGAATTAAATTTTCACTTTAAAAAATTTTAATTTTTCTTCGAAAGTTTTCATTTTTAGGGTCATTTGACTGTTGAGAGCTCCAGGCTGGAAATACATGGAAGAATCATGGTTTAACTTCACAAAGGTGTTTTGAAAAGATTAATTTTCAGTGTATTTTGGGAAGTTTGGTTATGAAAGCTTCACCCTGAAAACTGTAATCAAGATCAGAAATTTAAATGATGTTATACATAGAAGAATCAAGGTTTAAATTTGAAAATTTTCATTGTTGTTTTAGAAAGTTTAATTTTTGTGGTATTTTGAGAAGTTTGGTGTCAAAACTCTAACCTGAAATCTGTAATGAAGCTCAACAGTTTCCAGAATATCACATAATATGAAAGAATCAAAGTTTAACTTTGTAAACTTTGTAAAGTTTCAGTTTTCTTTAAAAGGTTTCATTTGGAGTATTTTGGAAATTTTGGTTTTGAGATCGGATAGTTGTAATTAGTATGCTTAAAAGTTTTGACGGGGTTACACGTGGAAGAATTTGGGTTTCCTTAGGAAAGTTTTATTGCAAATTTTAAATTTTTTGTTTTCAGTTTATAAGTTTTATTTTTGTTTTGAAAGGTTCATTTTTAGGGTTTTCTGAGAATTTAAATTTTGAAAACTCAACTGTAAAAGATATAATTAAGTTCAAAAGTTTTTGTGACATTATAATATAATATTATAATAAATATGATAGATGAAAGTATGTTTTCTAAAAGTTTCGTTTATTCTTTGAAAAGTTTTATTCAAAGCCTTGTAGAATTTTCGAATTTTAAGATCCAATCTGAAAGCTATAATTAAGGTTAGAGGTTTTGATGGCGTCACTTATCAAAGCATGCAAGATTAAGTTTAAAAATTTTGAATAAATGCTTTGAAAAGTTTCATTCTCATGGTATTTTGGTCAGTTTGATTTTGAAAGAGTTTGTCGCGAATTTGCTACTTGTTAATTTATATGGAAATAAAGTTGGCCCCAGTGTAGGCTACTCTTATCGTGGGAGAAGCCAATGGTGCAGGGGACGAGTTACTCCACTTAAATTTGATTGAAATAATGTTATTTTTGTAACACTCACCCCAAAAACGTCGAAAAATTGACTTAAAAAATGATAAACCCACTTTTAAAAAATTAACAAAAAAAAAAAAAGCACTAAAACTGAAAAAAAATTTCCGTGGATGTTACAACACCATCTCTTTCTTGTTTGAACGAAACTCTTCATGTTGGTATCAAAATTTTAGCAATATTTAATTAAACATGTAAGTTGATTTTTTGCTCGAAATTTAGCGCCTGTACTTACTGGGTAAGTTTTGTTCAAAAAAGAAAAAGATGGTGGTATAATATCGTCGATCAAAAAGAGACTGTGTTGTAACATCTTCAGAAATGATTTTTCACTTTTTATTGTTTTTTTTTTTTTTTAGTTCACTTTTTTAACGTATTCTTATCTTTTTTTAAGTCAGTTTTATTTTTTTGAAAAAAACTTACATATATTTGTCAAATACTCGGTACACTTCTTTTTCCGAGTTAACTGATGACAGTCTTTTTCTGACGTAGAGGTTAAGAGATATATCTCTCACAACTATTTCGTCAACGTACTCCTGCGAACGATAGATTTCAGACGAACCTGGATTTGTGGAACTTGTAACTAAGACATTACTGTGCCCTTTTTTTTACGTTTCAAATTCGAGAATACGTGTTCCGTACTATTTTCCAGCTGACCAGAAATGTCCTTTCGTTGTTTCCCGTTTGAAGAAATTGAGAGAAATCAATCTCTTTATTACTACCTAATGCCTCCAGTATCTGACACGTTGCCGGTACGTACGAAAATTTTCGAACATCAGATAAACCTCTTTCGTTCATGTGTTCGAAAGAAAGGGGTGCGAGTAGACAACCTATCTGACACAGAGCGTTGGAAAAAAAAATGATTGATAGTATAATCGTTTATCGAACTTTTCGTTAAAAACTTTTGAACGGATGTATTCAAAAAAGTGGTTTCACTTTTTTTTTTGTTTCAAGTCATCATTTGTCAAATGACTCTATTCTTAGTTTCTTTTTGCTTGATGAAATTAATTCCGAGTATATTTTCGTGTTTTACTGAGTGAACAATAATTTTCCATAATCCTACAGTAATCTGTACAAAAATACAAACAGATTGACAACGTCTTCTTCCAGAACTTGCATCGGAACGTATTTTGCTCATATTTATTTCTTACTATTTTTCAAGTAGGTTTTTTATCAAAAATCTAATTATTAATCTTTGTCTCAAGAAACGACCAGGGAGTGGAAGTAGGTACGTTTTTCGTTTCATAATTCGAGGAAAATTTAAATTCATATATATGGTAAATTTAGACTAACGATTATGGAGCACCTACTAAATATGGGTTACCATTGTATCTCTGAATTTATTATAACGCAGTCTGCTGGAAAAAAATTGAGGATAGGTAGTTAATAAGGATGTTCTAGTGTACCAATCTACTGAGAATGTAGGAACAACAAGCCTAAAATGAGTTTTCCTCTCTTTTTTATTTTTATCACAGTTGTCTGAAATTTTTTGCAATTTTTCATAAAGTCACTTCATGAAGAACCATTTAAATGGTCATCCTCTTTAATAACTGTGGCAACGGGTGATCGTAGATGAACGAGTGTATTACACACTTGTCAATCACCTATCGAGCCAGTGGATTAAACTCCACAAACTACCTTTTTGTGCTCACGGCTATGTATTTTGTCTACGTAGCTAAACTTTAATACTGAGCTAGGCTCACACACTTCATATAGAAGAACACGCTTCGCCTACTCTGGTGTTTGTGTGGTGTTGTATATTTATCTACACATACACCCACAATAACCATTTCTGGTAACTATTTTAGTTACTCTGTCTCTTATAACCAATAACTGTTAAAAGGCTCAGTAGCCTAGTCCACAGCTGTTAATATAATCTGTACCTTGTTATATTATGATTGTTATTAAAGTCATTAAATGTTGATTGGAACTTAGTTTAATTGTTTGGAGTCTATCAATTAATTATAGTCAAAGTTGTCATCACATTTGATATTAGCCTAAGAGAATTGTGTAAAAAATGATTAGGAAAGGGAAAAAATTTCTAGGAAATGTTTTATTGCTGGAAAATATTTGGGAATTTTTCTTGAGTTAGAGGTAAGAAATAATCACCCCCTATCCTTTAGGCGTCTCTACAAGGGGCTGAAAATATGTGACTGTTTTCTGTTTTTATAATTTTACTGAAAAGTAAAGGATTTTACTAAAAAAAATTTTGAATAAAAAATTTTATTCAGAAACTTCCATACCAAACAGGTTTTTACCAAACTTTGCCTCAACACCATAGGTGAGATACTGGAAGCTTGTGAATGTTGGTTGTATAGGTATATGAAAATTTCAAATAGCTGTAATCAAAGAACTAATGGGCGATTTGGCTCATTTCTGAACTTAAATGAGATATAGACTTAAAGTATGCACGTGCAAAGTTTTATCCAAATACGTAGAGAACTACGACTGCTGGCTGCCCTCATTGTCTTCAAATTTCAATTTCAAATAGCCGCCATTTTGAAACTAATTGGCTGATTTTGCCTATCATCGAACTTGACTGAGATATGGACCCAAAGTACCGACATACCAAATTTTCCCTAATCCATAAAGAAATACGCCTGCCCCTATTAATTTCTACAAATTTTAAATTCAAACAGCCTTGTGTTTGAACTAATTGGTTGATTTCGCCTATCTTCGAACTTGACTGAGATATGGAAAGTTCAATTTTGCCTCGATCCGTAGAGAAATTTTCCCTCCAAAAAGCTGATATCAACCTTTAACAATAACTAAGCCTGCGCAAAAATTAACGCGCCAGAAAATTGGGGGAAGACGAAGGGGTGAAAATCGAATACGACAAAAATTGTAGGGATGAAATAAAGTTTTTGTACTTTCTCAGGCACCATGACTGTGGAGGTCTGCACCCGCTAGTAGCCCTCTACTCTTCATATATAGGAATATAAAGCTTCAATTTCATCTCGAGGAGTAATATAAATTAACATTACCTTGGAGAAAAAATAAATTTGTGATTTGTTGGATAGGTTTTTCACCATTTCAAGAGATTACTCGTAGGTACAGGCCATTAAACCAACACCCATTAGGCCCACCGGAAAATTTTCGATTTTCTTTGACTAAAGACCGACGTTATTTATATTTTTCATAAGCAGTTGTATTAATATTTGCCCAATTTAGTGGCACGTTGTATTTCTTAATTTTCAGAGTGGTTCTTATTTTCAAATTTGTTTGCCTCTCTTTATTGAACCGTGTAGGCATCTTCTTTCTTCGAAAGAATCTGTAGGTAAGTATAGATTTTTGAAATGGAAATTCTGGCCGTATACCTATCGGAATTATTCCAACAATTTTCGCTCGACCTTTTGAAAAGTACCTTCTTTTCTATTTCGCTTACGTGAAATATAGAATGAAAAAATGAACACAACTTCGATACGAACATCATTTTTTCTCCAAAAGCCTTATTTTGATCTTTATTTTTAAATTTTAACATCAAAGTGAAACAGATTTTTTTCGGTCTTGGCTTTCTGTTCCTGTTTTTTTCTTCTCTCTGTTTCATTTTCTTTTTCTATAAGCTATGCCTACTAAGTATACAGCCATCAACGTTTTTATGTGGTAAACCATCATGAGAAAAAAAAAAAAAATCCTGAGTTTTTCGTTCGTTCCCTATTAAAGTACCAAATATGGAGGAGAAAAGAGATGATAATTTCTTTATGTTCTTTCAAAAATTTGATGTTTTATTTATTATTTCAGGGTGCAGAAATTTTTTGCTTTAAAATTAAGTATAGCCCACTTCACGAAGTAAACGATTTTGAGTTTTTCTGCTTTCAAACAAATTACTGTACATAAATATTTTTTTTTATTGCGGTCAAAAAAATATTATAAGAACAAAATTCTATTCGGCTTTTCAAAATATTTCGATGGTGGGCCACAAATCATTTTTCAGTATAAAATTTTCATAATGATTAGGAAATACGAAAAACTTATATTTTCTGGAAATGAAATGAAGAATTTTGAATGATTTTATTTATTATTTATGTGGTATCTCAACGAGAGAACCTTCAATTCATAAGAAATTTACTACTTTGAAGCCAATAACCTTCTTACTTACTTCAAATTCCAATCAAAAATTTTAGAAGAAAAAATAAAATTTCTGGAGTGTCCGGAACTTGTGAGAGCTCCCCCACAATAATCCTATCAAACATTGTTGGCAAAATTAATATTAACAAATTGGTATATTTATATTACCTCATTCTCATTTCCATTCTGATCTTGAAGAAACACGTTCATTTTACCGCACAACTTAACCCGTGATATTAAAATAAATTAATACATTCTAAAAAATAATTTTACGAACCAAGAGTCCATTATTTTAATACCAAAATATCGAATTATACAACTCTTACCTTAAAACACAATGTAAAATTATATTCTAGAAGTACCAAAATATTTGAATTGTATCGTTACTGCTACCGATGTCTTCTCAAATCCGCAATAATTGCCCAACTTAACCGGAACTTGATGTTTGAATTTCAATTTTTTCCATGAAACCAGTAAAATCAGGATACACAGGAATTGGTTGAATAGAAATTTTGATATTGTCAGACCAAATTTGCTGGCTTTGACTCAAAAACCCGATGATTACAGCAATGATAAAGGATTGAAAATTTTCTGACTCCAAAAATTTGAACCAAAGATTTTTTATTTTTCACAGAATTTTATATTATTGAATATTTCAAATTTTTCACCAAATAATTTTACATTAGCCAAAAAGTTTTAAATGAAACCATTCGCAAAATAATTTTGAAGTGGCAGATTACTTCTAGCCTGTTTTACTTATAAACGATTTTTAACACAAATACTTGACCAAAAACTACGCTATCATTTTGACTTTTTTCAATTATTAACCATAGAATATTTTATAATGGTATAAAATACTGTGTAACTCTACTTTGAAAATAGCACGAGAGAAAAAAGTGAGGCTGCAGGCTCATATCTTGACTTTCTATAACCTCGAGGTATTCGAAAAGGTACCTCAATATTAGGTTGACCAATTTCTGATTGGTTAAAATTTTTATACATGACCAAAAGTTTTACAATGTTTGACAGAAAAACATCTCCATATACCAAAATGAACCAAAACAGGACAGAAAATAAGAGAATTCCTTTAGAGTGAGAACGAGATAAAAATCTCAGATATTGTAAGAGAGATAGAAAAATAAAATGAGGTCACAACCAAGGCCAAAATCGATGAGAATACTATATGGATAACCCATAAGTTTTTAATTTGAATCAGATTCGAATAAAACGGGTGGATTTGTAAATTCAAATCCGGATTCGAATTCACGAATCCGATTGCTCAGCTCAGAGGGTGTTTTTTTCATTGCAGTGATCTAAAATAGAAACTACTGTAAGAAAAAATCGAACTTCATTGATCTCACGTTCAAAATTGAATAAACATCTTGTTTTTTCAAAAATTTTTAAAATTTAAACGAGTTGAAATGATTTTTAATTTCGATTCTTTGCAGTAAGAATCCGAATGAATTCTTGATTTTTTGAAAATCATTCGAAAATTTCGGATCTGTCGAATCTGTCAAACGAATCCAATATCTTTTTTTGATTCGAATCACTGATAAGAATCGAAAAACCCAAAAAACTGTGGATTAATTTTTCAAAAAAAAAAAACTGATTCAAAATTTCTGTATATTTAAAGTCTAAAAGATTTTGACAAAAAAGGCACCTAACAAAAAAAATTTACCCCGTTTAACTCCCTTAGGAATGAAATTTTGCAAAATCTAAAAAATATTTTTCGCATATTTAGTAAATGACCATTATAAATAAAAACTGGTTCAATATCTTATCTGGTCTTGAAGACATCGAGAAAAGCGTTAAAATTCATTTGATCCCACCTGACCTCCTTTTCGGTTGAATTTCACAAAATCCAAAAAACAGTTGGACTACATTTTATAACAGAATACTTGGAAACACATTTAAATTTGGCCCTCATTGACTCCCTTCGGGGATGGAATTTAAAAAATTTTAAATATTATTGTTAGATAGTACGTATTATGAATGACCTTTAAAAATAAAAAGTGATTCATCATCTTGTTTTGTTTAAAAGATATTGACAAATATGGATGAAAAAATTTAATTCAAGTCGCTTAGGAGTGGAATTTTGCAAAATCATAAAAATAACTTTTAAACAATTTATTAGTCAAATAACCATTCAAAACAAAAAGTGGTTCAATATCTTATCGGATGTAAAAGATATTGAAAAATATGTAATAACAAATTTGACCCAATTTAACACCCTTACTGGTGGACTTTCATAAAATCCTCTCTTAGTAAGCACCTATAACATTTTGGAAACAAATCTTGAAAATTTCAGGTCAACAAGTTGGTGGTTTCGACTGGACGTTAATGAGTGATTGAGCGAGTCAGGGCTTCGTTTTATATGTTATCGTAAAATTCGCTTAAGAAACTCCCGCTTTCGAAGCTTTCCCTCATAAGACGTTGTTTTCCATTAGTTCTTGGACATTTCCTATACTAATCGATGTAAAAACCACCTGTTATGAGGCTTAGTATTGCTGTCTTTTTAGATAAGAAGTTCGTTTGTTCGAGTGGTTTTTCATATTTTCCTTGAAAAATAGTAATTAATCCTAATTTTTGCCACCTTCAGCAGTTTTGTTTATCTCATTTTCTATTTCACAGCATTATTTACAATCTTAGAATATCAACTTTCTATTGACTCTACGTGAGCAAGGATCAATATGAAGGAAAAGGGTATGCTAACGAGTGCAAGGTTTTTTCAAAACGAAAAATAAGAATTAATCAGAATTTTTTCCACCTTCAGCGGAGTACCTTGTGTAGGTAATACTGTTCTATATTTTTTCGATAAATTCAATTTGTCGAGCATTTGGAGGTTTGTTTTTGTTTTTGTTTTTTTTGTTTTTGTTTTTTTTGTCAATTCCCGCATATGAAGCTTTTTCGCTACAGACGCTCTTTTGAGCTGGTCACTTGAAGAACGTCTTAAGCAAGTTTTAATGTATTATATGTATTGATTGATTAACGAACAGATTTGTTTTTTTTTTTTTTTCCAAATTGAAATTCGTTATAAGTGAACGAAAGTTGCACATTAAGTTGGAATATATTTTATTTCATGCCAAAAGCCGAGACACAAATTCCTTTGTTTAGAAAACTAAAAGGTTTTTATTTTTGTGGCTTTATTCTGTCTATTTTTTAAACATATTTTAATATTAAATAACGACGAACTCGGTAGGCTTACTGCGAGTATTAGATTGAATTAGACGAGTTCTGTCTTCATGATGTGCACAAATTGAAAGACATTCTCCGAACCAAAAAATAAATAAAAGTACACTGTTTCACGAATTTATTGATGAACGCACTTATATGGTGCGGCAAAAAAATATTGCTGCAAAATTGTGTACCCTCCATACAGTTATTAGGAGACAAGAAACAGAAAATCGCTTCTTTTGTCAGATTCTAACGTTCGTACCTACCTACTTTACTTTTTATTGTTGTTTTTTTCTTGCTTTTTTCTTTTTCCTCTTTTTCGTGCCTAAACTCTGTTGACAAAAGTTTATGGTTATGGACGTCGTTTATTTGAGAGCGGATCTTCAGCTCTTATTTCAATGTATAAAACGTTTCTTTCAGTGCAGTGTTTTTTTTCTTTTTTTTTTTCTTTCTTGTTTGGACATAAATTTTTTTCCGTCTACAGTGGATTGGGATCAATAATCTGGAATTTCGATGTGTTAAATATGAAACGTGCAGCCGGGTATATACTGCAGTGGAAACCACTTAATAGGGATTCGTTGGGCTGTACCCATTTTATCCAAAATAGGTGGTGTCCCAATTATGCGATGTTGAGTGTTGAAGTGTGAAAAAAAAATTACTTTCAAGCGAAAACTGCTGAAGTAGTTCAGTTAGTGCTGTTACATTAATGGTTGGAAAATTCATACTGACAGACCAATGCCTCCGAAAAATTAAACAATAAAATATGTGATAACACATTGAGCACAAGTTCAGTGTACTCTATAACGTAATGTTCTAAGTTCTTCTTCGTAAAACAATAAAAAATTTACACAATTTGCATTTCTCTCCAGGGCCGGCAACTTTTCATTTTCCCATGTGTAGCGAAAAAAAAAAATTTTTTTTGGTGCAAATTTTACACAGAATAAAGAAACTTTGATTTTTTTCAGATACAAACATATATTATAATTTTAGGTTTATGGACATCTTATTTACGAAGTAACATATTCTTAGTTTTAATTTCACTTAAAATAAATATGCTTTTTTGGATGCTTGCCCTCGAAACAAACTCATCGATTAAGGGATATAATTCTATTTCAAATTGATGAATATGTAACAGTGAAATGTGATTTAATCTTTTGGCAACCATCGTTGACTGTAAATAGGTTTTCAGTCGACGCAAGGCCAAAAAAGACCTTTCACAGGTTGAATTAGAAACTGGAATTGTAAGAATGATTCGGAGCAACGTACATATCCCTGGAATAACTTTTGTTATTTCTAAATTATTTTTTACAAATGTAATTACTTCAACAATTGGCACGCACGCAAAAGAAACAATCATGGTTTTTTTCACTTTTTGTTGAACATGACTTATATATTTACTATGTACCTGAGGTTTAACATTTCCAATGTCAATAGTACCTACAAAAATTATAAAAATATTGCTTTGAAAAAATCAGCACATGAGTTTAAGATGGAAAAAATTAGGTCAAAAGAGAAAAACTAATTGCTTCAATCGTATTTTAGAACATTTAATTTTTTCGAGTCAAAAAAAAATAAAAAACTGGAAAAAAAAGCTAAAATTGGCAATTTTTATTTATTTTTTTGCATCTTGGGACAGGCAACTTAATTGTTTTTAACGCACTATGTAGTAGTACATAAGTGAAGGGTACTTTTTATAATTATTAAAATGTTGTAAAGCTCTTTTCAGATAGGTTCTTATCCATTAAAAATTTTGACAATGAAATGTTTTGTGAAGGGACGAATCACAAATTGTGAAAAAATTGTCAAAAATGTGTAACTTTCATATCTATCGTTGACCAAACTTTTGAAATTTTTGGTTCCCAATAACTGGATAAAATTGATATAATTTGTGGGAATGGAGGGATATAGGTCTAAAATTTTTGTGAAAATTGTTTTTTACATGGGAGCACCTATTGGCATAATTTTCGTCAAAATTAAAGTAGAGGCTGCAACCCTTTCTTATTGCCCCAGAATCTTTAAATTTAAAATTAAAAGCTGGAATAAACTTTGATTTTTCATAATTCTGATCAGGGTTACATCCGTAGTGGAGTTTTGGGTGTCTAACTTCCGTCATAATGCTCCAAAATGATAGGTTACCTTTTTTTGAACTCAAAAAATATCTAAAAAACTTTTTTCGCTCGCATCAATCGTGAAATTATTTTCTCCATTGGTAAATCCCCCAGCGGTGAACCTTGCATGAAGCACACTGATGTTGATAAATTTCTTGTACCTGTATTATTTTTTGACCCACCGCATCTCTCCAAAAATGTATTTTCGGCTGTGAGTACAAAAAGGTTGATACCCACTGATCTGGGGTATCGATACTAACACACCAGTGTAACCACATCTTCCTATATTAAAAGTAGAAAGAGGTAAACAAGCTCTGGGTTTCATACCCCTCCAAGTCGTTGTATAGGTAGTTATCTAAAGTAAAGGATTAGATGTATTGTTAAATATTATTTAAATAAAGTGCTTAAAAGTAGGTACCTACCTAAAGAAGTCCTGTGTTCAGTTATTTTGTTTTATAATAATAATTTGAAAACTAATACGTTTTTATGAGCTAAAACTTACACCTACCACTAGTTACAAACCCAGTTTTGAATATCTTTTTTTTTTTTTTTTTTTTTTTTTTTATAATTGGATCATTTTGACTACAGGGGCATCACAGATCCATTGCATAAATTCATTACTTCGTTGTTTCATGAAACAAAAAGACGAAAGTAAAACTGATTTGTGACGAACGAATCCGCGGTTCCATCAACCATCCGCGACATAACGTTAAATTTTCGTGAAGATTGTTGTAGGTACCTATTTATAGTCTACCTGCTTTCAGCCTATGTTTTATGAACGCACGTATTTTAATTAAAAACGAAAAAATTAACCCAGCGTTTGATGCGTTATGAAACAAAGTTTATTTAAGATTTTTTTTTTTATTTTTTTTATCCAACTTGGGTTCAAGAGGTCGTTTTTTTTTCTACATATTCTGCGCGATTCGCCAAAAATTTCATAATTAAATTTTACCGAACGTGTTTACACTAATTATACGATGGTTTTATCGTTTTATCGAATTCTCTGAAGGCTTAATTTTTTTTAATGCTTGTTTAACGTGTGAAAAAGGTTTGGAGGGAAGCCATGAAGAGAGGTGTGCCTAAATTTTGTGTTTACATTGTTTGCCAATTGATGGGTTGTAGCTACGTATACTTACCCTAAGAATTTTTCCAAAGGTCTGAAGTACACAATGCGAAGCCGAATAATACAACACGACGCCGTAAATATTTGATGCCATTGCTTTTTGAAACAGAATCAGATAAAAGTATTAAAAAGCTTCGTCGTTCCTCTCGGAATAATTCCTTGAGGAAATTGGAAACGAGCTGCGCCATTAGCGAAAACGAAAGGTTAATTTTGAAAGTTTGAAAGGTGTGACGTTTACACAATAATCGATTTCGAAGTTTGTAAACTTACGTAAGTTACTGGCGAATCATTTGTCCCACTGCCATTAGAAAAGACAAAAATGGTTCTTCGTGGTCGTAGATATTGATGGAAGCTATATTATAGGGAATATTTTGAAGTGAGTAGGTAAATGATGAGTAAAACGACCGATACCCACTTTGAAATTAGAATCAAGTTTTGGCCAACGTATATACGGCTTGAGGGAATAATTTAATTTCGTGAACTTTACTGTGATGGTGATTCCAGCAGACTTGAATGAATATTGATAGACTAAAAATCAGACGATCAAAAACTACTGTACAATGTATCAACTTTACGTTGGTAAAAATTTGTCCAAGTACGCAGTGAAATTTAAATACAATAAACCTCCTCATGATATCGCTGGGCATTCCTATGCTTACCTATCTTCATGTATTTTTACCTCAATACAAGGAATTTCAAAAAATTTTAAGTTATTGGAATTTCTGAAAAATAGGGGAGGTTACCTACCTCAGTGTAAGTTAATGAATGGAAAACACAAATTTGTGGTATGCCAAAGGGGGCCAATTTGGCAATCCTTTTACAGTCCCAACAATATTTTCAACCCAATGAACAAGCACCAAGAAACCAAGACATTACCTATCTTCACTGGATGATGCTCACAGAATCAGCATCACCCAAACCACATAGCCTGTTGGGAATTCGTAAGACTCGAATTTAAACCATGCTGATCGAGTTTGAAAAATATTGTGAATCTTGACTATGTACTTTAGTGTATTCACTTACATTTTGTGATCATTAGTTTTCAGCTATGCCTATAGGAACAACACCACAAGTGGCCATCACTACTAAAGAAATTCAACGAATCATGATTATAAAATTAAACAGTATATTGAATGTAAAAACACATTATCGTATGACATAAAAAATAATAATACGTAGGTAAGTGTTCATGACTGAATGAACAGAAAATGTTGTGTGATGAAGGGTCGAAAAGGTGACCGTATGAAGATAGAGATTTAATAAGCTGTTTGTCAGTAAAAATAGAGAAAGGGAAAGAAAAAACTGGTCATGAAAAAGTGTGAATAATATGAATTTTGTTATCAACCACAAATCTAGGGTGAAACCAAGGAAGTGGGATGAGGGGTTGATTAAAAGGAAAAAATAAAAAATAAATAGCCTAGGTAATGCAAGTTGCATATCTAAGGGTATTTAGGGCAGTTAAATAATTTTGATAATTTTATTTTAGGCTAGATTCATCAAATTACTTCAGTAGGCAACGTCAAATTTTTTGATTGATCTGCGCAATGACAAAAATGAAAATTATAGGTACAGCTACATTATAATATGTATTATGGACGTGACAGACATGCATATAAAACATTTTCGGCCATTTTACGTAAATTTGATTTGATTTGATTGTTTTTGTGTTCGGATTTTCTTTAATATATGAGTGTAGGGGATTATATGAACAGATGATTTGAGATAAACATTAGAATCATGATTAAAATAGCCCTTTCAAGAAAACTCTTTAGATAACCTTGTTACTTGTTTTTGATCTTGGTATTGGTCACTCATGTAAGAATTTTACCATTCAGCTATTCACAATGAATAAAATTACTAACTTAAATGAAAAGCGTTCATTTTCTTCCAAATTTTACAAAAATTCTGACCCAAAAAAAATACCTGTGGGCGTTAAAATAGGAAAAAACTCTGGCGAAGCAAGCTTTGCAAGAAAATTTAGATTTTCTTTGTTTAAAAATCCCCTCCATCACCAAAATTCTTTCAATAAAATAATTTGTAAAATATTTATATTATTTGCAAAAATTACCAATATCACACAAATACGATGCATGCGATAAAATATACTGATTCAGTATCATGTTTTCAAAATATTTTATGAATAAATTATGAATTTTTGTGTCAAAAGTATATATATATATTTTTTTTGATGAAAACTTATTCCAAGTGTTAGAAAGCACAATTTAAAAAAAAAAATTCTACGGTTTTCTTTCTTGTAATGACGAGAATTGTGAACTATATGAAATAAAAAAATAAATAAAAAAAACACTTCTATGAGAAAAAGAATCCCGAAGTACGAAACGAAGGATAGTGCAGTTGTCTACGTTCTGATTACGAAAATAAAAGTGGAGATTTTGGAGTCGGTGTTCAAATCTAGTTCCTTCTAGCAAGTGGGGAGGGGAAATTAACTTTTTTCTGAGATCGTGTTGGTTTTAGGTTGAAAAGAGTGGTTTTCTCAATGAAGGCTAGAAAATGAATTTTATATGACCATTATCAGAAGGGTAAAACAGGGAAAATCCAACCGAATAGCTAATAAGTGGAGAACAAGTTGACCAATTAAAACCAAAATTGGTAGGTCTGGTCCTTGAATGAGAGGTACATTTTGTACATAATTTTGTGCCTATTGAAAGGAAATTGAAACTTTTATTGAGATAATATGAAAAATTAGCAGCTCCACCAGCGTAGGAAATGAACCATAATACCAATAAGAATTAAATTTAAAATTACGTTAGACGTACTTTAGATCAATATCTGTAACAAATTTTGTGATTATAGTTTGAAAATTACTCCTTGCAGAGCCATTAATCTACTAAAAATGCAACAAAATCGCCCCTATCAGACGTACCGTAAAGCCTATCTGCACAAAATTTGGTAGGTAGGTTATCGTCTTTGTATTAAATTTCAGGTTTATTGATTGAAAATTGCCACCTGTACGCTGTTCAATAAAAATATAAACTGATCTACCTGACGGACTATGTTCTCGATCCGGACCAAAAATCATAAGGTTCTTTCTTAGATGAATCCGAATATGTGTTTCAAAAATTTGCATAGCAAGCTTCGCAAGAAAAAGTAGATATTCTTTGTTTTAAAATCACCTATATCACCAACATTCTTCTAATAAAGTAATATATAAAATATTTATATATCTAGAAAAAAATTATTAATATCCCACAAATACGTTGCATAATATAAAATATACTGATTAAGTATCAATGTTCTCAAAATATTTTCCGAATGCGTCAAAAATCATTATTTTTTTGTGAAATGAAAAATTATTCCGAGTTCTAACAAGCATAATTTTAGGAAATAATTCGATTGTTTTCTTTCCTGCAGTAACAAGAATTGTATATTACATAAATAAAAATAAAAATAAAAACTTATAAGAGAAAAAAATATCACACATTGCAAAACGAAGTATAGTACAGTTGTCTATGTTCGAGTTACGAAAATATTAGCGGAGATTTTAGTGTCTCTGTTCAAATGTAGTATACAAAAACGGGTGAGAGGTGGGAGAAATTGACCGTTTTTTTTGGACTGGAATGTTTTCAGGTTAAAACAAAGGGTTTTCTCGATTAAGGCTAAAAAATGAATTTTTCGGGACCATTATCAGAAGGGTAAAAGAAGGAAAATCACAATAAATATCGAATACGTTTGAAAAAAATTGACCAATCAAAACCAAAATTGATAGGTCTGGCTCTTGTATGAGAAGTACTGTTTGTACAAAATTTTGTGACTGTTGAAAGAGAATTGCAACTTTTATAGAGATAACATGGAAAATTAGCACCTCCAACAGCCCCAGAGAATGAGCTTTAATACTAATAGAAACCAAATTTAGAATCACGTTAGATATACTTCAAATAAATACCTGCGCCAAATGTTGTAACTATAGCTTGAAAGTTACTCCTTTTAAAGCCATTAATCTGCCAAAACTACAACAAAATTTCCCCTATCGCGTACCATAAAGCCTAACCACATCAAAATTAATAGGTACTGTCTTTTATCTAAAACACAGACATATACTAAATTTCAGGTCTATAGATTGAAAATTTGCAACCTGCACGCTGCTCAATATAAAATGCACATAAACGATCTACCGAACAGAGTATGGGCCCGATTCAGACCAAAAACAATCAGCTCTTTCACAAATACGTGTTTTAAATTTCGAAACCATCCGATTAAAATTACGACTGAAAATGGACTCAACGCAAAAGGGGATACATAAAAAAAAAAAAAAAGTAATTTTCATAAATGGTTCCAAAATGCTTAGAAAATCATGAAACGAAAAAGTACTGACTGCCTTCCTTGCGTCCAAATACTTAGGAAATTTTAATAAGAATATTTTTTTTTGAAAAATTCACTTAAATAGAGAAAGAAATTAAGTTATGAAAATCAGGAACTACTTCGCATTTAAAATATGATTTTATGTTCACGTTTTCATTAGGTTTTGGTCTGGTACAGTGAAACCTTGGCTCCAGGCTCGGTTCTACCTCAGTTACGTTAGTCACCTCCTCGATCGGTCTGGTAGAGATCTTAATTCTACTGATTGTTAATTCAAACTTACCCACCATTAATTTGCTTCGAAAATATACAAGAATCATAATTATTTATGACGATCGCGTTTAAATTGTGAAATGGGGGAGAAAAAGGGAAAAGTAGCAGCTTTACACTTCCCCCCTGGTGGTAAAATCCACCTATACATGAACAAGTATTATTTCCTTAACACTCAGTTAAACAAAAATCAGATTACATTCGCTAACAAGTAGGTGAATGCGTGTGAACCTAGTCTCGACTTGCACAGTTAGCCAAAGTTCGTTTAAACCATTTAAAACCACGAATGAATTTTCATGAAAAAGAAACCAAATTTAGCCGTGTGAGTTTTCCGAGTGGGTACCTATCCACTAAGGTAGGAATCAAGATGAATAATTATCTTGCTGTAATCCGAGTACGGACCTTTTATTATTTAATTTTATTTTTTATTTTTTATTTTTACCGAAGTTAAGCAATATCCGTTACGAGTTGTATGACTGTGAACGTTTTACACTTTGTTTATATTTTTTTATTGTTTTTCAATTTTTGATCTTCTTCTTTCAAAAGGTACAAGATCAAGACTCGCAGTTTTGCTCCGTTGGTACGGATGAAGACTGAATGCCATAATATCTTAACCAAGTACCAACTATGGTTTTAAATTAAAAAAAAAAAAAACAAAAAAAAAACAAGGAATTCAATTTTTTCATCTTTTTTTACCATCAACCATCTAGGTATGTATCCAATTAAAAATTCTGAATTTTTACTGCTCCTAATCCGATGGGAAAAATATCGATTAACATGAAACTGCGTATCAAATTCCATGATGCATGGTTATTGTTATACGTATATTCTGATTCGATTAGACTGTTTTATTACAATAATGACAACATCGACGAAATAATTTTTTTCGTCGATGATCGTTTCTGCCAAAATGATTTTTTTCAATTCATGCATTTCTGTAAAAAAAAACATTAAGGTTATTCGAGAGAAAGAATGATTAGTTGAAAATAATAAGATGGGAAAGAGAAATGAAAATGAACGAACAAAAACGAAGAAAAATAGGCTGTTGAATTTCGCTCGTTTCAAATGAGTCCAGAAACAATGAGAAGAAGAAAACAAAATCTTAGAAAACATTTTTAAATCCGAAATTTAATTTTCTTCAGTGAGGTGGAAGAAAAAAATTACTTCGTTAAGCTTACTTTCGAAGCGAAATTTTCATTTTGCCATAACCATCATTTTTTTCTTTGGCCATTCTGTCCTAATTCTATTCGTCGTCTCCACAGCAGGGATACTAAATTTCGTTTATTCGTTCATTTATAATTATTATTACAATATACTATCGTAATTATTATTTTCTTTATCATCATTATTATTATTATTATTTTATTTATTTACTTATTTATTCATTTATTTATTTACCTACTCATTTATTTTTACATACTTAGGTAATATAAATTCTTTCGAGATATAAATTAACGAAATTGTTTCTCTTTCGAGATTCAGTTTTTCGTGTCTTTTTTTACGTCACACAAATTTGTCATCTCCGTTTTTTTTTTTTTTGATTTTTTCTTGTTTTTTTTTGCACCACTTTGTGTAAGTCTGCATAAACATTATGAGTTTGTTTTATATTATTCCTCCATTATACTGTCACCGAGTTGACAGGAACGAAAAAAAAAAAAGAAAAAGAAAAAAAATGGAGACAGGAAAAGAAATTTGTACTCGCTACCTGTTATATTATTATTACGAAATAAAGAGGGGAATAAAAATTAGGTAGAAAAAAAAAAAACTGCAGAAAAAATAAAAAATAAAAAAATTCCTCATTATACGATGATTTCAAAACATTTTACCACCAACCTTTGTCGCAGGTATAAATTTATTAAGCTGATGAAATTTTGTCGCAAATTACGATAAATTGGCCAAAATAATGGGATATATTTTGATCATAAGTTGTTGTTTTGTTGTTTTTAAGTAGTTTTTTGAAAAAAATATACTTAGTAAAATTCCCTCAGTATTCGTACCCAAGGGTGCAAGTCGGTACGTTTTTCATTTCATGATTTTCTGAGAATTTTGGAACTACTTTTGAAAATTCCTTTTTTTTTTTATGTATCCCCTTTTGCGTTGAGTCCATTTCCAGTCGTAATTTTAATCGGATGGTTTCGAAATTTGAAACACGTATTTGGATCCACCAAAGAAAGAGCTGATTGTTTTTGGTTTGAATCGGGCCCATAAACCGTCCGGTATGTCAGTTTGTATGCATTTTTATTGAACAGCGTGCAGATTGCAAATTTTCAATCGATAGACCTGAAATTTAGTATATATCTGTGTTTTAGATAAAAGACAGTTCCTATTAATTTTGATGTGGTTAGGCTTTATGGTACGTCTGATAGGGGAAATTTTGTTATAGTTTTGGCAGATTAATGGCTTTAAAAGGAGTAACTTTCAAGCTATAGTTACAACATTTGGCGCAGGTATTTATTTGAAGTATATCTAACGTGATTCTAAATTTGGTTTCTATTAGTATTAGAGTTCATTCCCTGGGTCTGTTGAAGGTGCTAATTTTTCATGTTATCTCAATAAAAGTTGCAATTATCTTTCAACAGTCTTAAAATTTTGTACAAACAACATTTCTCATACAAGGGCCAGACCTATCAATTTTGGTTTTGATTGGTCAATTTTTTTCAAACGTATTCGATATTTATTGTGATTTTCCTTCTTTTACCCTTTTGATAATGGTCCCGAAAAATTCATTTTTTAGCCTTAATCGAGAAAACCCTTTGTTTTAACCTAAAAACATTCCAGTCCAAAAAAAACGGTCACCTCTCACCCGTTTTTGTATACTACATTTGAACAGAGACACTAAAATCTCCGCTAATATTTTCGTAACCCGAACATAGACAACTGTACTATACTTCGTTTTGCAATGTGTGATATTTTTTTCTCTTATAAATTTTTATTTTTTTTTTTATTTATGTAATATACAATTCTTGTTACTGCAGGAAAGAAAACAATCGAATTATTTCCTAAAATTATGCTTGTTAGAACTCGGAATAATTTTTCATTTCACAAAAAAATAATGATTTTTGACGCATTCGGAAAATATTTTGAGAACATTGATACATCAGTATATTTTATATTATGCAACGTATTTGTGAGGTATTAATAATTTTTTTCTAGATATATAAATATTTTATATATTACTTTATTAGAAGAATGTTGGTGATATAGGTGATTTTAAAACAAAGAATATCTACTTTTTCTTGCGAAGCTTGCTATGCAAATTTTTTTTTTTCACTTGTGAATACGATTTATTAAAGTTCTTACGATTTTAAAAACATCCAGTGAACGAGTTTATTTCTTTCAAGCTTTTGGTTCGAGTTGGTCTTTGAAAAACTTTGTTGGTATGACGTTTATTTTTCCTTATTTTTCATTCTTTTTTTTTATGTCTAGGTCTTCGAAGAATATCTACATATTAAAAATTATTTTGTATTGTGACCCAGGGATGAGGTTAGATTGGTTTTTCGTCCGATTACCCCAGGAAAATTTTGAAACTATTAGCTGAAACTCATATAATATAATTATATAATAGGGTAAATATACCGAATATGGGCTACATACTCGTAACTTTAAAATTGTATATAAATTAGAAAAATCAATCCGAGTACATTAAAATTTATGGAGGAATCAGGATCAATGGTGCTTCATGTTATTGTCTGTCACGTTAAAAAGTCTATAGAACCAATCTTTGATTTTACACGAACTTTTTTGCCACCTGACCTAAAATAACTACTTCACAAAATGTGTTCCCAAAATGGAGTACCTCGTTTCCTAATATAAGGTAGGTATATATTATTTCTATATGGAATACTCCACATACCTAATATCGGGTACCTAAAAATTTATGCAAAACATTAAAATTAGAGTTAGAAAAATCAATTATTATTTCTTACAAAGGTTACAAATGCCACTTACAACATGCTGATTCCATTATTTGTTGTTTTAAACACAAAATAATTATAGGTACGCCATATTAGGTTCATCCTTTAAATTTTGATCTAATGAAAATAAAAAGTTCCTAAAATTGAATAAATCAAATTACATTATTAAAAATACTTGGAAATACAAGACAAATGTTCAAATTTTCTGTTTATATTTCAAAATATAAGTTAGTATTTCGTCCAAAAGTTATAAAAAATTGCAAACAATTTAAGGGGACAGTGATAAAAATCAAAAAGAGGAAAATTCATTTTAGATGTGTTCTTTCAACTGTTTTTGTTGATTGGTAGAACAATCTTACTCACTATCCTAAATTTTTGTTCATACCCCATAATCCGTACATTTAGTCTTGAAATTTGGTAGAGTTATTTGGATTTACGCAAGGACAAAATCTATTGTTTTCAGTTCAGGTTGTCTCTATGGTTCGCCTATTATGTCCAATTATATTTCATTTTTGGGACTTAAATGGTTCTACAATATGTAATTTTAAACAAATAGTCACAAAATTAGGTACAGTCATTGAATACATAATATTCAATTATTCCGAAAAATTTTGTCTCAAATAGCTTAAAGGTTCATGCGCAACGATAATTTGAAAAAATTTAAATTATTGTCAAGGGAAGAATATAAAGTCAAAATAAACCCTAGAAGCTAGTCACAAGCAGGCTTGCTTTTGTTTAATTTGCCAAGAAATCATGTAATAACTTGGGTATCGTGAGGGAAACGTTGGTAAGAGTAAGCAGCTGGGTAAGAGTAGGCACTTTAGTTACTACTCTCTGGCTGCTCTAATATGAAATAAGTCAAATGTTAAATGAACAGACTCATATATACAGACCTTGTGTACTAAATACTATGACAATTTTTAGGTTCATTGTGCGATTTATAATATAATAGAAATTGTTTTTGGCTGTTCTTTAACTATTTTCTGTGATACCACAATTGTAATACATGAAGACAATTTTTTAGACATCGGAAACTGAATAATATCTATTGTGTAAGTATCTAAAAGCATACCCTGGAAAAATATTTGGAAAAATTACAATGTATGTTTTTTTAGAGAAATTTTTATATAACAGGTGTTAGCTAAGTATACGCACATAGCATAAAGGCAGGATATTAATGCTCAAAACGTGATTTTTTTGGGAGAGAAAAGAAGGGGAAGATGGAGACTGGTTTATTGAACACTGATATTCTCATGTATCGTGCTCATGGGGAAAATTTCTGAGAAAGAAGAAAATTCAGGAATTATAGTGCTCAGTTAGTGGAAATTAGTGGTATGAATTTTCTAAAGCCTATAATCAAAAAGAGAAATTTTTACCAGTCATGGTTAGTACTTAGATTTTACTAAAAAGAATGATAATGTTTCAAAATTGATTTTACATCATATAATGTGTTTGAATTCCAGTGGTTTTTGGTGTGTTTTTTAAAGTGAGTGGGTACTCTTACCCACCTCGGTGTGTTAAGTACGCATTTGACTTTTTTTTTTTTTAATTTGAATTATGGGATTACAAATCAAGTTACAAAACTCAAACCAGCAGCAAACTATGGCTAATAGATGAGAGTATTTCACATTAAAATTTGAGAGGGGTGGGATATCATGTGGCTGCAGGGTTCACAATATAACACTTAGTGCGTACTCTTACCAACGTTTCCCTTACATGTTTTATAACTTTGCAATACACTTCGGATCATTCTTTCACTTCGTTATGAATTTTGTTGACCCTTCATTTCAAACATAGTATTTATCCACCATTATTTTAAATTATTTTTATTTTTTCACTTTTTTATTGTATTTAATTTCACCAAACTATATTATATTCCAACTTTTAACCAACTTAAAACTTCTCGTGTAAACATGATTTAAAAAATCTTAAATTATTACTAACAAAAGAAATTCTAGAAAGAAAAACAAAGTTGTCATCAAAGCACTCTTGCTATTATTTTACTCGACAAGCAGTCATTTATGAAGTTTGACATAATTCAATTTCATCAAATATTCAATCGTTTATTTTGTTGTTTTTGTTTGAAAAACCCACATTTTCTCGCGTTGCTTGATGCTATATTTTTTTTAACGGTTTTGGTAGAGGAAGAAGTATTTTTGAACTTTTATACTTTTAGTTAAGAATATATGCTGTTTATTAATTCAGTATGAAATGAGTAAATTGAATGAAGTGAAAAATACAGGTAGGGGAGGGATGTTAATTTGTTTTGAACGAGGTTTTACCTTCAATTTCTTGACGTTATTATAAAAGCCCATGCGTAAAATGTTGACCATGTTAGGTAAAGTAGAAAAGTTAATTAATAGGTGCCATTGTAGGTTTTTGCAAAATTTCTTTTTGTAAGTTAGGAAATCATGCGGTTGAAAGGCCTAAATATTTTGGTTGAAGATAAAAGCGTTGGAAGAAAGTAACTTTTTAAAGTCTCTTTACAAAAATTGGTTCAACAGTTTTTAGCTCAGTTTTGATGCAGTTGCACGTTATTTCACAGAAAGTTTTTTCTTTAGCAAATAACAAAAACAAAAAACAAAATCTCATTTATCTATGTATACTCACTCCATCGAGGGTTTATTACCGTTAGATAAAAATATGAAATGAAATTGTCATAGAATATGGTACATGACCCAAAAGTGAAAGAAAAATGATTCGATATGATATAATACCAGGCCTAAACGCCTAAATGGATCAGAAGTTATCTGTTTTTCAGACTCTTATATAGTTTTTTGCTTCAAGATTTGTGCAATCAATTGATTAATTTCTATTCTTCTTAAAAACTTATCTTGAGAAAATACTTGAAAACTTGATCATCGAATTTCGAGTAACTTGAAATATCGTTGTAACATATTTTAGACACTATTTTTGAACTAAGTTCACAAAAATCTCAAAAGAAAAAGTCAATGCGATTAAAGATGTGGTAATAATTGAAGGTTAATAACTGTGCAATTAATTATATACCTACCTACCTATTTTGGCAAATGGTTATAGGTATAACTTGGAAAGATATATTTTGTCAGAGATAACAGATAATGATGTGAAGTCCAGTTAATCAGTAGCCTATACGAGCAACACGTAGTACTGTAAAAAGAGCCAACAATGACCGTAGCAAATTTGCATGATGACACCAGAGGTATGTCTCCTGGCTGAAAATACAATTAAAAGGGTTTAGTCTCTTTTACTAGTCCAATGCTTGGATTCGTTTGAGTGGAAGAGAATTCACGGAATTATGGCAGCTGGATGCAGGCCCATTCACAGTCTCCCAATATCTCGGTGATGTATCAATAACACTCTTCATAATTTAACTACTAATTCTAGTTAGGAAAATCAATTAATTACCCAGTGAAAGTTACCCACTATAGTTTGTGCCTAAATGTAAAGAGAAAATTTAATGTAAAATTAAGACTAGTACCGTTGTGGGGACTTTATCTTTCCCCTTCACTATGGGCTTGGCTCATTCATCAACAGATAGGTCATGGACCATTTCCATGGCCTTATCTACAAATAATATTGCATTTCATGTTAAACTAAATACACATCGTCTAGCCTATATGCATTCATAATATACCTAGATGATACGCTTCACAGGTATAAGTATGATAAAAGTGCGTATGTATTCATTAAGGTGCTTATTCACTGTAGGCAAATGCTGCTGTGAGAAGAGTCGCAAATGAAATGTATCTAAAAAAAGGCTTGAGTTCCGCTCTTATACTCATGAGGGATTACTGTGTAAACATAAAAATGTCTGAACGTAATTTTCATTGTGTGGGTATGTGGTTGTGAGCTAGCACGTGCACATGCTCACAACCACAGACTTATACATCAACTAACACACACAAATGAGAGTTACAATTGCAAGACTTACGAGTTAGGCAAATCTGACAATCGTAATTCTCATTTATCCCCAACCATAGACCAGGCACTAAGATATTTCCACATCAAAAATACAAATACTCGTCGGTAGGAATTTTCTTTGTAATCTCACCTGTTATCGACTTTTGATGGGAAACTGGACACACATTTGAAATGTTTGGGGGGTGGTTATGGTCTTATGGTCTTGTTTCTATCTTGGAAAAACGTTAAAAGTTGTAAAAAGTGCCAGAATTCGTAAGACTAAGACTTAAACCACACAGCCCAGTTTTGTTCATCACTACCCTCTCAATGCTATGTAATATAGCGCTAAAGTCTCAGTACCCTAACCTGCGCTGCATTTGCAACCAGCATTTTAACACAGCGACTTCATTTTGCTGTAACCTGCTAACACCAATGTTGAAATACATACAGCACTTTATTCGGCTTAACGGATTCGGCACAATTTAGAAACCCTCTCCGAATTGTGAATGCCACAGTTTAGGCACAAAAAACTTCGAGTATATATATAATGGAGGGCTGATTCCTATAACATTTTTTTGGGTAGTTACTAGCAGACATAGATGGCGTCTTCAGGGAATGAAATTATTCTGTTTTGCACGTGACTATATGTATGTATACGAATATACGGATTTACATCTTAAATTAATTTCATCGCTGGCAACACTTAATGGTTGAGGAAAGGAACTACTACAATCAGCCCTCCATTACATATATACCCGAAGACAGAAAAGATTATTCTACGAAAGGTATGCGTGCACATTCATTAGTGTTGAGATGATAAATATTTCCGTATGCCTCGACACCCTAAACAAGGTAATCCTACAAGGCGAACAATGAAAGTTGTCTTGCGAAATATCAACATCGTTTGCGAAATGGTATTAAAATTTTACACAAAACTGCAGGCACACATCGGATGATCTTTTAGTCCAAGCCTCAGGTTTATGGATGCTTTCTGTTTTTTAACTTTCTTTATTATGTATCAGTGCTCTCGAACATGGTGCAGCGCTAATATTGTTTTTTATTTTTAACTTTCCTGAGGGTGGTAAGGACGTGGCAGAGGGGTAAAAATAAGACCAAGCCTTTGACCCGATGAAATAAACTTTTATTCTTGGGAGAACAATCGAAATTGATTATTTTCTTTTCTTTTTTCCTCTTTTTCTCCCACTGTTTTTTCATGAATTATGAAATTCGGTGGTTTGTAAGTCTTATTTTAAAACCGTTGGACTGTACTCGAACGTATGTTATGTTATTCTTTGCTGGGGTGGAAAAATATCTTCATTTCTACCGCAGAAGTTTTTCGAAAGAAAGTGAAAGAGCGTTGGCCAAATAGACAAGGTTACTTTCTTTTATTTTTTTCACTCATTCTGCGTGGGTGTGAAATTTTTTGACATTATTCGATGTTAGATGAAAAAGTAAGATCATTATTTTAGTTACATTACTCTCGTTGTCACGTAGTTTTCCATCTAAGTTCGCTAGAGGTAAACATTTTTAAACGAATAACACGAAGTGGTTCTGAAAAAATATCCGAAAGAAATTCGAGATATTTTATATATTGTACATTATTTTCTTGGAGGAGTATCTATTGATGAGAAAAATTCGTCTCAGTTGTGAATTTTTCCAAAACCAATATATAAATACCAAAAACTGAAACATTATTTCCAGCTTCCGACGGCAAGAACCAGACCATGATTTGAATTCGACTGAGCAAGATCAAGACTACCTAAACGAAAACTTAAATACTGCTATATGATAGGAACTAACGACGTGAAATTCTTACAATCCTACCATTCTTCTAAATACATGGGTACCTATGCAATTATTTAATGTTTAATTTTTTGTTCTAATATTTTGGAATGATCATAAATGCCATAAACGATCACTATAGTAGGTAGTAAAACTTTTGTGGCCAAGACTTTTTGTACAGTCAATACCAAGACCAATATCAAAACCAAGACCAGATAAAGATAAAAATTAGGTGTACTGATACAAGATCAATACTACTACTGGTCTTGGTTTTGGTTTTGCTTATCACTATTTTGGAGCTTTTGGATCAATGTGGAAAAACGAGATTTAATAAGAGATGTTAATCGAATTAATTATTAGTGAATATTCAACCAATCACGTTTGTTGTTTTCTCAGAATCCTGAAAAAACAACTTTTCTTGGAATTTTTTCTTTTACAGTTTTCTTAAAAACTACCCAAACGATACGCATTAAACGTCTTTCAGATTTTCCCTCATATGATAATTATCTTTTGTAAAAATTTTAGTCCTGTCTGTCCAGCAATTTCCTCAAAACCCCGAAAACAATATTTTTTCTGGCTAGTTTACTTCTTCAGTTTTTTTGGAAACTACTGAACTAATAGGCACCAAACTTCTATAAGACGTGCAACAATATAAGAATAATCTATAATGAAAATTTCAGCCTGATTCCATTTGCCATTTTTTTAGAATTCTGGAAAAAAAACTTTTCCAAGAATTTTTTTATTTGCAGTTTCTCAGAAACTTATCAATCGATAAGCATAAAACTCGTTCAGATTTGCTTCAATATAAGGACTATTATTAGCGAAAATTTAAATCCTATTTATTTTGTAGTTTTCTCAAAACCATGAATACATAATTGTAGGCAATACATATATATATATATATATATATAAAATATACATAAACACTTATAATTATATGTACACATAGGATAAGATTTCCAAAATTATACCACCTTTCACTTTAGCGGCTCATAATTACAAAAATAATATTTTTAGAATCCCCAACAACATATTTTCCAATTTTTATATCCTTACTTTTATTATATTTTCATTCACACTAGCCTCATTTAAATATTGTCAAAATTACAGCTGATTTTATCAATAAACTCCAAGTGGTACGATTTAAGTCTAAATTGTATCAGTCAGTTTCCTTAATCATACCTGTGATAATTTATTTTATTGTTTTTAGTGTTAGTTTTATTTTATTGTAAGTTTTTATTCTACTTACTGTTGCGATTTTAAAATATACCAATAATGCAACCAACCTTCTGAAACAAAATAATGTTTATTTCGCATGAAGCTAAAGCCAAAAAAAATAAAAGCTTATCTTTTAAAAATTTGTTTTTCAAATTAATTTTTATTTTTTACCATATTTTTAGGGATCTTTTTAATAAATAAATTGTAATAATTATACTTATTAAAATGTTTTGAAAGACATAAAAACAAAAAGTGATAGATTTTGGAAACTCATCATCTTTATCAGTGGTACAATTTAGGAAACAGTATTCACTTCCATTATAAAAATGATACAATTTGGGAAACTCATTAGCAGTATGATTCAGGAAACAGTGTTCATTTCCAATAAAACTTAAATTTTACATCTTCAAGCTTAAAATGTTCTGAAAATATGATGAAGAAGGTTTTAAATTCAACTAAATTAACAATTTTGAGAACTGAAACATTTTTTTTTCAAGCCTAAGCTTATTAAAACAACATGTCTAAATTATTTGTCCTTGGGTATGTTTTTTTCTTACGTTTGTAAGGAAGGAGAAATGAGTATATTAATAAAATTTTTGGTTCTCTAGTGGTTATTTCTATTTAGTTTCATTATTGACCACATGGATCAGTTATTCACTCTCCCATTTTTAAAATATCAGCAGTAGTATAATTTAAGAAATGGTACGATTTTGGCAACCTTAATTATATATTATAAAAAAATTTAATTTCAGTATGGGAAAATGATATCAATTGTTTTTTTTTTTTCTCATGAAACGGATAATTTTTATCATCCCCATCCCTAACCCTTTTGTGAAATAAATTTTAATACCTCGTCTGCAAGTAAGGGCCGAAAATCGGTAGGGATTTAAAAAATAAAAGAAAATCTCGAACTTCTTAGTAACTATAATGAAACTAAAGTTCGTACATTCCATAATATACCCATCTAGAAAAGGAGACCTGAGTACGTGGTAAATATCAGCAGGCTGACTATTATTGTTTGTTAATTTGTAAATGGACATTAATTCAGTCAATATAATCATAGATTAGTAAAACAAGTGTGCCTATGCAAAGAATTAGAGCTATTTGCAATATTATATGCCATTGGTTGATTGTGCAATCTTGAAGAATTCGATTCATTGAGCCTTCTTTCGGTCGCACATACACTCATTTGATATTGAAAATGCAACAAAGATGAACAAATAACCGTTCTTGGACTTGGCCACTACTTATACAGCCTCAAATTTCTGCACATACCTATCTCCACGTGGAGCCACAAATCAAAAATTACAGTGGAACGTGCATTCGTCCATCTCATATATACCCATAGGAGAGTGTAGAATTTCTAATTCGAGTGTAAAATATATGATACCAGTGTGCGTGAAAAGTGTAACCCAGAAAACCATATTTTAATGTGAAGTGAACTCATTTTCCGAGTGTTTCAACTGGTGAACGCATAGCTAAAATGAAAATAAGACAGAACTGAAGAAGAAAGAGACTGACGTCAGTAAGAAGAAACAGGAACATTCTTGGAACCAAATAAGTAATATAAGACGCTTTCTGAAATAGGTACTTTCTTTATTTTTTTGTGTGTGTTTTTCAAGGAAGAAAGAAAGAAAAAGCAAAAACAAAAAGTTTGCGTTTGCGTTTCCTTCATCTTTTTCTCACTTTGCATCCTTCACCGTCGTAGGCTACAGTTCTCTCGCTCCTGCAGAAAATCTGAAATTTCTACTTTTTCTTCTCCATCCTTTTTTGCTTTGCCGGCTGAACATTAAACGCCTATAATCTTCGGATTTCATCGAAGCGTGGAGAAGACTAAAATAAGGTAAGGTAGCTGCCTACTACAACACTGCGTATACCGACTCTGTCTTTAGTTGATAATAATTTTAAAAGCGTTTCATATTTTTCCTCATCATTAGCTTCATGGAATATCCTTTATATTCGTGTATGAGAAGTGCTTTTTCTTCTCAGTACTTACTTTCTTTTTTTTTCTCTCCGTTCTTTATTTTAGGTGCTATTTTGAAATGTAGAACACATGTTGTAAGAATCGTCAACAATGCAGATTTCTCTCATTTTTATCGCAGTTTTCAGTGAATGAATGTTGAGAGAGTCCAGTGTGTGTACATATACGTCAAAGATAACTGTTGGCGTTTAGATACACTTGCCTAACATTAGACATTTTTAATTTATTTTTCTTCGTATTTTCTTCCCACATAGAAATTTTACATGTATCTACATTTCTGCTGCTCATATTTCTAATATGTGATCATGTTTTATTACTGGTAATTAACTGATGACAACACGAGATTCTTTCTTCTATTGTGATATGCCAGGGGGGACATTTCAGTGATCTCCTTTCAGTTCCTACAAAATTCTTTGATCCAACTTTCTGAACAAAACCATGGACTTTGGAGAACCCACTCACAAAGGACAGTGGCCACAGAATTGCCACTGCCCAATCAGGTAGCCTACCAGGTGTCCCTGGACTCGAATTTATACCGTATCTGGACGAAGTTTTTTATGTCCATAAACCATAAGTTTTTCAATCTCCGCGGAATTTACTTACCTGGTTGAATATTTTTAATTGAAAACACAAAGAAACACCACCAATTTTAACCCATTGCCCAAGGAAGAAAACTCAACTTATGATGATATTAATAGTCATGTTTAATATTGAAAAAGAATTCGTCTGTTTAGACATAATCACAAAACATGTTATTCACTCAGCCAAAAAAAAAAACTGTGCAGAGAAGACAATCTTAGTAAGAGAAAAAATGATGTAAATTAATGTAAAAAATCAAGTAGGGGTAGGTACAAATAGGTTTTTTAAATATATATATATATATTATATTAAGATACTATTTCATGGACATACAATCTCAATAGAAGAAATAAAATATAGTGTGAGAAATGATAAAGTATTGAGGAAAAGACATGAGAGGAAAGAAGAAATGAGGAGAAACATATAGAAATGTGAAGATTTACATTTCTATAGGTGAGGGTCTGTATAAAAGACAAAAAATGAGTGAGAAAAATAGAAAAAGTCCGTGGAAAGTAATGAGGATAGTATAGGTTGATTTTTAAAGGAAAAATGTATAATATATGAAAAAGAACAAGGCTATTATTAGACAGATGCGTCACTACTCATCAATGTAATTTTCCAATAGCCCTCATTTTGTGTATTTCCACCCACCAAAAACTAAATCATGAATTTTGATGATGTACTAAGGCAACACTGACCAGCAGCATACCGCCTGCTGTGTTTCTTATGTTTAATCATTAAAGTTTTTATTTTCTGTCCCATTACGCGTATATATGGTGAAATTAATTTAATTTTTTCCTCAAAAAAATTAAGAGAAATTCGAAGATAAATTAATAAAAAAATAAGGTACCTGCGTGTTTCATATTACTCTTTTTTTTTTGGATTTGAGCTTTGAAAACGTAACACTATTAAGGTTATGGATTATGTAGTATGAACTTCCAGGATTGTTTCGTTACAATGGCAACCATACAGCTTTTAAACCAAATTTTGTGATTATTGCTTTAAAATTACGTTTTTTAGAGCGATAAAACAGCTAAAACAGCAACATAATCGTCCATCCCTGACCTATAGTAAAACAAATTTTCCCCAAATTCAAATGGTCTCATTCTCGACCTAATATGAATGTTTGGTCCAAATTTCGTGACCATCGAACAAAAAGTACTTCCTGTATCGTGTTAACAAGAATTGGACATACATACATACATAATATACATAGTATATATATACTTAAATATATACATAATATATAAATACGTATGAATTTTCAAAAATGGTGCCAAAATGTTGCTTGCGTCATGAAACGAAAAACGTACTTACTCCCACCCCTGGTTTCTTTCATGAGCACAAGATTAATAAGTAGATGTTCGTAGAACACCTACTTAATAAGGTCATGGGGCAGTTTTCCCCTTTGCCTCCTTGACTACCTGGGGCAGCATTGACCTTCTTGTAGGACCACATGTATGTGGGATTCGTCCAATTTTTATAATTGTTGCTAGAATTCGACCAACTTCATATCTGTATTTCGATGAGTCATTCGATATCCATGTGGATTCTTCACTCATATGAAATTGTAATGCAATAAGCTGCGCTATCTCGTAGATATTTACTCAAGAGTTATAAAAAATTACATACATACATACATACATAAATATATATATATATGAATTTTCAAAAATGGTGCCAAACTGTTCCTTGGGTCATGAAACGAAAAATGTACTTATTCCCACCCCTGGGTCCTTCCACGAGCACCAGATTAATAAGTAGATTTTCGTAGAAAACCTACTTAAAAAGGGAAAACTAATTACTGATCTATGCGGTGATTAATGAATTTAAATACAACTAATCACTATGGAACCTAAAATTTTCACAATATACAGCTACTCCTTTTTCCTTTCTTTACGAGCTTAATTAAAAAAGGATACCCCATGGAAAAATAATTTGAGCATGTTGTTTTTACAACCTCAGGAGTTAAACTCACAAAAAATACATTTGGTCTTGAAGAAAATCGTTTACATTAAAATATTTTCTACCTTTTCGTATAGGTACTTGGTATGCAACCATTGCTACATATTTATGTGAAAACGTTGTTACTGACGATACATCCAGCTGAACACGTATCGTAACCGTTAAAGCGTAAAAGCACTTAAAAAATGCTTGCAAAATCAGGATTTCTCGATGTCTCCAATAATTTTAATCAAAATATCAATAAGGACAATCTCGACGACAAATTATAGTCCACTTGTAAGTAAAGTTATATTTACGTTCTCGTGTGAGGAATTCGAAAACTTCTTCTCCGTTGAGACAACTGAATAAATATCTTGTGCTTTCTTCATCTTTAAATTCTGCAAAATGAATGATAACCTATAAAAGGAGTTTAAAAATTAATATTAAATATAATTAACCATATTTACTAATTAATTTGAAATTGTAACGAATTGTTTCAGTGACATGCCATACATAATATATTATCTAGACAATAAACAAAAGTTGATAATTATGGAAATAATTGACCAACCGAGTTGCAAATTTCGGGTTTCCTTAAGCTAAATATTATTATTTTTGATGGATGAGTCATAAAGGTTGGTAAGATAACTGAAAGAAGATGGGAGTCGTCGGAAAGGGCAGATTAGTATCGCAAAAGGTGGCATTGTTACCGTGAAGACGTTCACGGAAAAGAAAAAGATAGAAGTAAGGTGTGCGCGAGGTGCGGTGAGAAGGCTGAAGACAGGAAAAGGACAAAAATCCTGGATACGAACCCGTATAACGTATCCTTCGAATAATAAATAGTTGTACTTGACCAAAAAAATAAAAAGTGAATAAAAAAGGTTAAGAACAGACATTAAACGTAACTATAACGACGAATTTACCCCAAAACATTCCCATTATTTTGCAAACTCAAAATGAAGATATAGGCCTGACATTCAAAATACGCATAAGGTTTTTTTTTTTTTATTTCTTATTCGTTTTTATCCCCCCTTTCAAGCCTCGAGATGGAAAATTTCATTCGATCATAATTTATTTAACTTGGATTGTCATTCCATCGCCAAAACCATAGGGGGAGGGTGAAAAGAGTATGAAGGGAAAAAAAGAAATAGAATCTGAGTGGAATGAAAACATGGGAAAAGTGTAGATACGTAAGTGAAAATGAGAGGGTGGAAGAGATGAGTGCAGAGTCTAAGAAAAAATGAGGGGAAAAATAGATTAACATTTTATTTTGTTCGAGGGGATGATCTGGGCAATGACTCCTGAGGGAGGATGGTATAATACCTTATCAAAGTTCTTGTTTTTTTCTTCTCCTTTTAATTCGTTACAATTTTTCGATTACAGAATGCTGCCATCATGTTGTAGACAAAAGTGATTACAAA